>OY997262.1:95913901-96513901 GCA_963921465.1 Triticum timopheevii | reverse complement strand
TCTGAATAATCATTTCCCGAGAGAGCTCATGATTGGGGCATGAATATAACATTGACTTAAGCCTCCCCCAAGCTTGAGCGATGCTTTCTCCTCCGCGAGGCCAGAAGTTATATATGTAATTTCAATCATGATTAACAAGATGCATAGGATAGAACTTCTGGTGAAATTCCAACTTCAATCGCTTATAATTCCAAGATCCCGTATCATCACATAGCCTATACCATGTAAATGCATCTCCCTTCAAAGATAAAGGGAATACCTTCCTTTTGAAAACATCATCAGCAATACCTGCAAGCTTAAATAATACACAAACTTCATCCACAAAGATAAGGTGTAAATCGGGATGCAATGTTCCATCTCCTGCAAATGGATTAGCTAGCAGTTTTTCTATCATACCCGAAGGAATCTCAAAGAAAATATTTTCATAAAGTCCAGTAGGTTGAGGAGCAACTCTTTGCTCTTATGGTTGGGGCGAAGATACCCAAAACAAGCCCCTCGAAGGATTAGTTTCCATAGTGACAAGTAACGGAAAATTTCAGCACACTATATAAATATTTCCTTACCAAGTTCCACTCACCAAAAGCGCTACACTCCCCGGCAACGGCGCCAGAAAAGAGTCTTCATGACCCACAAGTGTAGGGGATCAATCGTAGTCCTTTTGATAAGTAAGAGTGTCGAAACC
Organism: Triticum timopheevii; assembly: GCA_963921465.1. Classification (NCBI taxonomy): domain Eukaryota; kingdom Viridiplantae; phylum Streptophyta; class Magnoliopsida; order Poales; family Poaceae; genus Triticum; species Triticum timopheevii. Next base: position 96,513,219 of record OY997262.1, on the reverse strand, counting down.
AACGATGAGCAGAAGGAAATGATAAGCGGTTTTTGGTAAGGTTTTCTCTACAAGCACTGAAATTGTAGATGATAGATAGTTTTGTGATAAGATAAATAGTATCGAGTAACAAGTAAATAAAGTAAATAAAGTGCAGCAAGGTGGCCCAATCCTTTATGTATCAAAGGATAAGCCTAGACCATTTCTAATAATGAGAAAGGAGCTCCCGAGGAGACATTGGGAATTATCGTTAGGCTAGTTTTCATCACATTCATATGATTCGCATTTGGTACTTTGATAATTTGATATGTGGGTGGACCGGTACATGGGTACTTCCCTAACTTGGACAAGCATCCCACTTATGATTAACCCCTATTGTAAGCATCCGCAACTACAAAAGAAGTATTAAGGTAAACCTAACCACAGCATTAAACATATCGATCCATATCAGCCCCTGACAAAGCAACGCATAAACTAGGATTTAAGCTTCTGTCACTCTAGAAACACATCATCTACTTATTACTTCCCCATGCCTTCCTCTAGGCCCAAATAATGGTGAAGTGTCATGTAGTCGACGTTCACATAACACCACTAGAGGAAAAGACAACATACATCTGATCAAAATATCGAACGAATACCAAATTCACATGACTACTAATAGCAAGACTTCACCCATGTCCTCAGGAACAAACGTAACTACTCACAAAGCATATTCGTGTTCATAATCAGAGGAGTAATAATATGCATAAAGCATCTGAACATATGATCTTCCACCAAGTAAACCAATTAGCATCAACTACAAGGAGTAATCAACACTACTAGCAACCCACAGGTACCAATTTGTGTTTTTGATACAAGATTGGATACAAGAGATGAACTAGGGTTTTGAGAGGAGATGGTGCTGGTGAAGATGTTGATGGAGATTGACCCCCTCCCGATGAGAGGATCGTTAGTGATGACGTTGGTCATGATTTCCCCCTCCCGGAGGGAAGTGTCCTCGGCAGAACAGCTCCGCTGGAGCCCTAGATTGGTTCCGCCAAGGTTCCGCCTCGTGGCGGCGGAGTTTCATCCCGTAAGATTGCCCACGATTTTTTCCAGGGTAAAAGCAATGATATAGCAGAAGATGGACGCCGGAGGCCCACCAGGGGGCCCAGGAGATAGGGGGCGCACCCTATAGGGGGGAGGGCGCGCCCCTGTCTCCTGGACTGGGTGTGGGCCCCCTGGCATATTTCTTTCGCTCAGAAATTCTTATTAATTCCAAAAAGTTGTTTCGTGGAGTTTCAGGACTTTTGGAGCTGTGCAGAATAGGTTTCCAATGTTTGCTCCTTTTCCAGCCAGAATTCCAGCTGCGGGCATTCCCCCTCTTCATGGTAAACCTTGTAAGATAAGAGAGAATAGACATAAGTATTGAGATATAATGTGTAATAACAGCCCATAATGCAATAAATATTGATATAAAAGCATGATGCAAAATAGACGTATCACTCACCTAAACGGAGGGAGTATTCCTTAACCAGAGAATGTTGTGTCTCCCACTCACGCGCTCAAAAAAAAGCTACGACTGATTTTTTTTATCTGTTTGGATAGGTCCCACCTATCAGGAAGGATGGGCACGTACACGAACAGGTATGACTCGTTAGTCTACCCGCATAGCCTTTTCGTTTAGTCTACCTAACCATCTAATCAACTGCATGCACGCCACTTCTCCCATTTACTTCTCCATCGGGAACCGATTCTCCTCGGCTTCTTCACCTCCCCTTCGTCTTCATTTGGATCCAAACCCCACTGCGTTCACATTGTTTTAACCTCTTTAAATAATCATCTACTACTTACAGTTAGACTAGCCATCTAATCCTAATTCTCCAAACCATAGCCCTCCGTTCCAGCGGTTCCAAATGGCGAAAGAGATCGAGATGGAGGTTTTTAGCATCCAACATGTCCTCGTTGAAGGCTCGATGCGCATAGTTGCCACCGTCACCGTTCACCCAAGGGTTGTTCGGCAGTGGATCAACAATGTATCCAACTCCCTTGAAAAGGTAGAGACGAGGGTCATCGGTCTTGATGCAGAGTACACGGAGCATGCCCCTGGGAAGATCCAGCGCGCCGCCGTCCTTCAGCTGTGCCTCGAAGATGATGTTTTGGTGTACCACATCATACACTCTCCCTCCATACTAGGTGAGCTTCACGATTTCTTGTCTCGGGAGGACGTATACTTCTGTGGGGCAGCCATCGAAGGGGACAAACAGAAGCTGGAGCCATACAACCTTGATTTGAAAAGCATCACGGACATACAAACCAGAATCAAAATTCCTGTAGAGGATTGTGCTAAACAGACACCATCCCTATTCGACGTAGCAAATTTTGTGCTCGGTAGAAATCTTTAGAAGGGTGACGAGACGGTGGCATTAAGGTCGTCTGGATGGGAGAATTATCCCTTGACGTACGAGCGGATAAAATATGCTTCCCTCGATGCCCATGTGAGTTTCGAGATAGCTGCAAGGTCCAAAGAGCTTGTTGCGAAGCCGTCTCCCACAGAGAATGAGAACAAGAAGAAGAAGAAGAAGAAGAAGACGACGAAATGGCTGCACCAGCAGGAGGGAATTATGGATGGATGAACTATTTCCTATCTTGTAAAAAAATTATTCCCTCTGGGTGTATATTGATATAGATGGACTATTTCGATGGTGTGCATGTCTTTGGAACAGAGTAGTAGCATGGGTCCGCTTGACTATAAGGAACTATTTATCCGCATATATAGCTTTATCTGCTACTCCTTCAAGTGATCGGTATGCAGTGCATGTGTCCGTAGACATGACAGCTTGTCCACGGAAGTTCAACTACGGCGACCATCACGTTTCATCTCGCGATTCCCACGACGCCTCTCCAACCCACGACACCACGCCCCCCAACGTGCGCCTCGCCCTTCTCGGCCGCACCGCCCCTCTGCCTCTGTGTGCATGGCATGTGGGCCACCTAAAATGCAGCGAGCATCAAGTTTCTACCATAGCCACACACGATTCCCACGACACCGCTCGAACCCATGAAACCACACGTCCCCCGACCAACGCCTCTCCCCTCTTGGCCCCACTGCCCCTTTGCCTTCGGGAGCATTACATGTGGACCAGTCACCTATCGGGTCCACATGTTATTGACTCAAAGGTAGGTGTAGTAAGGTGCTGAAGCTCAGTCCCGACGGCCCTGAGAGGGAAATGTAACTCCTGCGCCAGGGCTTGTGGTGCTCCCGCAGCACGAACTCATGCCAAACTCGAGATTTGTTTCTTTACTATACATGCACGCAACGATTTAATGGACATTGTAATCTCAACATGTGATGGGGAGCTCTAAATTTGAATTTGAAACTTATAAAACAAAAAGATTAAAAAAATAAACTGGGAGAGAGGGAGTATATCGTAGGATGTGTCCCATACAAAATAAGTCCCCTGGTTTGTCACCGCGAAGATGCGGTTAGAAAGGAGCACAGCGTCTTCCTACTCGTACGGCAACAAATCGGCCGCAGATAGCATGGTCCGCCTTTGACCGCCATGTGCAAGGTTCGTGCTATCTTATTCAATCTCTCCGTGGTTCCATCGTAACAATTCATGCGGTGGCCCGTTGCATGGCTGATCCCAATGTTGGACAAAGGTTCTACGGGAACGGTGTCACAGTTGTAAATGTTGTGCAAATTGATGTTGGTACCCTCCCGTACATATGTAAGCCAATCTCCACTCGCACCGAGCCTAACCTGTGAAACAGTGGGCAGGGGGAGAATTAGGAAATGCACACAGATGTAGTCTTTAGAATGCATTGGAGGAAATCCGAGTGCCCCTCAACGTCGGCATCTCAAGGGGCGTCAACTTGCAACTACGGCAACGCCGTGCTGCAGAGACCCCCAAGGAAATATCCTCGTGCATTCCACGGAACATCAAGATGCATTTGTATGAGTAGTTTATCTTGTGAGAGAAAAAGATGAATGAGGGAAGGCATCTAGAGATAGAGATGGACACTACTACTACCAATGTGTTGGCCCGTGCGTTGCAATGGATCCAAAGTATATCTTTTTGGTGGAGTGCACTCTAAACACATTATTTATTTATTTTTCTCTAACCTTTCGTAGCCATGCAACCAAGCCACATAAGCTTCATGGGCTCCCCCCACATCATACTATTCATACTATGTTGATTGAAAAAAAGATAAATCACCCAAAACAAGATATTCCCGTTTTTTGTTCCCACGATGTTGTGCCTTGCACGTACCTACTAGTTGTATAGTGGTAGTACTAGTAATATAGTATTAGGAGTACAAACTTGGTACTGGTAGGAGTAGTACTAGTACGGAGTGCTCCTACTCTATCAACAAGCCCCGTCTAACACAAAATTTCTTGGCTTCCGTGCTACAGCTAGATCTTCCCCTCGTTTTTGTTTTCCAACTCGGTGGCGGGCGGGGTGTCAGTTTGCTCAACGGCGGTCCCACATGAAAGTGAAAATGCTAGGCAACACGCCTTCCCTAAGCTAGTGTCATGCCGGACGGGTCGTGTTGTACTCTCGATTCCCGGGCATGTGGGGGTGCGACGCGAACGCAGCAGACCTTTTCCTTTTACTAGCAATGTGCCCGTGCGTTGCAACGGATCCAAAGTAGTATAATAGTAGTATTTGTTCACAAACTTGAAAGAAATCACTATTGTTTTGATATACTCCTAATATATTACTCCCTCCATACCTAAATATTTGTCTTTTTTTGAGATTTCAAATGGACTATCACATACGGATTATATAGACATATTCTAGTGTTTCTAGCAAGATGCCCGCGCGTTGCACGAAGTTGATGGAAATGGTAAGCACAACTTATAAATTGACAGATGGAGTACTAGTTACAGTGATGCATATAATTAAGCAAAGGGATTGCACATGTCGGTATTGACTGGAACGAGAATGCAACAGCACAATAAGAATTAAGGCCACGATGACGCGATCGCAGTGGTGGTTACAGAAGGCAAGAAGAAATATGGATCCACGAACGTACGACCTCCTCCTCCTCAACTTAGTGCGCCAGGCCACCGACCGGCGGCTAAGGAGCGGCGGCTTTTGTGGCGAGGTCGAGGTGCTTCTCAGCAAAGGCATCCAAGGCTTCCAGCCGGTTGAGGAAGGCCAACGTCATAGCGTCCTCACTGGCCTTGTAGATACCTATGTACACGATTTGCTCGTACATGTGGATATGTAGGTCAACAAAATCTTGCAGGGCGAGGCGCCTCGCGGAGAGCGCGACCTCCAGGTGGACATTCTTCGTGGCGTCGGTGGGCAGTCATAGGGCCACTAGTGCTTGAAAGAGGTTCCGGCCATGGATGCCGATTAGGGTGGCAGGCAATGAGGAGCCCGGGCCCGCGGGCTAGAGGAGTACGGCGATATCGTTCGCGAGCTTCTTGAGGAAGGTGAACTTGTTGCTGGTGGCAACGATCATCTGGTCCAACTGAGATTCATAGTTGGCGTCGACGGCGACCATCCACCAGCCGGTCTCCAACACCGTCAGGAGACGATCCTCGGCGCCATGCTGCAGGCCCGCTTCATGGACCATTTGGCGCAGCCGCTGGCCGCTCACGCGCATCGCAGCCATGGGTCTGGAGTGAGCTCTTTTGCGCTTAGTGTAGGTGCTTAGGCAAATGCTTAGGTGCGTACGATGTGGTACATGCATTGGAATGGAGGGGCGCCTTTATATGAGGGCAATGAGGGCAAACTGCGTTGCATTCACATCGTGCAGCCTCTTTTCCCGGACCTCCTCCCATTACTTCCCTCATGCATTAATTGAAGGAGGATGCATTGGCCGTTCCACATATCGGGAACCGCTACTCCCTCCCTCGTCTGCATTAAAGCCATATCGGGAACTGTGCCACCCGTTGTCAAATCGAATACCCCCTCCGTCTAGGTGAGTATTAAGTCATCTTATGAAAACCAAATAGTAAACACATAGGCGTGGTGCATTAACTCTCACATTGTTTCTTATTTTTTGGCATAAATAGAGGAATCAACCAAGAAGAAATGTGGGGCTTCTATGCTTTTAATGACTTGAGACTATCAAACATGACATGCAGTGGTCAGTTCATTGCACAAGAACAAATACAACCCACGTCAGCACACACGCATCTTATAGCATCACATCCAATGGCTATAAAAGATGAATGAGACCAAATTATATCTCATCTAGATGAGTTCTAGCAAAACTGTATTAATAATACTTAGTACTCCTGCGTCATGTATCATATATTAGTATCATGTAGTACTTTATTTATTGCCATGTATGACACATAGTTCACGAGCGCTCTCTATATGTACCACCTTTTTTTTTAATTTCAAGTTTTGCTCCATGGCGCAATCCATTGATACTACTACTGTACAAAAGTGGAGTATATACAGTTTTTAAAAGGCTAGAGGGCGGGGCAGTCTAGCTCGGTCGGTTTCACGAGAGGCGAGGGCCTTTGTGATTTGACGGCTCATTACTGCTGTCAAATCGAATAGTACTGCGCCGCCCGCTGCACGCCCGGCGCCTCCATTAAACCCCTCCGTTAAACCCGCATGCAAACTGAGAATCCTACTCTGGCCATACGTCCGTTCATGAGCGGTCCAGAATTAAACGCAACACCGGCCAAGCTCCTCCCGTCCGTCCTCAGTTTAAACGAGGCCAGACGCCGGCCAAGCTCCTACCGTCCGCCCTGTATTTACACGAGGCCAGACAGACAGCGGGCAAGAATCGCACCCCTCCACCGCTCCCCCATCTCCTCCTTCACCATTTTCTCCACTCTTCCGATGGCTTCCAATGAGACGTTCTCCGGCATATGACCCGGCTGGGTGGCCCGCCGAGCCCTCCGGATACGGGCGAGGCTGCTCGGTGCTTCACCAACCTCGCTTGGCCCAACGGAGCCAATTACCGCCCCAAGCAGGCACGTGGTTCAGCAACTCGCCGCTCCAGTTCAGCTCGATGAGGAGTGGCGAGTTGCTCCACGCCGGCACGGCGGCGAGCACGCCGGTACGGGCGCCATCGCTGCCACGTTGTACCGCGCCACCAGGGTCTGCGGTGGCCGCGCCTCTTGTGCCTGCGGCAGCTCCATGCAGGCAGAGACAGAAGCCGGGTGTGTGGAGAGCGACGAGTCAGTGGCCAGCTTCTCCGTGTCCGCTGCCATCATCGAGGAGAAGTAGAATACGGGAGGCCGCCGCCACTTTGGACCCATGAAGGCCACCGTCGAGGTGACGACCACAGATTCAGGTGGTTTCTTTGCTGCTTCGTCTCTTCCGAGGACCTTCGTCGACCCCGCAAGTGTCTGACGGACATGAGGAAGACAAAGGGATCCGCGGGCGGCCATTTCGAACTAAAATAAGTCTAGATACATCCATTTCTAGGATAAGTATTTCCGGACGGAGGGAGTATTAATTATACAAGAGAGCCGGATTGGCACCTCTTAGTTCATGTAAATGTAATGAAATCCATCATGCTTATATGAAGATCCGGCTTTTTTATACGAAATCCTTCATGCTTATATGAAATCAGTCCGTATTTGCACAAATTTCATCTGGTTGGTTAGAGTTGTAAAAATGTATGCCGCTGGCGTTTGATGTCGTCCTCCGCGGAAGGAAGCGGGAGGAAATTTGCCGGCTGCCATTAGAGATGCTCTTTATGCTGGAAATAATAGAGTGACATCCAATCCATTTGAGTTAATTGCCTGTATGATTGTCCCTCTATAAAAAGTTAATTGCATGTACAGTGTACACGTGACTTGCAGGGTGGCTACAGCTTCGTACAGAAAGTTAAAAAGAAACAAGTCCATCCTTAATCTTGTATTCTAAGTACTCTGTGGGTTCCACTGTTAGTACAGTAGCGAAAGAAGTATATATTAAATAAGTAGAGTAATATATAATATAAAAAATCTAAAGTTAAAAGACAGAATTCGAACTCATGTCATCGGGTTGCGAGCATCCGGCGCTAACCAGCCCAGCACATTTTTGTTGTAGACCATGCTGGAGATATATCTCCATGTCTACTCTTATATATACTCCATTCATTCCTAAATATTTGTCTTTTTCAGATTTCAAATGGACTACCACATACGGATGTGTATGTAGACATATTTTAGAGTGAAGATTCACTCATTTTGCTACGTATGCTTTTTCAGGAAGGGGTCAGATTTGTCCTTGATTTATTTATGAGGTATCCAGATGGCACTACACCGCCAAGAAAAGAGGGTATCATCAAAATTATGGACTACTTTTTTGAGTATGTTGGTAAGGTCCGGTCATAGTCACTTGTTGAAATCTCTAAAAAGACAAATACTCCCTCTGTCCGGAAATACTTGTCATCAAAATGGATAAAAGGAAATGTATCTAGACGTATTTTAGTTTTAGATACATCTCTTTTTATCCATTTTGATGACAAGTATTTTCGGACGGAGGGAGTAGAAAACAGAGTTGGTGATGATGGTGTGTGTGCCATCCTGCAATATAGGCCGTCGGATTTATATCTAAGGGATAGAAAAGAAACTATGGAAATTTTGCAAAAATATACCCACACGTCTCTCCATGTTCGCAAATAAGGCCTTCCCTCGTTCAGCCTTTTCTCTCACAAGATAAACTACTCATACAAATGTATCTTGATTTTCCATGCAACGCACGGGCAGCTAGCTAATTTCTTTTAAAATAGTTGCTGCGATAATTGGGTTGAAGTGATATATTTTACGTCTGCCCCGAATGATTTCAGATTCACTAGTAGTAACAAAGAAAAGGTTGCCTTGTTAATTAACAGAAAACAGGGTGAAAACTATCACATGAGGCCGGTAAAAACAAGGCACAATGGGTTCAGCGTCATCGTCACTACAACTGTGCGCGCGCGAGAAGTCTACATATCGAGGGGGCTACCGAGCGAGGCACCGAGACACAATGTTTGAGAGAGAAACCAATTGACAGATTATGATCAGATCGAGTTGTCACCCTTCTGCTGTCATTGTTGGGGGGGAAGACGTATCGAGAGTGTGCGCGGTAGGCGCAGAGGCACAACTAGCGAGTGTGTTTGTGTGTTTGTGTGTGTGTGTGTGTGTGTGTGTTTGTGTTTGTGTTTGAAAGAGGAGTAGATAGATTATTATCAAGATCGATGTGCCACCCTACTCCTTCGGTGCCGGGTAGTGTGTGTGTGTGTGTGTGTGTGTGTGTGTTTGATAGAGAAGCCAGTCGATAGATTAGTATCAAGATCGAGGTGTCACCCTACTCCTTCGGTGCCGGGTAGTGTGTGTGTGTGTATGTTTGAGAGAGAAGCCAGTCGATAGATTAGTATCAAGATTGAGGTGTCACCCTACTCCTTCGGTGTTAGGAAGTGTGGGTGTGGGGGGGGGGGCAGTGACACTCACATATCTCTACTCTTATAAAAAACAGAGTTGGTGATGATGGTGTTCCTGCCATCCTGCAATATAGGCCATCCGATTTATATCCGATGGACAGGAAGGAAAATATGGCAATTTTTCAACAAGATACCTACACCCCTCTCCGCATTTGGAAATAAGGCATTCCCTCGTTCATCCTTTTCTCCCACAAGATAAACTTCTCATACAAATGCATCTTGATGTTCCATGCAATGCATGGGCATCTTGCTAGTAGGGAGAAGGAGTTTGTGTGTCACATATCTAGCTATATTAAGGTATAGGTAGATAGCATATGTGTGAGAGACATTATTGTACTTTGAGACATTAGTGGCTGTGGGTGGGCGGAATTAAAGGGGTTGGCACGTTCGACATAGAGAGTGTGTGTGTTTCTGTGTGAGAGACTTGTAGGACGGGGTAGAAAGACGAATTTAACCCTGACGGAGGGAGAGAAATACACGAAGTGCGCGTGTGTGATTCCGATGCCCACAGGGAAATGAGATATGTATGTGTGTGAGAGAGATTGCACAATTCATTCACGTATCACTATCTATCGATCGTGGACGTGCATCGCTTGAACATAAGTCAATATCTACTTCGTATCGTGGCCAAAGGTACAATATCGATTCAACGCTATAAAGATTGGACACTCACATATCACATTTTTTTTCTATTTAAATAAACCTTTTCAGTTGTGCATGCCAAAGTTACAGTGATGTTTCTTCAAACAACCAATATAGCTATCATGTACATGCACCATTGTTACTCTTGCATTCAAATTCATTAGTCTTGGATGATTTAAGTTTCTATTTTGAAGTAATATATGTAATATTCATATATGAATTCAACGGGTACGCAATTTATGAAATGGAGGCTATGTAATCATATGAGATAACACTTTAAGTAGCTGGCTACAATATCCATTTCTTTTTGTGCGCCTCTACACTAACACGTCAATGCATTATGTTTAAAGTAAATAACCAATGGCACTAAATTATCTATTTAGACGAGAAATACATAGGCTGAACATTTCACCCCTTTTCTGTGGACGCGCCACTACACCCGTACGATTGGCCGCGCCTGTGTGAACGTCCAAGTTATCGGCGCATCATCCCGAGTTATTGTCTTTTTTCTGGGGTGGACTTCACACCAGTTATTAATTGCTGATACATGCCTCATGTATAGAGTCTAGCATGACCTTCCCGCTAGCACGGTCCAAAATTAGTTCAAACTGGATACGAATGATCCCGCGGGGGGCAAAATCTCCCGCCTCCTTCTTAAATTTCCGCCACCTTAGTCTTTAGCATGCGAAATCCCCCTTTTGTCCTTGGTGCACGGAGACCAACAGTTACAATACCGCCCTCATCTACATGATAGGTCGGGGCTGCTTTGGTAACTTCCGGTTTCCCCCACTACACGGCACCCCCATTTCCTCTCCCCCTCCCGCAAAAACGACGAACTCCACAGCACCAGAGCATCTTACATCACGCCGTCCGTACTTCATCGCCCTTTCTCCCCTCCCCTCTCAAAACCCAAGACTGCTCATCCACCGGCGTACCATAGCCCATTCACTGCCAGCGGCGTCCACCTCACCGGATCTTCTTCTGCAGCCGCATCTACCCCTCCCACCTCCCCTAGAAACAAGTAGACTGCTCATCCACCACTGTACCACAGCCCATTCAGTGTCGGCCTTGTCCACGGTGCCGGATCTGCTTCGCCGATACTATCATCAACCGCCGCGCATCTGCAGCGGCTCATTCGTACTCCCCACCGGAGACGCTTCGTCCACACCCCCTGGAGCCTCCCCACCGACGCCCCCGTCGACGGCCTTTGATCCTCTTCGCCGACACCTTCCTCAACCCTACCGGAGCCGCTTCGCCGACACCTTCCTCAACCCTACTAGAGCCGCTTCACCGACACCATCGTCAACCCTACCGGAGTAGCTTTGCCTATACGATTCTCAACCCTACCAGGGCCGCTTTGCCAACTCACAAGTCCACGGCCTCAGATCTGCTTCCTCACACCCTCATCCAACCTACCGGAGCAGCTTCTGACGCCCCGTCCACGGCCGCAGATCCGCATCATCGACACCACCCTTAACCCAACCATCGGAGCAGCTTCTGACGCCCCATCCACGGCCGCAGATCCGCAACGTCGACACCATCCTTAACCCAACCACCGGAGCAGCTTATGACACCCAGTCCATGGCCGCAGATCCGCGTCGTCGACATCATCCTTAACCCAACCATCGGAGCAGCTTCACCTACGCCCTCGTCCACTGCCACAGTTCCGCTTCGCCCACACCATAGTACACCCTACCGGAGCCACTCCACAAACACCCTACTCGACGGTTCTAGATCTCCTTACCGGACCCTGACAGCCAGCATAGCGTCGACGTGTCTAACCTGATTCCCACCGTCTGGAGAGATGCCAAGCACCTGCCACGGCCTAGGTACTTGTCACCTTTAAACCCGTCCAGCATCACCTGCCCGATGTACTTCAAATATACTAACCGGTCGCTGTTACCTGTTATGCAGCTGGCAAAAACTACAAGGACGATGTTTCTTCTGGATCTAACAGCTTGGCAAACCAAGATCCTGGACTGAGGCATTGCTATGATCTTGTAAGCGCATCTCTCTCTCTTGTATTGTTCTGTGCCTGTCAGCGTGCTTTGCTAGGATTTTCGACCAGTAATCCCTTTGTGCAGACAATGATTTCTACTACTGGCTGCTAAATTAGATATGTAGATGTCATACATGATACTACCTCGTACCTCCGTTCCTAAATATAAGTCTTTCTAGAGACTCCACTATAGGCTACATACGGAGCAAAATGAGTGAATCTACACTTGAAAATGCATCTATATACATATGTATGTGGTCCATACTGGAATCTCTACAAAGACATATATTTGGGAACAGGGGCAGAACATTACACAAAATCGTAGGTGGCATGTAGGAATTCCAGTGCACTACATTAGGCTCCCTTAGAGTGCCTGCTAGTCCAGCATACGGAGTCATGGCTAGTTTATGGTAAGCACACAATCGTTAATTGGTGGTTTAAATATGCGCAAGGGATATGCAATGTAGTATCATGTAGAGATGTCTGAAATTAGCCGTGTCAACTTGCAGATAGGGTTACACAATGAAAAAGTATAAGATGTATGTGGCAATTTCATGGAACATCACAAAAAAAGGAGAGGCAGCGGTGAGCCTATACAGTGTGCTATGGTACGTCACTTCTCCATTGCAATCATCGTGACATGTTATTTGTATGCCAGTTCTATTAGCCAAGTTTCTTAGGGACAGTTATTACGAGTTATCCTAAGAAAATAAGCACCTGTGAATATAAGCTCCATGTAATAAGCCAACCAGTTCTTTTCATTGCCTTTTCAGCTTATCTTTGGTATGATCAGTGGAAAGTCTAGATTGCATTATATTTTTTTCATTTTGCTGCCCATATGGAAATTAATTTGACTTGCAAACATCACAAATTGAACCCATTGCAGTAATTAATATGATAGGAAAATAGACCATCATTGTTTGCTCAAAATGCAAATACAAAGATACCATCTACTTGGCACAATCTACTTTGGTCAATGTTTTCCATAGAGATCACATTGCCTAATTTAAACGAAGAACGCATGACCCACATTTAAATGAAGAACAGTTATTTATTGAAACTCAATGGTCCAAGTGGCTGGTTATTATCATATAGCAGCACCACCTAAAAGCATCATATAGCAGCAGCAGCATCTCATAGCAACTCATCATACAGCAGCAGCAGTCTGCAATTCATCATAAACCAGCAGCAGCTCATAGCAATTCATCATATAGCAGCAGCAGGAGCAGCTCATAGCAATTCATCATATAGCAGCAGCAGGAGCAGCTCATAGCAATTCATCATATAGCAGCAGCAGGAGCAGCTTGTAGCAACTCATCATATAGCCGCAGCAGCAGCTCATAGCAATTCATCATATAGCACCAGCACCAGCTCATAGCAACTCATCATACAGCATCAACAGCTCATAGCAATTCATCATATAGCAGCAGCAGGAGCAGCTCATAGCAATGCATCATATAGCAGCAGCAGAAGCAGCTCATAGCAATTCATCGTATAGTGGATCAGAATGAAAATTTGGCAAAAAATCAGAGGAGATCCTCACCTTGTTGGATGAGCTCATCCTTCAACAGCACCACAAGGCCATGGCCTGCGAGGAGGGGAGGGGGAATAAGGTGCCTTCTGCCGCAGTGTGGCATCAGCCGTAGTTGTGCAGTGATACGTCTCCAACGTATCTATAATTTTTGATTGCTCCATGCTAGTTTATCTACTGTTTTGGACTATATTGGGCTTTATTTCCCACTTTTATATTACTTTTGGGACTAACCTATTAACCGGAGGCCCAGCCCAGAATTGCTGTTTATTTGCCTATTTCAGTGTTTCGAAGAAACGGAATATCAAACGGAGTCCAAACGGAATGAAACCTTCGGGATCGTGATTTTCCAACCGAACGTGATCCAGGAGACTTGGACCCTACTCCAAGAAGTGCCAGATGCGGTCATGAGGGTGGAGGGCGCACCCCCTACCTCGTGGGCCCCCTAACGCTCCACCGACGTACTCCTTCCTCCTATATATACCTACGTATCCCCAAACGATTAGAGGAGGAGCCAAAAACCTAATTCCACCGCCGCAACCTTCTGTATCCACGAGTTCCCATCTTGGGGCCTGTTCTGGAGCTCCGCCGGAGGGGGCATCCACCACGGATGGCTTCTACATCATCACCATAGCCCCTCCGATGAAGTGTGAGTAGTTTACTTCAGACCTTCGGGTCCATAGCTAGTAGCTAGATGGCTTATTCTCTCTTTTTGGATCTCAATACAATGTTCTCCCCCTCTCTCGTGGAGATATATTTGATGTAATCTTCTTTTTGCGGTGTGTTTGTTGAGACCGATGAATTGTGGGTTTATGATCCAGTACTATCTATGGAAAATATTTGATTCTTCTCCGAATTCTTTTATGTATGATTGAGTTACCTTTCCAAGTCTCTTCGAATTATCCTTTTTGGTTTGGCCAACTAGATTGGTAGTTCTTGCAATGGGAGAAGTGCTTAGCTTTGGGTTCAATCTTGCGGTGTCCTTACTCAGTGACAGAAAGAGTTGCAAGCCACGTATTGTATTGTTGCGATTGAGGATAACAAGATGGGGTTTTTATCATGTTGCATGAATTTATCCCTCTACATCATGTCATCTTGCTTAAGGCGTTACTCTGTTTTTAACTTAATACTCTAGATGCATGTTGGATAGCGGTCGATGATTGGAGTAATAGTAGTAGATGCAGAATCGTTTCGATCTACTTGTTTTGGACGTGATGCCTATATACATGATCATTGCCTAGATATACTCATAACTATGCTCAATTCTGTCAATTGCTCAACAGTAATTTGTTCACCCACCATAGAAAATCTATACTCTTGAGAGAAGCCACTAGTGAAACCTATGGCCCCCGGGTCTATTCTCATCATATCAATCTCTATCACTTTATTTACTTGCTTTGTTTTTACTTTGCCCTTTACATTTTACTTTGCATCTATCTATCAAAAATACCAAAAATATTATTTATCATCTCTATCAGATCTCACTATCGTAAGTGACCGTGAAGGGATTGACAACCCCTAATCGCGTTGGTTGTGAGTTGCTATCGTTTTGTGTAGGTACGAGGGACTTGTGCGTGGTCTCCTACTGGATTGATACCTTGGTTCTCAAAAACTGAGGGAAATACTTACGCTACTTTGCTGCATCATCCTCTCCTCTTCGGGGAAATCCAACGCAGTGGTCAAGAGGTAGCATGTAGCGCCCGCTGGAGTAGTGCATTGGACGAACCACAGTGGAGCAGCTGCTGGAGACCATGAGAATGAGGGGTGGCGCCAGAGGGAGGAGCAGCCAGGGAGATTTGCCCCTACCTGCCGGCCATGTAGCCTAGCTGGACATAGCATCGTCGAGGACCAGGCCAGATGGGACCAGTGGCGACGGCTCGCTGGAGGAACCCTAGTGCTGCAGGCAGGGGATCGAGGTAGAGGGAAAGGGGAGAGGAGATGCAAGCGGGCAGGGCAATGAATGCTTGCGTGTTTGTTTTTACTTGAGGGTCAGGTGTGACACGGGCGTCAGCAGTTGCATTTTGAGTGTAATATAGGCAGACAATAGAGTCATTTCACTATTCCCTTTCCCTTCAATTTTTAGTGAGGTTCTACCCGAAACACCCCCCTCCAAAGCGAAATTAGTTAAGACCAAGCCCATAACTCAAAAATGACTTCTTTACATCTTTTATGGCTTATTTTGACAATATGCCCTGAAAAGGCGGAATCGAACTAGCCCTTAACCTGCATTTCAATTGTGCGTGCAATGATGAATCACTCCTGCCTGCTATCTGTACATTTAGGCATCATCATACATGGCATAACCTAATACATGTGCATTCCAGCGTAGAATCTGGAATATGCAATGTTTATGTTAGTTCATACATTGCACACGATGTTTAAATGCCCCTTAAATCTGGTCAGTCAAGTGATGGTCTTTAAGCCTCCTTCTTTGCTTATTTTCTTGATATGTAAGATTTGCTCACACATCTGTTCAATTGCTTGTTTGCATCAGCCATCCATACTAGGACTGTTTGCTTTGATTACTTGCTGTTCTTGACCTAACTCTCTAACAGAGCTTGTCAACGATTTAAACACTAAGGGCTGCTGTAGTGGGGCCTTTTCTAACTCATAGGTGACATAAAGGTTTGGCAGTACACTACAGTAGGCTCTCCAAGAGTACCTAGAGATCCAGTTTGAAGGTATGCCTAGTTTTTACATAGTGCAGACATAGTAAATGCTTATTTCATTGTGTGCAAGTGCAAGAGATGCGGCATGTTTCATTATGTGGTGTTGTTTTGTCATAATATCATACTTTTGTGTTCACAGACAGGAAAGTATGCATATTTATCTTCCAAGGAGATGAGCAACTAGTTTGTGTCACCTTGCAGAGGGGGTACAATGAAGATAAGATTGAGGATTTCCAAGTACAAGATGTTAGGAAGGAGCCTTGCAAGAGAAGTAGGAGCTGCGCTGAGCCTCTTCAACCTGCTAAGGTAACTCACTGTATGCAACTCAATAGTTCAATTCCTTGTTTGTTTCAGGCATAGTTAATTTTCTCTTTTCAATTGCTTTATTTGTCCTCAGTTAATGAGATGCCCAAATAATCATGCCTGATGTTTGGTACTTGTATCACTTTTAGTTGACATAATTAAAGGCCTTACCATTTAATTACTCTGCCGAAGTGTGCCTGAAGCTTTGAAGTCTATTAACCAACTATTATTGCATGAGGCTCACAATCTAGTTTATACTACGCTAATGATTGCATAGTTTTGCCTGTTGTAGTATGTTTGTATGAAACCCTCTGTTGTTCATTATGCTCCCTAAGACTTTAATTGAGGTACAGAATGGCCAACTGCTTGCTTACTTATATGCAACGTGTTGTCTAAATTTGTAAGTTGTCTGTGTTTTTGATTGGACCCCAACATCATGCTCCTCTGGTGAGCTAAGAGGGATTTCTGTATGCAGGCTGCACAGACTATCTTTTTTATAATTTTTAAAATACCACATGCTTATGCTTCATGACGTGTAACTTTTTTTTGTGAAAGTGACGTGTAACATTATTGTTAGTCCTGTTTTGCCATGTCGTACAAAATAGTGTCTTGTTCGCTTCAGTGTTGTAACTATATTTTTTCCCTAGTCATGTGTACTTACAGAAACATTTCAGGATGAAGTGACATCAACACAAAGATCTGCGAGCACTGCGGCATGGCCGTTACTGAATGATTATGGATTGGAATTGGAATGTGCTCATGCTCACGAGCATCAACTAGAGGTGGCAAGAGAACGTGTACATGATTGTCAACGTATAATCAACAAGTTGAGACTGGACATGCAGGTATTAGATGCAGGAGTCAAAAAATGAAACAAGACACCAAGGTAACCATGAAGGAATTGGAGATTTTGCAGACTGAAATTTGTGCTATCTGAATCCGCCCAATCCTATTTTCTGAAGAGATTATAGTTCAAATGGAGTTAAGTTGATGCGCGTCCATGATGTATGAGCTGTATTTGCCTAGTGTATGTAATTTGTTGTTTGTGTATGCTTTATTATCACCTGTGCTGAACCATAATGCCCAGTGGGTATAATCGGCTGTAATTTCTTTATTGTATAGTGTAGGATTATTCTACCTTTCTATGCCTTGATCTCTTTATTGTATAGTGTATGCTTTTTAGAGGTGATAGTATTGAGTAGGATAATTCTTTGAATATGCTATATCGTTCAAACGGGGGCCAACTCGCCCGACCATGGCCCTTCACGGGCCGTCGGATCCGTGGGCCATGTACGGGCTGTCGGATCCATGGGCCATGTACGGGCCGTCGGATCCATGGGCCTTCTACGTCTCGTAGGATCCATGGGCCTTCTACGTCTCGTAGGATCCATGGGCCTTCTATGTCTCGTAGGATCCATGGGCCTTCTACATCTCGTGGGATCCATGGGCCGCCGACTCATTTATGGGTCTTGTACGGGCCTTTAATGGGTCGTAGACGGACCTTTAATGGAAATCGTACGTTTTATGGGCTGAGCATAACGGGCCGTTAATAGGCTGTATTTGGTGATGCCATGAAAATGGCCCAACAGACTAACGTTCCACAAACGGGCCGACTGTAACGACGGGATGAATTTGGCCCACAAGCAGAAAATGACAGTAATGGGCCGTAAGTAACCGAATGCTGCAAATGAGCCCAAGAATAAATGGGCCCTCAGAAGGCCGAAAGTTAACTTGGGCTGGAAACGGCCCAACGGAATAACGGGCCGTTAATGGGTATAAAGTGGTACACTTCATTACGGGCCAGTTTCACCGCGGGCCGTTAATGGGTGTAAAGTAATACACTGTTCATTACGGGCCAGTTTCAGCACGGGCCGCTAATGGGCCAAGAGTTACAAAGGGCCTCATATGGGCCGAAAGATGTCATGGGCTATACATCGGCCAGAAGTGAAAACGGGCTGGAATCATATTGGATGGCCCAGATGACGCTACTGGGCCTAATTTGCATACGACGTAACGGGCCTTGGGTTAGCGGGCTGTAAATGGGCTATATACGAACAGGACATTAACAGGCTTTCCATGGGTCAGCCCGCTAGCTTTTGACCAAGTCAAACGGGCCGGCCTTTTCACAAGAATGGGCCACTGTTGGGCCGTGCCACGTGCCGACGTATCATAGGTGCCTTCTGTCCAGTGAGTGGATGACATCTGTCCCCAATGATGAGCCGACACGTGGTTCCTCCAGCCAATGATGATTTTACACGTGGAAAATCCCCATTGGTCAGGGCTGTTAACGGGTTATCGGATCCAAAACCCGACCCGATAGCTTAACGATGTTCCGTTACGGTGGATGCCACGTGTCGGTCACCCTTGATGAAAGCACTTCTGTGACGCGCGATTTATCGTCATGGAAGTGGACACTTCCGTGACGATAATTTTGGTAATATCATGGAACACTTCTACGACAGCATAGGTATGACTATCTTGATTCTGTCATAAAATCGTCATGGATGTACATGCATGACAAAAAACGCGACCTACTGTGACAAAGACGTATCATCACGAAAGTGTATTTTTTTGTAGTGGACCCACCAGCTATATCTTCACACGTGAGGAAGTGTGTCCTTATCCTCCCTAACAGGTGGGACCCACATGGTCGAAGCATACGTAGCATTGTCTATCTTGTCGCGAACGTACATACTGGTCGGTCGGTCGGTCTACAACAATGAACCGTGGCCGAGTAAGTAGCGGCACATGTCATAATAGAGCCCCCATGTTGCAGTTCAGGTTGTCCCGTCTAAATCGTGTACACGTACATACAACCACACGCCAAAAAATACGACCACGTACATACATACGAGCAGGGTCTCGAAACGCGTACTCGCACATACGGACGGCCAGGGCTCATGTACATGGAGAGGCGATGGACGGCAGCGACGTTGTCTTGTTTATCGGGAGCTAGCCGGCTGGGTCAGAACGGAGGAAACAACGCTGTGTTTATCGGGAGCCAAGCGACTGGGTCGGAACGCGTCCTGTTCATCGGGAACGAAGCCACTGGGTCGGAATGCGTCATGTTCATCGGGAGCCAATCGGCTTGGACGGAACAGCCGAAACGGCTTCTGGCGTACCGCAAAACGAAGGAAAACAGCCTTCTGTTCGACCGCGTATGGTCGAAACGAGGTCCCGTTCATCGGGAAGGGTCTGGCGTACCGCACAACAGAGGAAACAGACTTATGTTCGAGTGCCTATGGTTGAAACGGGGTTCTATTGATCGAGAGGGGTGCGGCATACCGCAAAATAGAGGAAACAGACATGTGTTGCAGCGCCTACGGTCGAAACGTGGGTCTGCTACTTCTTGAGCTTGCGTTGGTTTTTCCCTTGAACAGGATAGGGTGATGCAGCACAGTAGAGATAAGTATTTCCCTTAGTTAAGAACCAAGGTAACAATCTAGTAGGAGAAACGCGCAAGTCCCCAATATATGTACCTACACAAACAATCAAACACTTGCACCCAACACGATAAAGGGGTTGTCAATGCCTTCATGCTCACTTGCAAAGGTGAGATCTGATACAGATACATAAAACTAAACAAAAGATAAAACATTTTTTGGTTTTTTTGTTTATAGATCTGAAAATAAAATATTGCAAAATAGTAGATCGGAAACTAATATGATGGAAAATAGACCCAAGGGCCATAGGTTTCACTAGAGGGTTCTCTCATGAAGGCAAATAATACGGTGGGTGAACAAATTACTGTCGAGCAATTGATAGAAAAGTGCAAAGTTATGACGATATCCAAGGCAACAATTATGCAATATAGTCATCACGTCCGTGTCAAGTAGACCGACTCCTGCCTGCATCTACTACTATTACTCCACACATCGACCACTATCCAACATGCATCTAGAGTATTAAGTTCATAAAGAACGGAATAACGCCTTAAGTAAGATGACATGATGTAGAGGAATTAACTCAGGAAATATGATGAAAACCCCATCTTTTTATCCTCGATGGCAACAATGCAATGCGTGTCTCACTACCCCTACTTTGTCGCTGGGCGAAATCACGCAAGATTGAACCCAAAGCTAAGCACCTCTCCCATTGCAAGAAAAACCAATCTAGTTGGCCAAACCAAACCGATAATTCGAAGAGAAATACAAAGATACCAAATCATGCTTATAAGAATTCAGAGAAGATTCATATAATATTCATAGATAAGCTGATCATAAATCCACAATTCATCGGATCTCGACTAACACACCGCAAAAGAAGATTACATTGGATAGAGATATTTTATTATTGCTCACTAGTTGCTTATGACATTGATATGAGTTAATATAATTTCTAAGAGCTATTGTTCACATGGTTAGTCATAATCTTTGCTGAAAACATGGGCGCTACTTAAGCTAATTTATGTAAACAAGAACAAAAGAGTTCGTAGAAGTTTTTCTTTTTCACTTTCAGTTTATCAACTGAATTGCTTGAGGACAAGCAAAGGTTTAAGCTTGGGGGAGTTGATACGTCTCCGTCGTATCTACTTTTCCTAACGCTTTTGCTTTTGTTATGGACTCTAATTTGCATGATTTGACTGAAACTAACCCGGACTAACACTGTTTTCATCAGAACTACCATGGTCTTGTTTTTGTGCAGAAATAAAAGTTCTCGGAAAGGAACGAAACTTTTTGGAGAATTATTTTGCAATAAAAGAAAATTACTGGAGCCAAGCACCACCGGAGGGGGGCCCCTGGTTGAGCACAACCCACCAGGGTGCGGCACCCCCTCCAGGTGCGCTCTGGTAGGTTGTGCCCAACTGGTGTCCCCGCAAACCCTAATTCCAACTCCTTAATACTTATTTCAAAGAAGAAATTGAGGAGGAAGAATTATCGAGTTTCACGAGACGGAGCCACCGCCACCTCCCATTCTTCATCAGGAGACCAAATCCGGAGCCCATTCGGAGCTCCAGAGAGAGGAATCTTCGGTCTTCGTCATCACGAACCCTCCTTCATCACAAATTCTTGATCCTATCTTGCAAGTCTATAGTCACCTATTATGTGTTATGATCCGACAACCCCGAAGTAACAATAATCGGGATACTTCTCGGTGACGACCGTAGTTTGAGGAGCTCATGTATTCACTGTGTGCTAATGCTTTGTTTCGGTACTCTATTAAAAGGAGGCCTTAATATCCCTTAGTTTCCACTAGGACCCCACTACCACGGGAGGGTAGGACAAAGATGTCATGCAAGTTCTTTTTCATAAGCACGTATGACTATATTCGGAATACATGCCTACATTACATTGATGAACTGGAGCTAGTTCTGTGTCACCCTATGTTATAGCTATAACATGAGGAACCGCATCCGACATAATTATCCATCACTGATCCAATGCCTACGAGATTTTCACATATTGTGCTTCGCTTATTTACTTCTCCGTTGCTACTGTTACAACTACTACAAAACTGCTATCTTTACTTTTGCCACTGTTACCATTACTATCATACTACTTTGCTACTAAATACTTTGCTGCAGATACTAAGTTATCCAGGTGTGGTTGAATTGACAACACAACTGCTAATACTTAAGAATATTCTTTGGCTCTCCTTGTGTTGAATCTATAAATTTGGGTTGAATACTCTACCCTCGAAAACTGTTGCGATCCCTTATACTTGTGGGTTACCGGTGGAGAAGAACAATCTCCGTAGGGCTTAGCCAAGCACAATGGAAACTATGACGGAGGATAAACTAGAGGGGGCGGGGTTGCCGACACACGGCTTGGTGAATCTTGATGTGTTCTGTGTGCTACCCCTGCCCCTCTATTTATATGTTGAGCCCTGGGGTCGTTTCTTGGAGAAAGAGCCTCCTCAAGTAGATTTAGCCCACAAGTCAAGAGTCCTTCTCGAACTCCAGGACAAGACGCCAGGGTCTTAGGCGTCTGGCCCAAATGCCAGGGTCCCTGGTCTCTGGCCCCTGGCCTCCACAAAACTTCCTTTTGCACCTTCCTAAAGCCCCGTGGGCTTTACCCCTTATCCCAAATAAAGTGTCCTCGCATCAGAACATTTCGGGAAACATCCGAAACCCCTTCCGATGAATTTCAGAACCCTTCCAGTAACCAAACACAATTATCCCATATATCAATCTTTACTTCTAGACTATTCCGGAGCTCCTCGTCATGTCTGTGATCTCATCCAGGACTCCAAACAACATTCAGTCACCAACAAACATAACTCATATAACACTATATCGTCAATGAACGTTAGGCATGCAGACCCTACGGGTTCAAGAATGATGTAGACATGACCGAGATGCTTCTTCGGTCAATAACCAATAGCGGGACCTGGATGCCCATATTGGTTCCTACATAATCTATGAAGATCTTTATCAGTCGAACATTTATGACAACTTACATAGTTCCCTTTGTCCGTCGATATGTTACTTGCCTGAGATTCGATCGTCAATATCTCCATACCTCATTACCGGCAAGTCTCTTTACTCGTTCCGTAAAACATCATCTCATAACTAACTCCTTAGTCACTTTGCTTGAAAGCTTCTTGTGATGCTGTATTACTGAGAGGGCCTAGAGATACCTCTTTGTCATACAGAGAAATCCCAGTCTCGATCCATGCCAAGTCAACAGACACCTTCGGAGATACATGTAGAGCACCTTTATGATCACCCAGTTACATTGTGACGTTTGATGGCACACAAGGCATTCCTACAGAGTCATGGAGTTTCATGATCTCATGGTTGAAGAAACATGTATTAGACATTAAGAAAGCAGTAGCAAACAACTGAACAATCATCTGCTATGCTAATGGTTGGGTCTTATCCATCACATCATTCTCCTAATGATGTAATCCTGTTATCAAATGACAACTCATGTCTATGGTTAGGAAACCTTAACCATCTTTGATCAACGAGCTAGTCTAGTAGATGCTCAATAGGGACACGGTATTTGTTTATGTATCCACACAAGTATTTAAGTTTCTGGTCAATACAATTCTAGCATGAATAATAAACTTTATCATGATTAAGGAAATATAATAATATCATTTTTGTCAGGACCCCGACTCAATGGCACACCGATCTAGCATGTAACACCTCATATCACTTTGCGGCCTCACGCACGGTATTCCCACGGGTGTCATCTTACCAGGCCCGGGACCGTTTGCACCTTTTGGCTCACGTATATGATAGTGTCGCTAGCATCCATATGACAAGGAGCCCGGGCTGACATGGCTAGTCGTAAACCCAAAGTGGCACAAACTTACAGGGACAGGCATCCATGACCCAGCATCGAACGTGTCGGTCATCAGCGAGTGAATCCAGGCTGTAGCACTGGGCTAGCAGGACTCCGGTGAACCGGGTTGTAGTGGGCTAACAGGACTCCAGTATTCATCGCGTGACATTTCCCCGAAGGGACAGACAGAGGAACGAAGAAGGACACATGCCGGCAAGCCTAAGTGTTCCGGAGCAGTAGCAAGCTACCATGGCTCAGTGGAAGCACTAGGAGACATTTCCCGGTAAGAGAGGCTACTAAGGATAAACAACTAGATAGTCAGATCCCACACATACCAAGCATTTCAATAACATACAAACAATATGCTCGATATGTGCAAATACAACATGGCATCACAACATGACTCTACAACTCAAGTATTTTATTCAATAGGCTCCGAGGAGCGAGATATTACAATCATGGGTCTCTCGACCCAGCATTCAGAGCATACAAGTCAAAACACAAGCGTAAGCTTAACATGTCTGAGTACAGACATCTACGAATGAAAAAGCCTGAGAAGCCTGACTATCTACCAGATCCTGCCGGGGGCACAAGATCGTAGCTGAGGTAACAAGCTAAACGTCGAAGTCCATGCGAAACTACTAGTGAGACGGAAGTCTCTGCAAAAACGTAAAATAGGCAAACGTGAGTACAAATGTACCCAGCAAGACTCACATCAGAACTAACTACATATGCATCATTATTAACAAAGGGATGGTGGAGTTTAACTGTAGCAAGCCGGCTTTGACTCAGTGGCTATCCTGAACTACGACTGCAATGTAACTCTTTGAGGTAGCGCACAAGAGTCCACATATTCACCATGTCAATACACCACTATGGATCCGCTCCCGTCTCCCTACGAGAACGCCATCCATAGTACTCACGCTTATCTTGTGCATTTTAGAGTATCCAATTTCACTTGTCTATGAACTGTATAGGCAACCCAGAAGTCCTTTACCGCGGACACGACTATTCGAATAGATAATGTTAACCTTGCAGGGGTGTACTTCTTCACACACGCTCTTGCCACTTACAGCCGTTTACACGACATGTACTCGGCAACCTTCAAGCGGAAGCCCAGCGAGGGTGTCGGCCACGACCTGACTAACCACACAAGTCTCTCGTCAGGTTTATCGCCTATTCGGGTTCCATCCGCAAGGAGATCCGGCCAGGGTGTCGCTCACGGCCCCAAACGATGTGAGCAGGGTTCCCAAGCCCACCATCCGGGTGCCACTTGGTACACCGTGCCACTGTGCCTAGTCTGTCCCAAGCCCACCTGTACCGGGTGCCACTTGGTAGACTACTAACACTACCTACAAACACCAGAAACTAGTTGCAACTCCTGGACAGAGATCGAGTTGATTAATAAGTTGAGAGGGGTCGAGTTACCGGAACCCAATGTGTGGTAGTAACTGTTCATGGATCACAAACACAGAACTCAGTTCCTGAGGACGGTTTCAATGTGACAACCCACCATGTACTCCTAAATGGCCTCTCACCGCTACCTTTACCAAATCGTGTTCACACACTTAGCTCACACACAAGAGGACATGTTCACACACCTCCAATTCATCCCTGATGAATCAGACCTGACACAACTCTAAGCAATAGCAGGCATGACAAACAAGCATGAATGAGTAGGCACATCAGGGCTCAAACAACTCCTACTCATGCTAGTGGGTTTCATCTATTTACTGTGGCAATGACATGTCATGCAGAGGAAAGGGGTTCAACTACCGCAGCATGTAACAGTTGAATCGTTGTTGTCCTAATGCAGTAAAAGAGAGCAGGAGCGAGAGAGTGGGATTGTATCGGAATGAACAAGGGGGTTTTGCTTGCCTGGCACTTCTGAAGATAGCATTGAGTCTTCATCAGTGTCAACGAGCACAACGTCGGAACATCGTCTACTCAGAGGGGACGGTTACCGGCAAACAGAGAAGGATACAATCAATGCAATGCACAATATGATGCATGATCATGACATGGCAATATGCTGTGATTTGTACTAATGCATCTAGCAACAATTTAAATGAGGTCCATATGAACCAAGGGTTCATATGCAAATTCCATAAGGGGTATTTAAAATGCCATTATCATGTTTTCACTTATACAGGGGGTATAAGTTGGTTGAACATGCATTAAAGTAGCATAAATGGAAAGATTGTATTTTTCTGATAATTTTTCATATATAAATTATTTCATTCTGAGCTACGGTTGAATTTCTATGATTTTTCAAAGTTTTGGATATTTTCTGAAATAAATAAATCATTTAAGACTTACTTAAATTCCAGAAAAGAGTTATTGCGTCAGCACGACGCCACTGTGACGTCAGCAGGTCAGCGGGGTCGTCCAGGTCAAACCTGACCAGTGGGTCCCACTGGTCAATGGCACAACTAATTAACCAAGTTAATTAGCCTTAAGTTAATTCTAACTAAACTGTCTATGGGGCCAGGGCCCGCTAGTCAGCGACTAATTAGCTAACTAACATAGGTTAATTAGTGTTAAACTAATACTAACTAAAAGTGTCAGGGGGTGGCCCACGCGTCAGTGACACACGGGGGGGAGGTCAAACTCTGGTCAGCAGGGTCAAACCCGCCGGACCTGGTCCACGGCTCGTCGCCGGCGACGACAGAGACGTCGGAGGGCTCGGGATTCGCCGTCCGGCGACCAAAAGGAGGGCGGAGGGACGCTGCGTGCTGCTGGGAGTGCTCCGCATCTACCTGTGCAAGCGGGATGGGCTCCGGCGGCCGGAGTTGAGCGCGGCGTCGACCTCGGCGGTGGCCGGAGTTCGGGCGCACTCAGAAACGAGGCTGCGGTGGCCGTGGGGTGGTGTGCTTGGCTCCTACGGCACCTGCGCGGCGTGGTGAGCACGTGGGTGTGCTCGGTTGGAAGTTGTGGTGGCTGTGGGCACGGCGGCGAGAAGCTTGGGCGGCGGCGTGGTTCGGTCTCAGGCAAGACGGCGACTACGGCGTGCAGAACGAGACGGGGAAGAGGAGGTTTGGGGGAGGAGCTCACGGCGGAGATGAAGAGCAGGTCAGCCAGCTCGAGGGAGGCCGGAGCTGAGCAGGGCAGCGAAAGCGGATCTCCGGCGACCCGAGGTCTAAGAAGACGGCATGGACGGTGTTGCAGGGTCTCCCGCGGTGCGTTTCTCGACGAGGAGGAAGAGGTGGTCGAGGTGGAGCTCGTGGTCAGCTCCAGAGGGCGAGGGAGAGGCGATAGCCATGGCTACAGTGAGCGACGGCGACAGTGGCGCTCGGTGTGGCGGTGCAGAGGCGAGGGAGAGAACAGGGGATCGAGTGAGCGAGTCGGACGCCTTGGGACGGCACCGAGGAGGAGATTCGCGGCGTCGCGCTGTCCTCGGACGCAGGCAGGCAGCCTGGTGGCGTGGCGCTCGCGCGCGCCCGTGCGTTGTCTCTGCCTCTGCCTGCTGGCAAAGGTGGGAGACGACTGGCAACGGCCAGGTGGGCTAGGCCAGCTCCTTGGCCGCACAGGTAAGTGGCCCAGGTACTATCTCTCTCTCTCTGTTGTTTCAATTAAATTCTGTTTTGTATTTTCTGCAATCTGTTTTGGCTTTAATAAAATACTAAAGCATTTTGTAAAATCCTAAAATAATTTGTGGACACTTTCTGAATTATTTCAGTGGCCCACATATAGTTTCATAATTTTTTGAGCATTTAAAATAGTTATAGCAAGTAAATGCTCAAATTCAAATACACTAAGATTTAATTCAAAAATCCAGAAATGTCCTAGAATTATGTGCATAATTTTTGGCAGAGGTTTTCACCTTTATCAAAAATCGTGAACTTTTCTAAGGAGCATTTTGGATTTATTGAAAATATTTTTATTGTACCTAGTTGAATTCAATTGGTGCTAGGGTTTCAACAATCCCCATTTCAACTTAAGAGAAATTTAAACATGATGCAACACAAGACTAGCTAACCCAGAGCAGACCAGAACTAGGGATGTGACAACTCACCCCCACTAAACGAGAATCTCGTCCCGAGATTCAAGACGTGAGGTAAGAAGACAGAGGGGACACAAAGCTAACACAATCTTCACGATCCAGCTGTCCTTCTCAAAGATGTTGATTTATTGCCTCATATTGATCTTAACGTCTTGCTTTGAGCACTTCATCCAACATGACAATGAGAGGAAAGGGAAAACTCTAAAAGAATTGATCTTCTCGGAGATCAAGCAACTCATGATCAACTAACGGAGTAAGACATAGCACATCTCTTGAGCTAGGGCATGAAACACACATCCAAAGGGATGGGGTGAAACAGATGACGAGGGTTCACTAGGTGGACAACAATTCCATACTTAAAAGGGTGGTGAACTGTTGTCAACGTAGCAAAGAGTTGAGTTGCCATGATACATTAACGAGACATCTTGGAGGAGGTGACTCGTGGAATCATCTCTTAAGTGGCAAAAGGAATTACCTTTGATTCAAAGATCATTGAAACTCTTTATACCAGCTTAAGGAAAATCACAATCGATCACTTGAAGGAGTTCAAAAGAATGACATACTCAGTCCAAAATGGATGATGTGGACTACCTTGTTGAAGACAACGCAACGGATGATTTTTTTATTATCATCAGGAATAGACGGGACCCAAGGTAGAATGACACGATGATGGTGCAAGTTGGGGAGAAAATGCAAATACTGGGAATGATTCTAGTAACTAGGGAAAAAACTCAACAGTAGAGGGTGATTCCACTGTTGGAATGTTATAGCATAACCGAGGAAACTGGGAGCAATCCCAGTTAGTGCCGGTGATAACACCTAGTGCTTGTGCGTGCACTCAAGAACTTGAGCATTTCCATAATCATCAAGGTTTTACCAACATCTGTGCCGAGGATCCTGACAACACATCATACTACCATGACGAATAGTGATGGACGACGCAGGAAGATAACATCTTCTTAGATTTCACCATAACGAGGCCAAGGAAACAAAATCTGGATGATCGACCGAGAGACATTTAGCACTCCACTTCTAATGTTCTCCTTGATGTGCTAGTGTATCCCATTCATAGATATGGTTTGATATCTGGAACATCAAGTCAAAGGTCGGACTTCGGAAACACAAAAATCCATAAGGGACAACTAGGGAGTAAATCCTACAAAATCCTTATGGGGATGTGACCAACTTCCTCAATCAAGATACTACACTAATAGGTCTTCCGGCTGGGTGTGTTGGCCACAACATCCACTTTACCGGTTTATCGAGAGACCAATCTTATAGTTCTTGGGAAATGTTCCAACCATCATATCTGCCTGAGATTCAGATCTGGTTGGGGTCAGGACATTCCGGACTCATCAAGTCTAGAAAAAATGAAAGTTTGCAACACAAACCGACGAGATAACATTACGAGATTCTCGGGAAAAGAACTACGATAGCAAGCTCCAAAACATGAGCTGGTTCTGCTACATACATGTGAACACGCTATCCCAGACAAGCATGACCACGTAGTAGTCTTATAATAAAACACTACCGAGTTCAGGTTGGGAACCATCATCGGGGATATCGAAGTCTTGTGCATTACCATGGATTAGCACTTAACTCCTTTTCTTGAAGAAATCAGTCAGTGGCTTGGTGTGCTAGGGAATCCATATGGAGTGCAGGTAATTAATCTACAAACCATAGAATACATTCGCACATGCATAACTGACTTGGGATGGTACCAGAGGAAACAAAACCAATCTTTCTCGAACTCACGGCGGCAACTTGCATCAAATGCACATGAATTCGAGGAAGTCACTTCCTCCATCCAAGCATAAGCTTCATGAACGGAACACGAAGGCGTTGCTTACAAAGTTTCCAACACTAGGTTGATGCTCAACATGAATCATGGAGGAGACAAAATGCAGCTGATGGGCTCAACAACAACTCATCAAAATTTTCCATATCACTGGGATTCCACCATTATGTGAACAATGTGATAGTATTGGTCAGACCAAAGATGTAATGGTGTATGCTCGAGGAAAATCCACGAGTAAGAGAACATTACGAACATCGTTGGTTCTGATTTGATTTAAGGATAGCCCACACTCAAATCAAAGTTTCGGCAACACAATAGGTCCAACAACTGGTCATGAGGATCAATTGATAAGATATCATCTTTCTTCACACACATACAAGATATCCCTTAAGATGAACTAAATTGGACAAGTTTCCATCTTCCAACTCTCCAAGTTGTTGTTTAGATTGACCAACCAACTCAGGGGTATGCAACACAAATTCTTGGAGAAGGGGGTGGTTTATATGAAACCAACTTGATAACGAGCTCAACATAACAGTCAGGTGACGACCTGGTGATACTTCCGAGAAGATATTCGGAAAATCACGAACCACCGATATGTTACTAAGCTCAGGAACAATCTTGCTTTTCAGGGAAAGACGATATGATCAAATGAGCGAGGAATTAACAAAATCCTAACTCATCAATCGAGGAGTGCACCAGGAAAGTGGACTAGGTAGCACGATCAACCTTAGGGTGATGATTCAATAATCAACTCGCTAAGGATGAGGTTATTGTCCATTTAACTACCAAGCAACGGAGTTGTTAGGAGTATTGAGTTCACACACCACGATTCACTTGTCGGCATTCCAGTTACAACAACACAGAACCGAGGAGGGAATAACAAGGGCGAGAAGTATCACTGCGTCAAGAATTCATAAGAGGTGTTGCTATTCTTGTGACAATCCTGACATAAAGAAGGTAATACTTCAAGGTAGAATAGACCAAAAGCTGGATTGGCATTTTGATCTATGGAATACAACTTCTTTGACCCAATCCTAGATATGGATGAGGTACTGGAGTTTGTTTCTCCTAGTCATTCCAGATTAGAATGGCTTGACGGACCACAGAAGTAAAAGGCATCATTGAACACGAATGCACGACTACTCCTGACTATCAATTGATAGACGAGGTCAGAAGACAACCAAAGAGGGACAACTCAAAGGACCATATGATTTACTGAGTTGTGGATGCATGGATTAGCATGTCGAACGAGTTCAACATATTTCTTCCGGATAACCCATGCAGAAGGTTAGAACTGGCAGAGTCACAATATAGAATGGAGAACTCGTCAAGAGCACTCTGGTTGTGATCTTTCGGTTCAGCGAGGAACTTCTGCCACAAACAGCTCATGGTACTTGGAAGAAGGTAATACCACGAACCTCGAGGACTATTGCAAGGTTACTAATAACCTGAAGGGACTAGCAAACACTATCAACATGAGGTAAGTGGAGTGAATCTCGGGTTCAAAAGCCCGGGAATAGAATACCTAACAACTAAATGGCATCACGGGATGGTTTCGGGAATGATTGCCAGAATCATCACACTGGAAACACAAAGCATGGCTAGATTACTAGGTGATACTCTAGACACCTAGGGTCATAATAATTGCTCCAACATAAATGCCGAGGCAATGAGGTACCTCAACACACTAGTTAGTGTGGTTGATCCGGCACAAAGAAACTTCGGAACGGTAAGAAGGGATTTGCAAATGCATCAGACTGTTTAGAAACCTGGGATGACTCAAACAGCATAACGGCTGTAAATGCTCAAAAGAATTTGAGACATGCTACAAAAATGGTGGCATAACCACTCAGAAGCTCAATATCAAGGTTTCGAGGTCAACAGTTGACATACAGAGGTAGAAACTGAACTAAGGCTTAAATCCAACAATCTTATGAGTCTACTGATTAGTAACACGTGATCCTAATAGAAAGAAGAGAAAGCCTAGTTCCTTAACCCCGTAGGAAATATATGAAGACTCAGATCAGAAGGGCATAAGGTAATGGAGTAAAAAGAGCCTTACGTTCCATCCCACAATCAATTCCCTTATATAACTAAAGAATTTCTAGACTCAACTTCGACCAGTTTGGCTTGGTAATCCTACAGGCAGTCAAGCTCTGATACCAAAGCTGTCAGGACCCCGACTCAATGGCACACCAATCTAGCATGTAACACCTCATATCACATTGCGGCCTCACGCACGGTATTCCCACGGGTGTCGCCTTACCAGGCACGGGACCGTTTGCGCCTTTTGGCTCACGTATATGATAGTGTCGCTAGCATCCATATGACAAGGAGCCCGGGCTGACATGGCTAGTCGTAAACCCAAAGTGGCACAAACTTATAGGGACAGGCATCCATGACCCAGCATCGAACGTGTCGGTCATCAGCGAGTGAATCCAGGCTATAGCACTGGGCTAGCAGGACTCCGGTGAACCGGGCTGTAGCGGGCTAACAGGACTCCAGTATTCATCGCGTGACATTTCCCCGAAGGGACAGACACAAGAATGAAGAAGGACACATGCCGGCCAGCCTAAGTGTTCCGGAGCAGCAGCAAGCTACCATGGCTCAGTGGAAGCACTAGGAGACATTTCCCGGTAAGAGAGGCTACTAAGGATAAACAACTAGATAGTCAGATCCCACACATACCAAGCATTTCAATAACATACAAACAATATGCTCGATATGTGCAAATACAACATGGCATCACAACATGACTCTACAACTCAAGTATTTTATTCAATAGGCTCCGAGGAGCGAGATATTACAATCATGGGTCTCTCGACCCAGCATTCAGAGCATACAAGTCAAAACACAAGCGTAAGCTTAACATGTCTGAGTACAGACATCTACGAATGAAAAAGCCTGAGAAGCCTGACTATCTACCAGATCCTGCCGGGGGCACAAGATCGTAGCTGAGGTAACAAGCTAAACGTCGAAGTCCATGCGAAACTACTAGTGAGACGGAAGTCTCTGCAAAAACGTAAAATAGGCAAACGTGAGTACAAATGTACCCAGCAAGACTTACATCAGAACTAACTACATATGCATCATTATTAACAAAGGGATGGTGGAGTTTAACTGTAGCAAGCCGGCTTTGACTCAGTGGCTATCCTGAACTACGACTGCAATGTAACTCTTTGAGGTAGCGCCCAAGAGTCCACATATTCACCATGTCAATACACCACTATGGATCCGCTCCCGTCTCCCTATGAGAACGCCATCCATAGCACTCATGCTTATCTTGCGCATTTTAGAGTATCCAATTTCACTTGTCTATGAACTGTACAGGCAACCCAGAAGTCCTTTACCGCGGACACGGCTATTCGAATAGATAATGTTAACCCTGCAGGGGTGTACTTCTTCACACACAATCTCGCCACTTACCGCCGTTTACACGACATGTACTCGGCAACCTTCAAGCGGAAGCCCAGCGAGGGTGTCGGCGACGACTTGACTAACCACACAAGTCTCTCGTCCAGGTTTATCGCCTATTCGGGTTCCATCCGCAAGGAGATCCGGCCGGGGTGTCGCTCACGGCCCCAAACGATGTGAGCAGGGTTCCCAAGCCCACCATCCGGGTGCCACTTGGTACACCATGCCACTGTGCCTAGTCTGTCCCAAGCCCACCTGTACCGGGTGCCACTTGGTAGACTACTAACACTACCTACAAACACCAGAAACTAGTTGCAACTCCTGGACAGAGATTGAGTTGATTAATAAGTTGAGAGGGGTCGAGTTACCGCTACCCAATGTGTGGTAGTAACTGTTCATGGATCACAAACACAGAACTCAGTTCCTGAGGACGGTTTCAATGAGACAACCCACCATGTACTCCTACATGGCCTCTCGCCGCTACCTTTACCAAATCGTGTTCACACACTTAGCTCACACACAAGAGGACATGTTCACACACCTCCAATTCATCCCTGATGAATCAGACCTGACACAACTCTAAGCAATAGCAGGCATGACAAACAAGCATGAATGAGTAGGCACATCAGGGCTCAAACAACTCCTACTCATGCTAGTGGGTTTCATCTATTTACTGTGGCAATGACAGGTCATGCAGAGGAAAGGGGTTCAACATCCGCAGCATGTAACAGTGTAATCATTGTTGTCCTAATGCAGTAAAAGAGAGCAGGACCGAGAGAGTGGGATTGTATCGGAATGAACAAGGGGGTTTTGCTTGCCTGGCACTTCTGAAGATAGCATTGAGTCTTCATCAGTATCAACGATCACAACGTGGGAACATCGTCTACTGAGAGGGGACGGTTACCGGCAAACAGAGAAGGATACAATCAATGCAATGCACAATATGATGCATGATCATGACATGGCAATATGCTGTGATTTGTACTAATGCATCTAGCAACAATTTAAATGAGGTCCATATGAACGAAGGGTTCATATGCAACCTCCATAAGGGGTATTTAAAATGCCATTATCATGTTTTCACTGATACAAGGGGTATAAGTTGGTTGAACATGCATTAAAGTAGCAAAATGGAAAGATTGTATTTTTCTGATAATTTTTCATATATAAATTATTTCATTTTGAGCTACGGTTGAACTTCTATGATTTTTCAAAGTTTTGGATATTTTCTGAAATAAATAAATCATTTACTTAAATTCCAGAAAAGAGTTATTGCGTCAGCACGACGCCACTATGACGTCAGCAGGTCAGCGGGGTCGTCCAGGTCAAACCTGACCAGTGGGTCCCACTGGTCAGTGGCACAACTAATTAACCAAGTTAATTAGCCTTAAGTTAATTCTAACTAAACTGTCTATGGGGCCAGGGCCCGCTAGTCAGCGACTAATTAGCTAACTAACATAGGTTAATTAGTGTTAAACTAATACTAACTAAAAGTGTCAGGGGGTGGCCCACGCGTCAGTGACACACGGGGGGGAGGTCAAACCCTTGTCAGCGGGGTCAAACCCGCCGGACCTGGTCCACGGCTCGTCGCCGGCGACGACAGAGATGGAGGAGGGCTCGGGATTCGCCGTCCGGCGACCAACAGGAGGGCGGAGGGGCGCCGCGTGCTGCTGGGAGTGCTCCGCATCTACCTGTGCAAGCGGGATGGGCTCCGGCGGCCGGAGTTGAGCACGGCGTCGACCTCGGCAGCGGCCGGAGTTCGGGTGCACTCAGAAACGAGGCTGCGGTGGCCGTGGGGTGGCGTGCTTGGCTCCTACGTTACCTGCGCGGCGCAGTGAGCACGTGGGTGTGCTCGGTTGGAAGTTGTGGTGGCTGTGGGCATAGCGGCGAGAAGCTCGGGCGGCGGCGCGGTTCGGTCTCAGGCAAGACGGCGGCTACGGCGTGCAGAACGAGATGGGGAAGAGGAGGTTTGGGGGAGGAGCTCACGGCGGAGATGAAGAGCAGGTCAGCCAGCTCGGGGGAGGCCGGAGCTGAGCAGGGCGGCGAAAGCGGATCTCCGGCGACCCGAGGTTGAAGAAGACGGCATGGACGGCATTGCAGGGTCTCCCGCGGTGCGTTTCTCAGCGAGGAGGAAGAGGTGGTCGAGGTGGAGCTCGTGGTCAGCTCCAGAGGGCGAGGGAGAGGCGATAGCCATGGCTACGGTGAGCGACGTCGACAGTGGCGCTCGGTGTGGCGGTGCAGAGGCGAGGGAGAGAACAGGGGATCGAGTGAGCGAGTCGGACGGATTGGGATGGCACCGAGGAGGAGATTCGCGGCGTCGCGCTGTCCTCGGACGCAGGCAGGCAGCCTGGTGGCGTGGCGCTCGCGCGCGCCCATGCGTTTGTCTCTGCCTCTGCCTACTGGCAGAGGTGGGAGACGACTGGCAACGGCCAGGTGGGCTAGGCCAGCTCCTGGGCCGCACAGGTAAGTGGCCCAGGTACTCTCTCTCTCTCTGTGTGTGTTGTTTCGATTAAATTTTGTTTTCTATTTTCTGCAATCTGTTTTGGCTTTAATAAAATACTAAAGCATTTTTTAAAATCCTGAAATAATTTGTGGACACTTTCTAAATTATTTCAGTGGCCCACATATAGTTTCATAATTATTTGAGCATTTAAAATAGTTATAGAAAGTAAATGCTCAAATTCAAATACACTAAGATTTAATTCAAAAATCCAGAAATGTCCTAGAGTGCATAATTTTTGGCAGAGGTTTTCACCTTTATCAAAAATCGTGAACTTTTCTAAGGAGCATTTTGGGTTTATTGAAAATATTTTTATTGAACCTAGTTGAATTCAATTGGTGCTAGGGTTTCAACAATCCCCATTTCAACTTAAGAGAAATTTAAACATGATGCAACACAAGACTAGCTAACCCAGAGCAGACCAGAACTAGGGATGTGACAATTTTATTATTGCCTCTAGGGTATATTTCCATCAATCTCACGCAGACAAAAAGTTGCGGCAGCGAAAAAAGTATTTCGGGTGGCTCTCTGATGTCAAGGGAATACTTTATAATTTATAGAGGCAGAATTAGGTCAAGAAGTGCCACGAGGGGCCTACAAGCCTGGGGGCACACCTCCCGAGCATGTCGCTCCCGTGTGACTCTTCAGGTCTTCTCCCGAACCTTCTAGGGGCCCTTCAGGTCTAGAAAAATTAATCCAAATTTTTTCCTTTGTTTGGATCTGTTTGATGTTGATTTCCTGAAAAGCCAAAAACAGGAAAAAAACAACTGGCGCAGGGCGCTAGGTTAATAGGCTAGTACTAAAAATGATATATAATTGCATATAATTACATATAAAACACCCAAGATTGATACTATAATATCATGGAACAATCAAAAATTATAGATACGTTGGAGACGTATCACCAGACCTCTCTTTGAATCGACTATGAGAGTGGACTCCTCGACTTCTGCAATCCGATTGATAGGAAATCCAGCTGACGCTTCGTATGTTAGTGGGTTTTTCTCCCTCACTTGATTCCTGTCTTGGCTTCCCATTTTGGTTGGCGTGACAGCTAGTTGAGGAGGTAGGTTAGTGACAGGCATATCTCCCTTCGTCCCTAATCGTTGCAACAGGTGGTAAACGGAGAACACTTTTAGCTGCGTCCACGGGGGAAGTCCCCTTAATTATCATTCAATAACCGGAGTGTGGATGAATGGTAGTGGCGTAAGTGATACGGGGCTTCCACGTGTATGCATGTATATGTACCTGGCTCTGCCCACAAATATAAACATATAAAGTGGCTTAGGAATCTGACATAGCATTATGCTTAGGAATCGGTCATGTAGACATATACTAGTGGGGAATGCAAACTTTATGGAAACACTTTAGTCTTA
The DNA here is from genome assembly GCA_963921465.1 of Triticum timopheevii. Classification (NCBI taxonomy): domain Eukaryota; kingdom Viridiplantae; phylum Streptophyta; class Magnoliopsida; order Poales; family Poaceae; genus Triticum; species Triticum timopheevii. Next base: position 96,476,401 of record OY997262.1, on the reverse strand, counting down.
TCGATCTCAACAACCACTACTCATGCTCCATGTTACTTTACTTTACTTTTGCAAGTTTGTTTCACCTTTGTACAATCACCCAATACTTAATTTCATTTCCACTTTGCATTGGATCGCATTTAACTTGCAGGCATTGCTATTTGAACCCTTCAAGAGACAAAGGTTGATTCATGTGGGAGATTCATGTGCTCCCTGTGGGATCGATACTCTTACTTTGACGAAACTACAACTAAACCCTCTGCCTTTCTAGGCCATCGACGACTGAGGACATGAAAGGAATATAATGGAGGAATGGCTATCTGTTGTATCTTTTTTAGTCATGTATGATATGCAATATATATGTGTGTGCTTGTGCATGTATATGGTGCAATTTAGGATGCATTATCCAACAATGATGCTCGGTCATCAATGATCGACCTCTATGTCAGAGCATTTTAGTACTGTAGTGCACAATAGTCTCCAGAACCTATCAGCACAGCCAGGCCAGCTTGCCAGTGTTATTTCACTATGGAAAGCGGATGGACGAAAGGCTCCTCATCCATCAGAGAAGAAGACAGAATGCCCCACTCGTTTCCGGGGAATTGTCCTCCACTCGACTTGTTGCATAGATAGACAAGCATGAAATAAAAAACAATCAACCAACCTAAAAACTCAAAAGCAAAAAACTAAAGAACAAAAAAATGTTGCTCATCGATGAGTACCAATGCCACATGCAGAGCAGGTTAAAAGTTAAGGTAGAAGAATTGTACCCGTGCTACTCATGGCCTCCATGGTAGATCTCCCACGAGGTTGCCTTCTTTGTTTGTCAACGCCAACAACTCTGGTCGATGGCTCCCTCGGCATGCCCCTAAGCAACTCTGATCAATGGCTTCACTACTGGAATCAGCTACTTTCCCATCTACCTGCTCTTTGCCGTCGGCTAGCGGACGGCAAAGAAGCTCTTTGCCATCAGCTACCGATAAGCCGACGGCAAAGAGACGGCGGACGGCAAAGAAGCTCTTTGCCATGAGACATTTCGTTGCCGTCTGCCAGCTGACGGCAAAGAGGGAGGTGGCCCCCACCCACCCGCCCGTTTAAAAAAACTTAACACCCCCACCTCTTTGCCGTCAGCTAGCAGACGGCAAAGAGAGACAACGGCGGACGGCAAAGAATGGCGAACGACAAGGAGCTTCTTTAACTAACGGACGTCCACAGCCCCCCCCCCCCCCCTCCCCGCCCGTTACTCTCCTCTTCCTCTATCCTCCCCGACGGCCCGCCCTAGATCCACCGCCGCCCCCGCCCCTGCCGCCCCCGCCCCCGCCCCCCGCCGCCCGGCGCCGCCCCTGCCGCCCGGCACCACCCCCACCACCACTCCGCCCCCCACCCCACCCGCCGACGCCCCGTCGCCCCGCCACCCATCGCCCCGGCGCCGCCCCTGCCGCCTGGCGCCACCCCCGCCCCCCGCCGCCCGGCGCCGCCCCCGCCCCCCACCACCCCTCCGCGCCACCACCACCCGCCCCCACCAACCCTCCGCCCCCCCCCCACCCCACCCGCCGCCCAGCGACACACCCGCCGGCCGGCGCCGCCCCCGCCGCCCGGCGACGCACCCGCCGCCCGGCGCCGCCCCCGCCGACCGTCCCATTGCTCCCGTGAGGGAACTACTTTTTTTCTGTTTTTTCATTTTTTTTGCTGTTTAATTGTTAGTGCTAGATTGTGTTAGTGTTAGTGTTAGAAAAGAATTAGAAGAAGTAGAAGAAGTAGAAGTAGGAGAAAGATGAAAAAAGAAGAAGAAAAAAAGTAGAAGAAGTAGAAGAAGAAGAAAAGAAGAAACGAAAAGAAGTAAAAAAGTAGAAAAAAGATGGAAGAAGAAGAAGAAGAAAGGAAAGAAGAAGAAGAAGAGAAATAAAGAAGAAGAAGGATAGAAGGAAATACCCCGACCCCCTGACCCCCGACACCCCGACCCCGACACCCCGACCCCCTGACCCCTGACCCCGACACCACACCCCGACCCCGACACCACACCCAGACACCCCGACACTCGACCCCCCGAGGCCGACAGGGTCTTATATTTGTGAATTATTATTTAGGTCATATATTTTCCGATTTTGTTATGAAAAACATCATATATAATTGTGTTGATCGGGTTGATTTAAATGTGCAGTTGTTTCACCGCTGCGAGGTTTGGTGTTCGACGACCTCGTCGTGCGTTTGACGAGCTCTTCCCCTTCGTTCGTGGGTGAGCACAAATGACATGTCCTCCTCCCCCATTAATTATTTTCTCTGTTCCGGTGTTCGTGCCGATGAAACTTGATAGCTAGCTATATATGTGTCTTGAATCATCAGTATGCGTAACCAATATGTGTCTCCCATTCGAAAGCGTCATAGTTATAAATATGCATGCATTTGCATATTTATAACCTTGATTCTTTCGAATTGTCCAACGCTATCCATGGACAGCTCGAGTATGTGTAGATTGGGTTCGTTTTCCCATATGCTTTGCTCCGGATCCGACGCATAAATTTCATCAGTGCCTCCCCTGTTGTTCTCCGGGTACACATCCTCTCTGTTTATTGCAGAGACGTGTATCAGGAGAACAGCGGGGAGGTGCTGCCGAAATTTTGCGTCGGATCCGGAGCATAGCATATGGGAAAATGAACCCAATCTACACATACTCAGGTGGGATTAGGACCTATCATTACCTATTAGAGTGTAGGTTGCATGGACGTAAAAATTGACAAAGTAGATCAACTGATGAATATATACATGGTGAATTATATATATAATTGTTGTGTGTCAGTAGCTCTGAAAGTCAAGATGAGTGATCGTGCATGGATGTATACCGGTCACACTGGTCAGAACAAATGGAGTGCTGAATGGTTCACAAAAACCAAGGGGTTTGTGCAAGCCGCATTTGCAAATGGCCAGAGGAAAACTTGGTGCCCCTGTTTCCGATGCAGCAATTGGGAAAAGAGGACAGAGGCTGAAATGGGTAAACACCTGCAGAAGAATGGTTTTACGCCCGATTATACGGTGTGGACATTTCATTGTGAGTCTGCCCAACGTGACCGAGTTGAAGTGGATCATCGTCGCACCGACGAGCATGGTACCGGGATGGAAAACATGGTGCAATACTATGATGATGCTCGGTATTAGGACGAGGAGATGGAGGAATCTGCAAAGGCCTTCAATGAAATGTTGGAGTCTTCAAATCATCCGCTCCATGAGCACACTGAGCTTTGTCAGTTGGATGCCATCTCACAAGTAATGGCTTTGAAGGCTCAGTTCAACTTGGGCAGAGAATGCTATGACGCAATTATGACAGTATTTGGACGCTTTCTACCCAAAGGCCATGTAATGCCTGCAAACCTGTACCAGTCGGACAAAATCCTCCGTGCACTGAAGATGCCCTATGAGAAGATACATGCCTGTGAGAAAGGATGTGCCTTATTTAGGCTTGACGGATAAGGTGCCAGAGGGGTACGACCTATATGCCATGGCCCACACTGCCTCTTACAAGCAAGTCAAGGGGAAGGCGAGGAAAGGGGAGGAGTTTAACCCGAGCCAGATCCCCTACAATCCAGAGCAGGTGATGATATCTAGTGGCGGGAGGTCCCATGGCTCCATAGCCATTGATCCAGAGATTGCTCCTGAGACCACGGTGATTTTAATTTGAATGGACGTTACTTGCTAGTCTTAACATTTGAGTGTCATCATGCTAACGCAACATTGGAAATGATCTTTGGTGCAGCGTAACTCCACACAAGCATCACACGATCCTTCTCCAGCTACTGGCATGAGCCAGCCCGCTCCCACACCTCCATGATCAAGGTAAGTTTCTCTAGTTTTTTGCTTAACAAATGCATAAAGACCTAGACTTAGCTTTATTTCATCCAATATGCTTACCTTAATGACCTAGAGTTAGCTTCTTTTCCTGCAAAATGACTTAATAAGCTTACCGACCTCCAAAACCAGCCATTTTACCTAAGTTAGCTCTAAAACGATCTATACTTAGCTTTGTTTCCTCCAAAATGACCTAAGTTAGTTATAATATGCTTAGTTAACTAGGTTTGCTCAATAATGACATGTACTTACCTTACTTATGTAAAAAACGGCATAATTAGCTTAGTTAGCTCATAAACGATCCATTTTACCTACATTAGCTCTAAAATGATGCATTTTACCTAAGTTAGCTCATAAACGATCCATTTCACCTAAGTTACCTCACAAACGATGGCGTGCTTCTTCTTCTAGTCTTCTTCTTCTAGTCACCTTTTCCTAACTTTCTTATTTGCCATTTTGCAGATTTCATTCACTTCTCGGAAGCTAGCTTGCTATGGAGTGCTTGTTTTTTATTTCATTCTCTTCTAGTATTCTTCTAATGGTTGCAACTTATGTGTATGCTACGATGGAACTTGCTATCTTGATGAAACTTTGCATTGTAATATGTATGTGCAACCTCCTAATGGTTGCAACTTATGTGTATGTGCAACTTGCTATGTATGAGTGGATGGAACTATATATGTATGTACGATGAAACTTATGTGCTGTTAAATAGCCATGTGAAATATATCTATATATGTCATATATATTTGCTGTGAAAATTGTTGGATTTAAAAAAAACAGGGAAAAAAAGCCATTATGTAGGCTCTTTGCCGTCCGCCACCGACGGCAAAGGGCTCTTTGCCATCAGCAGCGGATGGCAAAGAGGCCACGTGGCAGGCAACTGTGCTTCCTAGGAGGCTGACCTATTTGGTCAGTTTGCCAACGGTGACTGACGGCAAAGAGGAAAAATACTTTGCCTACAGTGGCAGACGGCAAAGAGGAAAAAAACTTTGCCTACAGCGGCGGACGGCAAAGGCTTGCCGTTAACCACCTAACGGAGTAACAGCGCAATTATTGCCGTCAGCATTCTTTGCCGTCGGCAGCCAATGGCAAAGGACCCTTTGCCGTCAGCCGCCCGAAGCGGACGGCAATGTAGCTCTTTGCCGTCCCTTACATTGCCGTCCACTTTTGCCGTCCGCGGCCGACGGCAAAGACCTTTGCCATCCGCCATCCATGCCTTTGCCGTCCGCCGTGGTAGATGGCAAAGTAGCAGATTCCTGTAGTGCTTCCTCGATGTTGCTGATGAGCGTATAGATGCATGACATGATCTGACTTATGCCACCTCCTTATCGACACACGGAAAGAAGCTCAAAACACCTGCATGCGTGAGAGCAAAGAAAAACTATGGGCGAGTGAGACAGAATAAGGACAACACCCCCATATATAACACCACAAACCACCCGGCCCACGGCATACTGATATAGCACACCCCTACCCAGATGCGCGGGCGTACCCTGTGTAGCTACGCACACGAACACAAATAGGGTACCCAGCGTGTAGGTGTACACAAAGAGAGTGCCTGGACGCAAGGTCATACCCGGTGCATGATAACCCACAAGTATAGGGGATCACAACAGTTTTCAGGGGTAGAGTATCTAACCCAAATTTATCTATTTGACAGAAGGGGAGCCAAAGAATATTCGCAAGTATTAGCAGTTGAGGTGTCAATTCAACCACACCTAGAGAACTAAATATGTGCAACAGAGTGATCAGTAGCATAGTAGTATGATATATTGATAGCGGTAGTAGCAATAGTAACGATAACAGTAACAGTAGAAGTTTTGTAGTGATTGTAACAACGGTAGTAGTAACTTAGCAAAGATCAATATATGAAAAGCGCAGTGATGGATATTTATGTTGGATTGCATTCCCATCTAACAGGCACAACCTAGCTCAATACACTAGCTCCAATTCATCAATATAATGTAGGTATGTATTTCGTGTATAGTCATACGTGCTTATAATAAGGTCTTGCATGACATCTTTTGTCCTACCCTCGCGTGGCAGCAGGGTTCATACGGAAACTAAGGGATATTAAGGCCTCCTTTTAAAAGAGGACTGGATCAAAGCATTAACACATAGTGAATACATGAACTCCTCAAACTACGGTAATCACCGGAAAGAATCCCAGCTATTGTCACTTTGGGGTATGCAGATCATAACACGTAATAGGTGCGTATAACTTGCAAGATAGGATCAAGAACTCAAATATATTCATGAAAACATAAAGGGTTCAGATGTGAAATCATGGCACTCGGCCCCTAGTGACAAGCATTAAGCATAGCAAAGTCATAGCAACATCAATCTCAGAACATAGTGGATACTAGGGATCAAGCCCTAACAAATTGACTCGACTACATGACAAATCTCATCCAACCCCATCACCGTCCAGCAAGCCTACAAAGGAATTACTCACTCCCGGTGGTGAGCATCATGAAATTGGTGATGAAGAATGGTTGGTGATGATGATGGCGACGAATCCCCCTCTCCGGAGCCCCGAACGGACTCCCGATCTGGCCTCCCGAATAAAAACAGGAGGTGGCGGCGGCTCCGTGTCGTAAAATATGATGAAACTTCTTCTCTTATTTTTTTCTCGGGAAATAGGAATTTATAGGCTTGAGATTAGGGTCAGCGGAGCCACATGGGCCCCACAAGGTACCAGGGCACGCCCACGGGGGCTGCGCCCTAGTGCCTTATGGGCAACTGGTGGGTCCCCTCCTGTAGGTCTTTGGTCTAGTATTTTTTATATATATTTCATAAAAAGGTCCAAAAACTTTTGTCCAGCTCCGAGAACTTTTATTTCTGCACAAAAACAACACCAAGGTAGTTCTACTGAAAACAACGTTAGTCCGGGTTAGTTTCATTCAAATCATGCAAATTAGAGTAAAAAACAAGAGCAAAAGTATTTGGAAAAGTAGATACGATGGAGATGTATTAGCGGAGGTGAACAAGATAGGGCACCCGGACATGTGGTCGTACCCGGTGCACGCACACACAAATATGTACTCGGTGCGCGGGCATACGGATTGCACACCAACAAAAAAGCCTAGGAAATGAATGAGTGACCACTCGAACGCCCGACAACTAAACAACTGGGTAGCTAGAAAGCCCGGAAAAGCGCATGTTCAAGTAAGCACGGGCCGGGCGAAGACCCTACTATAACCATACCATCTGGATATCCTGCCTGGCAGTCCTTTAGAAATCCTACCCAACAGCCCCGAACAATCGAGCAACCAATAAGAGGCACAGGCAAGCGGAAATCCCGGGCAAGCGCCTGCACGACCAACTTAGTTCGGCCAGAGACAAACAAGCTGACATGTGGGCCCGGCCTAAGCCCGTGCGGGTGAACAAGATAGGGTACCTAGATGCACGGTCGTACCCAGCGTGTGCGCGCGCGCGCACACACACACAGGGAGAGAAATAGGTACCTGGGTGTGCGGGCGTACAAGTCGCATGCGGAAAAAAGCCCGGGAATGAACAAGTGACCACTCAAACGCCTGGCAACTAAACCACTAGGTAGCCAAAAATCCCAAGCAAGCGCCTCTTCAGTAAAGCACAGGCAGGATGAGGGCCCAACCTTAACCGTACCATCCAGATACCCTACTTGGCAGCCCTCTGGACAGCCTACCTGGCAGCCCCGTACAACCGAGTAACCATGAAGAGGCACGTGCAGGCAGAAATCTTGGGCAAGCGCATGCACGACCAACACAACTCGGCCGGAGACGAAGGATGCTGACATGCGGACCAGGCCTTACCATATACGGGCAGGGCAACGAACGCGCTGGCAAACGTGGGCGTGACGCAAAGCCCCGCAGAGAGGTGACCCCGGCGCTCCCGTATCCCACACGCCATGGACCCCCAAGGAATACCCTCTGTGTGTGCGGCAACCGTGAAGATGGGACGGTGCAGAGTGCATGAGGGAGCTAGTCGCGGAGTTCAGCATGAAACAGACGGTGTAGAGAAAGGCTAGTACTCCCGCATCCTTTATAGGAATAATTACGTGCCACTTCCACTCTTCTGTTAGGTATGTTGTAAAAACCTATTAACTTTTTGTTTTTGTAAAATGTTTGCATATCTCTTATTTTTTTCCTTATTATGCTGTTGGTACATAGTAATAGATAGTTTTTTGCCTTATTGTGCTTTTGGTATCCTATATACCTAAGAAGTTCATCCCCACTGCATGATTTATCTTAACATGCAGGCTGTCCATGTCAGCATGATGCAACGTCAGCAATCAGTTTCCAAATAGCAACCAATTGGTCCTTTTTCATGCAAGATGCACTATTCTTCTAGCATACGAGAAGCCTGCTAGAATGGTGCATGTCTTCCAGCCCTTCATGATTTCCATCTTCTCCCCTTCTCCCCGCAATCAATGTCCCCACCACACCGCACATAAGATGGATGGGGGTGCAAGTGATCTTCTGCGTTCATCATCGGAAGAAGGACTTTATTTTTATTCTCCCTTTGTCCCCATCTTCTTCATCCATCAGCACCACCATAGCTGGGTGTTCGCGGTCCTTCTCTGCCTCCACCCTCGGCGTCTGAATCCTTCCGCTACCACATGTGCTCGACGGGGCAAATTGGAGCCGTAGCAGCTCTGCCATGGATAATTTGTATCCCTCAACGGGTACACCATCGTGAACGCAAGTTGAATCCCCCACCGTGACTCATCTCCTTCAATAATCACGTGGGTTGGAGGAGACAAATCTGGAATGATTGCCACCATTATGCCACCCACAGAGGCCTGCTCGATGAATCTGAAGCCCTTGGAAATTAGGACAAGCGGCCTGAGTGCACACCACAAGAGTCGGACAAGGCTCTGAAGTCACAGTCGGATAAGGCAGATAAATCTGCCAAGGAGGCGTCATCTTCCACGACATTGATGAATACACTTCGGTTTGGTTCTTTTGAAGCACGGTCTGCGCCTAGCCGGTTATGGAGTAACCGAGTTGAGGCGGACGATCAAGAGGAGCTCGAGCTACCACTAGTGATGCTCCTTGATGTTATGTCTCTGAAGGTACATTCGTCTCAGAGGGCTGATTCCGGGCCGATGGATTCGTTGGGCATCAAACTGTAGATTGAGAGTGGGGGGTTTGTGGGCAGGAGGCCCGCATCTCCAGCCCACCCACGGCGGTCCATGCCCTCCTTGGGGAGGGGGGCAGGAGGCCTGTGGAGACCTCTCCCCGCGGGGTAGCTCAGGGCGGCATGGACTGGAGCACGGGCAGGAGGCCCGTCCTCCCCTTCTCCGGTGTCGTCTCCTTGCAGCATTGACAGTTTGGGGGGAGTGGGACTGTCGACCAGGTGGCTCCACGATCTACTTCTCCCATAGCTACAGTGGGTGATTCCCGCTTGACCGCGCCTTACCCTTCTTGACTGGCAACGAGGGAAAGGCTTGGGAGTGGGGAACACTCACCTCGGCAGAGGACTACGGTGGAGCTTATCGCTTTCGGTGGGATCGTGAATCTGGTGACGTCTGGCAGGCGTGTCAGCAACCGGATTCAGGGTCAGCCCAATGCAGATGAACCTGCAGCTAGCGCGCGCCAAGAGGGCGGCCAAGCTTCGGGAAGTCGAGGCAACTACAGGTATGCCTTTCAATAAGCGTTGTTAAATTTTGCATTTCACCGAGCATGAAATTATTGATAATGCAAACGACTTAGGCATATCTTTGGGTTCGAATGAGAAGGAAGTTGCGAAATCTGTAAGTGATCTTATAGATTTAGAAGCGGAGAGGGCTTCTGAAATAATTCAGAATCTCGCATCAGTCAAACCTATGAATGACGGTGACATGAAAATGTAGGCATGGTTGCTCTTGAAAACATATATATTAGTCTCTTGCCAAATCCAGAAGCCAAAGATGAGGAGGGGTCGGAGGACGCAGACACTGTAGAGCCTCTAATGATGGAGGGCACTGTCTCGTGTTCTGTCGATCCCACATTTCCGAAGGGTGATGAGGAGAAGCCCAAGAGACCCTGGAAACAAAAAATTTATCCTACTTCGGTGGTCCATAGAAGTGCTAGGGTTAAGCTTAGGAAAAAATTCCACGATGACCTATGAAAGGAACCTTTTAGAATAGCAGAGGTCTAGCTGACTTGGCTAAATGAAGGCTCTTGGCTGAGACAACGATAGAGCAAAAATTAATTTTATTGCGCTGCTCGAAACACGGAGGGATAATTTCACCTCACAGTTCCTTGGAACTTTATCCGAAGGAATAGATTTTGACTGACATGTCTTACCTCCTAGAGGAAGATCTGGTGGGATATTACTAGGGGTTCGGTGTGAAACTCTTGAGGTGCTTAACGTGGTTCGGGGGATTTTGCGGTCAAGTTTCGGGTGAGATCGAAAGTAGACGGCTTCAGATGGGCTCTCGTTGCTGTATATGGGGTAGCACAACCCGAACTTAAACCAGATTTTTTTAACCGACTTGGTGCGGATCTGTGGAGATGAGACTCTTCCAATCCTAATCGGAGGGGACTTTAATATAATACGGAAGAGATATGAAAAGAACAATGACAATTTTTATGGACGTTGGTCTGGATGTTTAACATGATTATTGAGAGTCTTAATTTGAGAGAAATTGAGCTCACCGGTAGACAATTTACATGGGCCAATTCGTTGCCCACTCCAACTTATGAGAAGTTGGACAGGTGCTCGCTAGTGTGGAATGGGAACAAAAGTACCCATTAGTGTCGGTTCAAGCGATGCAGAGGGCGATCTCAGACCACACACCATTACTAGTAGACTCGGGAGAGGCTACCCATATTGCAAACAATAATGCTTTCTCTTTCGAACTAGGTTGATTCGAGAAAGAAAACTTCTTGGAGATCATTGCACGTGAATGGGCTAAGCCTATTAGTGGACGAACAAGTATTGAGAGCTGGCTAAATAAGATTAGACATTTGAGACAGTTTCTGCGAGGTTGGGCCAGAAATGAGAGTGGGATTTACAGGCAAGAAAAAGAGCGACTCATCCAATTAATAGAGGCGTTAGATTTAAAAGCTGAAGTTAACCTTCTTACGGTTGATGAGCAGAGCTCAAAGTCTGAAGCTGAGCAAGGCTTACAAGCTCTCCTTAGAGAAGAGGAGCTCAAGTGGGCATTGCGAGCTAAAGTACTTAAGGTCGTCCAAGGGGATGACAATACACAATTCTTCCATATGATCGCAAATGGTAAACATAGGAAGAAGAGAATAATACAACTTGAACAGGACGAGGGGATAATTGTGGGACATGAGAACTTGAAGCTTATATCTCTAATTATTATAAACAACTTTTTGGGCCTCCAGAAGCAAGCACGGGGAGAATGATATTCTATCTACACCGTTTACTGAAAAAGAGGTTCTCGATGCAATCGCACAAATGAAACCAAATAAAGCACCGGGACCAGATGGGTTTCCAGCTGAATTCTATAGGAAATGTTGGCATATTATTAAATTTGATATTATGCCTATGTTTCATGATTTTTTAACGGCCATTTAGAGTTGTTTCATCTTAACTTTGGTATGATTACGCTATTGGCAAAGAAAGAAGAGGTAGTTCGGATCGAACAATTTAGGCCAATATGTCTTCTTAACGTGAGTTTCAAAATATTCATGAAAGTGGGTACCAATAGATTGACACAGATTGCTCACTCAGTGGTACAACCAAGTCAGACAGCGTTCATGCCAGGACGACACATACTTAAGGGGTGGTCGTTCTACATGAAACACTGCATGAAATTCATTCGAAGAAGCTAGATGGGGTTATCTTAAAGGTGGATTTTGAGAAGGCATATGATAAACTTAAATGGTCTTCCCTTCGGTAGGCAATGCGCATGAAAGGATTTAGTGAGGCATGGCAGAACCAAGTGGGTTCTCAGGTCCAGAAGGGTAGTGTCGGCATCAATGTTAACAATGATACCGGTCATTACTTTCAGACACACAAGGGATTGAGACAAAGGGATTCCATGTATCCTCTCCTATTTAATATAGTGGTTGATATGTTGACCATTCTTATAGGCAGAGCCAAGCAAAACGGTCAAGTGGAGGGTTTAGTCCCTCATCTGGTCGATGGGGGCGTCTCCATTTTACAGTACGCTGACAACACTATTTTACTCATGGAACATGACATTGCAAAAGCGCGAAATATGAAACTCATATTATGTCTCTTCGAACAATTGTCTGGCCTAAAGATAAACCTTCACAAGAGCGAGTTGTTCTGCGTTGGAAGAGCCAAAGAAGAGCAAGACACTTTTAGGCAACTGTTCAGGTGTGAATTAGGTTCTTTGCCATTCAGTTATTTGGACATACCGATTCATCACTGTAAGTTATCTAATAAAGAACGGAAGTGCATCAAAGATAGAATTGAAAAAAAGCTTAGTTGCTGGAAGAGCAAGCTTATGTTGTATGGAGGTCGGTTAGTGCTGATTAACTTGGTACTTACTAGTATGCTGATGTTCCTGCTATTGTTCTTCGAGATTCCGAAAGGGGTGCGAAAGAGACTTGATTTATTTAGATCTTGATTCTTCTGGCAGTCAGATGAGGCCAAGAGGAAATATCGTCTAGCGCGATGGGATATCCTTTGCCGTCCCAAGGACCAGGGGGCCTCAGTATTGAGAACATGGAAATCAATAATAAATGCCTTATGAGTAAATGGCTCTATAGGTTAGAGACAGAGCCGGAGGGCATGTGGGCATAGATTCTATGCAATAAGTATTTACAGTCTAAAACGCTCGCCCGGGTTACCGTAAGACCAACAGACTCACCATTCTGGAAGGGGATCATGAGAACAAAGGACTTGTTCTTTCGTAGGGTCAAATTCTTGGTTGGCAATGGAATGTCAACAAGATTTTAGGATGATATATGCTTAGGAGAGACGCCCCTAGCTGTACAATATCCCACCCTTTATAACATTGTGCAACGTAAGGAGGATTACATAGGCACAGTATTTCAAATGATTCTCTTGAATATTCAGTTCAGATGTGCGTTAGTTGGTGAGCGATGGGATGCCTGGATGCACTTGGTTTGGAGATTGATAGACGTTCAATTATCCGACCAACCGGATTCGACGCACTAGAAGTTAGCTAGAAATGGGGTATTTACAGTGAAATCTTTCTACATGGATCTGATTAATTCTGGCCCAATCTCGAGATTGTTACATATCTAGAAGGTTAAGTTGCCCTTGCGTATTAAAATATTTATGTGGTTCGTTCACAAGCAAGTAATCATCACCAAGGATAACTTAATAAAGAGATGATGGGTAGGTAGTTCACGTTGTTGTTTTTATGATCATGATGAAACAATACAACATCTATTCCTTGAGTGCCCACTCGCCAAATTGCTTTGGAGAACTACCCATATAGCCTTTAACATTAATCCTTCAGTTGACATTGAACCGTTGTTTGGAACGTGGTTAGCTGGGGTTGAGCATATTACTGCGGCTCGTATTCGGATTGGAATATGTGTGCTTCTTTGGCTATATGGAATTGTAGAAATGATACTCAGCAAAAATTAATGATGTTTCTCGTACTAACAACATGTTTAATACTTGCATGCATGCAGTCATAATGGCACTTAGGTACTTCCTCCACACTTCTTCCTTGCATGCACCTGGCGTATTAATGATCCCGGTTAATGAAAAGAAAAAGCTAGCTTGCAAAGTAGTCAATAAATTTTACCTTGGGACCTGTAATATGAGTTTGTGGCCTTGTATAAGGGAATGGAGGGAGTATGATTTTTAACAGACAAAACACTTTATCTTTCTTGCAGGTCATCTTCAGAGCTACCGCATGGATCTGTACGTGGTCCTTACTCACTCCTATGGACTCTAGGGAGCCTTTGGTTACTGGGTGCAACCAGTGGGAGATGGTAGCATGGGTTATACTCAACCAGTTCGGATGGCGGTCGCATAATGGGATAGGAGTCTAGAGAGCTTATCCTTTACATTGCCTTACCAGTTGCAATTTTGAGCATGTACTTTTCATTTATTTGTTTCACTCCACTTGTGAGTTGTAATACTTTTATGACTACGTGCTACCGCTACCTCTTGAGCACTGCGTTGGTTTTCCCTTGAAGTGGAAAGGGTGATGCAGCAAAGTAGCGTAAGTATTTCCCTCGGTTTTTGAGAACCAAGGTATCAATCCAGTAGGAGGCTCCTCAAAAGTCCCTCGTACCTACACAAACAAACAAGAACCTCGCAACCAACGCGATAAAGGGGTTGTCAATCCCTTCACGGTAACTTGCGAAAGTGAGATCTGATAGAGATAATAAGATAAGATAAATATTTTTTGTATTTTGATGATATAGATTGGAAAGTAAAGATTGCCAATAAAGATAGATCGGAAACTTATATGATAAAATATAGACCCGGGGGCCGTAGGTTTCACTACTGGCTTCTCTCAAGATAGCATAAGTATTACGGTGGGTGAACAAATTACTGTCGAGCAATTGATAGAAAAGTGCATAGTTATGAGAATATCTAGGCATGATCATGTATATAGGCATCACATCCGCAACAAGTAGATCGAAACGATTTTACATCTACTACTATTACTCCACACATCGACTGACTCCTACCTGCATCTAGAGTATTAAGTTCATAAGAACAGAGTAATGCATTAAGCTAGATGACATGATGTAGAGGGATAAACTCAAGCAATATGATATAAACCCCATCTTTTTATCCTCAATGGCAACAATACAATACGTGCCTTGCTGCCCCAGCTGTCACTGCAAAAGGACACCACAAGATTGAACCAAAGCTAAGCACTTCCCCCATTGCAAGAAATATCAATCCAGTAGGCCAAACCAAACTGATAATTCGAAGAGACTTGCAAAGATAACCAATCATACATAAAAGAATTCAGAGGAGATTCAAATATTTCTCATAGATAAACTTGATCATAAACCCACAATTCATAGGATCTCGACAAACACACCGCCAAAAGAGTTTCATCGAATGGATATCCAAGAAGATTGAGGAGAACTTTGTATTGAGATTCAAAGAGAGAGAAGGAGCCATCTAGCTAATAACTATGGACGCGAAGGTCCGTGGTAAGCTACTCACAACTCATCGGAGAGGCCTTGGATATGATGTAGAGGCCCTCCGTGGTCGATTCCCCCTCTGGCGGAGCGCCGGTGAAGGCTCCAAGATGGGATCTCGCGGATACAGAAGGTTGCGGCGGTGGAAATGGTTTTTCGTGGTGCTCCTGGATGTTTTCAGGGTATGTGGATATATATAGGCGAATGAGGTAGGTCGTTTGAGCCACGAGGGGCCCACGAGGGTGGGAGGTGCGCCCTCCTGCCTCGTGGCTTCCTCGTCTGCTGCTTGACGTCCACTCAAGTCTCCTAGATTTCGTTTGTTCCAAAAAGATCGCTCCCAAAGGTTTCATTCCATTTGGACTCCGTTTGATATTCCTTTTCTTCGAAACACTGAAATAAGCAAAAAAAATAGCAATTCGGCTTGGACCCCGGTTAGTAGGTTAGTCCCAAAAATGATATAAAAGTGTAAAGTAAATCCCATAAACATCCAAAATGGGTAATACAATGGCATGGAACAATCAAAAATTATAGATACGTTGGAGACGTATCAAGCATCCCCAAGCTTAATTCCTACTCGTCCTCGAGTAGGTAAATGATAAAAACAGAATTTTTGATGTGGAATGCTACCTAGCATAATTCTCAATGTAATTCTCTTTATTGTGACATGAATATTCAGATCCAAATGATTCAAGACAAAAGTTCATATTGACATAAGAAATAGTAATACTTCAAGCATACTAACAAGGCAACCATGTCTTCTCAAAATAACATGGCTAAAGAAAGTTCATCCCTACAAAATCATATAGTTAGGCTATGCTTCATTTTCGTCACCCAAAATACTCCCATCAAGCACAACCCTGGTTTCAGCCAAGCAATCGATTCATACTTTTTATCGCGCTTCAGCTTTTTTCAACTCTCACGCAATACATGAGCGTGAGCCATGGATATAGCACTATGGGTGGAATAGAATATGATGATGGAGGTTGTGTGGAGAAGACAAAAAGGAGAAAGTCTCACGTTGACAAGGCTAATCAACGGGCTATGGAGATGCCCATCAATTGATGTCAACATGAGGAGTAGGGATTGCCATGCAACGGATGCACTAGAGCTATAAATGTATGAAAGCTCAACAAAAGAAACTAAGTGGGTGTGGATCCAACTTGCTTGCTCAGGAAGACCTAGGGCATTTTGAGGAAGCCCATCGTTGGAATATACAAGCCAAGTTCTATAATGAAAAAGTCCCACTAGTATATGAAAGTGACAACATAAGAGACTCTCTATATGAAGAACATGGTGCTACTTTGAAGCACAAGTGTGGAAAAAGATAGTAACATTGTCCCCTTCTTTCTTTTTTTGGGCCTTTCTTTTTTTTGGCCTTTCCCTTTTTTTGGCCTTTCCCTTTCTTTGGCCTTTCTTTTTTTATAAGGGACAATGCTCTAATAATGATGATCATGACATGATGACCTATGAAAGGAACATTTTAGAATAGCAGAGGTCTAGCTGACTTGGCTAAACGAAGGTTCTCGACAGAGACAACGATAGAGCAAAAATTAGATTTTATTGTGCTAATCGAAACACGAAGGGATAATTTCACCTCAA
This sequence comes from Triticum timopheevii, assembly GCA_963921465.1. Classification (NCBI taxonomy): domain Eukaryota; kingdom Viridiplantae; phylum Streptophyta; class Magnoliopsida; order Poales; family Poaceae; genus Triticum; species Triticum timopheevii. The sequence continues at coordinate 96,459,929 of OY997262.1, read as the reverse complement.
AGTTCCTTGGAACTTTATGCGGATGAATAGATTTTGACTGGCATCTCTTACCTCCTAGAGGAAGATCTGGTGGGATATTACTAGGGGTTCGGTGTGAAACGCTTGAGGTGCTTAACATGGTTCGGGGGGATTTTGCGGTCAAGTTTCGGGTGAGATCAAAAGTAGACGGCTTCAGATGGGGTCTCGTTTCTGTATATGGGGTAGCACAACCCAAACTTAAACCAGGTTTTTTAGCCAACTTGGTGCGGATCTGTGGAGATGAGACTCTTCCAATCCTAGTCGGAGGGAACTTTAATATAATACGGAAGAGAGATGAAAAGAACAATGACAATTTTGATGGACGTTGGTCTATGATGTTTAACATGATTATTGAGAGGCTTAATTTGAGAGAAATTGTGCTCACCAGTAGACAATTTACATGGGCCAATTCGTTGCCCACTCCAACTTATGAGAAGTTGGACAGGGTGCTCGCTAGTGTGGAATGGGAACAAAAGTACCCATTAGTATAGGTTCATGCGATGCAGAGGGCGATCTCAGACCACACACCATTACTAGCAGACTCGGGAGAGGCTACCCATATTGCAAACAATAATTCTTTCTATTTCGAACTAGGTTGGTTCGAGAAAGAAAACTTCTTGGAGATCATTGCACACGAATGGGCAAAGCCTGTTAGTGGACGAACAAGTATTGAGAGATGGAAAAGTAAGATTAGACATTTGAGACAGTTTTTTCGAGGTTGGGCCAGAAATGAGAGTGGGATTTACAGGTAAGAAAAAGAGCGACTCATCCAATTAATAGAGGCGTTAGATTTAAAGGCTGAAGTTAACCTTCTTACGGTTAAGGAGCAGAGCTAAAAGTACGAAGATGAGCAAGGCTTACGAGCTCTCCTTAGAGAAGAGGAGCTCAAGTGGGCATTCCGGGCTAAAGTACTTAAGGTCGTCCAAGGGGATGACAATACACAATTCTTCCATATGATCGCAAATGGTAAACATAGGAAGAAGAGAATAATACAGCATGAACAGGATGAGGGGACAATTGTGGGACATGAGAACTTGAAGCTTATATCTCTAATTATTATAAACAACTTTTTGGGCCTCCAGAAGCAAGCACGGGGAGAATGATATTCTATCTGCATCGTTTACTGAAAAAGAGGTTCTCGATGCAATCTCACAAATGAAACCTAATAAAGCACCAGCACCAGATGGGTTTCTAGCTGAATTTTATAGGAAATGTTGGCATATTATTAAAGATGATCTTATGCCTATGTTTCATGATTTTTTTAACGGCCATTTAGAGTTATTTCATCTTAACTTTGGTATGATTACGCTGTTGGCAAAGAAAGAAGAGGTAGTTCGGATCGAACAATTTAGGCCAATATGTCTTCTTAACGTGAGTTTCAAAATATTCATGAAAGTGGGTACCAATAGATTGACACAGATTGCTCACTCAGTGGTACAACCAATCCAGATAGCGTTCATGCCAGGACGACACATACTTAAGGGGTGGTCGTTCGACATGAAACACTACATGAAATTCATTTGAAGAAGCTAGATGGGTTTATCTTAAAAGTGGATTTTGAGAAGGCATATGATAAAGTTAAGTGGTCTTCCCTTCAGTAGGCATTGCGCATGAAAGGATTTAGTGAGGCATGGCAGAACCAAGTGGGTTCTCAAGTCCAAAAGGGTAGTCTCGGCATCAAAGTTAACGATGATACCGGTCATTACTTTCAGACACACACGGGATTGAGACAAGGGGATTCCATGTCTCCTCCCCTATTTAATATAGTGGTTGATATGTTGACAATTCTTATACGCAGAGCCAAGCAAAACGGTCAAGTGGAGGGTTTAGTCCCTCATCTGGTCGATGGGGGCGCCTCCATTTTACAGTACACTGACAACACTATTTTACTCAAGGAACATGACATTGCAAAAGCGCAAATTATGAAACTCATATTATGTCTCTTCGAACAATTGTCTGTCCTAAAGATACACTTTCATAAGAGCGAGTTGTTCTGCATTGGAAGAGCCAAAGAAGATCAGGACACTTATAGACAACTGTTCGGGTGTGAATTAGGTTCTTTCCATTCAGTTATTTGGGCATACCGATTCATCACTGTAAGTTATCTAATAAAGAATGGAAGTGCATTAAAGATCAAACTGAAAAAAGCTTAGTTGCTGGAAGAGCAAGCTTATGTCGTATGGAGGTCGGTTAGTGCTGATTAACTTGGTACTTACTAGTATGTCGATGTTCCTGCTATTGTTCTTCGAGATTCGGAAAGGGGTGCGGAAGAGACTTGATTTCTTTAGATCTTGATTCTTCTGGCAGTTAGATGAGGTTAAGAGGAAATACCGTCGAGCGCTTTGGGATATCCTTTGCCGTCCCAAGGACTAGGGGGCCTCGGTATTGAGAACTTGGAGATCAAGAATAAATGCCTTATGAGTAAATGGCTCTACATGTTAGAGACAGAGCTGGAGGGCATGTGGGCGCAGATTCTACGCAATAAGTATTTACAGTCTAAAACACTCGCCCGGGTTACCGTAAGACCAACATACTCACCATTTTGGAAGGGACTCATTGGAACAAAGGACTTGTTCTTTCGTAGGGTCAAATTCTTGGTTAGCAATGGAATGTCAACAAGATTTTAGGAGGATATATGGTTAGGAGAGACGCCCCTAGCTGTACAATATCCCACCCTTTATAACATTGTGCAATGTAAGGACGATTACATCGGCACAGTATTTCAAATGATTCCCTTGAATATTCAGTTCACACGTGCGTTAGTTGGTGAGCGATGGGATGCCTGGATGCACTTGGTTCGGAGATTGATAGACGTTCAATTATCCAACCAACCGGATTCGACGCACTAGAAGTTAGCTAGAAATGGGGTATTTACGGTGAAATCTTTCTACATGGATCTGATTAATTTTGGCCCAATCTCGATATTTTTACATATCTGGAAGGTTAAGTTGCCCTTGCGTATAAAATATTTATGTAGTTCGTTCACAAGCAAGTAATCATCACCAAGGATTACTTAATAAAGAGGTGATGGGTAGGTAGTTCACGTTGTTGTTTTTGTGATCATGATAAAACAATACAACATCTATTCCTTGAGTGCCCACTTGCCAACTTGCTTTGGAGAACTATCCATATAGCCTTTAACATTAATCCTCCAGTTGACATTGAACTATTGTTTGGAACGTGGTTACCTGGGGTTGAGCATATTACTGCGGCTCGTATTCGGATTGGTATATGTGCACTTCTTTGGCTATATGGAATTGTAGAAATGATACTCGGCAAAAATTAATGATGTTTCTCGTACTAACAACATGTTTAATACTTGCATGCATGCAGTCATAATGGCACTTAGTTACTTCCTCCACACTTCTTCCTTGCATGCACGTGGCGTATTAATGATCCCGGTTAATGAAAAGAAAAGCTAGCTTGCAAAGTAGTCAATAAATTTTACCTTGGGACCTGTAATATGAGTTTGTGGCCTTGTATAAGGCAATGGAGGGAGTATTATTTTTAACAGACAAAACACTTTATCTTTCTTGGAGGTCATCTTCAGAGCTACCGCATGGCTCTGTACGTGGTCCTTACTCACTCCTATGGACTCCAGGGAGCCTTTGGTTACTAGGTGCCACCAGTGGGATATGGTAGCACAGGTTATAAGCAACCGGTTCGGATGGCGGTCGCATAACGGGATAGGAGTCTAGAGAGCTTATCCTTTAAATTGAATTACCAGTTGCAATTTTGAGCATGTACTTTTCATTTATTTGTTTCACTCCACTTGTGAGATGTAATACTTTTATGACTATGTGCTACTGCTACCTCTTGAGCACTGCGTTGGTTTTCCTTTGAAGAGGAAAGGGTGATGCAGCAAAGTAGTGTAAGTATTTTCCTCAGTTTTTGAGAACCAAGGTATCAATCCAGTAGGAGGCTCCTCAAAAGTCCCTCATACCTACACAAACAAACAACCTCGCAACCAACGCGATAAAGGGGTTGTCAATCCCTTCACGGTAAATTGCAAAAGGGAGATCTGATAGAGATAATAAGATAAGATAAATATTTTTGGTATTTTTATGATATAGATTGGAAAGTAAAGATTGCAAATAAAGATAGATCGGAAACTTATATGATAAAAGATAGACCCGGGGGCCATAGATTTCACTAGTGGCTTCTCTCAAGATAGCATAAATATTACGGTGGGTGAACAAATTGCTGTCGAGCAATTGATAGAAAAGTGCATAGTTATGAGAAAATTAAGGCATGATCATGTATATAGGCATCACGTCCGTAACAAGTAGATCGAAACGATTCTGCATCTACTACTATTACTCCACAAATCGACCGACTCCTGCCTGCATCTAGAGTATTAAGTTCATACGAACAGAGTAACGCATTAAGCAAGATGACATGATGTAGAGGGATAAACTCAAGCAATATGATATAAACCCCATCTTTTTATCCTCGATGGCAACAATACAATATGTGCCTTGCCGCCCCTACTGTCACTGGGAAAGGACACGCTAGATTGAACCCAAAGCTAAGCACTTCTCCCATTGCATAAAAGATCAATCTAGTAGGACAAACCAAACTGATAATTCGAAGAGACTTGCAAAGATAACCAATCATACATAAAAGAATTCAGAGGAGCTTCAAATATTTCTCATAGATAAACTTGATAATAAACCCACAATTCATCAGATCTCGACAAACACACCACAAAAAGTGTTCCATCGAATAGATCTCCAAGAAGATCGAGGAGAACTTTGTATTGAGATTCAAAGAGAGACAAGGAGCCATCTAGCTAATAACTATGGACCCGAAGGTCTGTGGTAAACTACTCACAACTCATCGGAGAGGCCTTGGAGATGATGTAGAGGCCCTCCGTGGTCGATTCCCCCTCCGGCGGAGCGCCAGCAAAGGCTCCACGATGGGATCTCGTAGATATAGAAGGTTGAGGTGGTGGAAATAGTTTTTCATGGTGCTCCTGGATGTTTACAGGGTACAAGGATATATATATAGGCGAAGGAGGTAGGTCAGTTGAGCCACGAGGGGCCTACGAGGGTGGGGGACGCGCCCTCCTACCTCGTGGCTTCCTCGTCTGCTGCTTGACGTCCACTCCAAGTCTCCTGGATTGCGTTTGTTCCAAAAAGATCGCTCCCGAAGGTTTCATTCCGTTTGGACTCCGTTTGATATTCCTTTTTTCGAAACACTGAAATAGGCAAAAAACAGCAATTCGGGCTGGGCCTCTGGCTAGTAGGTTAGTCCCAGAAATGATATAAAAGTGTAAAGTAAAGCCCATAAACATCCAAAACGGGTAATATAATAGCATGGAACAATCAAAAATTATAGATACGTTGGAGACGTATCAAGCATCCCCAAGCTTAATTCCTGCTCGTCCTCGAGTAGGTAAATGATAAAACAGAATTTTTGATGTGGAATGCTACCTAGCATAATTCTCAATGTAATTTTCTTTATTGTGACATGAATGTTCATATCCAAATGATTCAAATACCATGCTGTTCTAAAAGACTCTCAAAATACCATGCTGTTTATAAGGGACTGTAACGCCTGGATAATTATGCTACAGTAATCCCCTACTAATGATGCCATGTAATCGCTCTTACTGTTGCTAATCCTCACTGGCTTTCAAACATCTTTCAAATTTCAAATCCAATTTAAAGTCAGGTTTTCAAATTTATCAAACTTGCAAACAAAAATGTTCAAGTTGTTGCAAATAATCATTTGGTAATAATGCTGGAGAAATCATCTTTTTACAAATTCTTTAAGTGCCTTAAAACAAAAGAAAACAGAAATGTTTAAAAAAAGGAAAACAAACAAAAATAAGAAAAGGCCAACCCCCCTGGCCCAACTGGCCACCCACGCGGCCCACCCCCGCTCCCCTGGCCTATAGGCCACTCCCAACCGAACCCTATCCCCATCTCCCCCCAGATCCACCCACGACCCCCACTCTCTCCCTCGTTTCTCCCTCCCCACTCGCCTGGATCGGGGAGGAGCTCGATCCCACGCCTTCGCCGCCGACGCCCATCCCCGGCGCGGCCCCAGCCGCGCCGCCCGACGCCACCGCTAGCCTCTCCGTCTCCTCCCGCACAGCGCCCGCCCCCTGGACACGAGCTAGATCGGGGGCTCGACCCCGCGGCGCCCCGAGCCCCGACGCAGCACCGTCGCCGCTCACGCTCACTACCAACTTGTCAGCGTCGCTTCCCCGTCCGCCTCCCCGAGCCCACTGCCACCTCCTGCGCTCCGCTGTGAGCCCCATCCGCCCTCTTCTCTCCCCCCGTCGCCGTAGGTCGCCCCGCTGTCACGTCCGAGCTCCCGAGGAGCTCGCGGTCACCGCGCCCTCGCTTGCCGCCTGTCCCGAGCGCGCAGGCCCCGCGGCTACCTCCTGCCGCGCTCGTCTCGTGCTGCCGTCCCTGTCCCGCGCCCGCCACGCGCAGCCCGCGCGCTGGCCGCGCCGCGGCCGGCCTCTGCCGTGGCCGGCGTCGCCGCCCCCTGGTGGCCTCGAGCGCACATGGGCGCCCACGCCCGCACCCGTTTCGCCCGTCCCGCTAAGGCCCCCTGGGCCACTGACATTAGGGGCCCACACCCCTGCTAAAAAAAGAACAAAAAAACAACAATTTAATTAATTAATTAATTAATATTGTTAATTATCCCTAATTAATTATGTTTAATTAACTTAATTGCATATTAGTCTAATTAAAAACCCTGTTTAGTTAAAACGTGTCTATGATAGATGGCCCCACTGCCCTGGTTGACCAGTCAATGGTCAACGTTGACTAATGACGTCATGCTGACGTCATGGTGATGCACTATTCACCTTTTAGTTTTTAATAATATTAGAAATCAATTAAAAATTTGCAAAATCATATAAAATAATCCGTAAATCGGATGGAATTGTTTTCTACATGAAAGTTTCTCAGAACAACGAGATGAATCCGAATACGCGATCTGTTCGCCCGCCACACATCCCTAGCATAGCAAACATGTAACTTTTCCCCACCGGTTCATCTGTCTGACAGACGTCCGGAACCGGGAATACTTTCTCGGATGTTTCCCCCTTCGGCAGTATCGCCTAGCGCTGCGTTAGAACACGTCTAGCTCTGTCTATTGTCCTGTTATGCACTTACCTGCTATGTATTTACTGTTTCTTCCCCCTCTTCTCTCCGGTAGACCTCGAGACCAATGCTGATGTCCCTGTGATCGACTACGTCGACGACGACCCTCCTTCTTATCTAAGCAACCAGGCAAGCCCCTCTTTGATCATCCCGATATCGCCCATTCCATTCTCTCATGCTTGCATTAGATTTTGCTACTGTTGTTATTTGCTCCTATTCTGATGCATAGCCTGCTTTTGTACCTGCTATTGTTACCTACCTGCTTATCTTAAACTGCTTAGTATAGGTTGGTTAGTGATCCATCAGTGACCCCCACATTGTCCTTGTTGCCCCTGCTTCATCTCCAATGACTCGATCAACGTGATCGATGACCAGAGCCTGACACCTCACATCACATCACACCCCTTTTGTTGCTCGACTCTGCAGAGCTACTATCGAGTGCCGAGGGTGATCCTCATAACGCACTCCTAATGATAATTCTGTAGTGTAGCTATTCGGTCCTGGTCATCGAGGGTGATTTCCTCTTTCACCATTCCCGATACGGCTCTGTCGTTCAACACCTCAAGTGTGAACCTCGAGGGTGGTCCGGGGGTGATTCCTCGGGTTTTCCCCTTGATGTTTGGACACACGGTTACCTTGGCTTTACTTGAGACCTTGGTGAAAGTCAGGCGGGCTCGGAGAGCACCCGCAAGATAATGACGTGGCATGGCCGGGCATTCTAGGCCCTTGTCGTAAGTCCACGAGATGGGGCGATGGGGTCACTTTCGATCGTGAGTCTCTGCTCGTCTCCGCAAGCTAATAATACACTATGGCCTGGGTATTTGTTCTGAGTTGGCCTTTGGACTTTACGCACCAACCACCACGCGAGAATAGTTATGGGCCTCGGCAACGTGGTATTAGCCAAAGCTTTGTCAGACGTCCAGTTCAGCAGTGCGGCACGGCTGGGCCGGCACCATCCTGTAGTGGTGGAGCCTGGACCCGCCCTGTACGCAATAATCCATAGTGCAACGGGCGATGGGCCCAGACCCCAGAGCGCTTAGGATGTAGACCGGCGGGGACCTCTTTGCTGAGCCTAGGTAGGGTTGCGACGTGTTGACCTTCCGAGGCCGGGCATTGACCCAAGAAAGGTGTGTCCGGCCAGAGTGATCGAGCGTGTTGGAAAACGTGGTGCACCCCTGCAGGGAAGTTTATCTATTAATAGCCGTGTCCACGGTAACGGACGTTCAGACTTATATCCTGATCTTATACAACTACAAATGGATACTTGAGATATGTGGCTCCGGGATTGCTTTCTCGCAGGGGGTCGAGGAAGGATCTCTGGGCATTAATGTTACAACATGTTTGTTAATTGTAAACTGCTATTCTTTACTCTTCTGCATGCTGCAAGATGCTCGGAGCTGCGTGAAGATGCTAGTCTTCGATAGGCCAGGCTTTCCCCCCTCTATTCTGGCATTCTGCAGTGCAGTCCACAGATACAACCCTTCCATTTGATACAAATGCATACTTAGTATAGATCTGATGCTTGCGAGTACTTTGGATAAGTACTCACGGTTGCTTTGCTACCCCTTTTCCCCCCTTCTTTCTTCTTTCCGGTTGATGCAACCAGATGGTGGATCCTTGGAGCCAGATGCCACCGCCGATGGATGCTACTATGTGGAGGCCGTCGACGACCAGGAGTAGTTAGGAGGTCCCAGGCAGGAGGCCTTGCCTCTTCGATTGTTGTTGCTTTTGCGCTAGCCTTCTTAAGGCATCCTTGTTTAACTTATGTCTGTACTCAGATATTGTTGCTTCTGCTGACTCTTGTGTATCGAGCTTGTATTCGAGCCCTCGAGGCCCCTGGCTTGTAATATAAAGCTTGTATTATTTTGATTTGTGTCTAGAGTTGTGTTGTGATATCTCCCGTGAGTCCCTGATCTTGATCGTACACATTTGCGTGTATGATTAGTGTACGATTGAATCAGGGGCGTCACAAGTTGGTATCAGAGCCGACTGCCTGTAGGATCCCCCTTTCCAATTCCTTGGTCGAAGTTGAGTCTAGTCTTTAAAAAACTGTTTTACTAACATGGCTGTGTGGCTTACGGGCCCACGTCACCATTGGGTGGTATTAGGATCTTTTACTCCTCCTCTATACTCTGGGAGTCTGATCTCTCTTCTATTCGGGTTAAATGGTTTTCCTGACTCTACCCTAGGTTCTCATGATCACATCCACCTGGAGATTTGTATCATGCCTTTCTTGAATTCGGAGCCAGGATCTGCTTCACTTTGTCCACGGGCCGTAGAAATCCTTCATATCGAGGGCACCCTGCGTCGTCCCCTGCAGATTCCTTGCTCTAGTGGTTTTCTCCGACGATGATGTAGCCTTTGCTATGTCTCGTTGTTGTATCCCTCATCACGAGCATGCGTGCCGCCTAGTATGTCTAGGATGATCCTCTTGTCTGAACTCCTACTAACAACGTGTGATTGGCTCTGTATATGTATACGTAAGTCTTTAATGACTACTGCTTTGTACATACTGCGCCTTTGCTCATTGTTCAAGTTACCTCATTAATGACTCCATACACCTGCTCCACCCCTGTTAAATTGCTTCCTGATGTTTTAGCAGGATGGCTGACGATCCTCCACCTCCACCCTATATGGCCGCAATGATGTAGCAATTTGAGCTGAATCGTCAGTTTATGACTGGAGTAATGGCTCAGTTTCCAAACCAGAATACTCGTCAACAGACTGCCCCAATAGCACTGCAAGAATTCGTGCGCCTCAACCCGTCCATTTTCCGCAACTCCACTAATCCTATGGATGCTGATGATTGGCTTCGTGACATCCTGTTTGAGATGGAGTCGGCTAATGTTGCCCCTGTCAGTTATGTCACCTTTGCGACATTTCACCTGAAAGGTCCAGCTGCTCAATGGTGGGAAAGCCACAAGGGTATGCTGCCTGCAGAGATTGTAACCACTTGGCAGGAATTTCAGCTAGCCTTCCGTGCATGACACATTCCTCAAGGCTTGATGGACCAGAAGAAGGAGTTCCGCAAACTCTCACAAGACTCACTGACTGTGGATGAATATCAAAGGAAATTCCTTGAATTATCTCCCTATACTGCAGATGACGCCTACACTGACGCTCGCAAGCAGGAGAAATTCCGTGAAGGACCGCGTCCCGATATAAAGCTCACACTTGTCGCTCATGATTGCGCGGACTTTGCGATGCTTGTCAGCCAAGCTTTCCGAACTGAAACTGGTCTTACTGAGTACCAAGAGTTGCTCAAGTGTACTCGAGATGTTGGCTCATCCTCGAGTCAGCCTGCTCAGACACGCCGAGTCTGGATCCCACACAATGTTCATCACCGACCTGCCCTAACACCAAGGCCGTCTTATGTTGCACCTCGTCTGCCTCCGCCACCGAGACAACCAATGGTTCAGGGTGGACAGTCCAATGTTGTGGCTCCTCCACATAATGATGGTTTATGCCGCAAGTGCGGACAGCCAGGGAACCGTGCTTTCAACTGTCATCAGGGTCAGCCGCCAGAATCATCACGTCGTCCTGTTGACCGTAAGAAGGGTCGGTGAAACCATCATACCGGTAGTTGCAGTGCCATGTCGCCTACGGTGACTGGTGGTCAAGTCACCCATGTCAAGATTGAAGAAGCTCGTGAGTCCCCAAAAATCGTGATGGGTACCCTTCGCGTTAATTCAATGCCAGCTTCTGTTCTCTTTGATTTAGGAGCATCGCATGCTTTTGTGTCCCAACAATTTCCACAGTCGCATGAGTTATACATGGAAGATTTACCCACTCCTCTAACGGTTCAATCCCCAGGGTCCAAGTGGCAAACCACACTGGTAAGCCCTCACAACCACATCAAGATTGGAGGTCTACCTTTTCCGGCTTCTCTCATTATGCTTGGACCTTCCAATATAGATATCATTCTTGGTATGGACTGGTTGACAGCCCATAGTGCTAAGATCGACTGTGCTACCAGGACAGTCCAGCTCACTCACCCTTCTAGCCAGACAGTCCAATACTCAGCTCGAGCAACTCAAGATGCTGAGAACCAGATATATGTTCTGAATGCATTGAATGCTTCACCTCTTGAGGGAATAGAGAACATTCCAGTTGTTTGTGATTTCAAAGATGTCTTCCCAGAAGAACTTCCAGGAATACCCCCTGCTAGAGCTGTTGAATTTGTCATAGACTTGAAACCGGGCACAACTCCTATTGCCAAGCGACACTGCAAGATGCCGCCACATGAGCTCCTTGAAGTTAAGGAGGAAATCGACAAATCTCTTCACAGGGGTTTCATTCATCCAAGTCCTTCTACTTGGGGAGCACCTTCTCTCTTTGTCAAGAAGAAGGATGGTACGAATTGTTTGGTACAAGATTACCGACCTATCAACTAGGCAACAATTCAGAACAAGTATCCGCTTCCCAGAATCAATGATCTGTATGATCAACTTGCTGGCTCCTCAGTATTCTCTAAACTTGATTTGAGGTTGGGGTACCATCAGATTCGGGTTCGTAAAGAGGATATTCCCAAGACCGCCTTCGTTACTCGCTATGGTTCATACGAGTACACCGTTATGTCCTTTGGTTTGACAAATGCTCCAGCGACATTCTCTCGTCTGATGAACTATATATTCATGGAATACCTCGACAAGTTCGTCGTGGTTTATCCAGATGATATCCTTGTATACTCCAAGAACAAAGAAGAACATGCTGAACACCTTCGACTTGTTCTGGAAAAGCTTTGAGAACATCAACTGTATGCTAAGTATTCTAAGTGTGAATTCTGGCTTCCAGAAGTGACCTACCTTGGGCATGTCATCTCCAAGGATGGTATTGCCGTCAACCCCGCTCGAGTTCAGGCTATTCTCGATTGGACTCCTCCGAAGAATGTCAAACAAGTCAGAAGTTTTCTTGGACTCGCCAGCTATTGCCATTGATTTGTCGAGAACTTCTCCAAGATTGCCAAGCCCCTGACTGGTCTACTTCACAAGGGCGTCAAGTTTGATTGGACAGATAAGTGTCAGGAAAGTTTCCAGGCACTCAAAGACAAGTTGACTTCTGCTCTAGTGCTTGCTCCACCTGATACTAAGAAGGACTTACGACGCCTCACGTCAAGGATTAGGTTGTGTTCTAATGCAAGAGCGCATAGTGATTGCCTATGCATCTCGACAGTTGTGCCCTCACGAAGAGAACCACCCAGTTCATGACCTCGAGCTTGTTGCTGTCATACATGCACTGAAACAGTGGCAACATTACCTTCTCGGTAATCGTTGTGAGATCTTCACCGACCACCAAAGTCTGAAGTATCTGTTTACCCAGCCAGACCTGAACCTCTGTCAGCAGAGATGGATGGAGATGGTAGCAGATTTTTACTTGGGTATTTCCTATACACTAGGCAAGGCTAATGTAATGGCCGATGCTTTGAGCCGCAAGTCATATTGCAAACACCTTGAGGTTTGAAAACTCCATCACTCGCTTGCTGAAGAATTCAGAAAGCTGAACCTCCATATTGTTCCTCCTGGTGCACTTGCACCCCCTCCTCCAGAATTCCGCAAGATGAACCTTTGCGTTGTTTCCCAGGGTTCCCTCAATACCTTGGCTGTCGAACCAGATCTCTTGTCCATCATGAGAATTCAGGGATATGACTCTCAAGTTGAGAAGATTAAATGCTACCTCGCAGAAGGAAAGCCCTCATTCTTCACTGTTGCTGATGATGGCACTTTGTACTTCAAAGGCCGCCTAGTGGTGCCGTGTAAGGAGAAAACCCTGGATATGACTAAGGAAGTTATGAAAGAAGCTCACGATACACCTTTGTCTATTCATCCCGGTAGCACCAAGATGTACCAAGACATTCGTCAGAGATTCTGGTGGTCAAATATGAAGCAAGACATTGCTCGTTATGTTGCTGAATGTGACGTTTGCCGTCGTATCAAAGCAGAACATCAAAGGCCTGCTGGAACTCTGCAACCTATCTCTATTCCTGAATGGAAATGGGACCATGTTGAAATGGACTTTGTCACTGGTTTCCCCAAATCGCAGAAAGGTAATGATGCTATTCTTGTCGTCATTGACCGGATTTCTAAAGTGGCACACTTTCTGGCCGTCAAAGAAACGATCACTGCTAGTCAGCTGGCAACGCTCTATATGTCCAGAATTGTTTCACTTCACTGTATTCCGCTGGTAATCATCTCAGACCGTGGCAGCTTATTCACTTCAAGATTCTGGGCAAGTTTTCAAGAAGCTATGGGAACTCATCTGTCCTTCAGCACCGCTTTTCACACCTAGTCTCAGGGACAAGTTGAACGCATCAATCAAGTTCTCAAAGACATGCTTCGAGCTTGTGTCATTTCCTTTGGCAAGAAATGGGAGGAATCTCTACCATATGCTGAGTTCTCCTACAACAATAGCTTTCAAGCTAGTCTGAAGATGGCTCCCTTCGAAGTGTTATATGGACGAAAGTGCTGAACCCCTCTTAACTTGTCAGAAACTGGGGAACGTCCACTCTTCGGTCTGGATATTATCCAACATGCCGAAGAACAAGTCCGCGCCATTCGCGAGAATCTCAAGACTGCTCAATCACGTCAGAAGAGTAATTATGACCGTCATCATAAAGACATGGTCTGTCAACCTGGCGAAAAGGCTTATCTTCGAGTCACACCAATGAAGGGTGTACACCGCTTTGGGATCAAGGGCAAGCTAGCTCCTCGCTATATTGGTCCTTTCACTATTCTCGAAAGACGTGGAAAAGTGGCATACCAGTTGGAGCTTCCGTCGAACCTTTCTCAGGTTCACGATGTGTTCCACGTGTCACAACTCCGCCGCTGCTTCAAGCACCCAATCCGAGCAGTGGATCATGAAGTGCTCGAGTTGCAACATGACCTCTGCTATAAAGAGCATCTGGTCCGCATTCCCGACCAAGCTGAACGTCACACACGTCAGAAGGCGATCAAGTTCCTCAAGGTCCAGTGGTCGCATCACTCTGAAGACAAAGCCACCTGGGAACGCGAGGATTACCTGCGTGATGAATACCCCGAACTATTTCCTTCTACATCCTAAATCTCGGGACGAGATTTCTTGTAGTGGAGGGAATTGTAACGCCCGGATAATTATGCTACAGTAATCCCCTACTAATGATGCCATGTCATCGCTCTTACTGTTGCTAATCCTCACCGGCTTTCAAACATCTTTCAAATTTCAAATCCAATTTAATGTCAGGTTTTCAAATTTATCAAACTTGCAAACAAAAATGTTCAAGTTGTTGCAAATAATCATTTGGTAACAATGCTAGAAAAATCATCTTTTTACAAATTCTTTAAGTGCCTTAAAATAAAAGAAAACATAAATGTTTTAAAAAAAGGAAAACAAACAAAAATAAGAGAAGGCCAACCCCCCTGGCCCAACTGGGCCAACCAGCTGGCCAACTGGCCACCCACGCGGCCCACCCCCGCTCCCCTGGCCTATAGGCCACTCCCAACCGAACCCTATCCCCATCTCCCCCCAGATCCACCCCCCCCCCCCCCCCCCCCCCCCCACTCTCTCCCTCGTTTCTCCCTCCCCACTTGCCTGGATCGGGGAGGAGCTCGATCCCATGCCTTCGCCGCAGGCGCCCATCCCCGGCGCGGCCCCAGCTGCGCCGCCCGACACCACCACCGGCCTCTCCGTCTCCTCCTGCACGGCGTCCGCCCCCTCGACACGAGCTAGATCGGGGGCTCGACCCCGCGGCACCCCGAGCCCCGATGCAGCACCGTCGCCGCTCACGCTCACCACCAACTCATCGGCGTCGCTTCCCCGTCCGCCTCCCCGAGCCCACTGCCGCCTCCCTGCGCTCCGCTGTGAGCCCCGTCCACCCTCCTCTCTCTCCCCCGTCGCCGTAGGTCGCCCCGCCGTCACGTCCGAGCTCCCGAGGAGCTCGCGGTCACCGTGCCCTCGCTTGCCGCCTGTCCCGAGCGCGCAGGCCCTACGGCTACCTCCTGTCGCGCACGTCTCGTGCTGCCGTCCCCATCCCGCGCCCGCCACGCGCAGCCCGCGGGCTGGCCGCGCCGCGGCCGGCCTCTGCCGTGGCCAGTGTCGCCGCCCCCTGGTGGCCTCGGGCGCACACAGGCGCCCACGCCCGCACCCGGTTCGCCCGTCCCACTAAGGCCCCCTGGGCCACTGACATTAGGGGCCCACGCCCCTGTTAAAAAAAGAACAAAATAATAATAATAATTTAATTAATTAATTATTTAGTCCTGTTAATTAACCCTAATTAATTATGTTTAATTAACCTAATTGCATAATACTCTAATTAACCCTGTTTAGTAAAAATGTGTCTATGACAGACGGCCCCACTGCCCTGTTTGACCAGTCAATGGTCAACGTTGATTAATGACGTCATGCTGACGTCATGGTGATGCAGTATTCACCTTTTAGTTTTTAATAATATTAGAAACCAATTAAAACTTTCCAAAATCATTTAAAATAATCCGTAACTCAGATGAAATTGTTTTCTACATGAAAGTTGCTTAGAACGACGAAATGAATCCGAATACGCGGTCTGTTCGCCCGCCACGCATCCCTAGCATAGCAAACATGCAACTTTTCCCCTCCGGTTCATCTGTCTGACAGACGTCCAAAACCGGGAATACTTTCCCGGATGTTTCCCCCTTCGCCAGTATCGCCTAGCGCTGCGTTAGAACACATCTAGCTCTGTCTGTTGTCCTGTTATGCACTTGCCTGCTATGTATTTACTGTTTCTTCCCCCTCTTCTCTACGGTAGACCCTGAGACCGATGCTGATGTCCCTGTGATCGACTACGTCGACGACGACCCTCCTTCTTGTCTGAGTAACCAGGCAAGCCCCCCCCCCCCCATTTGATCATCCAGATATCGCCCATTCCATTCTCTCAAGCTTGCATTAGATTTTGCTACTGTTATTGTTTGCTCCTATTCTGATGCATAGTCTGCTTTTGTACCTACTATTGTTACCTACCTGCTTATCCTAAACTGCTTAGTATAGGTTGGTTAGTGATCCATCAGTGACCCCCACATTGTCCTTGTTGCCCCTGCTTCCTCTCCGATGACTCGATCAACGTGATCGATGACCAGAGCCTAACACCTCACATCACATCACGCCCCTTTTGTTGCTCGACTCTACAGAGCTACTATCAAGTGTCGAGGGTGATCCCTCATAACGCACTCCTGATGATAATTCTATAGTGTAGCTATTCGGTCGTGGTCATCGAGGGTGATTTCCTCTTTCACCATTCCCGATACCGCTCTGTCGCTCAACACCTCAAGTGTGAACCTCGAGGGTGGTCCATCCTACGTTCACCTTGATGTTTACATTGAGTGGAATCCTCCGGCGGTGATTTCTCGGGTTTTCCCCTTGATGTTTCGACACACGGTTACCAGAGTGATCGAGTGTCTTGGAAAACGTGGTGCACCCCTGCAGGGAAGTTTATCTATTAATAGCCGTGTCCACGGTAACGGACGTTCAGACTTATATCCTGATCTTATACAACTACAAATGGATACTTGAGATATGTGGCTCCGGGATTGCTTTCTCGCAGGGGGTCAAGGAAGGATCTTTGGGCATTAATGTTACAACATGTTTGTTAATTATAAATTGCTATTCTTTACTCTTCTACATGCTGCAAGATGCTCGGAGCTGCGTGAAGATGCTAGTCTTCGATAGGCTAGGCTTTCCCCCTTTATTCTGGCATTCTGCAGTGCAGTCCACAGATACAACCCTTCCATTTGATACAAATGCATACTTAGTATAGATCTTATGCTTGCGAGTACTTTGGATGAGTACTCACGGTTGCTTTGCTACCCCCTTTCCCCCCTTCTTTCTTCTTTCCGGTTGATGCAACCAGATGGTGGATCCTTGGAACCAGATGCCACCGCCGATGGATGCTACTACGTGGAGGCCGTCGACGACCAGGAGTAGTTAGGAGGTCCCAGGCAGGAGGCCTTGCCTCTTCGATCGTTGTTGCTTTTGCGCTAGCCTTCTTAAGGCATCCTTGTTTAACTTATGTCTGTACTCGGATATTGTTGCTTCCGCTGACTCTTGTGTATCGAGTTTGTATTCGAGCCCTCGAGGCCCCTGGCTTGTAACATAAAGCTTGTAATATTTTGATTTGTGTCTAGAGTTGTGTTGTGATATCTTCCCGTGAGTCCCTGATCTTGATCGTACACATTTGCGTGTATGATTAGTGTACGATTGAATCGGGGGCGTCACAGGGACAATGCTCTAATAATGATGATCATCACACTTCTATTTATTTACAACTCATTGATTACAACTCGATAGTAGAATAAGATATGACTCTATATGAGTGCCTCCGGCGTTGTATCGGGATGTGCAATAAATCAAGAGTGACATGTATGAAAAATTATTAAGGTGGCTTTGCCACAAATACGATGTCAACTACATGATCATGCAAAAGCAGTATGACAATGATGAAACATGTCATGATGAACGGAAAGGTGGAAAGTTGCATGGCAATATATCTCGGAATGGCTATGGAAATGCCATAATAGGCAGGTATGGTGGTTGTTTTGAGGAAGATATAAGGAGGTTTATGTGTGATAGAGCGTATCGTATCATGGAGTTTGGATGCACCGGCGAAGTTTGCACCAACTCTCAAGGTGAGAAAGGGCAATGCACGGTACCGAAGAGGTTAGCAATGATGGAAAGGTAAGAGTGTGTATAATCCATGAACTCACATTAGTCATAAAGAACTCATATACTTATTGCAAAAGTTTTATTAGCCCTCGAAGCAAGGTACTACTACGCATGCTCCTAGGGGAAGGGTTGGTAGGAGTTAACAATCGCGCGATCCCGACCTCCACTCATAAGGAAGGCAATCAAAAGAGCACCCCATGCAACAAATTTGTTACACAACTTTTACCATACATGCATGCTACGGGACTTGCCAACTTCAACACAAGTATTCTTTAAATTCACAATTACCCAACTAGCATGACTCTAATATCACCACCTCTATATCTCAAAACAATTATCAAGCATCAAATTGATCATAGCATCCAATTCACTTCCTATGATAGTTTTTATTATACCCAACTTGGATGCCCATCATTTTAGGTCCAGTTTTTATAACCATAGAAAATACCATGCTGTTCTAAAATAATCTCAAAATAATATAAGTTAAGTATGAGAGACCAACAATGTCTACAAAATAAAACCACCGCCGTGCTCTAAAAGATATAAGTGAAGTACTAGAGCAAAATTATCTAGCTCAAAAGATATAAGTGAAGCACATAGAGTATTCTAATAAATTCCAAATCATGTGTGTCTCTCCCAAAATGTGTGTACAGCAAGGATGATTGTGGTAAACTAAATATCAAAGACTCATATCATACAAGACGCTCCAAGCAAAACACATATCATGTGGCGAATAAAAATATAGCTCCAAGTAAAGTTACCGATAGACGAAGGCGAAAGAGGGGATGCCTTCCGGGGCATCCCCAAGCTTAGGCTTTTGGTTGTCCTTGGATTATCTTGGGGTGCCATGGGCATCCCCAAGCTTAGGCTCTTGCCACTCCTTATTCCATAGTCCATCAAATCTTTACCCAAAACTTGAAAACTTCACAACACAAAACTCAACAGGAAATCTCATAAGCTCCGATAGTGCAAGAAAGAAAAACCACCACATAAGATACTGTAATGAACTTATTCTTTATTTATATTAGTGTTAAATCTACTGTATTACAACTTCTCTATGGTTCATACCCCCCGATACTTGCCATAGATGCATCAAAATAAGCAAATAACACACGAAAAATAGAATCTGTCAGAAACAGAACACTCTGTAGCAATCTGTAACTTTCGTACTCTAAAAATCCTACCAAAATATGAAGTACTGGGAGATTTATCTATTTATCTACTTCAAAAAGAATCAACTGAAAATCACGTTCTTGTAATTTATTAAAATTATTCTCGTGCGCGCAAAAGTTTCTGTTTTTCAGCAGAATCAAATTAACCATCACCGTAGGTTATCCTATAGGTTCTACTTGGAACAAACACTAATTAAAACATAAAACATCTAAAAAGAGGCTAGATGAATTATTTATTACTAAACGGAAGCAAATTAAGGAACAAAAACAAAATTGGGTTGCCTCCCAACAAGCGTTATCGTTTAGCGCCACTAGCTAGGCATAAAAGCGAGAATAGATCTACGTATTGCCATAATAATAAGATAAATCACGAAAACTCATCTCATATTCCCTACGTTCAGCAGCAAGTTTTCTTTGTGGTAAGCAAAAATAGTCAAAGGGGCTAAATTTAATGGGATAGAAGTCCCCAAGATCAATCTCGGGAGGTATGGGTTCCTCCTTTGGCCCTTCATATTGCACAACCAATTCAACATTATAAGCATTCTTTTGGTAGAACTTCATGAGCCTATACTCAAGAGAATATCCTAACTCATAATCTCGAATAGCAAAATCATTATTAAGTTCAGAAATTCTATCAACTAGAACATTGGTAGGAACCTTTTTTCTAAGGTTTTCATTAAAAGCAACATAATCTAAAGATTGAAAACGCATTATGTCCTCTTGATCAAAGAGGATTGCCTCTATAGGAGGATGGCCAGCGTCCACCCTATAGTGCGCAAAATTTCTTTGGCTTCTTTTATTATAAATCTGAACTCATGTGCCAAGAAGATAGTAGCTGCGCGCTTAACAAAATAATGCTCAATATTAGAAAATTCTAGAAAAATCCTTTGTATGCAAGGATGCATGTGCATAAACTGTCTTTCAAGTTCAACTATAAGCATGGCGAGAGCATCCGTAAGACTACTAGTTCTATGAAGAATAGAACCACCCATAGAAGGTAAGGCACCGGCACAAGTAAAGAAATCTTGAATAACCCCTTTTCCAATAATATTACCACTACCGATTCGAATTTTTTTTGTATATAAGATAGTGGGTTCTTCAGTAGCAGCATCAAAATTTTCCATGTTATTACTATTGTTCTTATCAACGATAATCTCCCCAGTTTTAGACATAACGGCAGAAAATGCGAGGAGCAAGTGAAAGGGAGAGGCGAACGGAAAAGAGAGGGCGAATAAAATGGCAAGGGTGAAGTGGGGGAGAGGAAAACAAGAGGCAAATGGCAAATAATGTAATGCGAGGGAGATGAGTTTGTGATGGGTACTTGGTATGTCTTGACTTGAGCGAAGACCTCCCAGGCAACGGCGCCAAAATCCTTCTTGCTACCTCTTGAGCATTGCTTTGGTTTTCCCTTGAAGAGGAAAGGGTGATGCAACAAAGTAGCATAAGTATTTCCCTCAGTTTTTGAGAACCAAGGTATCAATCCCGTAGGAGGCTCCTCAAAAGTCCCTCGTACCTACACAAACAAACAAGAACCTCGCAACCAACGCGATAAAGGGGTTGTCAATCCCTTCACGGTAACTTGCAAAAGTGATATCTGATAGAGATAATAAGATAAGATAAATATTTTTGGTATTTTTATGACATAGATTGGAAAGTAAAGATTGCAAATAAAGATAGATTGGAAACTTATATGACAAAAGCTAGACCCGGGAGCCATAGGTTTCACTAGTGGCTTCTCTCAAGATAACATAAGTATTACGGTGGGTGAACAAATTACTGTCGAGCAATTGATAGAAAAGTGCATAGTTATGAGAATATCTAGGCATGGTCATGTATATAGGCATCACGTCCATGACAAGTAGATCGAAACGATTCTGCATCTACTACTATTACTCCACACATCGACCAACTCCTACCTGCATCTAGAGCAATAAGTTCATAAGAACAGAGTAACGCATTAAGCAAGCTGACATGATGTAGAGGGATAAACTCAAGCAATATGATATAAACCCCATCTTTTTATCCTCGATGGCAACAATAAAATACGTGCCTTGCTGCCCATGCTGTCATTGGGAAAGGACGCTGCAAGATTGAACCCAAAAAGCACTTCTCCCATTGCAAGAAAGATAAATCTAGTAGGCCAAACCAAACTGATAATTCAAAGAGACTTGCAAAGATAACCAATCATACATAAAAGAATCCAGAGGAGATTCAAATATTTCTCATAGATAAACTTGATCATAAACCCACAATTCATCGAATCTCGACAAACACACCACAAAAAGAGTTACATCGAATAAATCTCAAAGAAGATCGAGGAGAACTTTGTATTGAGATTCAATGAGAGAGAAGAAGCCATCTAGCTAATAACTATGGACCCGAAGGTCTGTGGTAAACTACTTACAACTCATCGGAGAGGCCTTGGAGATGATGTAGAGGCCCTCCGTGGTCGATTCCCCCTCTGGGGGAGCACCGGCGAAGGCTCCAAGATGGGATCTCATGGATACAGAAGGTTGCGGCGGTGGAAATAGTTTTTCGTGGTGCTCCTGGATGTTTTAAGGGTACGTGGATATATATAGGCGAAGGAGGTAGGTCAGGGGAGCCACAAGGGGCCCACGAGGGTGGGGGTCATGCCCACCCCCCTAGGGCGCGCCCTCCTGCCTCGTGGACGCCTCGGCTACTTCTTGACGTCCACTCCAAGTCTCCTAGATTGCGTTTGTTCCAAAAAGATCGCTCCTGAAGGTTTCATTCCGTTTGGACTCCGTTTGATATTCCTTTTCTTCGAAACACTGAAATAGGCAAAAAAATAGCAATTCGGGCTGGGCCTCCGGTTTGTAGGTTAGTCCCAAAAATGATATAAAAGTGTAAAGTAAAGCCCATAAACATCCAAAATGGGTAATATAATAGCATGGAACAATAAAAAATTATAGATACGTTGGAGACATATCAAGCATCCCCAAGCTTAATTCTTGCTCGTCCTCGAGTAGGTAAATGATAAAAACATAATGTTTGAGGTGGAATGCTACCTAGCATAATTCTCAATGTAATTTTCTTTATTGTGGCATGAATGTTCAAATCCAAATGATTCAAAATAAAAGTTCATATTGACATAAGAAATAGTAATACTTCAAGCATACTAGCAAGGCAATCATGTCTTCTCAAAATAACATGGCTAAAGAAATTTCATCCCTACAAAATCATATAGTTAGGCTATGTTTCATTTTCGTCACACAAAATACTCCCATCATGCACAACACCGGTTTCAACCAAGCAATTGGTTCATTTTAACGTGCTTCAGCTTTTTTCAACTCTCACGCAATACATGAGCGTGAGCCATGGATATAGCACTATGGGTGGAATAGAATATGATGATGTAGGTTGTGTGGAGAAGATAAAAAAGAGAACGTCTCATATTGATGAGGCTAATCAACGGGCTATGGAGATGCCCATAAATTGATGTCAGCATGAGGAGTAGGGATTGCCATGCAACGGATGCAGTAGAGATATAAATGTATGAAAGCTCAACAAAAGAAACTTAGTGGGTGTGCATCCAACTTGCTTTCTCACGAATACCTAGGGCATTTTGAGGAAGCCCATCGTTGGAATATACAAGCCAAGTTCTATATGAAAAATTCCAACTAGTATATGAAAGTGACAACATAAGAGACTCTCTATATGAAGAACACGGTGCTACTTTGAAGCACCAGTGCGGAAAAAGATAGTAACATGGTCCCCCTTTTTTATTTCTTTTTTTTTGGCCTTTCTTTTTTTATTTGCCTTTCTTTTTTTATAAGGGACAATGCTCTAATAATGATGATCATCACACTTCTATTTATTTACAACTCACTGATTACAACTCGATACTAGAACAAGATATGACTCTATATGAATGCCTCCGGCGGTGTACCGGGACGTGCAATGAATCAAGAGTGACATGTATGAAAAATAATGAAGGTGGCTTTGCCACAAATACGGTGTCAACTACATGATCATGCAAAAGCAATATGACAATGATGAAACGTGTCATGATGAACGAAACGGTGGAAAGTTGCATGGCAATATATCTCGGAATGGCTATGGAAATGCCATAATAGGTAGGTATGGCGGCTGTTTTGAGGAAGATATAAGGAGGTTTATGTGTGATAGAGCGTATCGTATCACGGGGTTTGGATGCACTGGCGAAGTTTGCACCAACTTTCAAGGTGAGAAAGGGCAATGCACGGTACCGAAGAGGCTAGCAATGATGGAAAGGTAAGAGTGCGTATAATCCATGGACTCACATTAGTCATAAAGAACTCATATACTTATTGCAAAAGTTTTATTAGCCCTAGAAGAAAAGTACTACGCATGCTCCTAGGGGGGAGGTTGGTAGGAGTTAACCATCATGCGCCCCCGACCTCCACACATATGGAAGGAAATCAAAAGAGTACCCCATGCAACAAAGTTTTACACAACTTTCACCATACGTGCATGCTACGGGACTTGCCAACTTCAACACAAGTATTCTTGAAATTTATAATTACCCAACTAGCATGACTCTAATATCACCACCTCTATATCTCAAAACAATTATCAAGCATCAAATTGATCATAGCATCCAATTCACTTCCCATGATAGTTTTTATTATACCAACTTGGATGCCCATCATTCTAGGACCAATTTTATAACCATCGCAAATACCATGCTGTTCTAAAAGACTCTCAAAATAATATAAGTGAAGCATGAGAGACCAACAATGTCTACAAAATAAAGCCACCGCCGTGCTCTAAAAGATATAAGTGAAGCACTAGAGCAAAACTATCTAGCTCAAAACATATAAGTGAATCACATAGAGTATTCTAATAAATTCCAAATCATGTGTGTCTCTCCCAAAAAGTGTGTACAGCAAGGATGATTGTGGTAAACTAAATAGCAAAGACTCATATCATACAAGACGCTCCAAGCAAAACACATATCATGTGGCGAATAAAAATATAGCTCCAAGTAAAGTTACCGATAGACGAAGACGAAAGAGGGGATGCCTACAGGGGCATCCCCAAGCTTAGGATTTTGGTTGTCCTTGGATTATCTTGGGGTTCCATGGGCGTCCCCAAGCTTAGGCTCTTGCTACTCCTTATTCCATAGTCCATCAAATGTTTACCCAAAACTTGAAAACTTCACAACACAAAACTCAACAGGAAATCTCATAAGCTCCGTTAGTGCAAGAAAGAAAAACCACCACATAAGGTACTGTAATGAACTCATTCTTTATTTATATTGGTGTTAAACCTACTGTATTCCAACTTCTCTATGGTTCATACCCCCCGATACTAGCCATAGATGCATCAAAATAAGCAAACAACACACGAAAAATAGAATCTGTAAAAAAAAACAATCTGTAGCAATCTGTAACTTTCGAATACTTATGGAACTCTAAAACTCCTACCAAAATAGGAAGTCCTGGGAAATTTGTCTATTGATCTACTTCAAAACGAATCAACTGAAAATCAAGTTTCTGTGATTTATTAAAATTATTCTCGTGCGTGCAAAAGTTTCTGTTTTTCAGCAGAATCAAATTAACTATCACTGTAGGTTATCCTATAGGTTCTACTTGGCTCAAACACTAATTAAAACATAAAACCACATCTAAATAGAGTTTAGATGAATTATTTATTACTAAACAGAAGAAAAAATCAAGGAACAAAAATAAAATTGGGTTGCCTCCCAACAAGCGCTATCGTTTAACGCACCTAGCTAGGCATAAAAGCGAGAATAGATCTAAGTATCGCTATCCTTGGTATTCAATTCTTCAATAGAACACTTGTTGCCCTTAGGAGTTTCTTTCTTTTCAGGAACAATTAAACTCCTAGGCAAGAAATCAAGAAATTCATTTGTGGCGAAAGGTTCCTTAGTGATAGTGAGATAATTGGGATGAACACTTATTGATTTGAGATCCGCATTTTCCTTACTAGAAGAATCACCCTTATTTTTTGGAACATACATATGTTTGGCAATTTTGGTAGGAGGAGTAGGAGTATTTTTCACTGATGAAAAGGCAGACCCTAAGTTGGTAATAATATCCTCAATTTTACCGATTCTAGTAGAATCTAGATCTATTCTTTGGTTAACTTTAAGTTCTTTCTCTTTAAAAAAAATTCAAAGTAACTCCAACCCTAGATCCATATTGGGTAATTTGGTTGTGGATCTTTTTATGCAAATTTTCAATTAACTCAACAGTGGCAACTTTATTTTCAATAATTTCAAGCCTTTGCATCACATGTTCCAAAGTTAAAGCAGTTCCATTAACCAAAAGAGGGGGTGGACCAAACAAATCTAGCATAGCATTATAAGCATCAAAAGTATGGCTACCCAAGAAATTCCCTCCGGTAATGGTATCAAGAATGCATCTATTCCAAGCGGTAATGCCTACATATAAATTCAAAAAAGAAAGGAAGTAGAAAGCTTCCTAGTAGATCTATTTTGAGCATTGCAAATTCTATACCAAGCATCTTTTAGATTCCCCCCCTTTGTTTAAAATTGAGAACTTCATGCTCGGGAGTAATAACCATGATAGGAGGACTAGCCATGATGACAAAATAAAGGATCTAACACACGAGCACACAAGAGGCAAGCGAAAAAGAGAGGCGAATGGGAAAGAGAGGGCGAATAAAATGACAAGGGTGAAGTGGGGGAGAGGAAAACGAGAGGTAAATGGAAAATATTGTAATGCGAGGGAGATGAGTTTATGATGGGTACTTGGTATGTCTTGACTTGAGCGAAGACCTCCCCGGCAACGGCGCCAGAAATCCTTCTTGCTACCTCTTGAGCAATGTGTTAGTTTTCCATTGAAGAGGAAAGGGTGATGCAGCAAAGTAGTGTAAGTATTTCCCTCAGTTTTTGAGAACCAAGGTATCAATCTAGTAGGAGGCTCCTCAAAAGTCCCTCGTACCTACACAAACAAATAAGAACCTCACAACCATTGCGATAAAGGGGTTGTCAATCCCTTCACGGTAACTTGCGAAAATGAGATCTTATAGAATAATAATATAAGATAAATATTTTTGGTATTTTTATGATATAGATTGGAAAGTAAAGATTGCAAATAACGATAGATCGAAAGCTTATATGATAAAAGATAGACCCGGGGGCCATAGGTTTCACTAGTGGCTTCTCTCAAGATAGCATAAGTATTACGGTGGGTGAACAAATTACTGTCGAGCAATTGGTAGAAAAGTGCATAGTTATAAGAATATCTAGGCATGATCATGTATATAGGCATCACGTCCGCAACAAGTAGATCGAAATGATTCTGCATCTACTACTATTACTACACACATCGACCGACTCCTGCTTGCATCTAGAGTATTAAGTTCATAAGAACAGAGTAACGCATTAAGCAAGATGACATGATGTAGAGGGATAAACTCAAGCAATATGATATAAACCCCATCTTTTTATCCTCGATGGCCACAATAAAATATGTGCATTGCTGCCCCTGCTGTCACTTGGAAAGGACACTGCAAGATTGAACCCAAAGCTAAGCACTTCTCCCATTGCAAGAAAGATCAATCTAGTAGGCCAAACCAAACTGATAATTCAAAGAGACTTGCAAAGATAACCAATCATACATAAAAGAATTCAGAGGAGATTCAAATATTTCTCATAGATAAACTTGATCATAAACCCACAATTCATTGAGCTTGACAAACACACCGCAAAAAGATTTTTATCAAATAGATCTCCAAGAAGATCGAGGAGAACTTTGTATTGAGATTCAAAGAGAGAGAAGAAGCCATCTAGCTAATAACTATGGACCCGAAGGTCTATGGTAAAGTACTCACAACTCATCGGAGAGGCCTTGGAGATGATGTAGAGGCCCTCCGTGGTCGATTCCCCCGCCGGCGGAGCACCGGCGAAGGCTCCAAGATGGGATCTCGCGGATACAGAAGGTTGCGGTGGTGAAAATATTTTTTGTGGTGCTACTGGATGTTTTTAGGATACGTGGATATATATAGGCGAAGGAGGTAGGTCGGTTGAGCCACGAGGGGCCCACGAGGGTGGAGGCGCGCCCACCCCCCTAGGGCGCGCCCTCCTGCCTCGTGGCTTCCTCGTCTGCTGCTTGACGTCCACTCTAAGTCTCCTGGATTGCGTTTGTTCCAAAAAGATCGCTCCTGAAGGTTTCATTCTGTTTGGACTCCGTTTGATATTCCTTTTGTTCTAAACACTCAAATAGGCCAAAAAATAGCAATTCGGGTTGGGCCTCCGGTTAGTAGATTAGTCCCAAAAATGATATAAAAGTGTAAAGTAAAGCCCATAAACATCCAAAACGGGTAATATAATAGCATGGAACAATCAAAAATTATAGATACGTTGGAGACGTATCAGCTACTTCGAGACTTTTCTAATAAGTTGGTTGCATGCATCATTATTATGCAGAGGCCGGGGGTATGCCTCCATTTCCAAAAAAATGTTCTCCAGATATTCCACGAATAGTTTATGTCGTATAGGGTTGGAGCATAGCATTGATTTGCTTTTGTTTGGTCATATATATGCTTATGATGAGGTTTGTTTGTGGTCACTCACACATGTAATCTCAAAGTACTGGATTGACACCAACACAATTTCGTTCCATCATATTAGACTTCTGACGGTTTTCACTACAGAATATATAGTATAGCATCTCTTTGTTAGATTATATCGGTGCTTGCAGTTGCACACAAACGTGAGAACCAAACAATAGTGGCACATTATTCTTGACATTTATTTTTCACATTAAGTTAGATCTTTACATAGTTGATGATTATTCCTGATGACACCCATGATCATGAGCTATCCGTTTTCATACTATATAGCCACGTGTTATTTTTTTAGCGAATACATAGCTGTAATTCCCGCAGCAACGCGAGGGGTATCATCTAGTATATATATAATAGATAGATACAATTTAAAGCCATATATTATATGTGAGCCATTTTTTGTTATAATCCGAATATATTTATTACTTGGTGCTTAAAGGTAAAGAGAGAGTGTACGCAGGTACTCTTACAACATCATCTGTTTTAGAATACAACATCCCTAATAGAGGATGTATATTTGGAGATGTAAAAGTAGGTGTTATATAGTTTACATCATAAAAATTAATTTTTACATTAAAAAGAGCCAACTTCAACAGATGATGTATATTTGGTGATGTAAAAATACTACTTCAATAGATGATGCATATGCGAAGATGTAAAATGACCGCCTACAGGTGCACTATAACCCTTGTACATCCGCATCATTTGGAAATCAAAATCATCATACAGAGCAATATTTTCAAATTTGTACAACCAAAAGTGCATCATACTAATCAAAGTTTGAAATCCTACAACCAAAAATGCATCATATCAATCAAACATCTTAGTCCAACAAACTGAAATGCACATAAATATAACATAGAACATAGCACTTAATTTTTGTCCACTTCGTTGTCACTAGTCACATTATGGATGTTGGCATCATCATCACCAATGGCTTATTTTTCGACATTTTCATGGGTTGATGCATCGATATCGTCACCTCCGCCGAAAGCACCTTCAATGTCACTCGTGTTTCCACCAAAGCCAATTCCCATGCCACTCATATTGCCACTGAGGCCACCTTCCATGCCACCGAAGACACCTCCCATGCCATCCATTTTTTGCACCAAACCAACCTCACATGCCACCATACATGCCACTAAAGCCACCATCCATGTTACCACCGAAGTGACCTCCCATGTTGCCACCAAAGGCACCACCCATATTGCCACCAAAGGCACCATTCATGGCACCTCCCATCATGTCCACTCCACCGCCCACTCCATCGCCCATGGCACCTCCCATTCCTTCTCCCATTCCACCACTCATCGCACCTTCCATCCCACCGCTCCCATCCCTCCTCCCATTCACCGATGAAACCTCCAATTCCTCCTCCCATTCCACCCATGGCACCTCCCATTCCACCACCCATGTCACCTCCCATTCCCCCTCACATCATATTTGTCATGAGCATTTGCTTCTTCATGATCATTTCATCGCGACAAAAGCTTGACATACGCCTTTGCTTTGGGGTCGAGGCCACTTGTGTCCATGAACATAAACTTGAGTGCCTTTTCCACCATCTTGAACTCTTGACCCGCCGCCTTTCTCTCCTCTAGTTCAACCTTTCTCTCCTTGGCCGCCGCCCCTTGCTGCTCGGCTTCTCCCCTCTCCTCCATTTCTTTTAACTTCAATTTTTTCCTCGGCATACTCATTCCTCGCAATGACAATGGCGTCAAACCCTTCTTTAAGATCATTTCCTCCTGCCTTTGAACCCTTCACTTGTTTACATCCATCCGACCTATATGATTTGGTCGTCGAGTGAGGAGTAGGGCTCCTTCTCTCCTCACCATTGTCGTCATCATCATCCTCAACAACCACACTTTCTTCTTCAAAGCATCAGAAACTTCTCGAGGCTTTCCCTTCTCCTCATCCTTAATCTCTTTGTAGCAATGATGGAAACTGAAGTCTTTTCCTTTCTTTTTCCTCTTCTCTCTTTGATGTTTCTTTCTCGAATAATCCTTGTGCAAACCATTTTCTACAACAAACTAACAAAGGCGCCATCATCATTTTAGTGCATAATTGCGCAATGTAGAGAAAACACACACAATGTAGGGAACATATGCATACTTACCATGTCACTATCACCGCAATCACTATGGTTCATGCGACCAACATTTGACAAAGCAACCCGCCCACTTTTGACATTCATGAAAGGAAATATGCCCTAGAGGCAAAATTAAAGTTATTATTTTATTTCCTTATATCGTGATGAATGTTTATTATTCATGCTATAATTGTATTAATCGAAAACTTAGTACATGTGTGAATACATAGACAAAGCAAAGTGTCCCTAGTATGCCTCTACTTGACTAGCTCATTTATCAGAGATGGTTATGTTTCCTAACCATAGACATGTGTTGTCATTTGATGAACGAGATCACATCATTAGGAGAATGATGTGATGGACAAGACCCAATCGTTAGCTTAGCATTATGATCGTTACAGTTTCATTGCTACTGCCTTCTTCATGACTTATACATGTTCCTTAGACTATGAGATTATGCAACTCCCGAATACTGGAGGAACACCTTGTGTGCTATCAAATGTCACAACGTAAATGAGGGATTATAAATATGCTCTACAAGTGTCTCTGAAGGTATTTGTTGGGTTGGCATAGATCGAGATTAGGATTTGTCACTCCGTGTTTCGGAGAGGTATCTCTGGGCCCTCTCTGTAAGGCTCATCTCTATAAGCCTTGCAAGCAAAGTGACTAATGAGTTAGTTGCGGGATGAAGTATTATGGAACGAGTAAAGAGACTTGTCGGTAACGAGATTGAACTAGGTATGATGATACCAACGATCGAATCTCGGGCAAGTAACATACCGATGACAAAGGGAACAATGTATGTCGTTATGCGGTTTGACCGATAAAGATCTTCGTAGAATATGTAGGAGCCAATATGAGCATCCAGGTTCCGCTATTGGTTATTGACCGGAGATATGTCTCGGTCATGTCTACATAGTTCTCGAACCCGTAGGATCCGCATGCTTAACGTTCGATGATGATATGTATTATGAATTATGTGTTTTTGATGACCGAAGTTTGTTCGGAGTCCCAGATGAGATCGTGGACATGACGAGGAGTCTCAAAATGGTCGAGACGTAAAGGTTGATATATTGCACCATGTTATTCGGACACCAGGAGTGTTCCGGATAGTTTCTGGCAAAAACGGAGTGCCGGAGGGGTTACCGGAACCCCCCGGGGGAACTAATAGGCCGCAATGGGCCTTAGTGGAGAGAGATGATGGTCGCAGGAGGGATGGCGATGCCCCCCCCCCTTGGGTCGGAATTGGACTAGGGTAAGGGGGCGGCACCCCCCTTTCCTACTCCCTCTCCCTCTCCTTCCTTCCCCCTCTCTTCCTTGCAGGGGAATCCTACTAGGACTAGGAAGTCCTAGTAGGACTCCTCCTCTTGGGCGCGCCCCTGGGGCCGGCCGGCCTCCCCCTTCCTACTTCATATACGGGGGCATGGGGCACCCAAGAACACGCAAGTTTCTCTTAACCGTGTGCGGTGTCCCCCACCACAGTTACACACGTCGATCATCTCGTCATAGTGCTTAGGTGAAGCCCTGCGCTGGTAACATCATCATCACTGTCGCCAAGCCGTCGTGCTGACGGAACTCACCCTCGACCTCAACTGGATCAAGAGCACGAGGGACATCATCGAGTTGAATGTGTGCTGAACCCGGAGGTGCCGTACGTTTGGTACTTGGATCGGTTGGATCGCGAAGAAGTTCGACTACATCAACCACGTTACTAAACGCTTCCGCTTTCGGTCTATGAGGGTATGTGGACACACTCTCCCCTCTCGTTGCTATGCATCTCCTAGATAGATCTTGCGTGATCGTAGGAATTTTTTTGAAATTAACACATTCCCAACATTGGTATCCGAGCTAGGTCTATGCGTAGATGTTATGTGCATGAGTAGAACACAAAGAGTTGTGGGAGATAATAGTCATACTGCTTAGCACCAACGTCTTACTTTGATTCGGCAGTATTGTTGGATGAAGCGGCCCGGACCGACATTACATGACCGCATTCATGAGACTGGTTCTACCGACGTGCTTCGCACACAGGTGGCTGGCGGGTGTCTGTTTCTCCAACTTTAGTTGAATCGAGTTTGACTACAGTCGGTCCTTGTTGAAGGTTAAAATAGCACACTTGATGAAAAATCATTGTGGTTTTGATGCATAGGTAAGAACGGTTCTTGCTATAAGCCCGTAGCAGCCACGTAAAACTTGTAACAACAAAGTAGAGGACGTCTAACTTGTTTTTGCACGGCATGTTGTGATGTGATATGGTCAAGACGTGATGAGATATAAAAAATTTTATGATATGATCATGTTTTGTAACAGAGTTATCGGCAACTGGCAGGAGCCATATGGTTGTCGCTTTATTGTATGCAATGCAATCGCCATGTAATTGCTTTACTTTATCACTAAGCGGTAGAGATAGTCATAGCAACAATAGTTGGCGAGACGACAACGATGCCACGATGGAGATCAAGGTGTCGCGCCGGTGACGATGGAGATCATGACGATGCTTCGGTGATGGAGATCATGAGCACAAGATGATGATGGCCATATCATGTCACATATTTTGATTGCATGGGATTTTTATCTTTTTATGCATCTTATTTTGCTTAGTACGGCGGTAGCATTATAAGATGATCCCTTACTAAAATTTTCAAGGTATAAGTGTTCTCCCTGAGTATGCACCGTTGCGACAGTTCGTCGTGCCAAGACACCATGTGATGATCGGGTGTGATAAGCTATACGTTCGCATACAACGGGTGCAAGACAGTTTTGCACGTGCGGAATACTCGGGTTAAACTTGACGAGCCTAGTATATGCAGATATGGCCTCAGAACACTAAGACCGAAAGGTCGAACGTGAATCATATAGTAGATATGATCAACATAGTGATGTTCACCATTGAAAACTACTCCGTCTCACATTTGGATCACATGATCATTTAGATGACTCGAGGGATGTCTATCTAAGTGGGAGTTCTTAAGTAATATGATTAATTGAACTTTAATTTATCATGAACTTAGTCCTAATAGTATTTGCAAATTATGTTTTAGATTAATAGCTCGCGATGTAGCTCCCCATTTATTTTTGATATGTTCCTATAGAAAAATAAGTTGAAATATGATAGTAGCAACGATGCGGACTTGGTCCGTGATCTGAGGATTATCCTCATTGCTGCACAGAAGAATTATGCCGTTGATGCACCGCTAGGTGACAGACCTATTGCAGGAGCAGATGCAGACGTTATGAACGTTTGAACAATGCTCGGTATGATGACTACTTGATAGTTTAGTGCACCAAGCTTTACGGCTTAGAACTGGAACTTCAAAAAATGTTTTGAACGCCACAGAGCATATGAGATGTTCCCAGAGTTGAAATTGGTGTTTCAGACTCATGCATGTGTTAAGAGGTATGAGACCTTTGACAAAGTACTTTGCCTACAAGATGGAGGAGAATAGCTCAGAGCTACCTCTTGAGCACTGCGTTGGTTTTCCCTTGAAGAGGAAAGGGTGATGCAGCAAAGTAGCATAAGTATTTCCCTCAGTTTTTGAGAACCAAGGTATCAATCCAATAGGAGGCTCCTCAAAAGTCCCACGCACCTACACAAACAAACAAGAACCTCGCAACCAACGCGATAAAGGGGTTGTCAATCCCTTTACGGAATCTTGCAAAAGTGAGATCTTATAGAGATAATAAGATAAGATAAATATTTTTGGTATTTTTATGATATAGATTGGAAAGTAAAAGATGCAAATAAAAGATAGATGGAAAACTTATATGATAAAAGATAGACCTGGGGGGCATAGATTTCACTAGTGGCTTCTCTCAAGATAGCATAAGTATTACGGTGGGTGAACAAATTACTGTCGAGCAATTGATAGAAAAGTGCATAGTTATGAGATTATCTAGGCATGATCATGTATATAGGCATCACGTCCGCAACAAGTAGATCAAAACGATTCCACACATCGACCGACTCCTGCATGCATCTAGAGTATTAAGTTCGTAAGAACAGCATAACGCATTAAGAAAGATGACATGATGTAGAGGGATAAACACAAGCAATATGATATAAACCCCATATTTTTATCCTCGATGGCAACAATACTATATGTGCCTTGCTGCCCCTGCTGTCACTGGGAAAGGACACCGTAAGATTGAACCCAAAGCTAAGCACTTCTCCCATTGCAAGAAAGATCAATCTAGTAGGCCAAACAAAACTGATAATTCGAAGAGACTTGCAAAGATAACCAATCACACATAAAAGAATTCAGAGAAGATTCAATTATTTCTCATAGATAAACTTGATCATAAACCCACAATTCACCGGATCTCGACAAACACACCGCAAAAAGAGTTACATCGAATAGATCTCCAAGAAGATCGAGGAGAACTTGGTATTGAGATTCAAAGAGAGAGAAGAAGCCATCTAGCTAATAACTATGGACCCAAAGGTCTATGGTAAACTACTCACAACTCATTGGAGAGGCCTTGGAGATGATGTAGAGGCCCTCCATGGTCGATTCCCCCTCCGGCGGAGCGCCGGCAAAGGCTCCAAGACGGGATCTCGCGGATACAGAAGGTTACTGCGGTGGAATTAGGTTTTCGTGGTGCTCTTCGATGTTTTCAGGGTACGGGAGTGTCGGTGTCAAAACCAGCGGATCTCGGCTAGGGGGTCCCGAACTGTGCGTCTAAGGCTAATGGTAACAGGAGGCAGGGGACACAATGTTTACCCAGGTTCGGGCCCTCTCTATGGAGGTAATACCCTACTTCCTGCTTGATTGATCTTGATGATATGAGTATTACAAGAGTTGATCTACCATGAGATCGTAGAGGCTAAACCCTAGAAGCTAGCCTATGATTATGATTGTTCTTGTCCTACGGACTAAACCCTCTGGTTTATATAGACACTGGAGGGGGCTAGGGTTACACAGAGTCGGTTACAGAGAAGGGAATCTACATATCCGAATTGCCAAGCTTGCCTTCCACGCAAAGGAGAGTTCCACCCGTACATGGGACGAAGTCTTCAATCTCGTATCTTCATAGTCCAATAGTCTGGCATAAGCATATAGTCCGGCTATCCGAGGACCCCCTAATCCAGGACTCCCTCAGTAGCCCCTGAACCAGGCTTCAATGACGATGAGTCCGGCGCGCAGATTGTCTTCGGCATTGCAAGGCGGGTTCCTTCTTCGAATACTCCAAAGTAGATCTTGAACACAAGAATCATGTCCGGCTCTGCAAAACAAATTCCACATACCACCGTAGAGAGCACAATATTCTGCAAGTCTAATCTGCTGACAACTTCCCCATAGCCTGACATCACGCCGTGGCCCGGTCATTATTTGAACCGTTTTCTCAACCTGCTACTGCACATCTTGCGAGGCGGTTTTATTGGCATGTCTTGTCGAAGCAGAGATCATGTCCCCTTATCATGGGATTCTCATCAATACGGGTGTGGATAACCCAACCGTGCCATTAACATGGCGCTTGGGGAATAAGCGAGTTTCCAGGGCAAGTGGGGAGGCGCATGAACCCTGCTACCTTTATAAGGAGATAAGGATTCCCCTTTTTCACCCACGCCTTCTTCTTCCTCTGCTCATCCATTCTCGAGCTCCAACGCCCGAGCTTTCACCTTCTCCGCAAAATCAATCCGAACATGTCTAGAGCGGGAGGCAAATGGATGGCCTCCTCCGTCACGAAGGAGGACATCAAGAAGCTTTGGGAGGCGGGATACCTGTCCGCAAACATCGCTCATCGACTTCCAGCCGAAGGCTAGATCATCCCTACCCCGAAACCCCAGGAAAGGGTAGTATTCCTCTCTCACTTCGTCCGCGGGCTGGGATTCCCCCTCCACCCGTTTGTCCGCGGACTAATGTTCTACTACGGGCTGGACTTCCATGATTTGGCCCCCAACTTCATCCTCAAGATCTTGGTGTTTATCGTCGTGTGCGAGGTCTTCCTCCGCATCACGCCCCACTTCGGCCTATGGCTGAAGACCTTCAACGTGAAGCCAAAGGTGGTGGACAGCCAACAAGTGAAATGCGGGGGCACCGTGGTGGGCAAGATGCCCAATGTCACCTGCCCCAAAGGCTCCTTTTGTGGAGACTGTGAAGGGGTGGCAATCGGGGTGGTTCTACATCACCGAGCCGCGCGATGCTAACTGGGCGGCGACCCCCGAATTTCGATCCGGTGTCCCCATACGGCTCACCTCCTAGAAAGAGAAGGGCTTAGCCTGGGGCTCAGTGGAGGAACTGACCAGACTTCAGACCTGCGTCCAAAATATGATAAGCAAGAAAATCAAGCTCGTCAACGTCGTCCATGTTATGCTCCTCCGACGTATCCTTCCATGTCAGAGACAGGTTTGCAATCTATGGGAGTTCGACCTGGCCAAACACCAGACGCTGTGAGAGCTCTTCGGCATGATGCATGAAGACGTCTGGAAGGTGCTTTTCAAGGCCAATGAGGTACCACCGCCCATAACCGAAGATCGTGGACTCAGCGCAAAACGCCGAGCCAATCCGGTAAGTTTTCATATTTCGCAAGATATGCCTTTTACCAGCACATCCGCGGGAGGAATCTAAGCCTCCATGCCGATTTTATAGGCCCGTGTAGCGATAGCAGAGCAGATCGACTATCCGGCTCCGCTGCCTAAAGATCCAGAATCGCCTCCTCTAACGAAGATGTTGTTTCCGGCGCCCTATGAGGTTCCAGAGAAGAAAGCCAAGAAGACGGCCGCGGGGACCCGAGAAGGTCTCCGGCGCAAGGTTGCATCGGACATGACATCCGAAGACACCGAGACGCCCTCCTCCATCAAAGACGAGGGAGAGGTGGAGGAAATCCACCCCCCCTACCGGGGGGAGAAAGAAGAGGAAGGCCGCCCCATGATACGTCTCCAACGTATCTATAATTTTTGATTGTTCCATGCTATTATATTACCCGTTTTGGATGTTTATGGGCTTTACTTTACACTTTTATATCATTTTTGGGACTAGCCTACTAACCGGAGGCCCAGCCCGAATTGCTGTTTTTTTTGCCTATTTTAGTGTTTCGAAGAAAAGGAATATCAAACGGAGTCCAAACGCGATGAAACCTTCGGGAGCGATCTTTTTGGAACAAATGAAAACCTGGAGACTTGGAGTGGAAGTCAAGCAACAAGTGAGGCGGCCACGAGGGTGCCCGGCGCGCCACCTATAAGGGGTGCGCCCCCCACCCTTGTGGGCCCCTCGGGCGTCCACCGACCTACTTCTTCCTCCTATATATACCTACGTACCCCGAGAACATCAGAACAGACCACGAAAACCTAATTCCACCACCGCAACCTTCTGTATCCGCGAGATCCCATCTTGGAGCCTTCGTTGGCGCTCCGCCGGAGGGGGAATCGACCACGGAGGGCCTCTACATCATATCCAAGGCCATTCCGATGAGTTGTGAGTAGTTTACCATAGACCTTCGGGTCCATTGTTATTAGCTAGACGGCTTCTTCTCTCTCTCTTTGAATCTCAATACAAAGTTCTCCTCGATCCTCTTGGATATCTATTCGATGTAACTCTTTTTGCGGTGTGTTTGTCGAGATCGATGAATTGTGGGTTTATGATCAAGTTTATCTATGAGAAATATTTGAATCTCCTCTGAATTCTTTTATGTGTGATTAAGTTATCTTTGCAAGCCTCTTCGAATTATCAGTTTGGTTTAGCCTACTAGATTGATCTTTCTTGCAATGGGGGAAGTGCTTAGCTTTGGGTTCAATCTTGGGTGTCCTTTCCCAGTGACAGGAGGGGCAGCAAGGCACGTATTGTATTGTTGCCATCGAGGACAAAAAGATGGGTTTATATCATATTGCATGAGTTTATCCCTCTACATCATGTCATCTTTCTTAATGTGTTACTCTATTCTTATGAACTTAATACTCTAGATGCATGCTGGATAGCGGTCGATGTGTGGAGTAATGGTAGTAGATGCATGCAGGAGTCGATCTACTTGTCATGGATGTGATGCCTATATACATGATCATGCCTAGATAATCTCATAATTATTCGCTTTTCTATCAATTGCTCGACAGTAATTTGTTCACCCACCGTAATACTTATGCTATCTTGAGAGAAGCTACTAGTGAAACCTATGGCCCCTGGGTCTATCTTTTATCATATAGGTTTTCAACCTACTTTTATTTGCATCTTTACTTTAACATCTATATCATAAAAATACCAAAATATTTATCTTATCATATTATCTCTATCAGATCTCACTTTCGCAAGTAGCCGTGAAGGGATTGACAACCCTTTACTGTGTTGGTTGTGAGGTTCTTGTTTGTTTGTGTAGGTGCGTCGGACTTTTGAGGAGCCTCCTACTGGATTGATACCTTGGTTCTCAAAAACTAAGGGAAATACTTACGCTACTTTGTTGCATCACCCTTTCCTCTTCAAGGAAAACCAACGCAAGCTCAAGACGTGGCAAGAAGGATTTCTGGCGC
The DNA here is from genome assembly GCA_963921465.1 of Triticum timopheevii. Lineage (NCBI taxonomy): Eukaryota > Viridiplantae > Streptophyta > Magnoliopsida > Poales > Poaceae > Triticum > Triticum timopheevii. The sequence goes on along the minus strand of OY997262.1, from coordinate 96,421,847 downwards.
CGTTGCCGGGGAAGTGTTCGCTCAAGTCAAGACATACCAAGTACCCATCACAAACTCATCTCCCTCGCATTACATTATTTGCCATTTGCCTCTCATTTTCCTCTCCCCCACTTCACCCTTGCTGTCGTGGAATTAACACGTTAGATGTCCTAGTGAGAGGACTTAGTCGTGGAGCCATCGCGACGAGATTAGCTTAAAGGGGTTAAACCGGACAAAGGACACGGGGAGTTTATACTGGTTCGGCCCCTTGCGGTGAAGGTAAAAGCCTACGATCCAGTTGTGATGGAATTGATGGGGTCTCGATGAGCAGGGAGCGAATCCGCTTTACCTATCTCTCGAGTTGTTGTTTCTTGTCCCTGAACCGCCGCCGATGGAATTGATGGGGTCTCGATGAGCAAGACGCAGGTTGACGCCCGGCGATTTACAGAATATCGAGGCCGGCTCATATACGTGTCCATCTCGGTTTCTACCTTTCCCTATCTTACAACACAAGTTACATATCTCATGGCGGTTTATGTCTATGAGCCCTATTCCACCCTTGGGCTCTGGGCCTCTAAGTCTTCTGTAGTAAAGCGTCATATACCTTGTCTTCATGGGCTTCAATACGGATGAGCATAACCCGGCCCCTCCTGGGCGGTTTATACTCAGTAGTTATATCCCCAACATTAGGCCCCAGATTGATTTGAACTTGTTCATGTCAATCTTCAACACTTAGGAAAAACTCCTTCTTGAACATCCTCGTATGATCCTTGCAAACCGCCATATGAACTTTGATAAACCGTCGTGATGTCATTTTCCAAGATTGTAATAAATCGCAGTGACGTCATCTCTATATAAAAACCTCTAAATACTTTTCTTTTTATTAATGACCGTCCGAAAACCGAGGCGACAGCTGTGTCAGATATCCATTTTTTGGGTTCCTTGATTCCCGCTCCTGTCACTTATCCCTTCACCTTATAAATAGGACCAAAGGTCATTCTTTCCCTTTCCCTTCGTGCCCTTTCGCCTCATCGTCTTCCTTGCGTCTCCCCGGTGCTCGAGTACAGTTGCCATCGTCGACCTTCGCTTCTCCACCACCGACGGCCGCTGCATCAACCTAATCTGACCAGAGAAACACGGCGCCTCTCCGCCACTCCTTCAACCTCTGTAAGTTTTCTTCCTCTTCACCTCAGATCTGCCATTAGGGTTTCATTGTTCTTTGGTGTTCTTTAACATTCGTCAATGTTCATTACTGCACCTTGCGACCACATAACAACTTGATAAATCTTGATATTCCTCCTACGTGGCCATAGCTATAATCCATTTTCCCCTCATTATAGCATCTTTTCCTCAGAAAACAGATCCCATCTGGTTTTCGATTGTTCCACTTTCACTACTTAGGGCTTTGGAATTTTTCTCCTTTTTAGAACTGCGGTAGATCCAAAATCATAACACCAACTTGTGAAATCTGTTTGTGCAATACTTAGGAATTTCTCAATCTGTAGCTTCCGCACCATTGTAGGCGGTTTAACTTTTAGATATATGATAACCTGCCAGGTACCATTAGCCCTGTAACACCCTCGATGCGGCTATATCTCCCACGTGTCGAAGCACGACTTAGAGGCATAACCGCATCGAAAGCAATGTCGCAAGTGAGGTAATCTTCACACAACCCATGTAATACATAAGGGAAAGAGATACATAGTTGGCTTACAGTCGCCACTTCACACAATACATAAATAAACATCCATCATCCAGATTACACTCAAGGTCCGACTACGGAACCAAAATAAAAGAAGACTACCCCAAATGCTACACAGAACCCCGATCGTCCCAACTGGGCCCACTACTGATCATCTGGAAACGGAACATAGTAACGACCAAGGTCCTCGTCAAACTCCCACTTGAGCTCGATTGCGCCACTTGCGCTGGTATCATCGGTACCTGCATCTGTTTTGGTAGAATCTGTGAGCCATGGGGACTCAGCAATCTCACACCCGCGAGATCAAGACTATTTAAGCTTAAGGGAAGGGTGGTGTAATGAGGTGGAGCTGCAGCAAGCGACTAGCATATATGGTGGCTAACATACGCAAGGGAGAGCGAGAAGAGAAGCAAGGCACGGTCGTGAATCTAGAAGCGATCAAGAAGTGATCCTAGAGCAACCTACGTCAAACATAACTCCAACATCGTGTTCACTTCCCGGACTCCGCCGAGAAGCGACCATCACGGTTACACACGCGGTTGATGCATTTTAATGAAGTCTAGTGTCAAGTTATCTACAACCGGACATTAACAAATTCCCATCTGCCTCATAACCGCGGGCACAGCTTTCGAAAGATAAAAACCGTGCAGGGGTGTCCCAACTTAGCCCATCATAAGCTCTCACGGTCAACGAAGGATATACCTTCTCCCGGGAAGACCCGATCAGTCTCGGAATCCCGGTTCGCATGACATTTCGACAATGGTAAAACTAGACCAGCAAAGCCGCCCGATGTGCCGACAAATCCCGATAGGAGTCGCACGTATCTCGTTCTCAGGGCACACAGGATAAGTCAAGCTATGAGTAAAACCAGGCCTCGAGTTTCCCCGTGGTGGCCCCGCAGGCTGCTCGGTTCGGACCAACACTCGAAGGAGCACTGGCCCGGGGGGGGGGGGGGGGCTAAAATAAAGATAACCCTCGGGCTCGCGAAAACCCAAGGGAAAAAGGTATAGGTGGCAAATGGTAAAACCAAGGTTGGGCCTTGCTGGAGGAGTTTTATTCAAAGCGAACTGTCAAGGGGGTCCCATAAATCACCCAACCGCGTAAGGAACGCAAAATCAAGGAACATAACACCGGTATGACGGAAACTAGGGTGGCAAGAGTGGAACAAAACACAAGGCATAAGGCCGAGCCTTCCACCCTTTACCAAGTATATAAGGTGCATTAATTAAACAGGAGATATTGTGATATCCCAAAGTATCCATGTTCCAACAAGGAACAAACTTCATCTTCACCTACAACTAGCAACGCTATAAGAGGGGCTGAGCAAAAGCGGTGACATAGCCAAACAACGGTTTGCTAGGAAAGGATGGTTAGAGGTTTGACATGGCAATATGGGTGGCATGATATAGCAAGTGGTAGGTAACGTAGCATAGGCATAGCAAAAGAGCGAGCATCTAGCAAGCAAAGATAGAAGTGATTTCGAGGGTATGGTCATCTTGCCTGCAAAGTTCTCAGAGTTGTCGAAAGCTTGATCCTCGTAAGCGTTCTCAACAGGTTCCTCGTGGACGTACTCGTCTCCCGGCTCTACCAAAAGCAAGAACACAAGCAATGGAACCACAATCAAACATGGAGCAATGCACAAGCAACATGATGCAATACATGACATGATATGCGAGATGTGATATCCAATGCAAATGCGGGCTCCGAAAGGGAAAATGATGAACAAGGCATCAACTTGGCAAACCAAGTATGCCGCTGGAGAGATGAGATGATTTCGGTTGAAATCGATATAAAGATCACCGGAAACGGATGCACGGTTTGCAAATGGCAAGCAAAACAATAATGATGCAAATCTGCGTTTAACAGCACGATGCTACTTAGCATGCAACAAGAAACTATGCTACAGCACCCCAACATAAAAACAAAGCATATGGCAGTGATCTACAGGAGATGCTTAACAAAAGAGGCACACTGGGCTACGGCTAAATCACACCATAACAGGTTCAAACAAGCATGGGGAAAGTGCAAAAAATATCAGGTTGGACATGGCATAAACAGCATCAGGTAGCAATGTTTAGAGCAAGCAATCAACATGCTACAGGAACTTATAATAGCAAAACAAGGCATTGCATGATTCTACTCAAAGCATAGAACAAAAGTCCCTTACTAACCATGAGCCAAGAAGGATCATAAGAAATGATGGCATGCATGTAAACATGGCAAGTTTCGTCAACAGATTCAGCAAACAGGGCATGGCATTGACAGAATTACGAAGGCACCTTCGTGAGCTCGATGCACTCACTACAGAGCATTTCATGATAAACTAAGCATACATCCATCAAGAAGACATGGCATAGAAGCTATACATGGCAAGAACAACATCATAGCGTACACGGATCAACTACAACAACCTTGTAAAAATTGAGTATCATGTAAACAATCTGCCAGGAAACATTTTGTAGCAAAAGTAGAGCACGAAAATGACATGCTAGACTACTCCATAATTTCAAACAGGGGCATTACTGGATAGAGCATAACCATATGTTCAAAACACCCTTACTGAAGTATCTCAAAATAAGCATGGATCTCTCTGTAGCATCAAGTTTACATGGCATAAAAATAACAGCAGAACAGGGATTAAAATCAGCAACATCACGAAGCCTAGTTTGCATGCTTGTTCTAGTCACCACATATCTCACAAAAATACATGGCATACACCCCTGTAAAGCTGGCATGACATAGTTCAAAACATATGTAGGGCTCAAGTTCATAAGATGCACACATCAATCATGGCAAAAATGACAAAAGTGCATGTTCTGTTAAGAAACAGAAACTAACATTATATAGCCCTCTTCCAACAGCATTTCGGGCATCCAGATGAGCTCAAATGAAAATGATGCAATGAGATTAAATGATGTACTCTTCGAGACAAACAATTCGGTATGCTACATGCCCAAAACGAAGCCACGAATGCAAAGTTGTGGTGCGATGAACATGCAACAAAATTACTGCCAGAAAAGACTTGGGGGATTTCGGGGGAGGAAGAAATCAACCTTCTCAGATCCGATCTGGATCTGACTCGCACGGAGGCCGAGGTGGCGCCGGAGTTGACCGGGAGGAGGGCGGAGACGGGGCGGATCCGGCGAGGCGAGGCCGGATCTGGTGCCGGCGGCGGTGACCGGAGATGGGCGGCGGGGCGCGGGAGGCGCGCGACGGCGACCGGAGGCGGCGGCGGACGGCGAGCTCTGGTCCCGGCAGCGGCGGGCGGCCGAGGCGGCGGAGGAGCGCGGCGGCGGGGCGGCGCGGCCGGGCGCGGGGCGGAGGAGCAGATGGGTCGCGGGGGCCGGCTGCGGGCTCGGCGGGCCAGGGCGGCGCGCGGTGGCCGGGTGCCACGTGTCGCGCCCTGGTTCGCCGGGCGGCGGCGGCAGGGATCGTCCGGCGGCGGGCGGACGTGTCCGGCCCGGTCCAGATGCGTCCGATGGCGGCGGGGAGGAGTTTGTCTAGGGTTTGCCCGAAAATTTCGGAGGGGGAGGTGTTTTTATAGGTAGAGGGAGCTAGGAGGCTCCAAATGGAGTGCGGTTTTCGCCCACACGATCGTGATCCGACGACGGAGAGCATGGAAGTGACTTAGATGGGTTATTGGGCTCTTTTGGAGGGGTGTTGGGCTGCAACCCAAAAGAGGCCTATGTGGTTACCCGGTTAACCGTTGGAGTATCAAACGACCTACAAATGGCACGAAACTTGACAAGTGGTCTACCGGTGGTGTACCAAGGCCACTTGGCAAGCCTCGGTCCATTCCGAGAACGTTTAACACCCGCTCACGAAAAGGAGACAAGAGGGGTGCGCCGGTGCATGTGGGAGCGTCGGAATGCAAAACGGACAACGGGAAAAATGCTCGGATGCATGAGGCGAACACGTATGCAAATGAGATGCACATGATGACATGATATGAGATGCATGATATGTATAAAATGCAAAACAAAAGACAAAACCCAACCACGGAGGGAATATCATAGCACATAGCCGAAAATGGCAAGAGTTGGAGTTACAAATATGGAAAGTTACATACGGGGTGTTACAACACTCCACCACTACAAGAGGATCTCGTCCCGAGATCTAGGACTGAAAGAACTCCGGATATTCGGAACGGAGGTGATCCTTGCGCTCCCAGGTGGCTTCTCGGTCGGAATGGTGTGACCACTTCACTTTCAGGAATTTGATTGACTTGTTGCGAGTCTTGCGCTTGGTTTCTTCAAGAATAGCAACGGGGTGCTCATGATAAGAGAGATCTTCTTGGAGGTCAATTTCTTCGAAGTTGACAGTGCGCTCAGGAGTCTTGAAGCACTTGCGAAGCTGTGACACGTGAAAAACATCGTGCACGTTTGCAAAATTGGACGGAAGCTCAAGTTGATAGGCGAGATCGCCTCTTTTGCCAATGATCTTGAAAGGACCCACGTATCTAGGTGCAAGCTTGCCTTTGATACCAAAGCGACGAGTGCCTTTCATTGGAGAGACGCGGAGGTAGACATGGTCTCCGATTTCAAAAGCCAAGTCACGGTGCTTGCTATCATAGTAACTCTTCTGGCGCGATTGCGCGGCCTTGAGATTCTCACGAATGACTTTGCACATTTCTTCGGCTTCTATGATCAAGTTGTTGCCAAGAAGTTGGCGTTCACCTATCTCGGACCAATTGAGAGGAGTACGGCACTTTCTGCCATAGAGAATTTCGAATGGGGCCTTGCCCGAACTCGCTTGGAAGCTGTTGTTGTAGGGGAACTCGGCATATGGAAGACAATCTTCCCACTTCATGCCAAAGGAAATGACACAAGCCCTGAGCATGTCTTCGAGGATTTGATTGACTCGCTCGACTTGGACACTTGTTTGAGGATGGAAAGCTGTGCTGAAACGAATGTTGGTGCCCATGGCCTTCTGAAAGGAGTCCCAGAACTTAGAAGTGAAGATGCTTCCACGGTCTGAAGAGATCAATTGTGGAATGCCGTGCAAGGAGACAATCCTGGAGGTGTATAGCTCTGCCAGCTGAGCTGCTGTGATAGATTCTTTGATAGGAAGGAAATGAGCCACTTTTGTAAGCTTGTCAATGACAACGAAGATAGCATCATTTCCACGCTTGGACTTAGGAAATCCAGTCACGAAGTCCATCTCGATATGATCAAACTTCCATTCCGGAATAGCAAGAGGTTGGAGGAGACCAGCTGGTCTTTGGTGTTCTGCTTTCACCCTTCTGCAGACATCGCATTCATTCACGAATTGAGCAATTTCTCGCTTCATTCGAGTCCACCAATACGACTGCTTGAGGTCATGGTACATCTTTGTACTTCCAGGATGAATGGATAGAAGGGAATTGTGTGCCTCGTCCATAATGACTTTTCTCAGATGGCCTTTGGGAACCACAATTCGATCCTCGAAGAAAAGAGTATCTTTGTCATCCAAGCGATAGCACTTGTATTTGGAAATGCCCTTGTCGATACCACATTTCACTTTCTTCACCATGGTATCCAGGAGTTGTGCCTCACGAATCTGATCTTCCAAAGTAGGAGAGACTATGAGGTTGGCAAGAAAGCCTTGAGGAACAATTTGAAGATTCAGCTTGCGGAAAGCTTCACAAAGATCCGGTTGGAACGGCTTGAGAATTAAACTGTTGCAATAAGCCTTTCTGCTCAAAGCATCTGCAATCACATTCGCCTTGCCAGGAGTATATTCAATACTTGGATTGTACTCTTGAATCATTTCGACCCATCGAGTTTGCCTGAGGTTGAGGTTGGGTTGAGTGAAGATATACTTGAGACTCTTGTCATCGGTGAAAACGTCCACTTTCCTTCCCAACAAGAGATGTCTGCATGTTATTAATGCATGGACAACTACCGCCAACTCAAGATCGTGAGTGGGGTAGTTCTTTTCGTTGGGCTTCAACTGACGAGAGGTATAGGCCACAACTTTCTTCTCTTGCATCAACACAGCACCGAGACCTTGAAGAGAAGCATCATAGAAAACTTCGAATGGCTTGGATTCATCAGGAGGAGTCAAGACAGGAGCTGTGACGAGTTTCTCTTTGAGGGTGTTGAAAGCAACGTCACACTCAGGCGTCCAGACATACTTGACATGCTTCTGGAGGAGGTTGGAAAGAGGCTTTGCAATCATAGAGAAATTCTCAACGAATCTTCGGCAATAGCTTGCAAGTCCAAGAAAACTGCGGAGCTGCTTGACATTCTGAGGAGGTTCCCAATTCACAATTGAAGACACCTTCTCGGGACTAACAGCGATGCCCTTGGCGGAGATGATGTGACCAAGATAAAGAACTTCATCAAGCCAGAACTCACATTTGGAAAACTTCGCATAGAATTGATGCTCTCTGAGCTTGTCGAGCACCAATCGCAAATGTCTGGCATGATCCTGCTTGTTATTGGAGAAGACCAAAATATCATCGAGATACACCAGGATGAATTCATTGGTGTAGGGGTTGAAGATAAAGTTCATCATTCGAGAGAAAGTTGGAGGAGCATTGACAAGGCCGAAAGACATGACAGTATATTCATAAGAACCAAAGCTTGTTCTGAAGTCTGTCTTGGGAATATCTTGTTCACGAATGCGAATCTGATGATAACCCATACGGAGGTCAAGCTTGGAGAATACTTCAGCACCTTTGAGTTGCTCGAATAGCTCATTGATGTTGGGAAGTGGATACTTGTTCTTGACTGTCTTCTTGTTCAATGGACGGTAATCGACGCAAAGTCGGTCCGTGCCATCCTTCTTCTGGACAAAAAGAACTCCACAACCCCATGGAGATGAACTCGGTCTGATCAAACCCAGACGCTCTTGTTCATCGAGCTGTTTCTTCAATTCCTTCAGCTCCTTTGGTCCAAGCTTGTAAGGATTCTTGCAAACGGGTTCAGTTCTAGGCTCAAGATCAATAACGAACTCGACTGGCCGATGAGGAGGCATACCCGGAAGCTCTTCTGGAAAGACATCTTGGTACTCACAAACGACTGGAATCTGAGAGATAGCATCCAACTCGCCCTTCTCATTGAGAGAAAACAACCGAATGGTTTCATCACGAGCGGCATAGATGATAACATCCTCAGAAGAGTGTGTTAATTAAATTTCCCTGGCAGCACAATCAAGTTGAGCTTTGTGCTAAGAAAGCCAGTCCATCCCGAGAATAAGATCGATATCAGAGTCACCAAGAACAATTGGTTTAGCCAGAAATCTATAGTCGCCCATCTTTATTGTGGTATCCGGAACCACCAAACTGGAGCTCAACCGTTTACCTGGAGAAACAACATCCATGGGTTTAACCAAATGTGAAGAAGTGAATTCATGCTTGGCAAAAAACGGTCTTGACATGAAACAATGCGATGCACCAGTATCAAATAAGACTTTTGCAGGAATAGAGTTAACTGGAAGGTTACCCATGATCACATCTGAAGAATCCTCTGCCTGAGCTGCATTCATCATGTTCACCTTTGCATGCTTTGGATTATGCTTGACCACTGCATTGCTTGAAGACCTCACAGGAGGAGGAGGAGGAAGGTGCCTTTGGTTGAAACACTTGTTCGCATAGTGACCTTTCTGCTGGCACTTGTTGCAAGTCACCTCTGAGAGCGGACGGTGATAATGAGCATTTGACCTTGGAGCTTGAGAATTTGACTTGTTCTGGTAGCTTGGGTTGGGTGGGTGGGAAGATCCACGACCACCTGAGTTCTTCTGCTGGTAAGGATGACGAAACGGAGGAGGAGGAAGGTAGAACTTTTGCTGCTTAGCTGCCACTTGGGAGGAAGAAGAAGACTGAACTGCATCCCTGATTCTCTTCTTTGAAGCCTCACACTTGAGCTGAGCACCTTCTTTCTTGAGGGCCATATTGTAGAATTGATCAAACTGAGTAGGCTCAACAAGAACGAGAGCTAACTGCAGATCCTCTCTAAGGCCACCTCTGAATTGATAGATCATACTCTTTTCATCAGGAACATCTTGTTTAGCAAAGCGAGCAAGTTTCTGAAACTGCTTGTTGTATTCATACACTGACATGTTGCCTTTCTTGAGATTGCGGAACTCCTCACGCTTGCTCTCAACAACACTGGTAGGAATGTGGTGAGCTTTAAAGTCCCGACAGAAATCAGTCCAAGTAATCACTCGACCTCCTCTGGAATCCTTGTATTGCTGGAACCAATCAGCTGCTTGGTCCTTGAGCTGAAAAGAAGCGAACTTGACGTAGTCCTCAGGCCTGACAATGCTGCATTCGAAATGCTTGTTGATATCCACGAGCCAATCGTCGGCGTTTGTGGCCTCGACACAGTAGCTGAAAGACTTCGGCTGATTTGCAAGGAACTGGTTGAGGGTAGGAAACTGAGGCTAATGGTTGAACTGCCCTTGACCTTGATTTCCTTGGTTGCCTTGGCCTTGGTTGCGCTCTTGCATCAGCTGAATCAACAACTCAGCATTGGCATTTGTGGTTGCCTTCAAGCTTGCCATTCCTCCGGAGCCGGAGGTGGAGGTGGAGGGTTCGCCTGACTCCCACCACTGCATTCCAGATTCTGACGCGTTGGCGGAGCCATCCTGAAGAGGGTGACATCCGTTAGCATCTTGATTGACAGATAGACAAGTTGAATCAACGGATAAAAATTGCAACATATAGTATTCACAATAAACATTCGAACAAGGATGAACGAATGAATTCCCAAAGCTAACATCACACATCCATTAAGGTGAGAAGCCACTTGATAAGAGATTGAAGAATGAAATAAACAAGGTACAACTAGAACAAATAAGTGGTATGGATTACCCAATCACAAACCAAATATCTGCGGGGAGAAGTGCTAGAGCTACTTGAATCCCACCTATAAACTCTCGAAACTTTCCGGTTATGCAATCAGGTGTTGGGGATACAGGGGAAGCAATATATCTCACCCAAACTAACAATCCCTACATCCAGCTATATCCATCTGTCAACACATAACCAAGAAACCTTCGGAAATCGTGTACCTCAACCTTCGAAAAGCATCCGTTATATGAGTTATGGCAGTACTCCCGAACTCCCCAGTACTGGGTAACGTCGAGGTTATCTCACCAACAACTGCATAAAAGAGATTTTCGATGTCGGTAAAACTCAGGTATTCCAGAACTGCAACGATAAAATTGTGACGACAACACCTCGGAGCTCAACTCCCCGGGACACTGCCACAACCCCAAAATTTCAGGAGGCACCAAGAACAATGTTCTCGTCACAAAACCATCGGAACGATTCCAAGATACCCGCGTGATCCTAAAATTTTTTTTTAGTGAAATTTGAGGAGAGGAAAGTCAAAACTTCTACGTCAGGAGACCTTACCAGAGCGATGAAGGGACTGAGGAGTAAAAAGAATCCTACTCTCCGATATATATAATCCTAAGACTCAAAACATTTTTGTTCTAGACTCAACAACGCCAGCAAACAATCAAGTAGGGGGCTCCTAAGCCGGGGATGGCCCTGATTACCAACTTGTAATGCCCTCGATGCGGCTATATCTCCCACGTGTCGAAGCATGACTTAGAGGCATAACCGCATCGAAAGCAATGTCGCAAGTGAGGTAATCTTCACACAACCCATGTAATACATAAGGGAAAGAGATACATAATTGGCTTACAGTCGCCACTTCACACAATACATAAATAAACATCCATCATCCAGATTACACTCAAGGTCCGACTACGGAACCAAAATAAAAGAAGACTATCCCAAATGCTACACAGATCCCCGATCGTCCCAACTGGGCCCACTACTGATCATCTGGAAACGAAACATAGTAACGACCAAGGTCCTCGTCAAACTCCCACTTGAGCTCGATTGCGCCACTTGCGCTGGTATCATCGGTACCTGCATCTGTTTTGGTAGAATCTGTGAGCCACGGGGACTCAGCAATCTCACACCTGCGAGATCAAGACTATTTAAGCTTAAGGGAAGGGTGGTGTAATGATGTGGAGTTGCAGCAAGCGACTAGCATATATGGTGGCTAACATATGCAAGGGAGAGCGAGAAGAGAAGCAAGGCACGGTCGTGAATCTAGAAGCGATCAAGAAGTGATCCTAGAGCAACCTACGTCAAACATAACTCCAACACCGTGTCCACTTCCCAGACTCCGCCGAGAAGCGACCATCACGGTTACACACGCGGTTGATGCATTTTAATGAAGTCAAGTGTCAAGTTATCTACAACCGGACATTAACAAATTCCCATCTGCCTCATAACCGCGGACACGGCTTTCGAAAGATAAAAACCCTGCAGGGATGTCCCAACTTAGCCCATCATAAGCTCTCATGGTCAATGAAGGATATACCTTCTCCCGGGAAGACTCGGTCAGTCTCGGAATCCCGGTTCACATGACATTTCGACAATGGTAAAACTAGACCAGCAAAGCCGCTCGATGTGCCGACAAATCCCGATATGAGTCGCACGTATCTCGTTCTCAGGGCACACTGGATAAGTCAAGCTACGAGTAAAACCAGGCCTCGAGTTTCCCCGTGGTGGCCCCGCAGGCTGCTCGGTTCGGACCAACACTCGAAGGAGCACCGGCCCGGGCGGGGGGGCTAAAATAAAGATGACCCTCGGGCTCGCGAAAACCCAAGGGAAAAAGGTATAGGTGGCAAATGGTAAAACCAAGGTTGGGCCTTGCTGGAGGAGTTTTATTCAAAGCGAACTGTCAAGGGGGTCCCATAAATCACCCAACCGCGTAAGGAACGCAAAATCAAGGAACATAACACCGGTATGACGGAAACTAGGGTGGCAAGAGTGGAACAAAACAAAAGGCATAAGGCCGAGTCTTCCACCCTTTACCAAGTATATAAGGTGCATTAATTAAACAGGAGAGTTCTCAGAGTTCTCAGAGTTGCTTGTGCATCTTGCCTGCAAAGTTCTCAGAGTTGTCGAAAGCTTGATCCTCGTAAGCGTTCTCAGCAGGTTCCTCGTGCACGTACTCGTCTCCCGGCTCTACCCAAAGCAAGAACACAAGCAATGGAACCACAATCAAACATTGAGCAATGCACAAGCAACATGATGCAATACATGACATGATATGCGAGATGTGATATGCAATGCAAATGCGGGCTCCGGAAGGGAAAATGATGAACAAGGCATCAACTTGGCAAACCAAGTATGCCGTTGGAGAGATGAGATGATTTCGGTTGAAATCGATATAAAGATCACCGGAAACGGATGCACGGTTTGCAAATGGCAATTAAAACAAGAATGACGCAAATCTGCGTTTAACAGCACGATGCTACTTAGCATGCAACAAGAAACTATGCTACAACACCCGAACATAAAAACAATGCATATGGCAGTGATCTACAGGAGATGCTTAACAAAAGAGGAACACTGAGCTACAGCTAAATCACACCATAACAGGTTCAAACAAGCATGGGAAAAGTGCAAAAAATATCAGGTTGGACATGGCATAAACAGCATCAGGTAGCAATATTCAGAGCAAGCAATCAACATGCTACAGGAACTTATAATAGCAAAACAATCCATGACATGATTCTACTCAAAGCGTAGAACAAAAGTCCCTTACTGACCATGGGCCAAGAATGATCAGAAGAAATTATGGCATGCATGTAAACATAGCAAGTTTCGTTAACAGATTCAGCAAACAGGGCATGGCATTGATAGAATTACGAAGGCACCTTCGTGAGCTCGATGCACTCACTACAGAGCATTTCATGATAAACTAAGCATACATCCATCAAGAAGACATGGCATAGAAGCTATACATGGCAAGAACAACATCATAGCATACACGGATCAACTACAACAACCTTGTAAAAATTGAATATCATGTAAACAATCTGCCAGGAAACATTTTGTAGCAAAAGTAGAGCACGAAAATGACATGCTAGACTACTCCATAATTACAAACAGGCATATTAATGGATAGAGCATAACCATATGTTCAAAACACCCTTACTGAAGTATCTCAAAATAAGCATGGATCTCTCTGTAGCATCAAGTTTACATGGCATAAAAATAACAGAAGAACAGGGACTAAAATCAGCAACATCACGAAGCCTAGTTTGCATGCTTGTTCTAGTCACCACATAACTCACAAAAATACATGGCATACACCCCTGTAAAGCTGGCATGGCATAGTTCAAAACATATGTAGGGCTCAAGTTCATAAGATGCACACATCAATCATGGCAAAAATGACAAAAGTGCATGTTCTGTTAAGAAACAGAAACTAACATTATATAGCCCTCTTCCAACAGCATTTAGGGCATCCAGATGAGCTCAAATGAAAATGATGCAATGATAAGAAATGATGTACTCTTTGAGACGAACAATTCGGTATGCTACACGCCCAAAACGGAGCCACGAGTGCAAAGTTGTGGTGCGATGAACATGTAACAAAATTACTGCTAGAAAAGACTTGGGGGATTTCGGGGGAGGAAGAAATCAACCTTCTCAGATCCGATCTGGATCTGACTTGCACGGAGGCCGAGGTGGCGCCGGAGTTGGCCGGGAGGAGGACGGAGACGGGGCGGATCTGGCAAGGCGAGGCCGGATCTGGTGCCGGCGGCGACGACCGGAGATGGGCGGCGGGGCGCGGGAGGCGCGCGACGGCGACCGGAGGCGGCGGCAGACGGCGAGCTCCGGTCCCGGCGGTGGGCGGCCGAGGCGGCGGAGGAGCGCGGCGGCGGGGCGGTGCGGTCGGGCGCGGGGCGGAGAAGCAGATGGGCCGCGGGGGCCGGCTGCGGGCTCGGTGGGCCGGGGCGGCGCGCGGTGGCCGGATGCCACGTGTCACGCCCTGGTTCACCGGGCGGCGGCGGCGGGAATCGTCCGGCGGCGGGCGGACGTGTCCGGCCCGGTCCGGATGCGTCCGATGGCGGCGTGGAGGAGTTTGTCTAGGGTTTACCCGAAAATTTCGGAGGGGGAGGTGTTTTTATAGGTAGAGGGAGCTAGGGGGCTCCAAATGGAGTGCGGTTTTCACCCACACGATCGTGATCCGACAACGGAGAGCATGGAAGTGAATTAGATGGGTTATTCGGCTGTTTGGAGGGGTGTTGGGCTGCAACCCAAAAGAGGCCTATGCGGTTACCCGGTTAACCGTTGGAGTATCAAACGACCTCCAAATGGCACGAAACTTGACAGGTGGTCTACCGGTGGTGTACCAAGGCCACTTGGCAAGCCTCAGTCCATTCCGAGAACGTTTAACACCCGCTCACGAAAAGGAGACAAGAGGGGTGCGCCGGTGCATGTGGGAGCGTCGGAATGCAAAACGGACAACGGGAAAAATGCTCGGATGCATGAGGCGAACACGTATGCAAATGAGATGCACATGATGACATGATATGAGATGCATGATATGAATAAAATGCAAAACAAAAGACAAAACCCAACCATGGAGGGAATATCATAGCACATAGCCGAAAATGGCAAGAGTTGGAGTTACAAAGATGGAAAGTTACATACGGGGTGTTACAAGCCCTCTCTTAAACCGCCAACTCTACCTCAATGTTAAACAATCCGGTTTATGATGCATCTATGTTCCAATTGCTTCTTCCTTAAGTCCTTAGGCCCGTTTATCTGCATTAGTCATGAATTGTAAACCGTCATTGATCCTTTTTCTAGCTCTCCATTGAAATGGCGAAACAGTTATATGCTTGCAATTGGGTCCCTTCCCGGGTTACTGAAGAACAACTGACTAGGTATGTTGTGACTGGCGCTTTAGCGAGCAAAGAAACCATCCACTAGAGAGTCCCCGGTTCAGAAAATCCTCCTGAGCCCCAGACTGGAGAAGTCATTGTATTTACTGATCATCTGAATCGAGGGTTCAGCCCGCCCGGATCAAAATTCTTTCGCGATGTGCTTGCAAGCTTCCAGATCCGCCCTCAAGATATTGGACCGAATTCCGTGTCCAATATATGCAATTTTCAAGTATTTTGCGAAGTCTATCTGCAAGAGGAACCCACTATGGAACTATTCTGGCATTTTTTTTTCTACTTAAACCGCCGTACTGAATTTACGGACAAGCCCAACACTGAACTCGGGGGCATTTCAATCCATAAGAGAAAGGATGTTGACTTCCCTCACGCCAAACATCATAGCCACCCCAAGGACTGGAATCAGACTTGGTTTTACTGCCGCAATACAGCTCCAGACAATGAGAATCCTCTGCCGGGTTATTGTGCATACCGGCTTATCAAAACTCATCCAGTTCCTCAACGACTAACTGCCAAGGAACGATCAAGATATGCCCCTCAGCTAGAAAAACTCAGAGCTTTTGTGGCCAATGGTCTGACAGGCATTGATTTCGTTCGATGTTGGGTGTCTTGGAGCATTTTGCCTTTAAGCCAGCGCCCCGGTTTAATGTGTGAATACACAGGGGATCTAAAAGACCCGCGGCGTCATATTGACATCTAGATCACGGACGATGAAGTCACCAAAGCTGTCAAGAAAATGCTTGATGAACCGGTGGCTACATGTAGCAGAGTAGGGCTTAGCCCCTTCTATGCGTCCAACAAACCGCCAGCTGTAAGAATTGTCTTATTTTTGCCTTAATCCATCCCTTCTTAATCATTCCTTTATAACTTGTTGTCCATCTGTGCAGGGTGATGATCCGTTCTGGAAGTGGAAAGCACAGGAACCGGCGAGAGCTCCTCGCATCAAGACCAAGGTTACAAAGAAGCCCGCAAAGAAAAGAACTGCCGAACCCTATGACTTGCCCAATGATGAAGAGCTTGATGACCCGGAATCAGAGGTAGAACTTGACTCTGTTGGTTCTTTTTTCATACACCTCATTGACAATGATTGTTATCAGGATGATGCAGAGGCTAGCCACGCTGGTGATGCAGAGGTAATTGTTCTATCTTCCGACTCAAATCATGTGCCAGTACCAAAACTTCGTCGAGCAGTCTTGAAAGTAAAAAGTTCACACCCTCTTGCTTATTTGGATCCACACTTTTCTTTGAAGACATAGCAGCAAGAAGCTCACCGCACGACCCGACACAGTGGTCAAGTGGTTACCTCCTCCGGTTTACCATATTCTCCAGTTCGCAAACGCCGTCAAGAGGACTCTTGTTCTTCTAATAAACTTTATCCCAAGGCGGGTTACTTCCGATATCCTCTTAATCCGTCTGATTCGAATTATCAGGGAACCTCCCATTCATCCTCTGGCAAGTCATCAGCCACCCAGATGCCTCCACTCAAGATCGTTCCTGGGTAAGCATATGATACTTAGTTTATTATGCCTTGTATTGGTTTATTGTACTAACCTCTGTGTTTTGTTCTTTTTAGTGCCAAAGCTAGACTTAGCAAGAAAGCTAAGCTGACTACCCCAACTAATGATAATCCGGCCACTGAACCGGAGAAGACCTCAGAAGCTCTTGATCAAAATGCTGACATTGCTCTGGATGATCCGGTACCTCAGGATCAGGACACTTTTGTTGAACCGCTAGAAATTAATCCAACAAGCCAATCTGCTGATCCGCCAAGCCCAGCTGCCGATCCGCCAAGCCTAGCAAGAACATATGCTAAACCGCCAAGCCTACACAAGGCTGTTGATGGCACGACAGATGATGTTGTGATTACCAGCTTTGGCCATACTGCTCCTGGCAATCCTGTCGCTTTATCCAAGCGCAGTGCCAAAGAAGAATTTTCTGTTGTGGACAAGGGCAAATGGAAAACAGACTTATCCAGCTATGCTCACCTCAACACTCAGGATATTCACTCTGGATATCTAAACTGTCTGTATACAAGCTGCGACTATGAAGCTGGTTTAGTAGGTCTAATGAAAGAGCGATATGAGGTAAATATCCATTCCTTTGCACAAATTCCTTTTCCTTATAGCCTGCTTTAAAACTCCAGTAGCCCCCAAGGGTCGGTTCATCAATGTGAATGTGAATCGGGACTTGTAGTAGAAAGATATTGGATTTTGCTTGTATAGCCCCTGTAGTTTATACCTTTAGGATGAACCGGTATATCTTCTGTAATGTAGTTTCCAAAATTCCTTCCAGTCATCAACATGATCCGGTTTATTGAGAGAAACTTGATAAGCTTGAATTGATCCGATATGCATTAGCCCCCAAGTGCCAAGTATATAACTTGTTGTGTGCTTGGGACTTAAAATATCAGTTGAGAAAAAGCAATCCGCATTAGCCCCCAAGTGCCAAGTGTATAACTTGTTATGTGCTTGGGATTTTGAAGAAAGTATTACCAACTTATTGTATGTCTTTTGCAGGCTGACTTGACCAAGAAAGATTCACAAATCGCCGACCTCCAAGAAAACATCAAGTCCCAGCAAGCCGAAACTTCAAAGGCCAAAGAAGAGTTGAAGGGCGCTTTAACAGCCATGGAACAATTGAAGGATGGCTTCAAAGAGGAGCGACCATATTGGGAGGCTGAAAAAGCCACTTTGCTAAAGCGGGCGGAGGATGCTGAAGCGGCCCTTAAACCAGTGGCAGAAGAGCTGACTGTCCTAAAGCGGCAAATCGACGCTATGACTTCTGCCATCTTTGGTAAATATCCTTTTCATGAACCGTACTTAATCATCCTTGAAACCATCGGTTTAAAAATAATATTATAACTATTGCAGGTAGCCGTGTTGCCCATCTTGGTTCAGATATGCGCAAGAAACTGAAGGCTGCCTATATCTTGATAGAGCAGTTATATACCGGCGCTCAACGGGTCATCTGCACCGCATCATACAACAAATCGCCCCCAACTTCAATCAAGGATACATTCGCAAAGTTGTCCATGACACCTGCCCAACCCAAGGAAGTAAAGAGATCAGCTGCAAGGCTGGTGCTTTGTCCGCATTGACTCGTGCCAAGGCTTGGATAGATCTTGATCCGCAGGATATTGGAAACGGCTATCCCAGCCAAAAAGAAGATGGATCAAAATTTGACAATGACGCCCTCAGGGCTTTGACAAAGGAAATGCGTCCACTTGCGAGTAAGTTGGCTGAGGATACTGATTTGTCTTTCCATCGGTCGATTTATGACGCGGATAACAGACGGATTGATGCATCGGTTTATGAAGCACAAAATCTTATCCCGCCAATCCGTAAGCATACTTATGCCCCTGATGTTGAACCGTCCGATCTTATCAGTGATGAAGCTGTCTTCAGAGCTTTATCTGGGATTGACTAGGGACCATTGACTTTCAGCCACTTGGTGTCTAGGCGGAGGGTGAACCGGCGCAAGATGATCCACAACCTTCACATCAACCTGAGGAAGAATCATAATCCGGAAGCCAGTTTATCGTCTGCACACTGTCATCCTTTGTGAAAAACAATTATCCTTTTGGGCAGTTAAAAATGCCTTGTAATAGGCTAGTTTAAACACTTGGTCTGCTATGCCATCGTGCATAGCCACTTTGCCTGATACTGTTATTCTACCATGATATGCATTGTCTGCTTATGATCCTTAGCAATTTGATGCAATCCTGTTTCTGCATAGAACAAACTTAAAATTTCCCTGGCGGTTTACCGCCGGACGGGTTATGATACCCAATATAAAGCCAGGGTTTATAACCAAGACTGTAAAACAATGAAATATGAAATACATCATACCTGTGATATTGAATCACATTGTTGGTTTACCAACTTTCTTGTAGTAAGCGTGATAACCTAGTTTTTGAGTGTTGATAACTCCCACCATGCTGTGCTGGTTTATAATAGGCCATACCGAGTTATGATAAACACTGGATGATCATCCTGGTCACTTATAGTCAATGCCAGGCCGGGTTAGCAAACACCGGTTTATAGTTGGTTGTGTACTAACAACTTATAGTTGAAAGCCATGCCGGGTTAACAAACACCGGGTTATATTGATGACTTATAGTTAGGCCGGGTCAATAGACACCGGTTTACCTCAAAACATTATCAAAGGAGAAAAACTTTGAGAAATAAAAGCAAATGAAAAACTTGTATTCAAGGTTTTTCAAGGGCTATCAGGCCCAACTTCGAGGCTTTTCATGGGCTGCCAGGCCGCTGAGTTAAACCATTTTACAAAGCCTTTTAAGATGGGCCTCACATTAACCAATCGTCATTTTAACTTTGACAAGTTCAGGATGTGTATAAGATTGACTTGTCAAACATTCGGCGGGTCATACCAGGATTACCTGGACGGAGTGGCTTACTTGATGAAGGCAGGTTAACCCGGGGTTTTAGGTGAATACACCTAGTTTCCAAGCCTGGCTTGATAGCCTATTACAAGGGTCCTTTAAAACTCTTTGTTGTTGTGCACAAAGAGCCCCAGGTAACATTGTGAGCTGTGCTCAGTGGGTACCTATGTTTGAGCTGTGCGTGGCAACAGACTCTCTTTGGTACCTTGGGTGTGAAGCCCCCAAGCTTTGTTGTGGACTTTTAAGCCGGTTTGATGGGTAATTAGAACTCCGCTTTATAAGCATAAGCCCCCATGTAACCAAGAAGATATATAAGACGAAACGGCAGAGGCCCCACTTTAGCAAGGATGCCGGTTTATTTATTGATCATAATATGTACATTGTCAAAAATATATACATAGTAGGAGCCTGTGGCTCAGGTGTAGTAAGGCCGAAGATGAGCTATATTCCACGACCGGCGAGTCTCCTCCTCCGATTTGCATGAGTATTTTTTCTCTCGAACATCGGTAAGGTAGTATGACCCGTTGTTCAGATTGTTGCTGACCACAAAGGGCCCTTCCCAAGGTGGGGATAACTTGTGCATGTCCGTCTGATCTTGGATAAGCCGAAGCACTAATCACCTTCTTAAAAAGCTCTGGTTTTAACCCGGCGGCTGTCATAACGCCGCAGGTCTTACTGATAAATCCCCGAATGAGCTGCCGCAGTATCCCGTTTTTCGTCTAATAGGTACAATGCATCTTGGCGTGCTCTTTCATTGTCTGCTTCAACATAAGCTACCACTTGGGGCGAGTCATGGCGAATATCACTTGGGAGAACTGCTTCTGCTCCATAAACCATAAAGAAGGGTGTGTAACCCATAGATCTATTGGGGCTATTGTTAATGCTCCATAAAAAGGAAGACAACTCTTCCACCCAACAACACGGCGTCCTCTGCAAAGGGACCATAAGCCGAGGCTTGATACCCATCAGGATTTCTTGATTAGCTCTCTCCACTTGACCATTAGACTGGGGGTGAGCCACTGAAGAGACGTCAAGCCGGATGTGCTCGCGTTGACAGAACTCTTCCATAGCACCCTTGGAGAGATTCGTGCCATTATCTGTTATAATGCTGTGTGGAAAACCAAAGCCGAAAATCACCTTTTTCATGAATTGAACCGCTATGGCCGCATCACACTTGCTTACTGGCTCTGCCTCCACCCACTTTGTGAATTTATCAACTGCCACCAGAAGGTGGGTCTTCTTATCCTTGGACCTCTTAAAAGGCCCAACCATATCCAGCCCCCAAGTTGCAAACGGCCAGGTGATTGGAATCGTCCTCAATTCCTGGGCCGGAACATGAGCTCGGCGTGAAAACTTCTGACAGCCATCACACTTTCTGACCAGATCCTCCATATCAGCATGAGTTGTTAACCAGTAAAAACCGTGTCGGAAAGCCTTAGCCACCAAGGATTTTGAACCGGCATGATGACCACAATCTCCTTCGCGGATTTCACGCAAGATCTCGCAGCCTTCTTCAGGAGAAACACAACGCTGAAATGCCCCTGAGACACTGCAATGATGTAACTCGCCATTGACAATAGTCATGGACTTGGATCGCTGGATTATCTGCCTGGCCAAAACTTCGTCCTCGGGTAACTCGCCCCGGGTCATATACGCCAGGTATGGCACTGTCCAATCAGGGATAGCATGAAGAACTGCCACCAATTGAGCCTTCGGGTCAGGAACAGCCAGATCCTCCTTCGTTGGTATTTTGACCGACGGATTATGCAGAACATCAAGAAAAACATTGGGGGCACCGGTTTACGCTGGGAACCGAGCCGGCTTAAAGCGTCCGCTGCTTCATTTTTGCGCTGATCAATGTGATCGACCTAGAAACCCTTGAAGTGACCAGCAATGACATCCACCTCGCGCCGATAAGCCGCCATGAGTGGATCCTTAGAATCCCAAGTACCAGACACTTGCTGAGCCACCAAATCGGAGTCACCGAAGCAACATACCCAGATTAAGTTCATCTCCTTGGCCATCCGAAGACCGTGGAGTAAGGCCTCGTACTCAGCTGCTTGTTAGTACAAGGGAACATTAAACGGAGAACATAATAAAATTTGCCACCTCGAGGGGAAGTCAGAACCACTCCAGCCCCCGAGCCCTCCAATTGTTTGGACCCATCAAAGTGAATAGTCTAGTATGTGTTATCCGGTTTATCCTCCGGCGCCTGCAACTCTGTCCAGTCATTGATGAAATCGACGAGCACTTGGGACTTGATAGCTGTGCGAGGCATATATTTTAACCCGTGGGGTCCAAGCTCAATAGCCCACTTAGCAACCCGGCCAGTTGCCTCTCTGTTCTGAATGATATCTCCCAATGGAGTAGAACTGACCACAATAATGGGATGGCCCTGAAAGTATTGCTTAAACTTCCGGCTTGCCATAAAAACTCCGTACACCGGCTTCTGCCAATGTAGGTATCTTTGCTTTGATTCGATAAGCACCTCACTAATGTAATAAACCGGTCGCTGAACCGGATACTCCTTACCTACCTCTTTGCGCTACACCACAATGGCCAAGCTGACATCCCGGGTGTTAGCAGCCACATATAACAGCAATGGTTCCTTATCAATGGGGGCAGCAAGAACGGGCAGTTCGGCTAAGTGCTTCTTCAGATCTTCAAAGGCCGCATTAGCAGCATCACTCTAGACAAAGTTGTTTGTCTTCTTCATCATCTGATATATAGGGATCGCCTTCTCCCCCAACCGGCTGATAAACCGGCTTAGTGCTGCAATACGACCCGCCAGTCGTTGAACATCATTGATACACGCCGGTTTAGCCAGGGACGTAATAGCCTTGATCTTTTCTGGATTAGCTTCAATGCCCCTGTTAGACACCAGAAAACCCAAGAGCTTGCCTGCTGGTACACCAAAAACACACTTGGCTGGATTAAGCATCATCTTATAAACCCTTAGGTTATCAAAAGTTTCCTTCAAATCAGGTATTAGTGTTTCTGCTTTCCTGGACTTCACCACGATATCATCCACATATGCATGAACACTGCGTCCAATCTGATTATGAAGGCAATTCTGCACACACAACTGATAAGTCGCCTGGGCACTCTTGAGCCCAAAAGGCATAGATACATAGCAGAAGGCTCCAAAGGGAGTTATAAAAGCCGTCTTCTCCTAGTCCTTAACTACCATATTGATCTGATGATAACCCGAATAAGCATCCAGAAAAATCAACCGCTCACAACCCGCCGTATCATCAATGATTTGATCAATACGGGGTAGGGCAAAGGGATCAGCTGGACAAGCCTTGTTCAAATCTGTAAAATCCACACACATACGCCAAGTGACGTTCTTCTTGAGTACCAGCACCGGGTTAGCCAACCACTCAGGGTGAAAAACCTCCACAATAAACCCTGCTGCCAAGAGCCGGGCTACCTCCTCACCAATGGCCTTGCGTCTCTCTTCATTGAAGCGGAGAAGAAACTGCTTGACCGGTTTAAACTTGGGATCAATATTAAGAGTGTGCTCAGCGAGTTCCCTCGGTACACCTGGCATGTCAGAAGGTTTCCATGCAAAGATGTCCCAGTTCTCAAGGATGAACTCGATGAGCGCGCTTTCCTATTTCGGATCCAAGTTGACGCTGATGCTAAATTGCTTGGATGAATCGCCAGGAACAAAATCAACCAACTTAGTCTCATCAGCCGATTTAAATTTCAAAGCCGGATCATGCTCTGTAGTGGGTTTCTTCAGAGAAGTCATATCTGCCGGATCAACATTATCTTTATAGAATTTTAACTCCTCTGTTGCACAAACCGACTCAGCATAAGCCACATCACCTTTCTCACACTCTAAAGCGACCTTGCGGCTGCCATGAACCGTGATGGTCCCCTTATGACCTGGCATCTTGAGCTACAGATAAACATAACACGGCCTTGCCATGAACTTAGCATAAGCCAGCAGTCCAAACAGGGCATGGTGCGGACTCCTGATCTTCACCACTTCAAAATTCAATGTCTCTAATCGTGAATTGTGATCATCTCCGAAAGCAACCGCCAGAGCTATTTTACCGACCAGGTAAGCCGATTTACCAGGCACCACACCGTGAAAAACGGTGTTTGATGGTTTAAGATTCTTATCCATCAACCCCATACGCCAGAAGGTTTCATAATACAAGGTGTCGATACTGCTCCCTCCATCCATGAGCACCTTGGTGAACTTATAACCTCCAACCTGCGGTGCTACCACCAATGCTAGATGACCCCGATTATCAACGCGAGGCGGATGATCTTCTCGACTCCAAACAATAGGCTGCTCAGACCAGCGCAAATAACGGTGCACTGCCGGTTCAACAGAATTCACTGCCCTCTTATGAAGCTTCTGATCGCGCTTGCATAGACTAGTAGTGAAGACATGATATTGTCCACCATTCAACTGCTTTGGGTGACTCTGATAACCCGACTATTGTTGTTGCTGATTCCCCTGTTGGTTATAACCACCTTGGTTGCCCTGTCAACCTTGATTACCTTGAAATCATGAACCAGAGTTACCTCCACCATAACCCGGCCCATGAAACCCGGGTCCTGAACCATCGGACGGTCCATGATCATACCGGAAGAGATCCGAGTTTTTGAACTCTCGCATAATAAAGCAATCCTTCCATAGGTGCGTAGCTGGCTTCTCTTGCATCCCGTGCTTTGGGCAGGGCTGGTTTAACAAGCGCTCCAGATTCATACCCGATCCTCCACCCCGCGGGGGCGGTTTACCCTTACGACGCTAATTATTACCCTGTACGTTGGTGTTAGCCACAAAATCGGAATTACTGTCTGCTTTACGCTTACCGTTATTCACATGGCTCGCCTGGTTATGTTGCTGTCCTTTCGCGTCGACATTCTTCTTTCCCTTCTCTGGCTTCTCATCGTCAGACTCGGGATCCTTGGTACTATCAGAATCGGCATACTTAACCAAAGCTGCCATGAGTGTACCCATGTCATTACAGTGACACTTGAGCCGTCCCAACTTCAACTTCAGCGGTTTAAACTTGCAATTGCCCTCTAATGTTATGATTGCCGAATCAGCATTGATGCGGTCCGACGAATGCAGGATTTCCGAAACCCGGCGCACCCAATGAGTTGTTGATTCGCCTTCTCCTTGGACACAAGCGGCCAGATCCATGATTGACATGGGTTGCTTGCACATGTCTTTGAAGTTTGCTATAAACCAGGCCTTCAACTCGTCCCATGAATCGATGGAATTAAGGGGCAGACTCTTTAACCAAGTACGAGTCGTTCCATCCAACATCATGGTGAAGTACTTCGCGCACGCCGCTTCATCCACATCCAGCATCTCCATCGCCATATCATAACTCTCAACCCATGACTCGGGGGATAAATCAGCAGTGTAATTGGGCACCTTATGCAGACCCTTGAAATCCTTGGGTAACCGCACATTGCATAGAGCCGGAGTGAGACACGGCAGCCCCAAGAGCTGAAACCAGGTCCTCGTTCTACTGAAGTCGTCGGTCGAACCGGAGTAGGCTGATGATTTGCGTACTGTGCCGCCAACTGCGCCGCTAACTCTGCCTCCTGACACGCTCTACCATTATCCACCACTGAAGGAAATATGCCCTAGAGGTAATAATAAAGTTATTATTTATTTCCTTATTTCATGATAAATGTTTATTATTCATGCTAGAATTGTATTAACCAGAAACATAATACATGTGTGAATACATAGACAAACATAGTGTCACTAGTATGCCTCTACTTGACTAGCTCGTTGAATCAAAGATGGTTGTGTTTCCCAACCATAGACATGAGTTGTCATTTGATTAATGGGATCACATCATTAGGAGAATGATGTGATTGACTTGACCCATTTTGTTAGCTTAGCACTTGATCGTTTAGTATGTTGCTATTACTTTCTTCATGACTTATACATGTTCCTATGACTATGAGATTATGCAACTCACGTTTACCGGAGGAACAGTTTGTGTGCTACCAAACGTCACAACGTAATTGGGTGATTATAAAGGTGCTCTACAGGTGTCTCCGAAGGTACTTGTTGAGTTGGCGTATTTCGAGATTATGATTTGTCACTCCGATTGTCGGAGAGGTATCTCTGGGCCCTCTCGGTAATGCACATCACTATAAGCCTTGCAAGCAATGTAGCTAATGAGTTAGTTACGGAAAAATGCATTATGTAACGAGTAAAGAGACTTGCCGGTAATGAGATTGAAGTAGGTATTGACATACCGACTGTCGGTGGGAAACGACACCAATAGGATCACTGGAATCCCTTCTACGATTGCGGGGTGTGCGGATCGTGAGAAGAGCAGGACTAATAGACAACACAAGGGGAATTTAACCAGGTTCGGGCCGCAAAGATGCGTAAAACCCTACGATCCTGCTTTTGGTGGACGTATTAGTGTTCTTGAGCTCTCGAACTAGCTCTAGGTGTTGTGAGGTTCGAAAGAGCCGGATCCTTCTCACGTGCGCCATGGGCCTCCTTTTATAGGCGGAAGGGGTTGCCACAGTGGCACACATGAGGTGGAAAGTGCTACCGCGTTGTGAGCTTATCGCTGGTTATTACAGGACAAAGCGCATTAAATGCAAGGCTTAGGTGTCCCTTCTCTTTATCGGGGACGGGGGCGAGGCCCGTCCCGTCCGTCGCCGCTCCTCCTTGCTTCGACACGCACCCTGGCCAGCGATGCATGCGGTGCCATGTAGGTAGGCAGGCCGCTGAGGTGGCACGGTGGCGGAGCCTCCACGAAGGGTTGCATGTTGCCACGCAGGCGCCTGCCCAGCTGGCTGGGTCGGCAGCTGCATGCGAATGGCGGTGAAGACTTAGCTGGCATGGGCCTGGCAGTGGCCCTACTGGTGCGTTTGGCGAGGGTCTTGCTGGGTGGCCCGGCAAGGGTCTTTCCGTGGCGTGCTAGCGTCCTCGGCAAGGATCTTGCCGGGGGTCTTGTGGGTTTCTTCGGTGAGGACAGTTGCCTTCCTATCCTCATTTGATCTTGGGCATTTTATGTCTTCACAAAGATCTGCATGCCACCACAGAGGTGCCTCCCGAGTCCTGTCCTGACGCGTTTGTCTAGCGTTGGTGGCCTCAAGGGTGGCTCGCTCGGCTGGTGGGGGCGGGCTCCCCCGGCAAGGGTCTTCCCGGGGCCGCTGAGGCTGCTCTGATAAGGGTCCTTGCCGGGGGAACCTGCTCCGCCCATCTGATCTTTGTGGTCTTGGTCCTTGTCGTTGCTCTGTTTGCCTTGTGGCTTCGGCTTCTCTCCGGCTTCCCTTTCCTACCCTGTTATGTGTGGCCGTGGCGGGAGGCTCTGACTGCCCATGCACAAGTAAAGGGGTCAAAAGCAGAGCCCCTACTTTTGTACACCGACAGGAGCCCCCGGGCCTGGGCCACACATAAGCGCAAGGCATTGTTGGGTCAGGCCCTGAACGGTGCTCGGGCAGTTGGGGCGGATTTTTACCGCAGCCACTGTTCTGTCTGCTGCGCTTCCCCACGACCCACGTTGAACGCGCGGCGTGGGGGTCGTGCGCGTGCACAACATGGGCATGCTGGTGTCATCTTGTGGTGGACAGTAAAGAGGCGGCTTGCGTGCCTCTTCGAGACCGCAGGGCCGCCTCCCATTTACTGCCCTCGCTTGGGAACCGTCATTCCACGCATCCCACTGCGCCCGCCCCTTGCGCCACGTTCGCTGCATGCATAACGCAGGGCGAATGGCAGGCACACGAGACGTGAGAAGTCGCACGCGTGCGGGTTGATTCCCACGCGCCTTCAATGGGGCGGGGAGGGCGGTCGACGGCCCTGCCCGCTGTCACTTCAATGAGCCGGATTGGCTGAGAGTGGGTGGCCGAGCCTCGCCCCCGCCCCTTTATAAAGAGGGGAGCGGGAGGAACAGTGCCTCTCAACTCTTCACCATTTGCCTCTCCCCATTCCTGCTTCCCTTCTTCTTCTGCCATGGCGAGGGGGCGTGGTGATGCGTCATCGGTGGCGGCAAGCGTCTCGGCCAGACAGCGCATCGCTCCTCCCCAAGAGCTCGTAGTGGCAGAACCGGCCGCTAGAGGAAGGGGGAGGGGGAGGGGCTGAGGCCATCATGGTGCTCGGGGGAGAGGAGGACGGGGCGGCAGATCAGCCTCGCCTTCGCCGGTAGCCCCTCCTCTGATGGAGGGCCACGCCAGGGACAATCCCTGCGAGTTCTTCGCCAGGCTGCGCCAGCCCCCGTATCGTCACCTTCGCCTCCCGACTCCATTCGCACGGGAGATGGAGCTGGATCTGCCGCAGGCGTTGCGGCTGCATATGAGGGGTTGCGGGAACAGCGGGACATGGGCCGACGTCGAGTTCCCCGCCCCTCATGTTATGTATCTTCACCGAGGGTGGAAGACCTTCTCTTGCCTCCACAGCTTGACGGATGGGCTCACCCTCCATTTGTAACTCATGGAGGGTGGCCTCCTCTCTGTCAAGATCTTTGGGCACTTCGGGACCCGCGTGAGGTGCTGCGTGGAGAGCTCCTCCGACGATGAAGATTCCTCCTCAAGCGAGAGTGGCGAGGAAGACAATGGCAGCGACGACGAGGGCAGCGGGCGGTAGGATGACGGGTCCGACTAGGTGTCGGACGCCGCTCCGAGCGGCACCGGCGACCCCATCATCCGTGTTGCCGGCTCCTTGAACTTCTAGGGGTCGTCTCCTTGGGCGGCTGGCGTTGGGAGGCTGCGGAAGAGGAAGAGGGTGGGCGGCAAGGCCGTCAAGTCGGAGTACGCGGGCACCGACGCCTTCATCACGTATTGATGTCCTGCCGCCTCGTCTTCGAGCTCTGCCACCTACGCCGCCATCACCATCCAGCCCTTGGACAGCCACCGAGATGCTCTCTTGGTGTCTTCTGCCACTCGTAGCTCGCCTAGGCGCCCCTTTTGCCCTTCTGCTTTCTTGTTCCATTTCTTGAGGAGAGGGAAAAGAAAGGGATTACGGGCACCTTATATCTTTTTAGTCTTGTAAGCCCTCGGGCCTTTGTTAACTTTAGGACTTGAATCCCCTTTTTCATGTTTTTCATTTCGTATGGACTGTACCTGTATGTGATGTTTTTTAATGAAAAAGGGATGTTTGTCGGGTTCTTCGTCCACGGGTGGAACCCACAACAAGGAGTGAATCCTTGTCACCTTTAAGGTAAACGTTTTTTTCCGCCCGGCAACAGGCCTTGCCGTCCCCCCACTTCGCTTGACCTTTCTCACGCCCTTGGCGGAGGCAGGGACGCGGTGGGCTTAGGCCCCTCGTTTCATTTCCTTGATGCTGCGACTACGACCAAACTCGGTCCCAGGAGACGAGTCCTAGGGTCCGGAATGGAGGGAGGGTTGTAGCCCAAGGATAAAACGAGGTTTCACATACCTCAGCCCACAACAAAACGCATGATAGAGGATAGAAGACTTATCTGGATCTGTAGCCCCCCGGCAGCCTTGGCTGGCCGCGGACGGATCCTTGCTCTCGTAGCCCCCGGCAACTTTGCCTTGCCGAGGCTCGGATGCTGGTCCGTCCCCTTTTCTCCAAAATAGCTCGGCAAGGATATTTGTGTGTCTTGTGAACCAAGGAAGACAGAGAAGAACAGAGAGACGCACACTCGACCTCTAAGCTAGGGGTTAGCCGCCGCTAAGCATTATCAACCATAACCGAGGAAGAGACTCACCCTAGCATGCATGCTATAACTTAGGGCGCCAGCGCTTCGTTTATTTATGCTCAGGATCTGCGCCTGGCTTTGTACAAAGGGTTACATGCCTTGCCGGCAAGGCTTGTACAAAAAGGGGGGCTTGCCGGGAGGCCCGGCAGTCGCACCTTATGGGTAAAACTTGCGAAGATGCTCGATGTTTCAGGAGTTTCTCACTGGAATGGCATCTTCGGTCTCCAGCCGGACTGCGTCGGGCCTGGTGACTCGTGTTACCCGATAAGGGCGTTCTCAATTTGGCGTCAACTTGTTGGAATTCTTGGCCGACTGAACGTGCCGAAGAACAAGGTCGCCTTCCTCAAAGCTCTGGGCATGAACCTTGCGGCTATGGTAGCGGCACAAGGCTTGCTGGTAGCATGCTGCTCTCACAGCCGCCCGGAGACAATCTTCCTCAAGGAGCGGTGCGTCCTCTTGCCGCAATCGCTCTTGCTCAAGCTCAT
The DNA here is from genome assembly GCA_963921465.1 of Triticum timopheevii. Lineage (NCBI taxonomy): Eukaryota > Viridiplantae > Streptophyta > Magnoliopsida > Poales > Poaceae > Triticum > Triticum timopheevii. The sequence continues at coordinate 96,391,898 of OY997262.1, read as the reverse complement.
CATAAGCGAGCACTCAAGGTGACCCATATATGAGTTATGTGGGGAGAACTGCTTCTGCCCCGTAAACCAGGGCAAAGGGTGTCTGGCCGGTGGCTCGACTTGGTGTCATTCTGATCGACCAAAGAACCATCGGCAACTCATCAATCCAGCGCCTTCCACTCTTGCTCAGCCTGTCAAAAGTCTTCGTTCTTAAGCCTCGCAAGACTTCAGCATTTGCTCTCTCCACTTGGCCATTGCTCCGTGGATGTGCCATGGAAGCAAAACAGACCCTGTTGCCGAGATCCTCAATGTATTGCATGAAGGCATGGCTTGTGAACTGTGTGTCGTTGTCGGTGATGATCCTATTGGGCACCCCAAAACGGCATACTAGTCCCTTGAAAAACTTGATGGCTGACTGCGCTGTCACCTTCCTCGCTGCTTCCACTTTTGGCCACTTTGTGAACTTGTCAATGGCGACGTACAAGTACTCAAAGCCCCCAACAGCACGGGGGAAAGGGCCCAATATGTCGAGCCCCCAGACAGAGAAGGGCTAGGAGAGAGGGATAGTTTGAAGGGCTTGAGCTGGTTGATGGAGCTTCTTCGAATGGAACTGGCACGCTTCACACTTGGTTACTAGTGTCGTCGCATCCTGGAGGGCGGTGGGCCAGAAGAAACCTTGCCCGAAAGCCTTGCCGGCAAGGGCCCTCGACCCTATGTGGGAGCCACATATGCCTCCATGTATCTCTGCCAACAGCTTTAGTCCTTCCTCCCGGGAGATACACATCAATTTCACCCCATTTGGTCTTCTTCTGTACAATACGTTATCAACGAATTGGTATAGAGCAGACCGGCAGGCTACTCTTTCTGCCTCTTCCTGCTCCTCAGGAAGCTCCCCTTTTTGAAGGAATCGGACGGTGTGCTGCGCCCATGCCGGAGCATGTGGCTTGACGACAAGGACCAAAGGCATCTCTTCTGCTACGAGAGCGGCCGCCTCCTCGGCCACGACCTGAGGTCCTGCCAGAGTCGGTCGCCCCGCGGCAGGATCGGCATCCACGGTAATATCTTCGCCGACGGCTTCGGGGAGCTCGATGGGGAAGTACTTGCCAGGGCCTAGCTTCCTCTGCTTGTTCTGCCCGGTCGACGGCCCAACGGATGGTTGGGTTAACTGTAGCACAAAATTACCTGGTTCCACAGGTAGCTTGAGGGCAGCGTGTCCTACCTCTTGAGCACTGCGTTGGATTTCCCCGAAGAGGAGAGGATGATGCAGCAAAGTAGCGTAAGTATTTCCCTCAGTTTTTGAGAACCAATGTATCAATCCAGTAGGAGACCACACACAAGTCCCTCGTACCTACACAAAACGATAGCTCCTCGCAACCAACGCGATTAGGGGTTGTCAATCCCTTCACGGTGACTTACGAGAGTGAGATCTGATAGAGATGATAAATAATATTTTTTTAGTATTTTTGGTATATAGATGGCAAGTGAAAAGTAAAAGGCAAAGTAAAAACAAAGCAAGTAATAAAGTAATGGAGATTGATATGATGAGAATAGACCCGGGGGCCATAGGTTTCACTAGTGGCTTCTCTCAAGAGCATAGATATTCTACGGTGGGTGAACAAATTACTGTTGAGTAATTGATAGAATTGAGCATAATTATGAGTATATCTAGGTATGATCATGTATATAGGCATCACGTCCAAAACAACTAGATCGAAACGATTCTGCATCTACTACTATTACTCCACTCATCGACCGCTATCCAGCATGCATCTAGAGTATTAAGTTAAAAACAGAGTAAAGCCTTAAGCAAGATGACATGATGTAGAGGGATAAATTCATGCAATATGATAAAAAAAACCATCTTGTTATCCTCGATGGAAACAATACAATACGTGCCTTGCTGCCCCTTATGTCACTAGGAAAGGACACCGCAAGATTGAACCCAAAGCTAAGCACTTCTCCCATTGCAAGAACTACCAATCTAGTTGGCCAAACCAAAAGGATAATTCGAAGAGACTTGCAAAGATAACTCAATCATACATAAAAGAATTCCGAGAAGATTCAAATATTATTCATAGATAAGCTGGATCATAAACCCACAATTCATCGGTCTCAACAAACACACCGCAAAAACAAGATTATATTGAATAGATCTCCACGAGAGAGGGGAAGAACATTGTATTGATATCCAAAAAGAGAGAAGAAGCCATCTAGCTACTAGCTATGGACCCGAAGGTCTGAAGTAAACTACTCAGACTTCATCGAAGGGGCTATGGTGTTGATGTAGAAGCCCTCCATGGTGGGTGCCCCCTCCGGCGGAGCTCCGGAACAGGCCCCAAGATGGGATCTCATGGATACAGAAGGTTGCGGCGGTGGAATTAGGTTTTTGGCTCCTGTTCTGATTGTTTGGGGATACGTAGGTATATATAGGAGGAAGGAGTACGTCGGTGGAGCAACAGGGGGCCCACGAGGCAGGGGAGCGCGCCCTAGGGGGGCGCCCCCCACCCTCGTGACCGCCTCTGTTACTTCTTGGAGTAGGGTCCAAGTCTCCTGGATCATGTTCGGTGAGAAAATCACGTTCCCGAAGGTTTCATTCCGTTTGGACTCCGTTTGATATTCCGTTTCTTCGAAACACTGAAATTGGCAAAAAACAACAATTCTGGGCTGGGCCTCCGGTTAATAAGTTAGTCCCAAAAATAATATAAAAGTGGAAATAAAGCCCAATATAGTCCAAAACAGTAGATAAAGTAGCATGGAGCAATCAAAAATTATAGATACGTTGGAGACGTATCAGGCATCCCCAAGCTTAATTCCTGCTCATCCTCGAGTAGGTAAATGATAAAAAGAGAATTTTTGATGCGGAGTGATACTTTGGCATAATTTCAATGTAAATCTTCTTAATTGTGACATGAATATTCAGATCTGAAAGATTCAAGACAGAAGTTCATATTGACATAAAAATAATAATACTTCAAGCATACTAATCAAAGCAATCATGTCTTCTCAAAATAGCATGGCAAATGAAAGTTCATCCCTACAAAATCATATAGTTAGGCTATGCTTCATTTTCGTCACACAAAGATGTTCCCAACTTCTATACCCCTAATGACAAGCCAGGCAATTGTTTCATACTTAAATAATCTCAAACGTTTTCAACCTTCGCGCAATACATGAGCGTGAGCCATGGATATAGCACTATGGGTGGAATAGAATATGATGATGGGGATTGTGTGGAGAAGACAAAAAGGAGAAATTCTCACATTGACGAGGATAATCAACGGGCTATGGAGATGCCCATGAATTGATGTCAACATGAGGAGTAGGGATTGCCATGCAACGGATGCACTAGAGCTATGAATGCTCAACAAAAGAAAACTAGTGGGTGTGCATCCAACTCGCTTGCTCATGAAGACCTAGGGCATTTGAGGAAGCCCATCGTAGGAATATACAAGCCAAGTTCTATAATGAAAAATCCCCACTAGTATAAAAAGACAACTTATGAGACTCACTACATGAAGAACAAGGTGCTACTTTGAAGCACAATATATGAGACTCACTACACTAAGAACAAGGTGCTACTTCGAAGCACAAGTGTGGAAAACGAGATAGTAGCATTGCCCCTTTTTTCTTTTCCCCTTTTTTTGGGCCTTTCTTTTTTTTATTTTTTTATTTTTGGGTAATGCTATAACAATGATGATCATCACACTTCTATTGATTACAACATAAGGATTACAACTCGAAACTTAGAATAAGATATGACTCTATATGAACGCCTCCGACGGTGTACTGGTATGGTGCAATGAATCAAGAGTGACATGTATGAAAAATAATGCATGGTGGCTTTGCCACAAATACGATGTCAACTACATGATCATGCAATGGCAATATGACAAAAGTAATGTATGTCATGAATATGATGATGGAAGTTGCATGGCAATATATCTCGGAATGGCTATGGAAATGCCATGATAGGTCGGTATGGTGGCTGTTTTGAGGAAGATATAAGGAGGTTTATGTGTGATAGAGTGTATCGTATCACGGGGTTTGGATGCACCGGCAAAGTTTGCACCAACTCTCAAGGTGAGAAAGGGCAATGCACGGTACCGAAGAGGCTAGAAATGGCGGAAAGGTAAAAGTGCGTATAATCCATGGACTCAACATTAGTCAAAAGAACTCATATACTTATTGCAAAAATTTAGAAGTCATCAAAAATCAAGTATTACGCGCATGCTCCTAGGGGGATAGATTGGTAGGAAAAGACCATCGCTCGTCCCCGACCGCCACTCATAAGGATGCACAAGCCAGGTACACTTCATGTTTCAAATTTGTTACACAACTTTAACCATACGTGCATGCTACGGGACTTGCAAACTTCAACACAAGAATTCTTTGAATTCACAATTACTCAACTTGAACAACTTTGATATTATCACCTCCATATCTCAAAACAATTATCAAGCATCAAACTTATCTTAGTATTCAACGCACTCAAAAGAAAGTTTGACATATCTTGAATACCAAGTATATTAACATTAAGCAAATTGCCATGCTATTAACGACTCTCATAATAATCTAAGTGAAGCATGAGAGAGCAATAGTTTCTTCAAAACAAATCCACCACTGTGCTCTAAAATATTTAAGTGAAGCACTAGAGCAAAAATTATCACGCTCAAAAGATATAAGAGAAGCACTATGAGCAAAACTATCAAGCTCAAAAGATATAAGTGAAGCACATAGAGTATTCTAGCAAATTCCAATTCATGTATGGCTCTCTAAAAAGGTGTGTACAGCAAGGGTGATTGTGGTAAAGTAACAAGCAAAGACGCAAATAATACAAGACGCTCCAAGCAAAACACATATCATGTGGTGAATAAAAATATAGCTCCAAGTAAATTACCGATGGAAGTAGACAAAAGAGGGGATGCCTTCCGGGGCATCCCCAAGCTTTGAATTTTTGGTGTCCTTGGATTATCTTGGGGGTTCGATGGGCATCCCCAAGCTTAGGCTCTTGCCACTCCTTGTTCCATAATCCATCAAAAGAATTCACCCAAAACTTGAAAACTTCACAACACAAAACTCAATAGAAATCTCGTGAGCTCCGTTAGAGAAAGAAAACAAAAGACTACTTCAAGGTACTGTAATGAACTCATTCTTTATTTATATTGGTGTTAAACCTACTGTATTACAACTTCCCTATGGATTATAAACCATTTTACTAGCCATAGATTCATCAAAATAAGCAAACAACACACGCAAAACAGAATCTGTCAAAAACAGAACAGTCTGTAGTAATCTGTAACTAACGCACACTTCTGGAACTTTAAAAATTCAACCAAAATACAAAGTCCTGGACAATTTGTCTATTGAACAGAAGCAAAAAGAATCAATGCAAAATCACATTTCTGTGATTTAACAAAATTATATTCGTGCGCGCAAAGTTTCTGTTTTTCAGCAGAATCAAATCAACTATCATCGTAGGTTATCCTATAGGTTCTACTTGGCACAAACACTAATTAAAACATAAAACCACATCCAAACAGAGGCTAGATGGATTAATTATTCCTAAACAGAAGCAAAAACAAAAAACAAAAAATAAAATTGGGTTGCCTCCCAACAAGCGCTATCGTTTAACGCCCCTAGCTAGGCATAAAAGCAAGGATAGATCTAGGTATTGCCATCTTTGGTAGGCAATCCATAAGTGGCTCTCATGATAGATTCATATGGTAACTTTATTTTCTTTCTAGGGAAGTGTTCCATGCTCTTATTTAAGGGAAATTGGAATCTAATATTCCCTTCCTTCATATCAATAATTGCACCAATCGTTCTAAGGAAAGGTCTACCAAGAATAATAGGACATGAAGGATTGCAATCTATATCAAGAACGATAAAATCTACGGGCACATAATTCCTATTTGCAACAATAAGAACATCATTAATTCTTCTCATAGGCTTTTTAATAGTGGAATCCGCAAGATGCAAGTTTAGAGAGTAATCATCAAAGTCACGGAAATCTAGCAAATCACACAAAGTTTTGGGAATAGTAGAGACACTAGCACCCAAATCACACAAAGCATGAAACTCATAATCTTTAATTTTAATTTTAATAGTAGGTTCCCACTCATCGTAGAGTTTTCTAGGGATAGAAACTTTCAACTCAAGTTTTTCTTCATAAGATTGCATCAAAGCATCAACAATGTGTTCGGTAAAGGCCTTATTTTGACTATAAGCATGAGGAGAATCTAGCACGGATTGCAACAAGGAAATAAAACCAATTACAGAGCAATTTTCATAATTAAATTCCTTCAGATCCAAAATAGTGGGTTTAGCAACATCTAGGTTTTTATTTCTTTCAATCCCACATTTATCAATTTCATCATCAAGATCTAGAAACTCCGAATTCTTAAAACGCCTTCTAGGTAAAGGAAGATCATCTTTAGTTTCATCAAGATTCATATTGAAAAACAAAGATTTAATGGGGGACACATTGATTTCTACTACACAACCTTCTTCTTGTAGACGTTGTTGGGCCTGCAAGTGCACAGGTTTGTAGGACAGTAGCAAATTTCCCTCAAGTGGATGATCTAAGGTTTATCAATCCGTAGGAGGCGTAGGATGAAGATGGTCTCTCTCAAACAATCCTGCAACCAAATAACAAAGAGTCTCTTGTGTCCCCAACACACCCAATACAATGGTAAATTGTATAGGTGCACTAGTTCGGCAAAGAGATGGTGATACAAGTGCAAAATAGATAGTAGATAAAGCTTTTGTAATCTGAAATAATAAAAACAGCAAGGTAACTAATGATAAAAGTGAGCGTAAACGGTATTGCAATGATAGGAAACAAGGACGAGGGTTCATACTTTCACTAGTGCAAGTTCTCTCAACAATAATAACATAGATAGATCATATAACAAGCCCTCAACATGCAACAAAGAGTCACTCCGAAGCCACTAATAGCGGAGAACAAACGTATAGATTATATTAGGGTACGAAACCACCTCAAAGTTATTCTTTCGGATCGATCTATAAAAGAGTCGTACTAGAATAACACCTTGAGACACAAATCAACCAAAACCCAAATGTAACCTAGATACTCCATCGTCACCTCAAGTATCCGTGGGGATGATTATACGATATGCATCACACAATCTTAGATTCATCCAACCAACACAAAGTACTTCAAAGAGTGCCCCAAAGTTTCTATCGGAGAGTCAAGAACGTGCGCCAACCCATATGCATAGGTTCCCAATGTCACGAAACCGGCAAGTTGATCACCAAAACATACATCAAGTGGCACATGATATCCCATTGTCACCACAGATAATCACGACAAGACATACATCAAGTGTTCTCATAAAAGACTCAATCCGATAAGATAACTTCAAAGGGGAAACTCAATTCATCACAAGAGAGTAGAGGGGGAGAAACATCATAAGATCCAACTACAATAGCAAAGCTTGGGATACATCAAGATCGTGCCATAGAGGGAACACGAGAGAGAACATGAGAGAGAGAGAAATCAAACACATAGCTACTGGTACATACCCTCAGCCCCGAGGGTGAACTACTCCCTCCTCGTCATGGATAGCACTGGGATGATGAAGATGGCCACCGATGATGGGATCCCCCTCCGGCAGGGCGCCGGAACGGGCTCCCAAGAGGTTTTTGGTGGCTACAGAGGCTTGCGGCGGCGGAACTCCCGATCTATCTTCTGTTCTGGAAGTTTTAGGGTACATAGGTATATATGGGTGCAGGGGGTACGTCGGACGAGCTACGGGGGGGCCCACGAGGTAGGGGGGCGCGCCCGGGGGGTGGGCGCGCCCCCACCCTCGTGGGCAGCCCGTATCTCCCCTGACATGCACTCCAAGTTCCCTGGGTTGCTTTCCTTCCAAAAATAACTTCTCCAGTTGATTTCGTTCCGTTTTGACTCCGTCTGATATTCCTTTTCCTCGAAACACTAAAATAGGCATAAAACAGCAAATCTGGGCTGGGCCTCCGGTTAATAGGTTAGTCCCAAAAATAATACAAAAGTGGATAATAAAGCCCAATATTGCCTAAAACAGTAGATAAAGTAGCATGGAGCAATCAAAAATTATAGATACGTTGGAGACGTATCACACATCAATAACTTTTAGATCTTCATCTTGTTTTCATAGGAATTGGAAGAACACGCTTTAATAAAGGCATCTTTGGAAGCACGCATCCTAGCGGTTCTTTCTTTGCACTCATCAATGGAAATTCTCATGGCTTTGAGAGACTCATTGATATCATGCTTAGGAGTAATAGATATAAGCTTTAAAGAATCAATTTCAAGAGAAATTCTATCAACGTTCCTAGCCAAATCATCAACTTTAAGCAATTTCTCTTCAAGCAAAGCATTAAAATTCTTTTGTGAATTCATAAACTATTTAACACTACTCTCAAATTCAGAGGGCATCTTATTAAAATTTCCATAAGAGTTGTTGTAGGAATTTCCATAATTATTAGAAGGATTACTAGGATATGGCCTAGGATTAAAATTCCCTTTATACGCGTTGTTTCCAAAACTATTCCTACCAACAAAATTCACATCCATAGTTTCATTATTATTCTCAATCAAAGTAGACAAACGCATATCACTGGGATCAAGAGGAGTATTTTTAGTAGCAAACATCTTCATAAGTTCATCCATCTGTTCACTCAAAACATTGATTTCTTCTATAGCATGCACTCTTTTACTAGAAGATCTTTCGGTGTGCCATTGAGAATAATTAGCCATAATATTATCAAGCAATTTTGTAGCATCTCCTAACGTAATTTTCATAAATGTGCCTCCCGCGGCCGAATCTAAAAGATCTCTAGAAGCAAAATTCAATCCGGCATAAAAATTTTGTATGATCATCCATAAATTCAAACCATGAGTAGGGCAATTGCGAAGCACCAATTTCATTCTTTCCCAAGATTGGGCAACATGCTCATGATCAAGTTGTTTAAAATTCATAATATCGTTCCTAAGAGTGATGATCTTAGCGGGAGGAAAATACTTAGAGATAAAAGCACCTTTGCACTTGTTCCAAGAATCAATACTATTTGTAGGCAAAGACGAACACCAAACTTTAGCACGATCTCTAAGTGAAAACGGGAATAACTTCAGTTTGACAATATTGTTATCCGTATCTTTCTTCTTTTGCATATCACACAAATCAACGAAATTGTTTAGATGAGTAGTGGCATCTTCACTAGGAAGGTCGGCGAATTGATCTTTCATAACAAGATTCAACAAAGCGGTATTGATTTCACAAGACTCATCATTATTAAGAGGAGCAATCGGAGTACTAAGGAAATCATTATTATTGGTATTCGAGAAGTCACACAATTTGGTATTATCTTGCGCCATGGCAACAAGTAATCCAACACACAAGCAAACAGAAAGGCAACGGGAAAAGGCAAACGGGAAAAAGAGGACGAGATTGGGAAAGAGAGGGCAAATAAAACGGCAAGGGCGAAGTGGGGGAGAGGAAAATGAGAGGCAAATGGCAAATAATGTAATGCGATAGATAGGGATTGTGATGGGTACTTGGTATGGTTGACTTGCTCTTGCGTGAGCCTCCCCAGCAACGGCGCCAGAAATTCTTCTTGCTACCTCTTGAGCACAGCATTGGGTTTCCCTAAAGAGGAGAGGATGATGCAGCAAAGTAGCGTAAATATTTCCCTCAGTTTTTGAGACCAAGGTATCAATCCAGTAGGATACCACGCACAAGTCCCTCGTACCTACACAAAACGATAGCTCCTCGCAACCAACGCGATTAGGGGTTGTCAATCCCTTCACGGTGACTTACGAGAGTGAGATCTGATATAGATGATAAATAATATTTTTTGGTATTTTAGGTATATAGATGGAAAGTGAAAAGTAAAAGGCAAAGTAAAAACAAAGCAAGTAATAAAGTAATGGAGATTGATATGATGAGAATAGACCCGGGGGCCATAGGTTTCACTAGTGGCTTCTCTCAGGAGCATAGATATTCTATGGTGGGTGAACAAATTACTGTTGAGAAATTGATAGAATTGAGCATAATTATGAGTATATCTAGGTAAGATCATGTATATAGGCATCACGTACAAGACAAGTAGATCGAAACGATTCTGCATCTACTACCATTACTCCACTCATCGACCGCTATCCAGCATGCATCTAGAGTATTAAGTTAAAAATAGAGTAACGCCTTAAGCAAGATGACATGATGTAGAGGGATAAATTCATGCAATATGATAAAAAAAATCATCTTGTTATCCTCGATGGCAACAATACAATACGTGCCTTGCTGCCCCTTCTATCACTGGGAAAGGACACCGCAAGATTGAACCCAAAGCTAAGCACTTCTCCCATTGCAAGAACTACCAATCTAGTTGGCCAAACCAAAAGGATAATTTGAAGAGACTTGCAAAGATAACTCAATCATACATAAAAGAATTCAGAGAAGATTCAAATATTATTCATAGATAAGCTGGATCATAAACCCACAATTCATCGGTCTCAACAAACACACCGCAAAAGCAAGATTACATCGAATAGATCTCCACGAGAGAGGGGGAGAACATTGCATTGAGATCCAAAAAGAGAGAAGAAGCCTTCTAGCTACTAGCTATGGACCCGAAGGTCTGAAGTAAACTACTCACACTTCATCAGAGGGGCTATGGTGTTGATGTAGAAGCCCTCCATGGTGGGTGCCCCCTCCGGTGGAGCTGCAGAATAGGCCCCAAGATGGGATCTCGTGGATACAGAAGGTTGCGGTGGTGGAATTAGGTTTTTGGCTCCTGTTCTGATCGTTTGGGGATATGTAGGTATATATAGGAGGAAGGAGTACGTCGGTGGAGCAACAGGGGGCCCACGAGGCAGGGGGCGCGCCCTAGGGGGGGCGCCCCCCACCCTCGTGACCGCTTCTGTTACTTCTTGGAGTAGGGTCCAAGTCTCCTGGATCACGTTCAGTGTGAAAATCACGTTCCCAAAGGTTTCATTCCGTTTGGACTCCGTTTGATATTCCGTTTCTTCGAAACACTGAAATAGGCAAAAAAACAGCAATTCTGGGTTGGGCCTCCGGTCAATAGGTTAGTCCCAAAAATAATATAAAAGTGGAAAATAAAGCCCAATATAGTCCAAAACAGTAGATAAAGTTGCATGGAGCAATCAAAAATTATAGATACGTTGGAGACGTATCAGCGTGCTTTGACAGGTAGTCGGCGATGTCGTTCTCCGCCCGAGGGACATGCTCCGCTTGTATACCGTCAAAGCGCTCCTCCAGTTTACTCACCTCCTCTACGTAAGCTTCCATCAACGGGCTTTGATAATCTTTGTTGATCTTCCTGACGACGAGTTGTGAGTCGCCCCTGACGATGAGCTTCTTAACTCCGAGGTCTGCCGCGATCCTGAGACCGGCAAGCAAACCCTCGTACTCGGCGGTGTTGTTGTTCGACATCTCACAGGGGAAGTGCATCTGGATAACATACTTGAGGTGCTCTCCGGTGGGTGCAACAAGCAGCACACCAGCACCGGCGCCTTGCAGCGAGAAGGCTCCATCAAAGTACATGACCTAGTTGCGACTTGTTCCCTTGCCAGGGAGAGTGGTCTCCTATACCTCTTCGTCAGGCGTCGAGGTCCATTCCGCAACAAACTCCGCCAAAACTCTGCTCTGAATCGTCGAGGTACTTTCAAACTTCAAACCGAAACTTGACAGCTCCAGGGCCCATTCCATGATCCTCCCCGTTGCATCTGGATTGTGCAGTATCCGTTGCAATGGGAGGCGGGTGACTACCGTGATCTCGTGCGCCTGGAAGTAATGGCGCAGCTTCCTCGAGGCCATAAGGAGGCCGAAGAGCAGCTTTTGCACACTTGAGTACCTCGACCTAGCCCCCTGCAAAAGGGAGCTGACGAAGTACACTGGGTGCTGCACCGTTTTCTTCTTCTGCGCCTCTTCACCCGGTCGTGTGGGTCCTGTCATGCTGTCATCAGCCCCTGCCGGGGACCCAACCTTGCCGGGATCGAGCCTGCCGGAGAGGGTTTCAGCTTGCCATCTGTTGGCTCTACCGCTGCCTTCTCGTCGACCTCTCTCTACGCCACTAGTGCGACGCTAACCACCTAATTTGTTGCCGCTAGATAAAGCAGCAATGGTTCCTATGGTTTGGACGCGACCAACACTGGGGTAGAGGAGAGGTATCTCTTCAAATCCTGCAGCGCTGCCTCGGCCTCTAGGGTCCACTCCACTGGTCATGCCTTCTTCAAGATCTTGAAAAAAGGAAGGGCACGCTCCGCGGACTTGGAGATGAACCGGCTCATGGCAGCAACACAGCCAGTGAGCCGACGCACGTCCTTGATCCGTTTGGGTGCCTCAATCTGCTCGATGGCCTTGATCTTATCTGGGTTTGCTTCAATCTCGCGCTGGGACACAAGGAAACCGAGAAGCTTGCCGGATGGGACACCGAAGACACACTTCTCTGGGTTCAATTTGAGGTTGATTTTGCGCAGGTTCCCAAATGTTTCCTCCAGATCTTGCACAAGTGTTGCTTTGTCCTTGGTTTTGACCACTATGTCATCCATATAAGCTTCCATATTTCTATGTAGCTGGGGCTCAAAACCAATTTGGACTGCTCTTGCAAAGGTTGAGCCAGCAATCTTCAACCCAAAAGGCATCCGTAAAAAGCAATACGTACCACACGGGGTGATGAATGTTGTCTTTTCCTCGTCTTCCTTTGTCATGAAGATCTGGTGGTATCCTGAGTAGGCGTCAAGGAACGATAAGAGGTCACACCCAGCCGTGGAGTCAACAATCTGGTCGATGCACGGTAACGGGAAAGGATCCTTTGGACAGGTCTTATTGATGTCTGTGTAATCAACACACAGCCTCCACTTCCCATTTGCCTTGCGCACCACTACCGAATTGGCCAACCACGTCGGATGGAGTACTCATCTCACCAAGCCTGCCGCTGCTAGCTTTCTGATTTCCTCCGTGATGAACTCCTGCCTCTCTAGAGCTTGCTTCTTGACCTTCTATTTGACGGGCCGCGCATGGGGACAGACAGCGAGGTGGTGCTCAATCACCTCCTGGGAATGTCGTGGATGTCGGAGGCTTGCCATTCAAACACATCGACATTCGCCCGCAAGAAGGTGACGAGCTCGCTTTCCTATTTGCCGTCAAGGGTGGAGCTTATGGTGAACGCTCCTCCCGTGCCATCCTCCTTGACGGGCACCTTTTTGGTCTCCGGTGGTGTAGCTCTGGACTTCTTGCTCTTGCCGGCGGAGCTCTTTGGCACATTCTCAATGGAAGCACAACACCCCGAAGAGGTGCGCTTGCCGGAGTGGGTGCGAGGGGTCTCGCCAGTCTTCCTCTCCCCCGGGGCTCCGTCGGTAGGAGCAGGTGCCTTAGCGGCAGCCGCTGCAACTGCTTCCTGGTAGAGTTTGTCGGCGCAGATCAGCGCATCTTTCTTGTCGGAGGGGACAGTGATGATGTTCATTGACCCGGGCATCTTCGACATGTTGTAGGCGTAGTGCGAAGCCGCCATGAACTTGGCTAGTGCCGGGCGGCCGAGGATCCCATTGTAAGGCAAGGGGATCTCTGCTACATCGAAAACAATCCTCTCCGTCCTGTGGTTCAGCTCGCCTCCGAATGTCACGGGCAGCGTGATCTTTCCCTTTGGCTGGCTTCTCCCTGGGTTAACCCCTTGGAACGTGCCCGTCTCCTCAAGGTCTCCATCAGGGATCTGCAGCCTTCTGACCACGACGGGCGAGATCAAGTTCAGGCCGGCCCCGCCGTCAACCAACATCTTTGTTACCTTGAGGTTGCGGATTGTTGGTGAAACTAACAACGGCAAGCACCCGACCGCAGTGGCGCAGTCAGGGTGGTCCCCGGTGTCGAAGATGATGGGCGTGCTGGACCATTTCAGTGACTTCCGTGTGTCGAACGGTGGCTCCACCGCTGTGATCTCACGCGCCCACTGCTTGAGTTGGCGGTGGGACGTATGCAGCGAGGCACCACCGTGGACGCATATGGCCTCTTTGGCTTTCTGGAACTCGTGGTCGCCGGACTCATCGTCCTCGTCATGATCATCGTCTTCTTGCTTCTTGTCGCGGCCCCGGACGGGCCTCTCTTGTTGATTATCCTTGCCGTGGTGGCCTCCTTGGCCGCCACGTTTCTTGCCGGATCCCTCGGCACCATCCGGGCTTTTCTCCTAGTCCCGCCGCTCATACTCGGCCTTCTGCTTCTTGGCAAGCATCTCTACCTGCCGGCAGTTTTGGAGATCATGGCCCTTAGTGCGGTGAATCTTGCAATACTGCTTGTCGGAGCCTCCTGGCTTGTCGGTAGCCGCCAAGGCCCGGCAAGCGTCACACCCGGCAACCTCCTTGCCGGGGTTGCTCGCCTTGGTCTTCTTGGTGGCGCCGGTGTCGTCGGATCCCTCGATGGCAAGCACGGTCTTGCCCTTGCGCTTTCTGTTATGGCGTCGGGCCTTCTTTGCTGGGGTGACGGTGTCATCCATGGAGTCGGTTTCCACACCGGTGTCTTCACCGGGCTACTTCCTTCCCTCTTCAGCACGAGCACACCGATCGTCCAGAACATAAAGTTTGGCCACATATCTGACCTTGTTCATCGCCAGCTCTTCACGCATCTTACGATTGCACACATTCTGATGGAACGCACTGATCACGGCGACGGGATGAACGTCTGGGATGTTGTACTGCACTCGGCTAAACCTTTGGATGTACTTGTGCAAGTTCTCTCCATCCTTTTGGGGGATGATGTGTAAATCACTCGCCTGGCCATGAGCCTGGTGACCTCCGGTAAAGAAGCCAACAAACTCATGGCACAGATCCGCCCAAGAAGAGATGGAATCCACCGGCAAGTGCATCAACCATGACATAACGTTAGGTTTGAGCGCCAACGGGAAGTAGTTGGCAAGCACCTTATCATCGCAGGCCCCAGCAGCTTGCATCGCGATGGTGTAGATGCTGAGGAACTCTGACGGGTGAGTCTTGCCATTGTACTTCTCGCCAACGTCGGGTTTGAATGTACGGTGGGAGGGCCACTGGAACTGCCGCAGCTCAAGGGTGAAGGCCGGACAACCCACCTCATAAGGTAGGCCACCGTAGCCTCCCGGCGCTGGGCGGTCCACAGCGGGCCCCGCCCGCCTATCCGACTGGTGGCGCGCGTCATGTCGGCGCTCGATCGTAGTTCAAACGTCCTCATGAGCCCGCTCCCGAAGGACTGATGCTGATCGCGGTTGGTTCGCGGGTCGGATGATGCGATAGAGATATCGTCTCGAGCGTTTTCGCGACGAACCGACGCCCGGGGTGGCCAGAGCGGAGGAGGGGAGTGCACCGTGGCTGCATCGCCTCCAGCGCGGTCTCCGCTGGCGTGCGGTGGCCCGGTGTAGCGACGGCCTATGGGTCCCGCCGGCCGCAACTCATCGTTGTTGGCGATGCCAACGAGGCTCCGCACGATGGCCCTCCACTCTTCGGGCTTCCCCGCGGCGGGAGGAAAATCGAGGAGCAGTTGCGTGCGTGCTAGGGCTTCCGCTGGCGTGGGTGGCAGCGAGAGCTGGGTGGACCGCGACACGCCTCGACTTCTAACCGCGTTAGAAGGAGCTGCGTCATGGCTCCGCAGCCGTTCGCCATCTCCATCAGCACCTCGGCGCGCATGCTGGCCCTCTTCTTCATGTGATGGGCGCACGGGACTCTTCCCAGGGCGGCGCGCAGGGTCACCGGCAGGGTGACGCTGCTCATCACGCACGACCTGGGAGGAGTGCGTCGTGGGCGCCGGTGTTGGCGTCTTGGAGGTCGCCGTGCCGCCGCCTGGCGGGATGGCGGCACCCTTGGAGGGCCCCACGCCGCCTGCGGGGGGCCCGACCCCACCTCCGGAGCCCGCGACTAGTGGCTCATCTCCTGGCGTGCGAGCGAGGCCACTGGCCAGGCCTGGACCATCAGGGTGATGTAGATGTTCGCGGGCCGCACCACGGGTTCTCTCCGTGATTGGCCCGCTACCGGTCCGCGCCGGTACCAACCCCGTCCCGGACGAACCGATCGCCATGGTCTTCTTCTTCTTAGGAGCCATGGTGATGAAGAACAGCTAGGTCGACTGCTAGGCCAGGTTCTCACAATTGTAGCGCCCCCTACCTGGCGCGCCAAAGATGTCGGTGGGAAACGACACCTATGGGATCACTGGAATCCCTTCTGTGGTTGCCGGGCGCGGGGATCATGAGAAGAGCGGGACTAGTAGACAACACAAGGGGGATTTACCCAGGTTCAGGCCACAAAGATGCGTAAAACCCTACGATCCTGCTTTTGGTGGACGTATTAGTGTTCTTGAGCTCTCGAACTAGCTCTAGGTGATGTGAGGTTCGAAAGATCCGAATCCTTCTCCCGTGTGCCATGGGCCTCCTTTTATAGGCGGAAGGGGTTGCCAAAGTGGCACACAGGAGGTGGAAAGTGCTACAGCGTTGCGAGCTTATCGCTAGTTATTACAGGACAAAGCGCATTAAATGCAAGGCTTAGGTGTCCCTTCGCTTTATCGGGGACGGGAGCGAGGCCCGTCCCATCCGTCGCCGCTCCTCCTTACTTCGACACGCGCCCTGGCCTGCGATGCATGCGGTGCCATGTAGGTAGGCAGGCAACTGAGGTGGCACGATGGTGGAGCCTCCACAAAGGGTTGCATGTTGCCACGCAGGCGCCTGCCCAGCTGGCTGGGTCAGCAGCTGCATGCGAATGGCAGTGAAGACTTAACTGGCGTGGGCCTGGCAGCGGCCCTGCCGGTGCGTTTGGCGAGGGTCTTGCCGGGTGGCCCGGCAAGGGTCTTGCCGTGGCGTGCTGGCGTCCCCGGCAAGGATCTTGCCGGGGGTCTTGTGGGTTTCTTCGGTGAGGACAGTTGCCTTCCTATCCTTATTTGATCTTGGGCATTTTATGTCTTTACAAAGATCTGCATGCCACCACGAAGGTGCGTCCCGAGTCCTATCCTGACGCGTTTGTCTAGCGTTGGTGGGCTCAAGGGTGGCTCGCTCAGCTGGTGCGGGCGGGCTCCCCCGGCAAGGGTCTTGTCGGGGCCGCTGAGGCTGCCCCGGCAAGGGTCCTTGCCGGGGGAACCTGCTCCGCCCATCTAATCTTTGTGGTCTTGGTCCTTGTCGTTGTTTTGTTTGCCTTGTGGCTTCGGCTTCTCTCCGCCTTCCCTTTCCTGCCCTATTATGTGTGGCCGTGGCGGGAGGCTCTAACTGCCCGTGCACAAGTAAAGGGGTCAAAAGTAGAGCCCCTAACTTTGTACACCGACACCGATGATCGAATCTCGGGCAAGTAACATACCGATGACAAAGGGAACAACGTATGTTGTTATGCGGTTTGATCGATAAAGATCTTCGTAGAATATGTAGGAGCCAATATGAGCATCCACGTTCCTCTATTGGTTATTGACCGGAGACGTGTCTCGGTCATGTCTACATAGTTCTCGAACCCGTAGGGTCCGCACGCTTAAAGTTAGATGACGGTTATATTATGAGTTTATGTGTTTTGATGTACCGAAGGTAGTTCGGAGTCCCGGATGAGATCAGGGACATGACAAGGAGTCTCGAAATGGTCGAGACGTAAAGATCGATATATTGGACGACTATATTCGGACATCGAAAAGGTTGCGAGTGATTCGGATATTTTTCGGAGTACCGGAGAGTTATGGGAATTCGTATTGGGCCTTAATGGGCCAAACGAGAAAGGAGAGAAAGGCCTCAAAGGGTGGCCTCACCCCTCCCCATGGACTGGTCCAAATTGGACTAGGGAGGGGGGCGCCCCCCTCCTTCCTTCTCCTTTTTCCTTCCCTTCTCCTACTCCTACAAGGAAAGGAGGAGTCCTACTCCCTGTGGGAGTAGGACTCCCCCCTTGGCACGCCCTCCTCTTGGCCGGCCGCCTCCCCCCTTGCTCCTTTATATATGGGGGCAGGGGGCACCTCTATACACAACAATTGATTCTTGAGATCTCTTAGCCGTGTGTGGTGCCCCCCTCCACCATAATCCACCTTGATAATATCGTAGCGGTGCTTAGGCGAAGCCCTGCGTCGGTAGAATATCATCATCATCACCACGCCGTCGTGCTGACGGAACTCTCCCTCGAAGCTCGGCTGGATCGGAGTTCGAGGGACGTCATCGAGCTGAACGTGGGCTAAACTCGGAGGTGTCGTGCGTTTGGTACTTGATCAGTCGGATCATGAATACGTACGACTACATGAACCGCGTTGTGCTAACGCTTCCGCTTTCGGTCTACGAGGGTGTGTGGACACACTCTCCCCTCTCGTTGCTATGCATCACCATGATCTTGCATGTGCTTAGGAATTTTTTTGAAATTACTACGTTCCCCAATAGTGGTATCAGAGCCAGGTTTTATGCGTTGATGTTATATGCACGAGTAGAACACAAGTGAGTTGTGGGCGATACAAGTCATATTGCTTACCAGCATGTCATTCTTTGGTTCGGCGGTATTGTTGGATGAAGCGGCCCGGACTGACATTACGCGTACGCTTATGCGAGACTGGTTCTACCGACGTGCTTTGCATACAGGTGGCTGGCGGGTGTCAGTTTCTCCAACTTTAGTTGAACCGAATGTGGCTACTCCCGGTCTTTGAGAAGGTTAAAACAACACTAACTTGACGAACTATCATTGTGGTTTTGATGGGTAGGTAAGAATGGTTCTTGTTCAGCCCGTAGCAGCCACGTAAAACTTGCAACAACAAAGTAGAGGACGTCTGACTTGTTTTTGCAGGGCATGTTGTGATGTGATATGGTCAAGACGTGATGAGATATAATTTATTGTATGAGATGACCATGTTTTGTGGAAGTTATCGGCAACTGGCAGAAGCCTTATGGTTGTCTCTTTATTGCATAAGATGCAAGCGCCAAATAATTGCTTTACTTTATCGCTATGCGATAGCAATAGTTCCAAGAGCAATAGTTGGCGAGACGACCATGTGTCGACACATTGATATAGATCAAGATGATGGAGATCATGGTGTCGTGTCGATGATGATAGAGATCATGATAGTACTTTGGAGATGGAGATCAAACGCGCAAGATGATCATGGCCATATCATGTCACATATTTTGATTGCATATGATGTTTATGTTTTATACATCTTATTTTGCTTAGTTCGACGGTAGCTTTATAAGATGATCTCTCACTAAATTTCAAGGTATAATTGTTCTCCCTGAGTATGCGGCATTGCGAAAGTTCTTCGTGCTGAGACACCACGTGATGATCGGGTGTGATAGGCTCTACGTTCAAATACAATGGGTGCAAAACAGTTGCACACGCGGAATACTCAAGTTAAACTTGACGAGCCTAGCATATACAGATATGGCCTCGGAACACTGAGACCGAAAGGTCGAGCGTGAATCATATAGTAGATATGATCAACATAGTGATGTTCCATTGAAAACTACTCCATCTCACGTGATGATCGGACATGGTTTAGTTGATTTGGATCACGTGATCACTTAGATGATTAGAGGGATGTCTATCTAAGTGGGAGTTCTTAAGTAATATGATTAATTGAACTTTAATTTATCATGAACTTAGTCCTGATAGTATTTTGCAAATTATGTTGTAGATCAATAGCTCGCGTTGTTGCTTCCCTATGTTTTATATGTGTTCCTAGAGAAAACTAAGTTGAAAAATGATAGTAGCAATGATGCGGACTAGGTCCGTGATATGAGGTTTATCCTCATTGCTGCAAAGAAGAATTATGTCCTTGATGCACCGCTACGTGATAGACCTATTGCAAGAGCAGATGCAGACGTTATCAATGTTTGGCTAGCTCAATATGATGACTACTTGATAGTTTAGTGCACCATGCTTAACGGCTTAGAATCGGGACTTCAAAGACGTTTTGAACGTCATGGACCATATGAGATGTTCCAGGAGTTGAATTTAATATTTCAAGCAAATACCCGAGTTGAGAGATATGAAGTCTCCAACGAGTTCTATAGCTAAAAGATGGAGGAGAATTTCTCAACTAGTGAGCATGTGCTCAGATTGTCTGGGTACTACAATCGCTTGAATCAAGTGGGAGTTAATCCTCCAGACAAGATAGTGATAGACAGAGTTCTCTAGTCACCATCACCAAGTTACTAGAACTTCGTGATGAACTATAGTATGCAAGGGATGACGAAAACGATTCCCGAGCTCTTCGTGATGTTGAAATTAACGAAGGTAGAAATCAAGAAAGAACATCAAGTGTTGATGATTAACAAGATCACTAGTTTCAATAAAAGGGCAAAGGGAAAGAAAGGGAACTTCAAGTAGAATGACAAGCAAGTTGTCATTCCCGCGAGAAAACCCAAAATTGGACCAAAGCCTGAAACTGAGTGCTTACACTTCAAGGGAAATGGTCACTGGAAACGGAAATGCCCTGAGTATTCGGTGGATAAGAAGGATGGCAAAGTGAACAAGGGTATATTTGGTATACAGGTTATTGATGTGTGCCTTACTAGTGTTTATAGTAGCCCCTGAGTATTTGATACTTGTTCGGTTGCTAAGATTAGTAATTCGGAACAAGAGTTACATAATAAACAGAGAATAGTTGAGGCGAAGTGACGATGAGTGTTGGAAGTAGTTCAAAGATTGATATGATCATCATCATACACTCCCTATACTTTCGGGATTAGTGTTAAACCTAAATAAATGTTATTTGGTGTTTCCGTTGAGCATGAATATGACTTGATCATGTTTATTGCAATACGACTATTCACTTAAAGTTAGAGAATAATTGTTGTTCTATTTACATGAATAAAACCTTCAATGGTCATACACCCAATGAAAATAGTTTGTTGGATCTCGATCGTTGTGATACACATATTCATAACATTGATGCCAAAAGATGCAAAGTTAATAATGATACTGCAACTTATTTGTGGCACTGCCGTTTGGGTCATATCGGTGTAAAGCGCATGAAGAAGCTCCATAAAGATGGATTTTCGGAATCACTTGGTTATTAATCATTTGATGCTTGAGAACCGTGCCTTTTGGGCAAGATGACTAAAACTTCGTTCTTCAGAACAATGGAACAAGCTACTGACTTGTTGGAAATAATACATACCGATGTATGCGGTCCAATGAGTGTTGATGCTCGTGGCGGGTATCGTTATTTTCTGACCTTCATAGATGATTTGAGCAGATATGAGTATATCTACTTGATGAAACATAAGTCTGAAATATTTGAAAAGTTCAAAGAATTTCAGAGTGAAGTGGAAAATCATCGTAACAAGAAAATAAAGTTTTTGTGATTTGATCGCGGAGACGAATATTTGAGTTACGAGTTTGGTCTTCAATTAAAACAATGTGGAATAGTTTCACAAACTCATGCGACCTGGAACACCACAGCGTAATGGTGTGTCCGAACATCATAACCACACTTTATTTGATATGGTGCGATCTATGATGTCTCTTACCGATTTACCATTATCATTTTGGGGTTATGCATTAGAGACAGCTGCATTCACTTTAAATAGGGCACCATCAAAATCCGTTGAGACGACGCCTTACGAATTGTGGTTTGGCAAGAAACCAAAGTTGTCGTTTCCTAAAGTTTGGGGCTGCGATGCTTATGTGAAAAAGCTTCAACCTGATAAGCTCGAACCCAAATCGAAGAAATGTGTCTTCATAGGACACCCAAAGCAAACTATTGGGTACACCTTCTATCATAGATCCGAAGGAAAAATCTTTGTTGCTAAGAATGGATCCTTTCTAGAGAAGGAGTTTCTCTCGAAAGAAGTGACTGGGAGGAAAGTAGAACTTGATGAGGTAGTTGTACCTTCTCCCTTATTGGAAAGTAGTTCATCACACAAATCAGTTCCCGTGATTCCTACACCAATTAGTGAGGAAGCTAATGATGATGATAATGAAGCTTCAGATCAAGTTACTACAGAACCTCGTAGGTCTTCTAGAGTACGGTCCGCACCAGAGTGGTACGGTAATCCTACTCTAGAAGTCATGCTACTAGACCATGATAAACCTACGAACTATGAGGAAGCGATGATGAGCCCAGATTCCGCGAAATGGCTGGAGGCCATGAGATCTGAGATAGGATCCATGTATGAGAACAAAGTGTGGACTTTGGTGGACTTGCCCGATGATCGGCAAGCCATAGAAAATAAATGGATTTTAAAGAGGAAGACGGACGTTGATAGTAGTGTTACTATCTACAAAGCTCGACTTGTCGCAAAATAGTTTTCAACAATTTCAAGGTGTTGACTACAATGAGATTTTCTCAACTGTAGCGATGCTTAAGTCTGTTTGAATCATGTTAGCAATTGCCACATTTTATGAAATCTGGCAAATGGATGTCAAAACTGCATTCCTTAATGGTTTTCTTCAAGAAGATTTGTATATGATGCAACCAGAAGGTTTTGTCAATCCTAAAGGTGCTAACAAAATGTGCAAGCTCTAGTGATCCGTCTATGGACTGGTGCAAGCATCTCGGAGTTGGAATATATGCTTTGATAAGTTGATCAAAGCATATAGTTTTATACGGACTTGTAGTGAAGCCTGTATTTACAATAAAGTGAGTGGGAGCACTACAGCCTTTCTGATAAGTATATGTGAGTGACATATTGTTGATCAGAAATGATGTAGAATTTTTCTGGAAAGCATAAAGAAGTGTTTGAAAGGAGTTCTTTAAAAGAAAGACCTTAGTAAACCTACTTACATATTGAGCATCAAGATCTATTGAGATCGATCAAGACGCTTGATAAGATTTTCAATGAGTACATACCTTGAAAAGATTTTGAAGTAGTTCAAAATGGAACAGTCAAAGAAAGAATTCTTGCGTGTGTTGCAAAGGTATGAAATTGAGTAAGACTCAAATCCCGACCACGGCAGAAAATAGAAAGAGAAATAAAATCATTCCCTGTGCCTCAGTCATAGATTCTATAAAAGTATGCCATGCTATGGACCAGACCTATTGTATACTATGCCCTGGTTTGGCAAGGGAGTACAATGGTGATCTAGGAGTAGATCACTGGACATTGGTCAAAATTATCCTTAGTGGAATAAGGATATGTTTCTCGATTATGGAGGTCACAAGAGGTTCGTCGTAAAGGGTTACGTCGATGCAAGATTTGACACTGATCCAGACGACTCTAAGTCTCAATCTGGATACATATTGAAAGTGGGAGCAATTAGCTAGAGTAGCTCCGTACAGAGCATTGTAGACATAGAATATTTTTGCAAAATACATACGGCTCTGAATGTGACAGACCAGTTGACTAAACTTCTCTCGTGAGAAAAACATGATCACACCTTAGTACTCTTTGGGTGTTAATCACATAGCAATGTGAACTAGATTATTGACTCTAGTAAACCCTTTGGGTGTCGGTGCACATGACGATGTGAACTATGGGTGTTAATCATATACAGATATGAACTAGATTATTGACTCTCGTGCAAGTGGGAGACTGAAGGAAATATGCCCTAGAGGCAATAATAAAGTTATTATTTGTTTCCTTATTTCATGACAAATGTTTATTATTCATGCTAGAACTGTATTAACCAGAAACATAATACATGTGTGAATACATAGACAAACATAGTGTCACTAGTATGCCTCTACTTGACTAGCTCATTGAATCAAAGATGGTTGTGTTTCCTAACCATAGACATGAGTTGTCATTTGGTTAACGGGATCACATCATTAGGAGAATGATGTGATTGACTTGACCCATTCCGTTAGCTTAGCACTTGATCGTTTAGTATGTTGCTATTGCTTTCTTCATGACTTATACATGTTCCTATGACTATGAGATTATGCAACTCCCGTTTATTGGAGGAACACTTTGTGTGCTACCAAACGTCACAACGTAACTGGGTGATTATAAAGGTGCTCTACAGGTGTCTCCGAAGGTACTTGTTGAGTTGGCGTATTTCAAGATTAGGATCTGTCACACCGATTGTCGGAGAGGTACCTCTGGGCCCTCTAGGTAATGCACGTCACTATAAGCCTTGCAAGCAATGTGGCTAATGAGTTAGTTACGGAATGATGCATTATGTGACGAGTAAAGAGACTTGCCGGTAACGAGATTGAACTAGGTATTGAGATACTGACGATCGAATCTCGGGCAAGTAACATACTGATGACAAAGGGAACACCGTATGTTGTTATGCGGTTTGACTGATAAAGATCTTCATAGAATATGTAGGAGCCAATATGAGCATCCAGGTTCCGCTATTGGTTATTGACCGGAGACATGTCTCGATCATGTCTACATAGTTCTCGAACCCGTAGGGTCCGCACGCTTAAAGTTAGATGACGGTTATATTATGAGTTTATGTGTTTTGATGTACCGAAGGTAGTTCGGAGTCCCGGTTGAGATCGGGTACATGACGAGGAGTCTCGAAATGGTCGAGACGTAATGATCGATATATTGGACGACTATATTCGGACATCGGAAAGGTTCCGAGTGATTCGGGTATTTTTCAGAGTACCGTAGAGTTACGGGAATTCGTATTGGGCCTTAATGGGCCATTCGGGAAAGGAGAGACAAGCCTCAAAGGGTGGCCTCACCCCTCCCCATGGACTGGTCCGAATTGGACTAGGGAGGGGGGCGCCCCTTCCTTCCTTCTCCTTTTTCCTTCCCTTCTCCTACTCCTACAAGGAAAGGAGGAGTCCTACTCCCCCCTTGGCGCGCCCTCCTCTTGGCCGGCCGCCTCCCCCCTTGCTCCTTTATATACGGGGGCAGGGGGGCACCTCTAGACACAACAATTGATCCTTGAGATCTCTTAGCCGTGTGCGGTGCCCCCCTCCACCATAATCCACCTCGGTAATATCGTAGTGGTGCTTTGGCGAAGCCCTACGTCGGTAGAACATCATCATCGTCGCCACGCCGTCGTGCTGATGGAACTCTCCCTCAAAGCTCGGCTGGATCAGAGTTCGAGGGATGTCATCGAGCTGAACATGTGCTGAACTCGGAGGTGCCGTGCATTCGGTACTTGATCGGTCGGATCGTGAATATGTACGACTACATCAACCACATTGTGCTAACGCTTCCGCTTTCAGTCTACGTGGGTACGTGGACACACTCTCCCCTCTCGTTGCTATGCATCACCATGATCTTGCATGTGCGTAGGAATTTTTTTGAAATTACGACGTTCCCCAACAATCACATCCTGAGAATTTGCACCACCGCGCACCGGATTAGGCCCTTGAGGGGCGTCACGGTTCCGTGCACTGCTTGACACAGCCGGTTCATCAATGTTCCTGCTGTAACTCCTGCTCGAGCGAGGGGTTGAATGGATTTTGTCTCGGCTATATGAATAGGCCTGCTGCTGTACCATAGCGGTTTGAAGGAGATCCCTGGCCCGTCGCGTCTCAACCGCCGCTGGAGACTCGCCCTCCATTGGAATAGCTGCCAATTGAGATGCCGCAGCGATCATGTTATCCAAAGGGGTGGAGAAGTTACCCAGGGCGGTCTGCATGTACTGCGGCGGGTTATCTATTTGTCGAGGCGGGTCCGTCATCCGTGGTTGATCTGGTGCTCCTGTCCCAGGTGCTTCAGTCCGGTTTATTGCTGCCGGATTACTGGGTCCTGCTCCTGGCATGTTGAAGAGATTCATTGCTTCATAAACTGGCGGCAGACGAGACCGATGCCTCCTCCTCAACACGTCGTTCGAAGCGTTCTGATCCAGCATGAGCCGGTAATTCTCTGCTTGAATCCGCTGTGACTGGGCATCTAAAGCGGCCCGCTCATCAGCCATCCTGGTTTCCTCAGCCGCCAAGTCCTCCTTGGCCTGAGTTATCTGATCCCGCAGATTTGTGACATCCGCACTATGCCGATCTTGAGTCCCCGGGGTAACTGTTGTTGTCAACAATGTCGTCCAGGCGTCCAATAAACCAGACAGAACTTGAGCCAGCCGGCGTGCAGGGCCTCCTACCCCGGCTGCCGATCCGGAAGTCATCACTGCTGCAGTTGAAGATTGCAATGTGGGCTGTGTACCGGCCATGAAGATTGCAACCTGGTTTGGCGGTTCAAGGGGGTCCGGAATACTGTCGCCATCGGAACAGCCCCCGAACCGACCATCTTGTAGCTGGTACAGCGACTCGGTCTCGCCGGTGGATGATTCGCCATCAGAGTAAGAGACCGTCTCACCATCGGAGACCGGTTCAGACTCCGCACCATGGATGAATCCAACGAACGCACACTTCAAGGCAGGCTGAACCAGGGCAGGGCTTGCACGCTGAGCCGTCTCCATGAGGTCGGTGCAGATGTCCGGCTCAGGGCCCGGTTCGCCGATCTTGCCGATGAAGACGTGAATTGCTCCAAAGGGGACCCGGTAGCCGTACTCAATTGAGACAGCCTCGGGGCCCCAGCTCGCATCGTCGATGTAGAGTTTGCCGCGACGACTCTTGGTCATCCGGCCCACTGCGTATCCCTTGAGCCCTTCAAAGTTTCCCTTCAAGAACTCAAAACCATCGTGCGATAGCCCCACGGTGGGCGCCAACTGTCGTGGAATTAACACGTCAGATGTCCTAGTGAGAGGACTTAGTCGTGGAGCCATCGCAACGAGATTAGCTTAAAGGGGTTAAACCGGACAAAGGACACGGGGAGTTTATACTGGTTCGGCCCCTTGCGGTGAAGGTAAAAGCCTACGATCCAGTTGTGATGGAATTGATGGGGTCTCGATGAGCAGAGAGCGAATCTGCTTTACCTATCTCTCGAGTTGTTGTTTCTTGTCCCTGAACCGCCACCAAATTGCCCCTTTATATATACAGGTTGATGCCCGACGATTTACAGAATACCAAGGCCAGCTCATATACGTGTCCTGCTCGGTTTCTACCTTTCCCTATCTACAACACAAGTTACATATCTCATGGCGGTTTATGTCTATGAGCCCTAATCCGCCCTTTGGCTCTGGGCCTCTAAGTCTTCTGTAGTAAAGTGTCATATACCTTGTCTTCATGGGCTTCAATACGGATGAGCATAACCCGGCCCCTCCTGGCGGTTTATACACAGTAGTTATATCCCCAATACTTGCCGTTTTATTCGCCCTCTCTTTCCCAATCTCCTCTCTCTTTCGCTTGCCTTTATGCTTGCTTGTGTGTTGGATTGCTTGTCGCGATGGCGCAAGATAATACCAAATTGTGTGACTTTTCCAATACCAATAATAATGATTTACTTAGTACTCTGATTGCTCCTCTTAATGATGTTGAGTCCTATGAAATCAATGCTGCTTTGCTGAATCTTGTTATGAAAGATCAATTCTCCGTCCTTCCTAGTGAAGATGCCGCTACCCATGTAAACAACTTTGTTGATTTGTGTGAGATGCAAAAGAAGAAAGATACGGATAATGATATTGTTAAATTGAAGTTATTTCTGTTTTCACTTAGAGATCGTGCTAAAATTTGGTTTTCGTCTTTGCCTAAGAATAGTATTGATTCATGGAATAAGTGCAAAGATGCTTTTATCTCTAAGTATTTTCCTCCCGCTAAGATCATCTCTCTTAGGAATGATATTATGAATTTAAAACAACTTGATCATGAGCATGTTGCCCAATCTTGAGAAAGAATGAAATTAATGATTTGCAATTGCCCTACTCATGGTTTGAATTTATGGATGATCATAGAAAATTTTTATGCCGGATTGAATTTTGCTTCTAGAAATCTTTTAGATTCGGTCGCGGGAGGCACTTTTATGGAAATCACTTTAGGAGAAGCTACTAAACTCCTTGATAACATTATGGCTAATTATTCTCAATGGCACACCGAAAGATCTACTAGTAAAAAAGTGCATGCTATAGAAGAAATTAATGTTTTGAATGGAAAGATGGATGAACTTATGAAATTGTTTGCTACTAAGAGTGCTCCTATTGATCCCAATGATATGCCTTTGTCTACTTTGATTGAGAATAACAATGAATCTATGGATGTGAATTTTGTTGGTAGAAATAATTTTCGTAACAATGCTTATAGAGGAAACTTTAATCCTAGACCATTCCCTAGTAATTCCTCTAATAATTATGGAAATTCCTACAATAATTCTTATGGTAATTTCAATAAGATGCCCTCTGATTTTGAGAATAGTGTTAAAGAATTTATGATCTCTCAAAAGAATTTTAATGCCTTGCTTGAAGAAAAATTGCTTAAAGTTGATGATTTGGCTAGGAACGTTGATAGACTTTCGCTTGATGTTGATTCTTTGAAACTCAGATCTACTCCTCCTAAGCATGATATCAATGAGTCTCTCAAATCTATGATAATTTCCATTGATGAGTGCAAAGAAAGAACCGCTAGATTGCGTGCCAAGAAAGATTGCTTTGTAAAAGTGTGTTCTTCTAGTTTCCATGAAAATAATGATGAAGATCTAAAAGTTATTGATGTGTCCCCTATTAAATCTTTGTTTTGCAATATGAATCTTAAAAATTATGGGACTGGAGATGAGTCAACTTTAGTTAAAAGGCATTCCAATGATTCAGAGTTTTTAGATCTTGATGCTAAATTTCTAAAAGTGGGATTGGAGAGGTCAAGACATTAAATAGCATTGAACCCACTATCTTGGATTTCAAGGATTTTAATTATGATAATTGTTCTTTAATAGATTGTATTTCCTTGTTGCAATCCGTGTTGAATTCTCCTCATGCTTATAGTCAAAATAAAGCTTTTACCAAACATATTGTTGATGCCTTGATGCAATCTTATGATGAAAAACTTAATTTGGAAGTTTCTGTACCTAGAAAACTTTATGATGAGTGGGAACCTACTATAAAGATTAAAATTAAAGATCATGAGTGTTATGCTTTATGTGATTTGGGTGCTAGTGTTTCCACCATTCCAAAAACTTCATGTGATATTCTAGGTTTCCATGATCTTGATGATTGCTCTTTAAATTTGCACCTTGCGGATTCCACCATTAAGAAACCTATGGGAAGGATCAATGATGTTCTTATAGTTGCAAATCGGAATTATGTGCCCATAGATTTTATCGTTCTTGACATAGATTGCAATCTCTCTTGTCCTATTATTCTTGGTAGGCCTTTCCTTAGAACGATTGGTGCAATTATTGATATGAAGGAAGGGAATATTATATTCCAATTTCCATTAAGGAAAGGCATGGAGCACTTTCCAAGAAATAAATTTAAATTACCTTATGAATCTATCATGCGAGCTACTAATGAATTGAGTGCCAAAGATGGCACTACTTAGATCTATCCTCGCTTTTATGCCTAGCTTGGGGCGTTAAACAGTAGCGCTAGTTGGGAGACAACCCAATTTTATTTTTGTTTTTTTGTTTTTGCTTCTGTTTAGTAATAAATTTTTCATCTAGATTCTGTTTAGATGTGTTTTTATGTTTTAATTAGTGTTTGTGCCAAGTACAACCTATAGGATAACCTACGGTGATAGTTAACTTGATTCTGCTAAAAAACAGAAACTTCTGCGCGCATGAAAATAATTTTACTATTTCACAGAAACGTGCTTCTGCGTTGATTCTTTTTTCTGTAGATCAATAGACAAATTTTCTAGGACTTCCTATTTTGGTAGGATTTTTAGAGTTCCAGATGTATTCGAGAGTTACAGATTTCTACAGACTGTTCTGTTTTTGACAGATTCTGTTTTTGTGTGTTGTTTTCTTATTTTGATGCATCTATGGCTAGCATCGGTGGGTATAAACCATAGAGAAGTTGGAATACAGTAGGTTTAACACCAATATAAATAAAGAATGAGTTCATTGCAGTACATTATGTGGTGGTTTTTCTTTCTTGCACTAACGGAGCTTATGAGATTTCCTGTTGAGTTTTGTGTTGTGAAGTTTTCAAGTTTTGGGTAAAGATTTGATGGACTATGGAATAAGGAGTGGCAAGTGCATAAGCTTGGGGATGCACATGGCACCACAAGATATTCAAGGATAACCAAAAGCCTAAGCTTGGGGATGCCCCGGAAGGCATCCCCTTTTTCGTCTTCGTCTATCGGTAACTTTACTTGGAGCTATATTTTTATTCGCCACATGATATGTGTTTTGCTTGGAGCGTCTTGTATTATATGAGTCTTTGCTTTTTAGATTACCACAATCATCCTTGCTGTACACACCTTTTGGGAGAATCCCACTTGATTAGAATTTATTAGAAAACTCTATGTGCTTCACTTATATCTTTTGAGCTAGATAGTTTTTGCTCTAGTGCTTCACTTATATCTTTTAGAGCACGGCGGTGGATTAATTTTGTAGAAATTGTTAATCTCTCATGCTTCACTTATATTATTTTGAGAGTCTCTTAGAACAGCATGGTATTTGCTATGGTTATAAAATTGGTCCTAGAATGATGGGCATCCAAGTTGGGTATAATAAAAACTATCATAGAAAGTGAATTGGATGCTATGATCAATTTGATACTTGATAATTGTTTTGAGATATAGAGGTGGTAATATTAGAGTCATCCTAGTTGGGTGATTATGAATTTAAAAAATACTTGTGTTGAAGTTTGTTATTCCCGTAGCATGCACGTATGGTGAACCGCTTTGTGATGAAGTTGGAGCACAATTTTATTTATTGATTGTCTTCCTTATGAGTGGCGGTCGGGGACGAGCGATGGTCTTTTCCTACCAATCTATCCCCCTAGGAGCATGCGCGTAGTACTTTGTTTCCAGTAACTTGTAGATTTTTGCAATAAGTATATGAGTTCTTTATAACTAATGTTGAGTCCATGGATTATACGCACTCTCACCCTTCCACCATTGCTAGCCTCTCTTGTGTCGCGCAACTTTCGCCAGTACCATACACCCACCATATACCTTCCTCAAAACAGCCACCATACCTACCTATTATGGCATTTCCAAAGCCATTCCGAGATATATTGCCATGCAACATTCCACCGTTCCATTTATATGACACGCATCATCATTGTCATATTGCTCTTTGCATGATCATGTAGTTGACATCGTATTTGTGGCAAGGCCACCTTCATAATTTTCATACATGTCACTCTTGATTCATTGCGTATCTCGGTACACCGCCGGAGGCATTCATATAGAGTCATATCTTGTTCTAAGTATTGAGTTGTAATCTTGAGTTGTAAGTACATAAAAGTGTGATGATCTTCATTATTAGAGCATTGTTCCAGTGAGGAAAGGATGATGGAGACTATGATTCCCCCACAAGTTGGGATGAGACTTCGGACTTAAAAAAAAAGAGAAAGGCCAAATAAAAAATAGAAATGGCCAAATAAAAATATGAGAGAAAAGAGAGAAGGGACAATGCTACTATCCTTTTTACCACACTTGTGCTTCAAAGTAGCACCATGATCTTCATGATAGAGAGTCTCCTATGTTATCACTTTCATATACTAGTGGGAATTTTTCATTATAGAACTTGGCTTGTATATTCCAATGATGGGCTTCCTCAAAATGCCCTAGGTCTTCGTGAGCAAGCGAGTTGGATGCACACCCACTTAGTTTCTTTTGTTGAACTTTCATACATTTATAGCTCTAGTGCATCCGTTGCATGCAATCCCTACTGACTCACATTGATATCTATTAATGGGCATCTCCATAGCCCGTTGATACGCCTAGTTGATGTGAGACTATCTTCTCCTTATTTTATCTTCTCCACAACCACCATTCTATTCCACATATAGTGCTATGTCCATGGCTCACGCTCATGTATTGCGTGAAAGTTGAAAAAGTTTGAGATTACTAAAGTATGAAACAATTGTTTGGATTGTCATCGGGGTTGTGCATGATTAAATACTTTGTGTGATGAAGATAGAGCAACAGCCATACTATATGATTTTGTAGGGATAACTTTCTTTAGCCATGTTATTTTGAGAAGACATGATTGCTTTATTAGTATGCTTGAAGTATTATTATTTCTTATGTCTATATGAACTTTTATTTTGAATCATTTGGATCTGAACATTCATTCCACAATAAAGAAAATTACATTGAGAATTATGCTAGGTAGCATTCCACACCAAAAATTCTATTTTTATCATTTACCTACTAGAGGATGAGCAGGAATTAAGCTTGGGGATGCTTGACACGTCTCCAACGTATCTATAATTTTTGATTGTTCCATGCTATTATATTACCCGTTTTGGATGTTTATGGGCTTACTTTACACTTTTATATCATTTTTGAGACTAACCTACTAACCGGAGGCCCAGCCCGAATTGCTGTTTTTTTGCCTATTTTAGTGTTTCAAAGAAAAGGAGCGGTCTTTTTGGAACGCCCAGTCCAAACACGATGAAACCTTCGGGAGCAATCTTTTTGGAACAAATGCAAACCTGGAGACTTGGAGTGGAAGTCAAGCAACAAGTGAGGCGGCCACGAGGGTGCCCGGCGTGCCCCCTACAGGTGGGCGCGCCCCGCACCATCGTGGGCCCCTCGGGCGTCCACCGACCTACTTCTTCCTCCTATATATACCTATGTACCCTGAGAACATCATAATAGACCATGAAAACCTAATTCCACCGTTGCAACCTTCTGTATCCGCGAGATCCCATCTTGGAGCCTTCACCGGCGCTCCGCCGGAGGGGGAATCGACCATGGAGGGCCTCTACATCATCTCCAAGGACATTCCGATGAGTTGTGAGTAGTTTACCACAGACCTTCGGGTCCATAGTTTTTAGCTAGATGGCTTCTTCTCTCTCTTTGAATCTCAATACAAAGTTCTCCTCAATCTTCTTGGAGATCTATTCGATGTAACTCTTTTTGCGGTGTGTTTGTCGAGATCCAATGAGTTGTGGGTTTATGATCAAGTTTATCTATGAGAAATATTTGAATCTCCTCTGAATTCTTTTATGTGTGATTAAGTTATTTTTGCAAGTCTCTTTGAATTATCAGTTTGGTTTGGCCTACTAGATTAATCCTTCTTGCAATGGGAGAAGTGCTTAGCTTTGGGTTCAATCTTCCGGTGTCCTTTTCCAGTGATAGCAGGGGCAGCAAGGCACGTATTGTATTGTTGTCATCGAGGATAAAAAGATGGGGTTTATATCATATTGCATGAGTTTATCCCTCTACATCATGTCATCTTTCTTAATGTGTTACTCTGTTCTTATGAACTTAATACTCTAGATGCATGCTGGATTGCGGTCGATGTTTGGAGTAATAGTAGTAGATGCAGGCAGGAGGCGATCTACTTGTCACGGACGTGATGCCTATATACATGATCATGCCTAGATAATCTCATGATTATTCGCTTTTCTATCAATTGCTCGACAGTAATTTGTTCACCCGCTGTAATACTTATGCTATCTTGAGAGAAGCTACTAGTGAAACCTATGGCCCCCGGGTCTATCTTTTATCATATAAGTTTTCAATCTACTTTTATTTGCATCTTTACTTTTCCATCTATATCATAAAAATACCAAAAATATTTATCTTATCATATTATCTCTATCAGATCTCACTTTCACAAGTGGCCGTGAAGGGATTGGCAACCCCTTTATTGCGTTGGTTGCGAGGTTCTTGTTTGTTTGTGTAGGTGCGTGGGACTTTTAAGGAGCCTCCTACTGGATTGATACCTTGGTTCTCAAAAACTGAGGGAAATACTTACGCTACCTTGCTGCATCACCCTTTCCTCTCCGAGGAAAACCAACGCAAGCTCAAGACGTAGCACCCCACATGGGGAGGCCGAGGTGTCGAAGAAGGGAAAATCCCTCCTTCCAGACCATTCCACCACAGCCACCAATAGCGGCGAGGAGTGGGAACCCAGGGCCAAGCCCCTGGCTAAGTCGTAAGTATCTGGACACAATAATATTTCTGGTATGTTTGCTTTATCGCTTCTTAACATGCCAGACGTGCACCTGCAATCCGGCCAGATCCAACATCGAGATATCCTCCTCTTCGGAGGGGTCTCTGGACCCATCGGTGACGAACAGCGATTCACTTCTGACAGCCTCCTCCCTAGGGCCGCGGACGACACTGAGGTGTTGTCTCGAAAGATACCATGCCAAGGGGAGACAGCTCCGGAGACGCCCCTAGGCGAAATCCCAATCGCTGGTCACATGGGGCGGAAGACCCCCATGGACTCCGATAATGGGGGGCGCAGCCAGTTTGGCCCCCAGCCGAATATGGCTCCGGAAACCCAGGTGGTTCCGGATTCAGGCACGCAGCCTCTCCCCAAGGAGGGCGAGCCACCTGTACCGATGACCTCTGTCCATCCAGAGGCACCGGACAACTTGCTGGAAACGCTTCACAGTGCTTCCATTGATGAAGAACACCGTACTCTTATGAGTACGGTGATTAATAAGGCCCGGTCCGCCAAAAGCGGATTAACCGAAGCCTGCGCTAGCCTTCTAACAGGCTTTGAGGTAAGTAATAAAATTGTGAGAGAATATCACCATGTAGACAGTAGCCCCTGATGCTCTATTTGGTGTTCGGAAAGAAAAGAAGAACAGAGGATCAAATAATATTCGCAAGAGTCTAATATAAGATGTCTATGTGAATAAGCAGGCGTCGCTGCTGGCCGCTGCCGCTCGTGCTATGGAGGTCTCTGGACTAAAGAAGGACCTGGAGCGGACCGAGGGAGAGCTCGTCCTCGCGAAGAGGCAGCTGGAGGAAGGTCAAGGTACGAAATATCCTGCCCGTATACTTATTAAGGATAAATGGTTTCTGCTAATAAAAGCGTCATGAACTTTTATAGGGGCCACGACCCAAGTGGCGGCCCTTAAGAAGGCGCTGGTCGAGGTTGAAGACAAAGCGGCCAAGGAACGCGTCGCGTGCGAGAAGCAAGAGGCCCGGGTCAGCGAGGTCCAACAAGAGCTCCAGGATTTCGTCCAGAAATATGAGTCCTTGGAGCGTGACTCTAATACGCAAGAGTCCGAGCTTGCTAAGGCCCTCCAGAGCACGCAGGACGCCAAAGCCGAAGCCCAGAAGGCCCTCCAGGAGATCCAGGCGGCCAAGAAGATTGCGGCAGGTAAGGCATTCGTTATGCAAAGCAAGCATGTGAAGGAGACATTCTTTTTACCTATTCGAATTTGGAGTTCTCTAGGAGCGTTCGCAGATTTGCGGCGCAGCATATCTGATGCCGCAGAGTTCTACCGAGCCAAAGAAGGGAGCTCAACAGAGAAGTTGTTCTGGTCTCAATATCTTGAAACAGAACATCCGATGCCCTTGAGCGACCAGCTGAAGCAATTGGTCGAGCTGCACAAGGCAGCCGAACTGGCCATGAAGGACCTCATAGTCCGGCTATGGCCTGCCGAGCCTATGCCCAGCAGCTACTTCGGTCTCGTGAAGCGGCTTGTAAGTGCCTGCCCCCAACTTGAAGTCATAAAGCGGTCAGTTTGTATTGAAGGTGCGCGGATGGCCTTTGCCCGTGCAAAGATGCATTGGGCGAAGATGGACGCCACGGCGCTGATGACCGATGGGCCGCCGAAAGGCAAAGAGCACCGCCGACCTGAAAATTATTATGACAGTGTCCTGAAGGGCTCCCGTCTTATGGAAAACAATGTACTAAGGATGTAATCTTTGAATGAATGCACTCATTTTATCCTGTAATATGAAACAAGTTCATTTGCGCAATATAATGCTTGTTGATTTAAAATTTTACCTCTTGTGCGGCCGTATACAAAATCTGAGAGTTGGCCAGTCGTCGGCTTCTGCCCCCATGTAACTACTACATGGGTGTTCGGGATAAATCTAAACACTCTTTATCCAAGTTTTTGGTCCTTTAAGGTGGTGTCTAGCGCAACGAACAAGGCAATCGGACTATACAGCTTTATCACCCTCACTTAGCCATAGAAGTTCTATAATTTTAAATTTTGGCATAGCCCCTGGTATTCGGAAGACCGAACTTGGGGCGCTATACACACCTAAACCGGACAAAGACCGATTCCTCGCATGAAGTGGAAAAAATCTTTAAGGATTTGAAACCTCTCGAACAGCGACTAGCTCTCGCCACATCATGACAGTCAGTTTTCGGCTTTCTCTACTGAGGTGCTCGTCCGGAAGATCCGGGACACAATCGCAGTAGTTCTCCCCTTACTGCCCTAGCCAATATAGTGGAACGTAGGGTAGCAAGCACAGGAGCCGGGCAACCCAACTATTGACCCAAGACATGATTCGGAGCTGATGCATATAATGCTATAAGTTCGGGGTGCCGCACTGTTGAAAGTGTTCGGACTTTCTTGCCGTGTTATGGGGTACATTGAAGCCCCTAGCGAATTAAACATACCAGAATGTACGGGTGCGATTTGTAATAAATAAACAGTCAAGGAAAAAATAAAGTAATAAGCTGACGCTACAAATTATTTTCCATTGTTATTTGAATAATACGTCAAGGCATATGTATACAAGTAATTTAATGAGCAAATAGGGCTATTTAACACGCCCTAACCAAGAGCGAGCTGCGTGTGGGTATGTAAAACAGGCATAGCGATCGTTAGCATAGGCCACCTGGGGATTCCCTTTTAACGTCAAAGCTCCTTGCTTCCTTGGCGTATCTGTCCCATGATGGGTCGATGATCGGGTTATCGGAAGGGCCTCAAGAAGAGAGGAACCTTCAAGAAATAAAAAGGTGAAGGTATGCGGGTCTGGGGCGGTTGAGCCGCATTGTGGACCGCGGTCTAGCTGTGCCTCCATCCATGCCCATGGTATTTCAAGTGCGTAATTATGTATGCGCGGCACAAATTTCGCTGCTTGACTGGGACTACGGCGGGGGCCGAATTGCTAGGTGAGCTCTAGACGGGCTGGACGATCCTGTTGTAGAGTACTTCGGACTCGCTAGACGGTGTCCGGGGGCTTTATTGCCGGATTGAGGGTCTGTCTGAGGAGGCTACTCTGTACTTCTGCTGCAAGGGCCGCAGTGTGCTCCTCCGTACGGAGGGAGCGCTCTGTATTTCCATTGACTGTTATAACTCCACGGGGTCCGGGCATCTTGAGCTTGAGGTAGGCATAGTGTGGCACCGCATTGAATCGAGCGAATGCGGTTCGTCCTAGCAGTGCATGATAACCACTACGGAAGGGGACGATATCGAAGATCAACTCCTCGCTTTGGAAGTTGTCCGGGATCCGAAGACCACTTCCAGTGTGATTGAGCCTGTACAACAGGCCTCTACACCTGGTATGACACCTTTGAAGGTGGTTTTAGTGGGTTTGATCCTTGAGGGATCGATACCCATTTTACGCACTGTATCCTGATAAAGCAGGTTCAGGCTGCTGCCACCGTCCATGAGGACTCGTGTGAGGTGGAATCCATCAATGATAGGGTCAAGGACCAGTGCGGCTGGGCCGCCATGACGAATACTGGTTGGATGGTCCCTGAAATCAAATGTGATCGGACAGGAAGACCATGGGTTGAACTTTGGGGCGACTGGCTCCATCGCGTAGACGTCCCTTAGTGCGCGCTTCCGCTCCTGAAAGTGCAACTATCCCTAGGTGGTTTTGGTAATTCCTAACAACATATAGCTCATTGAGCTAACATTATTCCAAGATGAATATTTCAAGAAAAGCTCAATGAATGGCATGGCATGGATGAGAAAAGTGGACCCCTCAAAATGCTAAGGATAAAAGGATTGGCTCAAGCTCAAAAGCTCAAGACTCTATGATACGTCTCCGTCCTATCTACTTTTCCAAACACTTTTGCCCTTGTTTTGGATTCTAACTTGTATGATTTGAATGGAACTAACCCGGACTGACGTTGTTTTCAGCAGAACTGCCATGGTGTTGTTTTTTGTGCAGAAAATAAAAATTCTCGGAATGTCCTGAAACTCCACGGAACACCTTAGAAAAAATAAATAAAAATCCTCGCAAAAGATGAAGACCAGGGGGCCACACCCTGCTCATGAGGGTGGGCCCCCTTGGGCGCGCCCCCTACCTCGTGGGCCCCCTGGTGGCCCTCCGACGCCAACTCCAACTCCATATATTGGATTTCGGGGAGAAAAAAACCAGAGAGAAGAAATCATCACGTTTTACGATACGGAGCCGCCGCCAAGCCCTAACCTCTCTCGAGAAGGCTGATATGGAGTCCGTTCGGGGCTCCGGAGAGGGGGATTCATCGCCGTCGTCATCATCAACCATCCTCCATCACCAATTTTATGATGCTCACCGCCGTGCGTGAGTAATTGCATCGTAGGCTTGCTGGATGGTGATGGGTTGGATGAGATTTATCATGTAATCGAGTTAGTTTTGTTAGGGTTTGATCCCTAGTATCCATTATGTTCTGAGATTGATGTTGCTATGACTTTGCTATGCTTAATGCTTGTCACTAGGGCCCGAATGCCATGATTTCAGCTCTGAACCTATTATGTTTTCATGGATATATGTGTGTTCCAGATCCTATCTTGCAAGTCTATAGTCACCTACTATGTGTTATGATCCGGCAACCCCGAAGTGACAATAATCGGAACCACTCCCGGTGATGACCATAGTTTGAGGAGTTCATGTATTCACTATATGCTAATGCTTTGTTCCCATTCTCTATTAAAAGGAGGCCTTAATATCCCTTAGTTTCCAATAGGACCCCGCTGCCACGGGAGGGTAGGACAAAATATGGCATGCAAGTTCTTTTCCGTAAGCATGTATGACTATATACGGAATACATGCCTACATTACATTGATGAAC
The DNA here is from genome assembly GCA_963921465.1 of Triticum timopheevii. Taxonomy (NCBI): domain Eukaryota; kingdom Viridiplantae; phylum Streptophyta; class Magnoliopsida; order Poales; family Poaceae; genus Triticum; species Triticum timopheevii. The sequence continues at coordinate 96,353,387 of OY997262.1, read as the reverse complement.
TGGAGCTAGTTCTATATCACCCTATGTTATAACTGTTACATGACGAACATCCGGCATAATTATCCATCACTAATCCGGTGCCTACGAGTTTTCCATATACTGGTTTACACTTATTTACTTTTCCGTTGCTATTGTTACAATCACTACAAAATACCAAAAACATTACTTTTGTTGTCTTTACTTTTGTTACTACCACCACTATCATATTACTTTGCTACTAAAACACTTTGCTGCAGATACTAAGTTTCCAGGTGTGGTTGAATTGACAACTCAGCTGCTAATACTTAAGAATATTCATTGGCTCCCCTTGTGTCGAATCAATAAATTTGGGTCGAATACTCTACCCTCGAAAACTGTTGCGATCCCCTATACTTGTGGGTTATCAAGACCTTTTTCTCGCGCCGTTGCCGGGGAGCCTAGCTCTATTCTTTGAGTCACTTGGGATTTATATCTGCTGGACACTATGAAGAACTGTAAAGATGATCGAACTACTATTTTTCCCTCAACTACGAGGGGAGGTAAGGAATTGCCATCTAGCCTTGACTAGATTCTCCTTCTGTTATGAGTAAGTTTGCGACACCTAAACCTGCTACTGCTATTGATTCTGATATGTCGCATGTTATTGATGATGCCACTTCTGCTATGCATGATACTTATGATGAAACTACTTCTATGCTTGATACTACTATGCACTTGGTGAATTTCTTGATGAGCAAATTGCTAGGTCTATAGAAAGAGAAATTATTGAACCTGAACACGATGATGTTAGTGATGATGAACCTATGCCTGCTATTCCAGAGGGTTATCTTTTTGATGCTGAATCTTCTGCAGCTATTCTTGCTTGCCAGGATAGATATGAACTTAAGAGGTTGCTAGTTAAATGGAGTAAAGAATCTTTTAGAGATAGAATGAGACCCGACCCTGCTTTTGCTACTTCACCTATTTGTGTTCCTGATAAGGATTATTATGATTTTTCTGTTGATCCAGATATAATTACTTTGGTTGAATCTGATCCTTTTTATGGGTATGAATCTGAAACTGTTGTGGCACATCTTACTAAGTTAAATGATATAGCTGCCCTGTTTACTAATAATGAGAGATTGCGCTACCTTTATTTACTCAAAATATTTCTGTTCTCATTAAAGGGTGATGCTAAGATATGGTTTAATTCTCTTGATCCTGGTTGTGTGCAAAGTCCCCAGGATATGATTTATTACTTCTCTGCTAAATATTTCCCTGCTCATAAGAAACAAGCTGCTTTGAGGGAAATATACAACTTTGTGCAAATTGAAGAAGAGAGTCTCCCACAAGCTTGAGGGAGGCTTCTCAAGTTACTTAATGCCTTGCCTGATAATCCTGTTAAGAAACCTGCAATATTTGATATCTTTTATAATGGACTAACTGATGCTTCCAGAGATACCTGGATAGTTGTGCTGGTTCTCTTTTCAGGGAAAGAACACCTGATGAAGCTGAAATTCTATTGAATAATATGTTGGCAAATGAAAATAATTGGGCACCTCTCGAGCCACCTCCTGAGCCAACTCCAGAGCCAATTACTGAGCCTATTCCTAAACCAACTCCGAAGAAGAGAGGTGTTCTATTTCTCAGTCCCGAAGATATGCAAGAGGCAAAGAAATCTATGAAAGAAAAAGGTATTAAAGCTGAAGATGTTAAGAATTTACCTCCTATTGAAGAAATACATGGTCTTAATTTACCGCCTGTTGAAGAAGTATATGATCTCAATTATTTATTTATTAAAGAACCTCCCGATATCCCGACACAGGTAGTAAAGGTAAATTCTCTCTATAGATATGATAAAGCTGAAGTACCTCCTACTAAAATTGCTAGTTAGTTCTTCGATGAGTTTGATGACTTTATGTTTAAGCAAGATGACTTTAATGCTTATTTTGCTAGACAATTAAAACAGAATACCTTTATATTAAACGCTTGGGTATTATATGGCTGATATTAGAGGTGAACTTAAACTTGTTAGCAAACATGCTTCTATGGTTACCACTCAAGTAGAACAAGTACTTAAAGCTCAGAAAGAAGTGCTTGATGAAATGAATAGTAAGAAAAATGATTATGCTGTTAGTGTGGCTACTAGAACTGGTAGAATGACTCAGGAACCTTTGTATCCTGAAGGCCACCCTAAGAGAATCGAGCAAGATTCTCAGAGAAGTAATATTGATGTACCTAGTTCTTCTAAAAGGAAGAAAAAGAAAAATGATAGGACTTTGCAAACTTCTAGTGAACCTATTGCTGAACCACCTGAGAATCCAAATGATATCTCTATTTCTGATGCTGAAACACAATCAGGTGATGAACATGAACCTAGTGATAATGTTAATGATAATGTTCATGTTGATGCTCAACCTAGTAATGATAATGATGTAGAAGTTGAACCTGCTGTTTATCTTGATAACCCACAATCAAAGAATCAACGTTATGATAAAAGAGATTTTGTTGCTAGAAAACATGGTAAAGAAAGGGAACCATGGGTTCAGAAACCCATGCCTTTTCCTCCGAAACCATCCATGAAAAAGGATGATGAGGATTTCGAGCGCTTTGCTGAAATGATTAGACCCATCTTTTTGCGTATGCGATTAACTGATGTGCTCAAAACAAATCCTTATGCTAAGTATATGAAGGATATCATTACTAATAAAAGAAAGATACCTGAAGCTGAAATTTCCACCATGCTTGCTAATTATACTTTTAAGGTTGGAATACCAAAGAAACTTGGAGTTCCCGGAGTGCCTACTATACCATGCTCCATTAAAAGAAGTTATGTTAAAACTGCTTTATGTGATCTTGGAGCCGGTGTTAGTGTTATGTCTCTCTCTTTATATCGTAGACTTGACTTGAATAAGTTGACACCTACTGAAATATCTTTCCAAATGGCTGATAAATCAACTACTATACCTGTCAGTATTTGTGAGGATGTGCCTGTTGTGGTTGCAAACGTTACTATTTTAACGGACTTTGTTATTCTTGATATTCCCGAGGATGATAGTATGTCTATTATTCTTGGAAGACCTTTCCTTAATACTGCAGGGGCTGTTATTGATTGCACCAAAGGCAATGTCACTTTTCATGTTAATGGCAATGAGCACACGGTACATTTTCCGAGGAAACAACCTCAAGTTTATAGTATCAACTCCATTGGAAAAGTTCCATCGATTATATTTGGAGGTTTTGAATTTCCTCTCCCTACTGTCAAGAAAAAGTATGATATTCTTATTGTTGGGGATTTTCATATCCCCGTTGAGGTAACTTAGTGTCATTCAAAATTTCTCCGGTTCCGTGATTATTCGGAATGAGTTTGTTAACAAGACTTGATCAACCTTGTTAGTGGGTTCATTTTGATGATCACGAGATGGATGAAACTAGAAGCACAACCTTCTGTACCCTCTTTATATTTTTTGTTATTTAGTAGAAATAAAGTAAAATAGTATTTTTCTGTCCGTTTCCTGACTTATTCGTGCAATATAAAAATATCCCGAAAATAAAAGTCCTCAGAATGCCATGCCAATTTAATATGATTTTTTCAGGAATATTTGAGGATTTAATGTGCAAAAATTACCATGGGGGGAGCTGCCACCTGGCCACGAGGGTGGAGGGTGCGCCCTACCCCCTAGGCGTGCCCCCTTGCCTCGTGGGCCCATGGTGGTCCTCCTCCACTTATTCCTGCACCCATCTTCTTCCTCTGCCTCACACAAACGCGAAAAACCAACTCAAGCACGAGTTCCAGCCCCCGTTGCTGCAATTTTCGATCTCCTTGCTTAAAGCACCTCTCGCAAAACTGCTTGGGGAGATTGTTCCTTGGTATGTGAATCCTCCATTGGTCCAATTAGTTTTTGTTCTAGTGCTTTATTCATTGCAAATTTGTGTTGCATAGGTGACCATGTTCTTGAGCTTGCATGTCAAATTTATATGGTTCCAAGTAGTTCCAATGCTTTATATAAGCCCTAGGCACTTGTGGGAGTTGTTGCTATCAATTTTATTGAAGTTGGTTCACTTTTATTTGAAGTTACTAAAAATTTCAGATTGGTTCAGAAATAATGAAGAGACTTTTGAGAGGCTCGTCGAGCCGAAGCTCCAAGGAAAAACAAAAGGAAGAAGAGGAGAAGCCCAAATTTAATTTGCCTCGCACCGCGCAGGTCCGGCCGTGTGAATGGCCCTCCGATGACTTCTTGAGGAGAGCTGGGATTTATGAAGATTTCTATGTATTGATTGAGAACGCCGGCCTCACCGACTTCCTCCACGACCAACGTCATCAGTATCTTTTACTCACAAATACTTTTGTGCAAAACTTCTACTTTTTCCCTAAGAAATCACCTCCAACAGTAGAGTTCCATTTATATGACGTTGTTAAAGAGATGACATTAGCTGAATTCTGCGAGGTTTGCAGAATACCCTTTGAGGGCACCTTAGATGAACCCCACCGTAACGAAGTAGAAGCTTTTATTAACACTATCACGGTGGGAGAAACCAGGAAGGTTTCTGATGCAAGGATCACTAGCATACATTATCCTGTTTTACGCTACTTTGCCTTATTTGCTAGTCGTTGCTTGATTGGATGCGGGAACTGTGGGAACCTTAGTATTCCTGATATTATTATTTTGCTCCATGGTTTATACCGCAATAACTCTGTGAGTATGGGTGGAATTGTTGCTAGACGGTTAAGTCTGAACCGTACTAAGGGCCCCATCTTTGGAGGCATTTATGCTTCACGCCTAGCTGAACATTTTGAAATACCTATTAGGCATGCGGAGAAAGAAGAAATAGCGCTGCCCCGTGCTTATTTAGATTACAAGAGTATGATAGCGCATGATTTTCTTGTTAAGAGTCGCGATAGGGAGCTAAATATAAATTATACTTTGATAAACATCACCCTGAGACTATTACTTTGCCTGCTCGTTCTTTGTTTAACTTGTATGCAGAGCCTCACATTGTTCCATGGTCGGCCGTTCAAGCCTATCGGAACCCTGCACCAGCCCTGGAGCTGGAGCCACAAGGTGAGCCTCCACGACTATCTGTTTATTCTTGGGATCTAGAGGAGGCTGCCAGCCAGTGGCAGTCAGAGTCTTCTGCGTCACGGTACGACCCCAGCTACACCTACGGGTATCCGCCAGGCCATCCCTGGCAATAGACCAACTTAGGCCAAAAGCCTAAGCTTGGGGGAGTACGTATTTCCCACCGACATTACATTCATGTTCACACACACACTCATTGCTAGATGTCGGTGCTCATACTCTTTCATTGTATTATCCATGCTAGTTTAAATTTCTTTTTCCTGCTTTCTTCTTGTGTGTTTGTTAAACTTTAAGAAAAAAAACCAAAAAAATTAGTTAGTCTACTTTCCATGCTTGTAGTAGAATTAAAAAGAAAACCCAAAAATATTTCCCGTTCTTCTTTTACTTGTTGGGAGCTTTCCCGTGTAAATAGTTTTCTTTTCCTTTCTTTGGGGGTCGAGAAGACCATACCGAAAACGCTTAGTGGCTCTTATATGCACGATTGTTTATTTAACTTAGAACCCATATTACTCGTCTTCTCTTGAGTTGAATGCTTGCAGATTCCAGCTTAGTCCAATGCACGTGCACTCTTATTATTATACATATCGTTTGGTCGTGCAAGTGAAAGGCAATAATGATGATATATGATGGACTTACTAGGAAGATAAAAGCTGGTATGAACTCGACCTCTCTTGTTTTTGTAAATATGATGATTCATCGTTCCTGATTCAGCTATTGTGAAATAAACATATTTGCAATGACATTTAGAGATTATAGTTGCTTGTGCCATGCTTGATTAGCTATGAGTTATAATGGTTTACCTTGCGTGCCAACATGCTATTAGAATGATTATGATGTGGTATGATGGGATGGTATCCTCCTTTAAATGCATGGAGTGACTCGACTTGGCACATGTTCATGCATGTAGTTGAATCCAATCAACATAGCCTTCATGATATTTATGTTCATGGTGGATTATATCCTACTCATGCTTGTACTCGGTGTGAATTAGTTTTAATGCATGTTTACGACTGTTGTCGCTCTCTCAGTTGGTCGCTTCCCAGTCTTTTGCTAGCCTTCACCTGTACTAAGCGGGAATACTGCTTGTGCATCCAAACTCCTTAAACCCCAAAGTTATTCCATATGAGTCCACTATACCTACCTATATGCAGTATTTACCTGTCATTCCAAGTAAATTTGTATGTGCCAAACTCTAAACCTTCAAATAAACATTCTGTTTTGCATGCTCGAATAGCTCATATGTCAACTAGAGCTGCCCTTATCTTCCGTGTTAGGTGGGTTATTCTCAAGAGGAATGGACTCCGCTCGTCATTCACGAGAAAATGGCTGGTATCCGTGATGCCCAGTCCCATGCTTTATGCAAACTAAATCAAAATAACTGCAAACAAAACTCCCCTTGGGACCCGTTGAATGTTGGAGGCACTCGTTGTTTCGAGCAAGCCATGGATTGATGCTTGTGGAGGAAGGGTAGTATAAACTTTACCATTCTGTTTGGGAACCGCCTATAATTTGTTTAGCATGGAAGATATCGTCATCTTTTAGTTGTTATGTTGACAATGAAAGTATGCCGCTCAAAATATAATTTATCTCTATTTCAAAACCGAGCTCTGGCACCTCTACAAATCCCTGCTTCCCTCTGCGAAGGGCCTATCTATTTACTTTATGTTGAGTCATCACCCTTCTTATTAAAAAGCACCCGCTGGAGAGCACACTGTCGTTTCCATTCATTATTATTGGTTTATATTGGGTATGACTTGACTGGATCTCTTTTACCATGAATTACAATGTTTAGTCAGTCCTTGATCTTTAAATGTGCTCTGCATTTATGTTTTGCGGTCTTAGAAAGGGCTAGCGAGATACCATTTTGTTATATCATGTTATGATTATTTTGAGCAAGTGCTGTCATCCGAGTTTTATTATTATGGCTCTCTAGCTGATTATGTTATTGATATGAGTAATTGTGAGACCTACGTGTCATTGTGAGTATGGTTAGTTCATAATAATTGCTGAAACTTGAATGCTCGCTTTTCATGTTTACAACAACAAGAGCAAACAGAGTTTGTAAAAAAATTCTTTTTCTCTTTCAGTTTATCAACTGAATTGCTTGAGGACAAGCAAGGGTTTAAGCTTGGGGGAGTTGATACGTCTCCGTCGTATCTACTTTTCCAAACACTTTTTTTTACTATAAATAGTAGGGTAAACACCCCACTGCAGCTTTTATTAAAATAGAAAATAAACAGCAATTGTCTTGGGGGCTTGAGGTAAGCCCACAGAAAAGAATGAAAAACAAAAAAGAAGAAGAAAACTAAAAAAGAAAACTAATCTATAGCTAAAAGAAATAGGGACTGAAAAAAGAACAAAGGGAACTATACAAATGTTTACAGCCAAGCATCTAACCAAGTAGAGAATTGAGCTTCATACTTTTTCTTGATCCTGTATTTCAGCATCTTTAACTCCTGAAAGAATATATGTTTCCAGCCATCAAAAGAGGGGGTTATATTTTCAAAGATCTTGTTGTTTCTTGAAATCCAGATTGCCCATGAACCCAATATTATAATCTCCATAAAGAAGGGGCAATTGAGTTTGTCCTTGAGATCTTGATAAGCTTCCAGTACTGATAAGTTATGGGTCCTTGAAGGGAAGATGAAGTCCCAACATCTTACAGCAAAAGGGCATCCCCAAAAGAGATGGTGCAGAGTTTCTTCCTGTTGACAATTTCTCACTGCACAGTTGTAGACTTCCAATTCAAAGTTTTTCCTTCTTAATAGATTCCTGGTGTTGATTCTGTCATGTAATAGCATCCAGAAGAATACTTTGTGCTTGGGTTGACAGGAACTTTTCCAAATCCATGAGAAGTGTGGAGGAGTTTGCTTGTGTCCAATTAGCACCTTATATGCCTTGATTGATGAATAATATTCATTTCCCCAGATGTAACTCCAGGTATCTAGTGCATCTAAATATTCAGAGTTTCTTAGAGAAATGCACATGTCCTCCATTTGTATGAATTCCTCATATGCTTGTGTAGTAAGAGGCAGGTGGAATAAATCTTGGAGAAATTCAGTGTTGATCACTTGTTGAACACTGTTGTGAGGATCTTTAATAAAGGAATATAAGTGATCAAACTTGTGTTTGAGAATAAATTGGTCCCACATATCATCCCAGAACAGAGCACTTTTGCCATCTCCCACATTGCATCTGGCTATAACTTTGAATTGATCAATGAGTGCTAGGTTGGCTTTCCACCAGAATGAGCCCACTTTTTGATCCCCTGGAAGTTGTCCGTTGCTGTAGTATGATTCCCAAATTAAATTGACCCAAGGGATATCCTGTCTGTTATAGAATTTATGAAGATTTTTCATAAGCAGGGTTTTATTTTGAGTAAAGATGTCCAGAACACCCAAGCCACCTTGATCTTTTGGTCTGCAAACTGTGTGCCAAGCCACTAGTGCTGGCCTCCTATCCCCCATATCAGGACTCCTCCAAAGGCAATGCCTCAAGTATTTAATGATTTGTTGTTTAATTGTGATGGGGACATCCAGGCAACACATGAAGTAAACTGCTAGAGAAGCCAACATAGATTTGACCAGCAATACCTTCCCTGCTTGTGTCATGAAAGTAGAGATGCCAGCAATTCTCTTAGCAATTCTGTTGACTATAGGTAAGCATTGTTCCACAGTTGGCTTATGGATCCCCAAAGGTAGCCCCAGATAAGTATATGGGAATTGCCCTCTGGCACATTGAAGAGTGTTTGTGAAAATTTCCACCCTGTCTTCTGTAATGTTTATTGGTACCATGATAGACTTCCCATAGTTTACTTTGAGCCCAGTGGCATCTGAAAATGTGTTTAGTAAAGCTTTTAGGCAAACTAGTTGTCTTGCACTTGCTTGCATGATGACAAGAGTATCATCAGCATACTGAACAATAGGGAAGTCAGGGCATGAATTCACTTGCAGTGGAGGTGTTATTAAATCCCTTGCCATGGCTTTATTCAAGATTGATTGCAATAAGTCAGCTGCAAGCAGAAAAAGGAGTGGAGAAAGGGGGTCTCCTTGTCTGACTCCTCTTTTACAGTAGAATTTCTTCCCAGGCACCCCATTTAACATCACAGCAAAAGATGCAGAATTGAAAAGCATGTGCATCCAGGTAATCCACCTTTCACCAAATCCCTTAGCTCTAAGTATGTCAATTATAGCCTGATGCTCAATGGTGTCAAAAGCCTTTTCAAAATCCAGTTTTATGACAAGCATTTCCTCCTTTGATTTGTGGCACTGATGTATGTATTCATAGGCCCATCCCAAACAATCCTGGATCACTCTGCTCTTTAAGAATCCATATTAATTAATATGCACCAATTGTAGAATTACTTTTTGTAATCTATTTGCTAACAGTTTAGTAATGATTTTGAGGACCCCATTAAGAAGAGAAATAGGTCTGAAGTCATTAGGTGACATTGGTACCTCCTTTTTTGGAATGAGTGTGATATAAGAAGTGTTGATGCTTTCCAAATTCACAGTTCCAGCATGAAATGCAATGATAAGCTCAGTTACATCCAGTTTTATAATATCCCAACAAGCTTTAAGGAATTCATTGTTAAATCCATCAGGACCTGGAGATTTGTCTGTTGGCAAATTCTTAACAACCTCATCAATTTCTTCCTGAGTGAAAGGTTTCTCAAGATCTTGGAAAATTTGTGGGTCCACTCTGCTATCATACAGGTCTTGTAAGTTGAAATGCATGGTGTGACCAGTTGAGTGACCCAGTCTTTTCTTGAAAGCTTCCCATAATATTGCAGCCTTTCCCTCATGATCAGTAATTTCCACTTGATCCTCACTTATGAGCATTGCAATTTTATTATGCCTGTGGTTGATAGAAGCTTTTGTATGGAAGAATTTTGTATTCTCATCACCAAACTTGACCCCTTTGATTTTTCCTCTCTGTTTCCAATAAATCTTCTGGTTACTTAGGGCAGTTATGAGTGTTTCTTTCAATATCTCTCTACAATTATGCTCAAATAGAGTTAGATCTCTGAATTCCTCCAAGAAGTCCCATAGGAAAATACATTCATTCAACTCATCAATGTGTTTTTTGATAGAAGACAGATTCTTTGCCCAAAGTTTTAGGGCTCTCCTCAAGTTTTTGAATTTAGCATTTATTTTCTTAGCAGGATCAGTGTGTCCAACAGGAATATTCCAGGCAGTTTGCACAATATCTCTGAAAGAGCTGTGTTTCAACCAATAATTCTCAAATCTGAAAACTCTTGACTTGGGTATTGCTATACCAATTTTTATAACATAGGGCAAATGATCTGAAATTGGCTTTGCAAGAGGTAGAGCAGTGGTGTCAGGGTAAGAAGTCATCCATGCAGCAGAAGTGAAGAACCAGTCTAACTTTTCCAGCAAAGTACTGTCTTGCATGTTGCTCCAACTGAACTGTCTTCCTTTGAGTGGTAATTCAATTAGTCCCAGGTTACTAATGGCTTCATTGAATAACAGCATCTGATTAACATCCCCACCAGGTCTATTTCTGTCTTCAGGTGATCTGATGAAGTTAAAATCTCCCATGACAATCCAGTCAACATCATCAGGCATTTGTATATTTGTAAACCATTCAATAAATTCCAATTTCTCCTCAATGTTACAAGGTCCATAAATATTTGTTAAGATCCATGGTTGATGGGAGGATGTGCAAGTGAACTGCATTGTTAAAGAGAACTTATTTTGAAAGAGCAACTGTCCAGTGAAGAGAGCCCCATTCCAAGCAGTCAAAATTCCCCCTGAAGCTCCAATTGATGGCAGGTATTCAAATTTGTTGTATCTTTGAGGGAAAAAGTTTTGAATATATGCCAAATCAAAGTTTTGTCTCTTTGTTTCTTGCAAACACAAAATTCCAGCAGCACTTTCCTCAATTTTTTGTCTAATGGCCAGCCATTTCTCAGGAGAATTCAAGCCCCTAATATTCCAATTTAAGATATTCCATGATCTGTTTCTACTCATGGCTAACTATCTGAAAGAGGAACTGATACCAGGCCCCAACTCCTGGTATAATATCATACACCTGACAATCATATCCACAGGTTGGCAGAGACACAATAAGGATTGAGAGTGTATACAAGCAATGAGAACAATCAGGACATAACCTCAGGAACATTAGGGACAGATCAAACCCCACAATCCTGCTAGGGGGAATAAAGTTTTGAACATCTTCATAGATACCACAAGTCCACAATTCAACCACATTGAACAAAATAACAGTAGGGCAGCAATGTCTGACAAACACTACACATGTTCTGCTTACATCCATAACTTCCATAACATCAAAATTCATGCAAACAACCATCAAACTATTCTTTCTCAAAGGAACCCTGATACTAATATTGATGTCGCAGATCAACATGACACATCCTAAGAAGCTGTATCACCAGTGGCCTTGGGGACCTTGGCCACATCCTCCTGGCCCTTCTTCTTGGGCCTTTTTGAGAGCTTGTCCTGAGCTTCATCCTCAGACACCTTGCAAAAAGCTTTAGTCAGATTTTTGACCACTTTGTTATGGACAGTAGGAGGAATAGCATTACAGGGCAAACAGGATCTGATATCAGAAGTTCTCCTTCTATAACCATTGTTGTCTTTTTTAATTCTATCACTTCTCCTTACCTGAGTCTCCACAAGAGGCTCTTTTTCTCTCCTTTTCCTTGAGACAGCTTCTCCTAAAGACAAGTGTATGACCTTATTGGGGGACACTTGCTGTAGTGGGCTTCCAGCACCACTAGAGGAGTGAGCAGCTGGGCTTATACCCTCATTTTCCTTCCCCAAGCCCAACATTATTTCCTTACAACTGGGGGCCTGTGAAGAGGGAGATGCATCAGGAATATGAAATAAGATGGTCTCTTCAGAATCACAATTGATAGTAAGCAGCTTCCACAGCTCTGATTTCAGCAGATGCATGACCCAATCAAACTTGTCAGGAGTGAGGAGAAGATTGATTATGAAGTTAAACCAACTTACAGGAATGTCAATTTTGAAAGTAGATACTTCTCCCTGGGTTGCTGGAGCAAAGTGCTGAATCCATAGTCCCAAACCTTCCTCAGAAATCAAATGTGCACCATCAATAATATCCAAGGCATGATTCTGAGCTAATTCATGAATATCAAGTAAAGTGGGAGAGTTAACTAAAGAGAATCTCTCCATACCTTTATTTTGGCCTGCTTTGGAAGTGCCAACCTCAACTATGGGAACATTTGCTTTGCCTTTTAAGTCAATTGAGGGCATTAAGCCCTGTGATTCACCTTACATATCTTGAACAGACACATTGTCACTGTTTATAGTAACATTGGCTACCTGGGAGTCACCTATAGCATTGTCCTCATGGATCTAAACATGGGATCCTTCAGCAGCAGAAGTAGCAATAGGGACATTCTGCACAGGAGCTCCATCTGGCAATGAATTTCCAGCCTCGGGTATATTGTGTTCAGCAACAATAGGAACTGCAGTTTGCTCAGCCATTTCCATAGCATTGGCTACATGCAGAGCCTCCTGTGCAGGCATAGGATTCCCCACAACAAGTTGTTGTCCCAAGCTAGCTATAATCTCATTGTGTTGAACAGGATCATCCTCTTCTCCATCTGCTTGATAGGCTAAAAAGATGTTCTGCAAACCCATGCCCGGAGGGTTGATTTGAGCCACTTGATTAACCTCATCACTGACAGTGTGAGCGTTAGACCAAATACCATCAGACAGTGAAACAGTGGTGGTGATGCTTCTATTGGGGGCACCATCCTCCTGCAAAACTGGCATCTCCATATGTTCTTGTTGCTGTTGAGGCTGGGGAACATTAACTTGGGGAAAAGCCCAGTGGCCCTGCTCCTCCTGCTCTTCCCATGCTTCCCAATCATCTTGCTGTGCAGGTACATTTTGAATTGGAACAGGCTGAAAACCTGGGAAATCATTGGCATGTTGAGGAACTGGGTGTGGATCAACTCCAGGTGGTGGAAAAGGATCTTCATCCTCAGGTCCCCCTCCAAGCATTTCTTCTAACAGAACCTCCACAGAAGTAGTCAAGACTCTTCCTCGAAGCATTCTCCTTCTGACCACCTGATACTTTTTGGAATGTCAGTGAGCTCAGTCACTCTGGCCTTGACCCATATTTTCCCTCTGAGAGCATCCTCCTTTTCCCAACTAATAATTCTTCCCCACTTGGCAATGGCAGCTGCAATGTCTTCAGTATTGCAGTAATCAAAAGGGACTCCCACAAACAGAAGCCAGCAAACTCTGTTGAAATGCAACCTGCGCCAATTCCTGCCTTTGTTGTGCAGAATGAAAGAAATAAAGACATCTCCAAAAGGATGTGGACTGCTGCTGATGAGGCGATCTCTATCTCTGACATGCCTAAACTGCACATAGGCCTCCCCAAAGGGGCATGGCTGGATTTTTCTAAATCCTACATCCTCGACACCTTGCAAGAACTCCTCAAGAACATCTCTAACATTTGGAAAGAATACCTTGTTTGGATGTGGGTGGATGATTGCTATCGCCCAATCCTCATGCCTTCTTGGCCTGTGTGGCAAGATTGCCCTCGATACCCCCGTACGCCCCTCCACCTGAAGAATCTGGAACCCATTAGGAACGAAAGGAGCTGGGTCAATTGGAATGTTGGCCATTGTCAAGGCCGAAGCTCCCGACGAGCGCAGCACCAATGCCTGCTCCGCCGATGGTGAAGAAGACGGCGAGCTTGCCGAGGCAGGAACAGTGGGAGTAGCAGAGTTGGTAAGAGCAGAGGAATGCGAGGAGGCAGCCTGCGGTCTCGGTTGGAAATTTGGAAATAGGTCCTTGACCAGCTCCATAAATGACGGGACTTGCCTAGTCGGCTGATCTGGGCCTTTACATTTGAACTAGGCCTCCACAGCACCGTCAGCCCAGGCCTCCTCAGGTGGGCTCGGGAACGAGTCAAATTTCAAAAAAGGCCAGAGCCCAGGCAGTTTAGGAACCATGTAGTTACGTGCAACATGACCTTGTCCTCCACATGCAAAACAAACTACGTACGTGCGAGGGTCAGAATGTAGAGAGATTTGGGGTTGATTAAGAGACCCATTACTCTCAGTGATAATTGGGGTAGAATTTGAATGCTCCCCTTGATTGACACTGCTTTGAATATGACCCGATAAACGCTCGAAAACCAATCGACCGTTTCTAACCACCGTGCTGTAGCTCCGGCGATCGCCGGAGTTGTTGGCCACGGCCTTTCCATTTCTACCGACCAAGGTCCATTCATCATCAAGTTCTTTGTAAAAAGCTTGCTCTTCTCGAAACCAATTTGGTCCACCAAAATTCCACAGATTAAACACAACCTCGAAATCATGTTCAACAATTCTACCACTGTTGTAAATCTCAAATCCAACAGACTTAGAGGCAACCGAGAACTTGAAAGTCCTATCCCTGAGGTGACGAACCCTAAAACCTTGAGCATAACCTCCAAACATGGCCAGGAGAGAGATACTAACCGTGTGAACGTCAAGCTTGAAGGTTGCGCGGCAGAAAGATACCACCAAGGTGAATTCTTGTTGACGAAAACCAGGAGAAAACACCACCGGATGTCCAAACTTAGACCTCATGTCAGCTTGAAACTTCCTTCCACGATCAAAGTTTAGGGCAAAAGGAGCCATCTTGAGAGGTGGCTGCCGGCACCGGAGTGGCCACCGACAGGAGAGGTGGCCTCCGGGGCCGGAGTGGCCACCGGCGCAAAATCGCCTAGGAGTCGCCTAGGAGAGGAGAGGAGAGGAGGAGTGTTTCACTCTTTGTGAGATCCAAACACTTTTGCCCTTGTTTTCGATTCTAACTTGTATGATTTGAATGGAACTAACCCAGACTGACGCTGTTTTCAGCAGAACTGCCATGGTGTTGTTTTTTGTGCAGAAAATAAAAATTCTCAGAATGTCCTGAAACTCCACGGAACACCTTTGAAAAAATAAAGAAAAATCCTCGCAAAAGATGAAGACCAGGGGGCCCACACCCTGCTCACAAGGGTGGGGGGCGCCCCCCTGGGTGCACCCCCTACCTCGTGGGCCCCCTGGTGGCCCTCCGACGCCAACTCCAACTCCATATATTGGCTTTCAGGGAGAAAAAAATCAGAGAGAAGAAATCATTGCGTTTTACTATACGGAGCCGCCGCCAAGCCCTAATCTCTCTCGGGAGGGCTGATCTGGAGTCCGTTCGGGGCTCCGGAGAGGGGGATTCGTCGCCGTCGTCATCATCAACCATCCTCCATCACCAATTTCATGATTCTCACCACCGTGCGTGAGTAATTGCATCGTAGGCTTGCTGGACGGTGATGGGTTGGATGAGATTTATCATGTAATCGAGTTAGTTTTGCTAGGGTTTGATCCCTAGTATCCACTATGTTCTGAGATTGATGTTGCTATGACTTTGCTATGCTTAATGCTTGTCACTAGGGCCTGATTTCAGATCTGAAGCTATTATGTTTTCATGGATATATGTGTGTTCTAGATCCTATCTTGCAAGTCTATAGTCACCTACTATGTGTTATGATCCGGCAACCCCGAAGTGACAATAATCGGGACCACTCCCGGTGATGACCATAGTTTGAGGAGTTCATGTATTCACTATGTGCTAATGCTTTGTTCCGGTTCTCTATTAAAAGGAGGCCTTAATATCCCTTAGTTTCCAATAGGACCCCGCTGCCACGGGAGGGTAGGACAAAAGATATCATGCAAGTTCTTTTCCATAAGCACGTATGACTATATACGGAATACATGCCTACATTACATTGATGAACTGGAGCTAGTTCTGTGTCACCCTATGTTATAACGGTTACATGACGAACCGCATCCGGCATAATTATCCATCACTAATCCGGTGCCTACGAGTTTTCCATATACTGGTTTACACTTATTTACTTTTCCGTTGCTATTGTTACAATCACTACAAAATACCAAAAACATTACTTTTGTTGTCTTTACTTTTGTTACCCTTACCACCACTATCATATTACTTTGCTACTAAAACACTTTGCTGCAGATACTAAGTTTCCAGGTGTGGTTGAATTGACAACTCAGCTGCTAATACTTAAGAATATTCTTTGGCTCCCCTTGTGTCGAATCAATAAATTTGGGTTGAATACTCTACCCTCAAAAACTGTTGCGATCCCCTATACTTGTGGGTTATCACTCTACATTTTATATTTTAGTGATCCAAGATCACATGGAGTCTATAGGAAAAGCCAATACTATCAAGGAGGGATGAGGTGTTGCTTAATGAGTTTCTAGCTCCATTGTGCTTAGTGATATGCTCCAAAGCCCTCAACTACTTTCTCACATCCACATATGACCTAAACCAAAAGTCAAACTCGGCCCTACCGATTCATTCTATCCGGCGCCACCGAGTTCAGATGTCATAGCCACTGCCACAAATCCTAAGCAAATCGGTCTCACCGATAGGGATCTCGGTCTCACCGAGATGGGATTGTAATCTCTCTGTTTCCCTTCGTAACATTTCGGTACCACCGAGATGAGCGATCGGTCCCACCGAGATTGCAATGTAAACTCCCTATTTCCTTTTCGGAACATTTTGGTCCCACCGAAATGAGCGAATCGGTCGCACCGAGTTTACCTGACCAACTCTCTGGTTAGCATATTACCAAAATCGGTCCCACCGAGTTTGTGTAATCGGTCTCACCGAGATTACGTTAAGCCCTAACCCTAACCATATCGGTCCTACCGAGTTGCATGTCGGTCCCACCGAAAATCCTAATGGTCACTAGATTTGCTAAATCGGTCCGACCGAGTTTCCCAATTCGGTCCCACCGAGTTTGGCAAGTTGTGCGTAACAATTAGAATTTGTGTGGAGGCTATATATACCCCTCCACCTCCTCTTCATTCATGGAGAGAGCCATCAGAACAAACCTACACTTCCAACTTGCTGTTTCTGATAGAGAACCACCTACTCATGTGTTGAGGCCAAGATATTCCATTCCTACCATATGAATCTTGATCTCTAGCCTTCCCCAAGTTGCTTTCCACTCAAATCTTCTTTCCACCAAATCCAAATCATGTGCGTGAGAGTTGAGTGTTGGGGAGACTATCATTTTAAGCACAAGAGCAAGGAGTTCATCATCAACACACCATTTGTTACTTCTTGGAGAGTGGTGTCTCCTAGATTGGCTAGGTGTCACTTGGGAGCCTCTGACAAGATTGTGGAGTTGAACCAAGGAGTTTGTAAGGGCAAGGAGATCGGCTACTTCATGAAGATCTACCGCTAGTGAGGCAAGTCCTTCGTGGGCGACGGCCATGGTAGGATAGACAAGGTTGCTTCTTCATGGACCCTTCGTGGGTGGAGCCCTCCTTGGACTCGCGCAATCGTTACCCTTCGTGGGTTGAAGTCTCCATCAACATGGATGTACGATAGCACCACCTATCGGAACCACGACAAAAACATACGTGTCTCCAATTGCGTTTGAATTCTCCAAACCCTTCCCTTTACATTCTTGCAAGTTGCATGCTTTACTTTCCGCTGCTCGTATACTCTTTGCATGCTTGCTTGAATTGTGTTAAGATTGCTTGACTTGTGCTAAGATAGCTAAAATCTGCCAAAGACTAAAATTGGGAAAAGGATAAGTTTTTATTTGGTCAAGTAGTCTAATCACCCCCCCCCTCTAGACATACTTTCGATCCTACAAGTGGTATCAGAGCTTTGGTCTCCATTTGCTTTGATTTCCATAGCTTTTGGTGGTCATAGCCTTGGTTTCACAACCTAGGAGAGTATGGCGTCTAGCGAGGGAAATTATCACTGTAGAGGTCCTTACTTTGATGGTACTAATTTTGCTAGTTGGAAGCATAAGATGAAAATGCATATTCTTGGACATAACCCCGCCGTTTGGGCTATTGTGTGTATTGGCTTGCAAGGTGAATTCTTAGATGGGAGAGAACCGAACCATGAAGCTAGCGCGGAAGAGTTGAAGATGCTGCAATACAACACTCAAGCTTGTGATATCCTTTTCAATGGATTGTGCCCCAAAGAATTCAACAAAATCAGCCGTCTTGAGAATGCAAAGGAAATTTGGTATACTTTGATTGATATGCATGAAGGTACCGACTCCGTTAAGGAATCCAAGTTGGATGTGCTTCAAAGCCAACTTGAAAATTTCAAAATGAAGGATGGTGAAGGTGTCGCTGAAATGTACTCTAGGCTTGCTCTTATCACAAATGAGATTGCTGGCTTAGGAAGTGAAGAGATGACCGATAAATTCATCATCAAGAAGATCCTAAGAGATTTGGACGGAAAATATGATACCATGTGCACATTGATCCAAATGATGCCCAATTACAAAGATCTCAAGCCAACAGAAGTCATTGGAGGAATTGTTGCTCATGAGATGTCACTCAAGGATAAGGAGGAACTTCACAACAAGTCAAGTGGCACTTACAAAGCCTCATGTGAAGCCCCCACATCATCAAGTGAGAAAAAAACCGTCAATGAAGAATTGAGCTTAATGGTGAAGAACTTCAACAAGTTCTACAAGAATAGAAGCAAAGAGAGAAGCTCCAAGTCAAGGTCCTACAATGACAAAAGATCTTCTAGTCGAGAGCGCAATTGCTACAATTGTGGGAGACCCAGACACTATTCCAATGAGTGTACGGCACCCTACAAAAGAAGATAAGAATCACCAAAGAGAAGAAGTAGAAGAGAAGAAACACCACCAAGAGAGAGGAGGAGTAGAGATGATCATTATGAACGAAGAACATCCCGGAGAAGCAAGGATTCGGAAAGGAAGGACAAATCATCAAGGAGCTACACAAAACGAAGACATCAAGCTCATGTTGGTGAATGGGTATCCGGCTTCGACTCCGACAATCACTCTGAGAGAAGCTATCACTCCGACTCCGAATATACTCAAGATGAAGGTTTTGTCGGTCTAGCACTTGTGCCAACCAACTCCTACGACATTTTTGATTCACCAAATGAAGGACTTGGAAGATGCTTCATGGCTAAAGGCCCAAAGGTAACACACCCCGAGTATGTTGATTTCAATAGTGATGAAGATGACTTGTTAGGTGATGATGATTTACTTGTTGACAACTCTAGTGATGAATACTATGATGAAATGTCAATTAATCATGCTAATCAAGATAAAATGAACGACAATGATAAGGAGAAGATTGAGCTTCTAACTAAAGAACTAAACACTCTTAAGTTAGCTCATGAAACTATGTTAGAAGTTCATCGAGAACTTTTAAGGACTCATGATAAGTTACGCTTTGAAAAGCTCAACCTTGAGCAAGAGCATGAGTTCTTAAAGGCAATCAATGATGATATCCGTAAGAAAAGTTCTTCTTACATTGCCAAGCGTTTACTCTTATCTACTTACATGCCTCAAGTCAAGTCTATTAACAAGAACAAGAAGGATTCTTCCTCTAGTAGTAACAATAATCATGCTAAATCCAATGTTGTTACTTCTAGTAGTTCTCTTGATTCCACTAATGATTCTATTAGCCAAGTTACGCTTGAGCAAGAAAATAGCTTATTGAAGGGAATTATAGAGAAAGGTGTTTACAAGAGCCTTGCCGGGAGTAAGCAATTTGAGGAAATTGTACGCGAGCAAGGAAGGCACCGGAAGAACCAAGGTGTTGGTTTTGAATGAAAGTTCAATGCCAATGGAGTTGAGTGGGAAGAAGATCAATACCCCAAGACGAAGTTTATTCCTCAAGAAGAGAAGTATGATCCTACTTCCTTCAAGGGGACACAAGCTCAAGATGATCTTCCACCACAAGACCACAAGCAAAAAGGCAAGGATAAGCTTCAAGAGGAGATTGATGCATTTGAAGAAGCTCCAAAGGCCTTGGTCAATTGGGTTCCCAAGACTACGTCAAGCTCTACTTCATCAAGTATGACTACAACTCCAAGGATTCCCATCAAGATGATGTGGATCCCGAAGAAGAAGAACTAGAGAGTTCTTGAGGGTGACTCCGCCAACATATTTCACTCATATCATTTTGGTAACAACAAGTGCAATCAACTTTCACATCTTGCACTAGTTCAAGGAGTCATGAACCCTCTTGTTGGTAAGACAAGGGACAAGGTAACCTAATGCTTTCATAGACATCATCTTATGTGTGCATCACTCTATGTCTATGGATATCCTTGTTTGTTCCTTGTGGGACTAACCCGTGTAGGTATTGAAAGTGCAACTCACTCCAAAGGATTGCTCGAAATGATCTACATCAACTTTGAGCATCCACATCTTCAACACCTACATGAAGTCATCATCGACAAAACCAAAGGTTAGTTCATCCCTCTAAGGGGGGATCTCACATCTAGGGGGAGCTTTACTCTAAGAATTGAGTCAAAGCAACTCTAATGGTGTGAACACATCAATGCATTATGTAAAAGTGGTAACCCTACTTGATCTTAAACGATGAGTATGACCTATGATCAAATGTTCTCATTTGACTCCTAAGTCAATATACTCATATATAGATGACCTAGTCATCGCCAATTGCTTGATAGATGCTAGAATTGGTTGTGCATGCTTTGCCACATATTTCATTTGCCATTTTATAGTGTGAGCATGTTGGTTGCATATTTTACTCATTCGAGGACATCCACTTGTTGCTTTGATTGATTGGTTTCTTTTTCTTTTGCCAAGTGGATGTACAAGAATGCCTAAGAAACTTCTCTAGCTATCTATGCTTTTCTTGTCTCAAACTCTATTCATGCTACATCACAAATTTTGATCAAGTCAGATTCGAACCACTCTGTGCGAGGAGCACTCGGAGTCCCCGATTCGTCATAGACTTAAACTTCCAAAACTTTTTGTGCGTTTCAGTCTGACCGATTCTTCCATTTCGGTCATACCGAGATCACTAAGTCGATCTAGGTTTTCAATCTCGGTGCAACCGATTTGAACTTTTCGGTCACACCGAGTTGTTGTAACTGCCAGCAGTTATGCATCTCGGTGCCACCGAGTTGTTCCACTCGGTCACACCGACAGGGTCGGGCTATATATACCCACGGGCAAAAATTTGGAAACTTTCTCCGAACTCTTTCTCCCGCGCGTAGCCCGCTCTGCCTCCAGGGTCTCCGGATCGTCCTCCTCGTCGCAGCTGCCTCCAGTCACTGGTCTCCGCCGCCGTCAACAGAAATCATCCCCGCCGTTGCCACCGTAGCGAGTTCATCGCCGAACTAGGGTATGGACTCGATCACTGTGCTATCCCTGTCTGATTCCTAGCACATTGTGTTCGCCATGAATCTTGCCACAAGTGAAACTATCCTATCTAGTCAGAACACTCCGTAGATTAGAGATGAATTGAAAATTTAGGGTTAGGTTTCCGCCGAAACCATCTCGGACCCACTGAGTTGTAGAACTCGGTTCCACCGATTCGGCTAAGGCCATTGCACTTGTGATTCTCGGTCTGACCGAGAATTGCAAATCGGTGTGACCGAGTTCAGGACTTTGTGAAACCCTAGCAGTCTCGGTGCCACCGAACTATGACTCGGTCTGACCGAGTTCACTAGTTTAGGTTCCAAAAGCTGCTTCGGTATCACCGAGTTTACAAATCGGTTGATCCAAAGTGCTTTTTGTGCAAAACTAAAACTAAGTTTTTGACTCATTCTTTTGCAAAAACCTTTGTATTTTGTGATGCTCATCCACTCTATCTCATCTATATCTATTCACAGGGTCTGCAGTCAGTGTTTGCAATATGTTTGATCAAAGTGACAGCCAGAACAAGTCAGAGGAGAAGGTTCAAATGAGTGAGGGCACTAGTCCCTCTAGCAGCTCTGATGAGGGTAGCAGGAGCACCCCAAGCAACTTACCCAAAGTTGCCACCAGGGCCAGAAAGAAGAAAACCTCACAATCTGAGGATGAAGACTATGTGGCAGTTGAGGATGAGGCCACTTCCAAGAAGAAGGTGCTCAAAAAGGAGTATGGCACAGCTGCTGCCATTAAGCTTGGTATGAAGACCAAAGTACCTGCAAAGAGAACTCCCATGTCTAAAGCCAGAGCCTCTACTCAAGTACCTTTGGAATCTCAACCCAAAGAGGCTGCTATAGAAGGGAAGAAGAGGAAGGAAAGGGTTAAGAAGACCATGGCTAGAGTTGTTGGAAAGCCTTCCATGATGGAAGAGGGAGAAGAAGAGGTTGTTGCACCAGCACCCAAGGCTCAGAAGCTTATGGATGATGCTATCAGGTCAGGGGCTGCTTCATCAAAGCCCAAAGAAGCACCCAAAGCTGCCTCCAAGCCCAAGACTACACCTAAGAGGAATACCAGGAACATATCTGCTGCTGAGAAGAACAAGGCCCCAGTGCCTGAAACTGTTGCTGAAGAGGAAGATGATGAAGAGCATGTCTTGAGAAAATTGAAGCCAAAAATTCCAGATCATAATGATGCTCATCCTGTGGCTGAGAACATGAAGCTGAGAAAGGATGCAGGCCTCAGACAGTGGAGGTTGTCTGATCCTTATGCAGTCACGAGGAGGACTGTTGTTGACTACAGTTTCCATACAAAGGAACAGCAGGATTTCTATGAGACAGTGCTGCTGGACAAGAAGTCAATAGTGTGTGACATGAGGTGGGTTGACTGGACCTACATGAAGGAGAATGAAGAACACTATCCTAGTGTGTATGACCGTTTCAGTGCTTGTGGAGTGGCAGACTTTGTTGGGCAGAAGCTCACAAAGTGGAATGATGAGCTCATAATGCAATTCTACTCCATAGCACACTTCTATCCAGATGGCAGGATAGTATGGATGTCTGAAGGTACTAGGTACCAATCATCAATTGAAGAATGGGATAATCTGATCAATGCACCTAAGGAGGAAGAGAATGACTTGGATGTATATGCCAAGAAGAAGATGGATCACAACTCTATGGCACATATGTACAAGGAGATCCCAGATGCTGCTATTGAAACACATAAGTTTGGATCAGTACATTACCTTCTGTCAGGACTGCCAACCATCAACTGGATCCTCAGGCACACTCTCTTGCCCAAGTCAGGTGATCACAACATGATCAGAGGCCATGCAATAAATCTGCTACACTTATTTGATGTGCCACAGAAGTTCAAGGTCATGAGCCTTATAGTTGAAACTATCAAGAGGACAGCAGCTGACCAAAAGAGAAGTTGTGGGTATGCCCCATAGATCCAGGAGCTGATTAACTCCAAGATGGGCACTGGCACATACTTGTTGGACAAGGATCACATGCCTATCTATCCAGACTTTGAGGACAACCAAGTGGTTATGGATGAAGATGAACCATCTTCTGTGCATGCTCAAGCAAAGAAGGAGAAGGCAAGGACAGAGAAGGCTACCAAGATGCCAACAATGGAAGAGGCATCTCAGTACTTTTTGAAGAGCAAACAAGATCAGCTTGGCTACTTGATTGCATCCACTCTGAGGATTGAGAAGGGGCTGGCCACCTTGACTCAAAACCAGGAGAGCCTGGAGAGGATCATGGAGCAGAAGTTCTATGACTTGGATGTGAAGGTAACTGAGATCCAGTCTGTTGTTGAGCAGCTTCAGGATGATATGCAGGAGAGGAAGGGCAAGACAACCACTGATGCATTTGCCAGAGTGCCTAGAGCTCAAAGATCAGCTGCAGTGCCAGTGACAGACACCAGAGCCACTTCATCTGCACCAGCTACAGCTCCAGTGCAACCAGCTCCAGCACCTACTCCTCCAGCTCCATCCACATCTACTGAAGTCTTCGTCCAAGGAGCCATCTCTACACCACCACCTGAAGATCAAGCCTAAGAGACGATTTAGTGCTATGCATTTTCTATGAACTTTTTGGTAACTTGTTGCCAAAGGGGGAGAAAAATGTATAGATCATAGGCTTCGAGAGAGAGAGAGTTGCTTTTTATTCTCTCTTGCTTTGGTGGTTGAACTTTATTTGCTTGTTTGAGATACTTTATGTCTGTGTGATACTTGGATGATCATGTGTTTGATCATATGCTACATTTATGCTTGTTGGATGACATTATCCTTTTATCTCTATATGATCATTCACTTTTCTTGGTGATGAGTGCATCTATTCAATTATTATCATTTTGAGCGCTCCACCAAGATGTATGTGACATGGAAGAGTAACCCATGAGCCTAACTCTTTGTGCATTTGCAGTCCAAAGCAAATCTTAAACTATGCACAAATTTAGGGGGAGCTCTTGCTTATCACATACTTCTCAAAACGACAATGTTTTTCACTCTTATTATCATTTGTCGAAGCTTTGATCTATATGTTGTCATCAATTACCAAAAAGGGGGAGATTGAAAGTGCAGTTATCCCTAGGTGGTTTTGGTAATTCCTAACAACATATAGCTCATTGAGCTAACATTATTCTGGGATGAATATTTCAGGAAAAGCTCAATGAATGGCATGGCATGGATGAGAAAAGTGGACCCCTCAAAATGCTAAGGATAAAAGGATTGGCTCAAGCTCAAAAGCTCAAGACTCTACATTTTATATTTTAGTGATCCAAGATCACATTGAGTCTATAGGAAAAGCCAATACTATCAAGGAGGGATGAGGTGTTGCTTAATGAGTTTCTTGCTCCATTGTGCTTAGTGATATGCTCCAAAGCCCTCAACTACTTTCTCACATCCACATATGACCTAAACCAAAACTCAAACTCGGCCCTACTGATTCCTTCTATCCGGCGCCACCGAGTTCAGATCTCATAGCCACTGCCACAAACCCTAGGCAAATCGGTCTCACTGATAGGGATCTCGGTCTCACCGAGATGGGATTGTAATCTCTCTGTTTCCCTTTGTAACGTTTCGGTACCACCGAGATGAGCAATCGGTCCCACCGAGATTGCAATGTAAACTCCCTGTTTCCTTTTCATAACATTTCGGTCCCACCGAAATGAGCGAATCGGTCCCACCGAGTTTACCTGACCAACTCTCTGGTTAGCGTATTACCAAAATTGGTCCCACCGAGTTTGTGTAATCGGTCTCACCGAGATTACGTTAAGCCCTAACCCTAACCATATCGGTCCTACCAAGTTGCATGTTGGTCCCACCGAAAATCCTAACGGTCACTAGATTTGCTAAATCGGTCTGACCGAGTTTCCCAGTTCGGTCCCACCGAGTTTGGCAAGTTGTGTGTAACAGTTAGATTTTGTGTGGAGGCTATATATACCCCTCCACCTCCTCTTCATTCGTGGAGAGAGCCATCAGAACAAACCTACACTTCCAACTTGTTGTTTCTGAGAGAGAACCACCTACTCATGTGTTGAGGCCAAGATATTCCATTCCTACCATATGAATCTTGATCTCTAGCCTTCCCCAAGTTGCTTTCCACTCAAATCTTCTTTCCACCAAATCCAAATCCTATGAGAGAGAGTTGAGTGTTGGGGAGACTATCATTTGAAGCACAAGAGCAAGGAGTTCATCATCAACACACCATTTGTTACTTCTTGGAGAGTGGTGTCTCCTAGATTGGCTAGGTGTCACTTGGGAGCCTCCGACAAGATTGAGGAGTTGAACCAAGGAGTTTGTAAGGGCAAGGAGATCGCCTACTTCGTGAAGATCTACCGCTAGTGAGGCAAGTCCTTCGTGAGCAACGGCCATGGTGGGATAGACAAGGTTGCTTCTTCGTGGACCCTTCGTGGGTGGAGCCCTCCGTGGACTCGCGCAACTGTTACCCTTCGTGGGTTGAAGTCTCCATCAACGTGGATGTACGATAGCACCACCTATCGGAACCACGACAAAAACATCCATGTCTCCAACTGCATTTGAATTCTCCAAACCCTTCCCTTTACATTCTTGCAAGTTTTATGCTTTACTTTTTGCTGCTCATATACTCTTTGCATGCTTGCTTGAATTGTGTTAAGATTGCTTGACTTGTGCTAAGATAGCTAAAATCTTCCCAAAGACTAAAATTGGGAAAAGGGTAAGTTTTTATTTGGTCAAGTAGTCTAATCACCCCCCCTCTAGACATACTTTCGATCCTACAGCTCCCGCTTGGGAATATGGGTGGCGTATATCATATTTACCGTTTTTACTTGGGGAGGAAATTTCTTCTGTCCCCCAATATTCGGTAGCCGGGGTTCCTCGTCATGATCACTATGCGACCCCTTTTCCTTGTTTTTGGCATTTAGCTTGCCGGCCTGTTTAAATACCCAACATTCTCTGTTGGTGTGGTTGGCTGGTTTATCGGGGGTGCCGTGGATTTGACATGAGCGATCGAGTATGCGGTCCAGACTTGACGGGCCCAGATTGTTTCTTTTAAATGGCTTTTTCCGTTGACCGGACTTGGAGCCACTAAATCCGGCATTGACGGCTGTGTCTTCGGCGTTATCACCATTGTTGCGACGCTTGTGTCTGTTGCGCTGGGTCTTGCCTTTGCTATCTCTGGCGTCTGAAGTGCCAGGATTTCTTGATGTGCTATTGCTACGAGCCAACCAGCTATCCTCGCCCGCACAAAAGCGGGTTATGAGTGTCGTAAGGGCTGCCATGGACTTCGGCTTCTCTTGGCCGAGGTGTCGGGCAAGCCACTCGTCACAGATGTTATGCTTAAAGGCCGCTAGGGCTACGGCATCCGGACAGTCGACGATTTGGTTCTTTTTAGTTAAGAACCAAGTCCAGAATTTCCTGGCTGACTCTCCGGGCTGTTGGGTTATGTGACTTAAGTCATCAGCATCCGGTGGTCGCACATAAGTGCCCTGGAAGTTGTCAAGGAATGTGTCTTCCAGGTTCTCTCAAATGCCAATGGAGTTTGCCGGCAGACTATTCAGCCAATGCCGAGCTGGTCCCTTGAGTTTTAGTGGGAGGTACTTGATGGCATGTAGATCATCGTCGCGGGCCATGTGAATGTGGAGAAGGAAATCTTCGATCCATACCGCGGGGTCTGTTGTCCCATCATATGGTTCGATGTTCACGGGCTTAAATCCTTCTGGGAATTCATGCTCCATTACTTCGTCAGTGAAGCATAGGGGGTGTGCGGCGCCTCTATGCCGGGCTACATCGCGATGCAGTTCGGATGAGTCTGGTCTGCTGTATTCGGCCCTGACGGATTTGTATTTAGTATATCCGGTGTAGCGTTCATCATCACACGTTGGGGCGCGCCCCCGCGATCCATAGATCGATCTTGACTGTCCTGCTTTGTTTTCCAATTCGTCTCACAGGTCATGCGTGTAGCCCCAGGCCTTCGTGTTTTTATTTGTTTGACGATGGGGTGCGGGCTGGTGTTCGGGCTGGTATGCCGCTTTATCTCGGCCACGAGGTGGTCGGTTAGCCGCATCCTGTGCTGGTAGTATAGGCTCTAGTGCCTCGTCCTCGAATTGAGATAACAACCTGCGCCTCGGGTAACTTTTGGTTGGGCGCTCGAGTCCGTATTACTCGGCCGCCAGGACCTCAGTCCATCTATTAGTGAGCAGATCTTGATCAGCTTGAAGTTGCTGCTGTTTTTTCTTCAGGCTCTTTGCAGTGTCTATAAGCTGGCGCTTGAAGCACTCCTATTCGACGGGATCCTCAGGCACGGTAAATTCTTCATCGTCGAGGCTCACCTCGTCTTCGGAGAGGGGCATGTAATTTTCATCCTCCGAGTCTTCGTCCATTGCCTGTTCATCAGGGCTAGCTTGCCCGTCTTCCCGTCCGGCCTGCTCGAAGCTTGGCTGGGCAGGATTGTATTCGTCTTCGGCATCATCCGGAGTGCTATTGTCCCTTGTGCTGATATCGCTGTTTTTGCTATGGCGGGGTTTAGAGCGGCACCGCTGACGTTGGCGCTTACGTTGCTTCTCAAGAGGATCACCCTCCATTGCATCCTTTTGATCCTCGCCATTGTTTTCTTTGGGTGTGTCCACCATATATATGTCGTATGATGAGGTGGCTGTCCAGCGTCCTGTGGGCGGTGGTTCCTGTTCTTCTCCGGCATCGTCGTCCATACCGTCGATGTCTTCAGAGTTGAAATCAAGCATGTCGGTTAAGTCGTCGATAGTGGCTATTAAGTGGGTGGTGGGTGGGTAATGAATTCCTTCATTGTCCGCTTCCCACTCAAGCCAGACATAGTTCGGCCAAGAGACTCCTGACAGGGATAGAGATTTTAATGAGTTTAGCACGTCGCCCAAGGGCGATTGTTGGAAGATATCCACAGAGCTGAACTCCATGATCAGAGCCCAGTTAGATCTGATGGGCACGGATGCACGCGGTTCGGAGCCTATGGTCGGAGATGAATCTGAGGGTTTGATGACACAGACCTCATTGGAAGTGAAATCTGTGTTTGGCTCTACAGCCGCTGAGTGTGCGGCCTCCGTGGCGGTGTCCATCCTCCTGTCCTCGGATGGCACGATCTGCACTGGATTTAAAGCCGGGGCAGCTGCGGGTGTGATCTCCTGAACACCGTCCGATGGCAGATCTAGGTCATGCTCATCGCGACTTTAGGGTGCACCTGTCATGGGCTCGAATCCGTTGATGATCAAGTCTCCGCGGATGTCGGCAGTGTAATTCAGGCTTCCAAACCTGACCTGATGGCCAGGGGCGTAGCTATCGATCTGCTCCAGATGGCCAAGCGAGTTGGCCCGCAGTGCGAAGCCGCCGAATACGAAGATCTATTCGGGGAGGAAAACCTCACCCTGGACCGCATCGTTGTAGATGATTGAAGGGGCCATCAAGCCTTATGGTGACGACACAGTGGAACTCTCAATGAAAGCACCAATGTCGGTGTCAAAACCGGCAGATCTCGGGTAGGGGGTCCCGAACTGTGCGTCTAAGGCTAATGGTAACAGGAGGCAGGGGACACGATGTTTACTTAGGTTCGGGCCCTCTCTATGGAGGTAATACCCTACTTCCTGCTTGATTGATCTTGATGATATGAGTATTACAAGAGTTGATCTACCACGAGATCGTAGAGGCTAAACCCTAGAAGCTAGACTATGATTATGATTGTTCTTTTCCTATGGACTAAACCCTCCGGTTTATATAGACACCGGAGGGGGCTAGGGTTACACAGAGTCGGTTACAGAGAAGGGAATCTACATATCCGAATTGCCAAGCTTGCCTTCCACGCAAAGGAGAGTTCCACCCGGACACGGGACGAAGTCTTCAATCTCATATCTTCATAGTCCAGCAGTCCGGCATAAGCATATAGTCCGGCTGTCCGAGGACCCCC
The DNA here is from genome assembly GCA_963921465.1 of Triticum timopheevii. Taxonomy (NCBI): domain Eukaryota; kingdom Viridiplantae; phylum Streptophyta; class Magnoliopsida; order Poales; family Poaceae; genus Triticum; species Triticum timopheevii. The sequence continues at coordinate 96,324,232 of OY997262.1, read as the reverse complement.
TAATCCTAGACTCCCTCAGGGAGTATATATAGACGAAAGAGGTAGGTCGGTTGAGCCACGCGGGGCCCACGAGGGTGGGGGGCGCGCCCACCCCCCTGGGGCGCGCCGGGCACCCTCGTGGTCGCCTCGTTTGTTGCTTGGCGTCCACTCCAAGTCTCCTGGTTTGCGTTTGTTCCAAAAAGATCGCTCCCGAAGGTTTCATTCCGTTTGGACTCCGTTTGATATTCCTTTTCTTCGAAACACTGAAATAGGCAAAAAAACAGCAATTCGGGCTGGGCCTCCGGTTAGTAGGCTAGTCCCAAAAATGATATAAAAGTGTAAAGTAAAGCCCATAAACATCCAAAATGGGTAATATAATACCATGGAACAATCAAAAATTATAGATACGTTGGAGACGTATCAAGCATCCCCAAGCTTAATTCCTGCTCATCCTCGAGTAGGTAAATGATAAAAATAGAATTTTTGATGTGGAATGCTACCAAGCATAATTATCAATGTAATTTTCTTTATTGTGGCATGAATGTTCAGATCCAAATGATTCAAAACGAAAGTTCATATTGACATAAAACAATAATACTTCAAGCATACTAACAAAGCAATCATGTCTTCTGGAAATGTCATGGCTAAAGAAAGTTATCCCTACAAAATCATATAGTCTGGCTATGCTCTATCTTCATCACACAAAGTATTTAATCATACACAACCCCGATGACAAGCCAAGCAATTGTTTCATACTTTAGTATTCTCAAACTTTTTCAACTTTCAAGCAATACATGAGCGTGAGCCATGGATATAGCACTATATGTGGAATAGAATGGTGGTTGTGGACAAGACAAAAAGGAGAAGATAGTCTCACATCAACTAGGCGTATCAACGGGCTATGGCGATGCCCATTAATAGATATCAATGTGAGTGAGTAGGGATTGCCATGCAACAGATGCACTAGAGCTATAAATGTATGAAAGCTCAAAAAAAGAAACTAAGTGGGTGTGCATCCAACTTGCTTGCTCACGAAGACCTAGGGCATTTTGAGGAAGCCCATCACTGGAATATACAAGCCAAGTTCTATAATGAAAAATTCCCACTAGTATATGAAAGTGACAACATAGGAGACTCTCTATTATGAAGGTCATGGTGCTACTTTGAAGCACAAGTGTGCTAAAAGGATAGTAGCATTGTCCCTTCTCTCTTTTTCTCTCATTTTTTTCTTTTATTTTCTATTTTTTTCTCTTTATTTCTTCTTTTTGGCCTTTCTCTTTTTTTTATTTGGCCTTTCTATTTTTTTATTAAGTCCTAAGTCACATCCTGACTTGTGGGGGAATCATAGTCTCCATCATCCTTTCCTCACTTGGGACAATGCTCTAATAATGAAGATCATCACACTTTTATTAATTTATAACTCAGGATTACAACTCGATATTTAGAACAAAATATGACTCTATATGAATGCCTCCGGCGGTGTACCGGTATATGCGACGAATCAAGAGTGACATGTATGAAAGAATTATGAAGGTGGCTTTGCCACAAATACGATGTCAACTACATGACCATGCAAAGAGCAATATGACAATGATGATGTGTGTCATAATAAATGGAACGGTGGAAAGTTGCATGGCAATATATCTCGGAATGGCTATGGAAATGCCATAATACGTAGGTATGGTGGCTGTTTTGAGGAAGGTATATGGTGGGTGTATGGTACCGGTGAAAGTTGCGCGGCACAAGAGAGGCTAGCAATGGTGTAAGGGGGAGAGTGTGTATAATCCATGGACTCAACATTAGTCATAAAGAACTCATATACTTATTGCAAAAATCTATAAGTCATTAAAAACAAAGTACTACGCGCATGCTCCTAGGGGGATAGATTGGTAGGAAAAGACCATCGCTCGTCCCCGACCACCACTCATAAGGAAGACAATCAATAAATAAATTGTGCTCCAACTTCATCACAAAGCGGTTCACCATACGTGCATGCTACGGGAATCACAAACTTCAACACGAGTATTCTTCAAATTCATAATTACCCCACTAGCATGAATCTAATATCACCATCCTCATATCTCAAAACAATTATAAAGCATCAAATTGATCATAGCATCCAATTCACTTTCTATGATAGTTTTTATTATACCCAACTTGGATGCCCATCATTCTAGGACCAATTTTATAACCATAGCAAATACCATGCTATTATAAAGGACTCTCAAAATGATTTAAGTGAAGCATGAGATATCAATAATTTCTACAAAATTAAACCACCGTCGTGCTCTAAAAGATATAAGTGAAGCAGTAGAGCAAAACTATCTAGCTCAAAAGATATAAGTGAAGCACATAGAGTATTCTAATAAATTTCAAAGCAAGTGTGTCTCTCCCAAAAGGTGTGTACAGCAAGGATGATTGTGGTAAACTAGAAAGCAAAGACTAATATCATACAAGACGCTCCAAGCAAAACACATATCATGTGGTGAATAAAAATATAGCTCCAAGTAAAGTTACCGATAAACGAAGACGAAAGAGGGGATGCCTTCCGGGGCATCCCCAAGCTTAGGCTTTTGGTTGTCCTTGAATATCTTGGGGTGCCATGGGCATCCCCAAGCTTAGAGCATCTCCAGCCGTTGGCCCCCCCAGGACGCATAAAAATCGCCCCCTGGGGGCGAGCCAGCGATACATTCAGCACTGGGGGCAGTTTTGCACCCAGTCGTCGCCCCCCAGCTCGCCCCCAGGCGCCGATGTTGGCCCACTTTTCAGCCCCATTTCGGCGAAAAGGGCCCATATGGGCGAGAATAGGCCCATATTCGGCGTGGTTCGCCGTGGCTCGGCGTTCAATTATCAACATAAATATTTTTTTATCACATATTTCATCACAGAAAAATCAAATACTTCAACAAAATAGTACATCAACAAATAGTTCAATACAAATTATATAGTTCAACAAATAAAAACTCATATTTCATCATACGTCGCGCCCGGCGTCGCCCTTGAGCCTCCATAGGTGCTCCACCAGATCCTGCTGCATTTGATGATGCAGCTGTGGGTCTCGGATCTCCTGACGCATACTGAGGTAGGCAGTCCAGGTTGTCGGTAGCCGGTGATCAACTTGGGTAAGAGGACCCTGCCTGTGGTATGGTTCAGTGTCAAACACTGGCTCTTACTGCTCGCTCTCAATGATCATGTTGTGCAAGATGACACAGCAGGTCATGATCTCCCACATTTGATCTTTCGACCAGGTCTGAGTGGGGTACCGGACAACAGCAAATCGAGATTGGAGCACACCAAATGCCCGCTCGACATCCTTCCTGCAAGCCTCCTGAATCTTCGCAAACCAGGCGTTCTTGCCTCCTGGCACAGGGTTTGAGATGGTCTTCACAAATGTCGACCATCTCTGATAGATGCCATCAGCTAGATAGTACCCCTTGTTGTAGTGCCGTCCATTGATCACGAAGTTCACTGGAGGAGAATGGCCTTCAACAAGCTTGGCAAAGACAGGAGAGCACTGCAGCACGTTGATGTCATTGTGAGTTCCTGACATACCAAAGAAGGAGTGCCAAATCCAGAGGTCCTGTGTGGCCACCGCCTCAAGTACCACACTGCAACCGCCTTTGGCGCCTTTGTACATCCCCTGCCAAGCAAATGGGCAATTCTTCCATTTCCAATGCATGCAGTCGATGCTTCCAAGCATCCCAGGAAATCCTCTTGTTGCATTCTATGCTAGGATCCGAGCAGTGTCTTCCGCATTGGGTGTACTCAAGTATTGCGGTCCAAACACTGCCACCACTGCCTGACAGAACTTGTAGAAACACTCTATGCTGGTGGACTCGGCCATGTGCCCATAGTCGTCCTGTGGGTCACCGGGAGCTCCGTATGCAAGCATCCTCATCGCTGTCGTGCACTTCTGGATCGAGGTGAATCCAAGTTTACCGGTGCAATCCATCTTGCATTTGAAGTAGTTGTCGAACTCACGGATGGAATTCACAATCCTGAGGAAGAGCTTTCGGCTCATCCAATAACGGCGCCGAAATTGTTTGTCGCCATGAAGTGGAGCATCGGCGAAGTAGTCGGAGTAGAGCATGCAGTAGCCTTCGAGACGATGCCGGTTCTTTGCTTTCACCCGCCCCAGCGTCGAGCCACCTCACCGCGGCTTTTCATTGCTCGCCAGCAGCTGGGCGAGGGCGGCGAGCACCATGAGATGCTCTTTTTCCTGGATGTCGGCCTCGGCTTCCTCCTCCAGCAGCGTGGCGAGCGCTTCCTCGTCATCCTAGTCCATCGCCGAGGCAGGCAAATCACCGAACACCTTGTGCCCGGTGGGCGTGCACCCGCCGCTAAACTGCCCCTCCGCGGCTGGAAATGGCGGCCGGAAACGCCCAGCTGCTGTCGTAGGGGCTGACGCGGTGAACCTCTGCTATTTTTCTGGCGGGGAATGGCTATCTAGCGGTGAAGGTCGGCGGGCGGCGCCGGGATAGAGCTAGTGGCGGCCGAGGGCGCGGGGGTGGGAGGCGAGTCGGGGAAGAAAATCTTGAATTTTCACCTGACGACGTGGGCCAGCCATGCTTTTCCCTTGCGCCGGAGCCCCCGGTCGCCCCCCAGTGCGCCGGGTTTGGCCTGCGGCCGCCGGGCGGGAAAAGGGGCCGAACCGGCGCTTTTCGTCATCCTAGGGGCGCGAATGGGGCGTTTTTTTGGCGCCGCCACCGAAAAAGTCGCCTGGGGGGCCTGTTGGGGGTGCGGCTGGAGATGCTCTTAGGCTCTTGCCACTCCTTATTCCATAGTCCATCAAATCTTTACCCAAAACTTGAAAACTTCACAACACAAAACTCAACAGGAAATCTCATGAGCTCCGTTAGTGTAAGAAAGAAAAAACACCACATAAGGTACTCTAATGAACTCATTATTTATTTATATTGGTGTTAAACCTACTTTATTCCAACTTTTCTATGGTTCATACCCCCCGATACTAGCCATAGATGCATCAAAATAAGCAAACGACACACGAAAAACAGAATCTGTCAAAAACAGAACAGTCTGTACAAATCTATAACTTTCGAATACTTCTGGAACTCTAAAACTCCTAAAAAAATAGGAAGTCCTGGGCAATTTGTCTATTGATCTACTGCAAAAATAATCAAAGCAAAAGCATGTTTCAGTGGTTTATCAAAATTATTCTTGTGCGTGCAAAAGTTTCTGTTTTTCAGCAGAATCAAATTACTATCACTGTAGGTTATCCTATAGGTTCTACTTGGCACAAACACTAATTAAAAAATAAAACCACATCTAAACAGAATCTAGATGAAATATTTATTACTAAACAGAAGCAAAAAAGCAAGAAACAAAAATAAAATTGGGTTTCCTCCCAACAAGCGCTATCGTTTAACGCCCCTAGCTAGGCATAAAAGCGAGAATAGATCTAAGTATTGCCATCTTTGGCATTCAAATCATAAGTAGCTCGCATGATAGATTCATAAGGTAATTTAACTTTCTTTCTTGGAAAGTGTTCCATGCCTTTCCTCAATGGAAATTGGAATCTAATATTCCCTTCCTTCATATCAATAATTGCACCAATCGTTCTAAGGAAAGGTCTACCAAGAATAATAGGACATGAAAGATTGCAATATATATCAAGAACAATAAAATCTATGGGCACATATTCCTATTTGCAACAATAAGAACATCATTGATCCTTCTCATAGGTTTCTTAATGGTGGAATCCGCAAGGTGCAAGTTTAAAGAGCAATCATCAAAATCATGGAAACCTAGCACATCACATAAAGTTTTTGAAATCATTGGGACGCCTTTTAACTAAAGTTGACTCATCTCCAGTCCCATCATTATCAAGATTCATATTGCAAAACAAAGATTTAATAGGGGACACATCAATAACTTTTAGATCTTCATCATTATTTTCATGGAAACTAGAAGAACACGCTCTTACAAAGCAATCTTTCTTAGCACGCATCCTAGCGGTTCTTTCTTTGCACTCATCAATGAAATTCTCATGTCTTTGAGAGACTCATTGATATCATGATTAGGTGTAATAGATCTAAGTTTCAAAGAATCAACATCAAGATAAAGTCTATCAACGTTCCTAGCCAATTCATCAACTTTAAGCAATTTTTCTTCAAGCAAAGCATTGAAATTCTTTTGAGAGATCATAAATTCTTTAGCACTATTCTCAAAATCAAAGGGCATCTTATTAAAATTTCCATAAGATTTTTTGTAGGAATCACCATAATTATTAGAGGAATTACTAGGAAACGGCCTAGGATTAAAGTTTCCTCTATACGCATTGTTACCAAAATTATTCCTACCAACAAAATTCACATCCATAGATTCATTATTATTCTCAATCAAAGTAGACAAAGGCATATCATTGGGATCAATAGGAGCACTCTTAGTAGCAAACAATTTCATAAGTTCATCCATCTTTCACTCAAAACATTAATTTCTTCTATAGCATGCACTTTTTTACTAGTAGATCTTTCGGTGTGCCATTGAGAATAATTAGCCATAATATTATCAAGGAGTTTAGTAGCTTCTCTAAAGTGATTTCCATAAAAGTTCCACCCGCAGCTGAATCTAAAAGATTTCTAGAAGCAAAATTCAATCCGGCATAAATTTTTTGTATGATCATCCATAAGTTCAAACCATGAGTAGGGCAATTGCGAATCATTAATTTCATTCTTTCTCAAGATTGGGCGACATGCTCATGATCAAGTTGTTTAAAATTCATAATGTCGTTTCTAAGAGAGATGATCTTAGCGGGAGGAAAATACTTAGAGATAAAAGCATCTTTGCACTTATTCCAAGAATCAATACTATTTTTAGGCAAAGTCGAAAACCAAGTTTTAGCACGATCTCTAAGAGAAAACGTAAATAACTTCAATTTAACAATATCATTATCTGTATCTTTCTTCTTTTGCATATCACACAAATCAACAAAGTTGTTTAGATGAGTAGAGGCATCTTCACTGGGAAGGCCGGAGAATTGATCTTTCATAACAAGATTCAACAAGGCAGCATTGATTTCACAAGATTCAGCATCATTAAGAGGAGCAATCAGAGTGCTAAGGAAATCATTATTATTGGTATTGGAAAAGTCACATAATTTGGTATTATCTTGAGCCATCTTGACAAACAATCCAACACACAAGCACACAAGAAGGCAAGCGAAAGAGAGAGGAGATTGGGAAAGACAGGGCGAATAAAACGGCAAGGGTGAAGTGGGGGAGAGGAAAACGAGAGGCAAATGGCAAATAATGTAATGCGAGGGAGATGAGTTTGTGATGGGTACTTGGTATGTCTTGACTTGAGGGAAGACCTCCCCGGCAACGGCGCCATAAATCCTTCTTGCTACCTCTTGAGCACTGCGTTGGTTTTTCCTTGAAGAGGAAAGGGTGATGCAGCAAAGTAGCGTAAGTATTTCCCTGAGTTTTTAAGAACCAAGGTATCAATCCAGTAGGAGGCTCCTCAAAAGTCCCACGCACCTACACAAACAAACAAGAACCTCGCAACCAACACGATAAAGGGATTGTCAATCCCTTCATGGAAACTTGCGAAAGTGAGATCTGATAGAGATAATAATATAAGATAAATATTTTTGGTATTTTTATTATATAGATTGGAAAGTAAAAGCTGCAAATAAAAGATAGATGGAAAACTTATATGATAAAAGATAGACCCGGGGGCCATAGGTTTCACTAGTGGCTTCTCTCAAGATAGCATAAGTATTACGATGGGTGAACAAATTATTGTCGAGCAATTGATAGAAAAGTGCATAGTTTTGAGATTATCTAGACATGATCATGTATATAGGCATCACGTCCGCAACAAGTAGATCGAAACGATTCTGCATCTACTACTATTACTCCACACATCGATCGACTCCTGCCTACATCTAGAGTATTAAGTTCATAAGAACGGAGTAACGCATTAAGAAAGATGACATGATGTAGAGGGATAAACTCAAGCAATATGATATAAACCCCATCTTTTTACCCTCGATGGCGACAATAAAATACGTGCCTTGCTGCCCATGTTTTCACTGGGAAAGGACACCGTAAGATTGAACCCAAAGCTAAACACTTCTCCCATTGCACGAAAGATCAATCTAGTAGGCCAAACCAAACTGATAATTCAAAGAGACTTGCAAAGATAACCAATCACACATAAAAGAATTCAGAGAAGATTCAATTATTTCTCATAGATAACTTGATCATAAACTCACAATTCATCGGATCTCGACAAACACACTGCAAAAAGAGTTACATCAAATAGATCTCCAAGAAGATCGAGGAGAACTTGGTATTGAGATTCAAAGAGAGAGAATAAGCCATCTAGCTAATAACTATGGACCCGAAGGCCTGTGGTAAACTACTCACAACTCATCGGAGAGGCCCTGGAGATGATGTAGAGGCCCTCCATGGTCGATTACCCCTCCGGCGGAGCGCCGGTGAAGGCTCCAAGATGGGATCTCGCGGATACAGAAGGTTGCGGCGGTGGAATTAGGTTTTCGTGGTGCTCTTCGATGTTTTCAGGGTACAAGAGTATATATAAGCGAAGGAGGTAGGTCGGTTGAGCCACGAGGGGCCCACGAGGGTGGGGGGCGCGCCCACCCCCCTGGGGCACGCCGGGCACCCTCGTGGCCGCCTCCTTTGTTGCTTGACGTCCACTCCAAGTCTCCTGGTTTGCGTTTATTCCAAAAAGATTACTCCCGAAGGTTTCATTCCATTTGGACTCCGTTTGATATTCCTTTTCTTCGAAACACACTGAAATAGGCAAAAAAACAGCAATTCAGGCTGGGCCTCCGGTTAGTAGGTTAGTCCCAAAAATGATATAAAAGTGTAAAGTAAAGCCCATAAACATCCAAAATGGGTAATATAATAGCATGGAACAATCAAAAATTATAGATACGTTGGAGACGTATCACTCAGCTAGTGAGCATGTGCTCAGAATGTCTGAGTACTACAGCTTGAATCAAGTGGGAGTTAATCTTCCAGATAAGATAGTGATTGACAGAGTTCTCTAGTCACTATCACCAAGTTACTGGAACTTCGTGATGAACTATAATCTGCAAGGGATGACGAAAACGATTCCCGAGCTCTTCGTGATTCTAAAATCGGCGAAAGTAGAAATCAAGAAAGAGCATCAAGTGTTGATGGTTAACAAGACCACTAGTTTCAAGAAAAAGGGAAAAGGTAAAGAAAGGGAACTTCAAGAAAGAATGGCAAGCAAGTTGCTTGTCCCGTGAGGAAACCCAAAGCTAGACCTAAAGCCTGAAACTGAGTGCTTCTACTACAAAGGGAATGGTCACTAGAAACGGAACTACCCCAAATACTTGGCGGATAAGAAGGATGGCAAAGTGAACAAAGGTATATTTGATATACATGTTATTGATGTGTACTTTACTAGTGTTCATAGTAACCCCAAGGTATTTGATACCGGTTTCATTGCTAAGATTAGTAACTCGAAACAGGAATTACAAAATGAACAGAGACTAGTTAAGGGCGAGGTGACGATGTGTGTTGGAAATGATTCCAAGGTTGATAAGATCACCATCGCATACTCCCTATACCTTCGGGATTATTATTGGAACTAAATTAATGTTATTTGGTGTTGGTGTTGAGCATGAATATGATTAGATCATGTTTATTGCAATACAGTTATCCATTTAAGTTAGAGAATAATTGTTATTCTGTTTACATGAATAAAACCTTTAATGGTCATACACCAAATGTGAATGGTTTATTGAATCTCGATAGTGCGATACACATATTCATAATATTGATGCCGAAAGATACAAAGTTGATAATAGTAGTGCAACATATTTGTGGCACTGCCGTTTAGGTCATATTGGTGTAAAGCGCATGAAGAAACTCCATGCTGATGGGCTTTTGGAATCACTTGATGCTTGCGAACCGTGCCTCATGGGCAAGATGACTAATACTCCATTCTACGGGACAAAGGAGCGAGCAACTGACTTGTTGGAAATAATACATACGATGTATGCGGTCCAATAAGTGTTGAGGCTCACGGCGGGTATCGTTATTTTCTGACCTTCATAGATGATTTGAGCAGATATAGGTATGTCTACTTGATGAAACACAAGTATGAAACATTTGAAAAGTTCAAAGAATTTCATAGTAAAGTGGAGTATCATCGTAACAAGAAAGTAAAGTTTCTACAATCTGATTGCAGAGGCAAATATTTGAGATACGAGTTTGGCCTTCATTTAAAACAATGTGGAATAGTTTCACAACTCACGCCACCTAGAACACCACAAATGGTGTGTCCGAACGTCGTAATCGTACTTTATTAGATATGGTATGATCTATGATGTCTCTTACCGATTTACCACTATCGTTTTGGGGTTATGCATTAGAGACAGCTACATTCACGTTAAATAGAGCACCATCTAAATCCATTGAGATGACATCGTATGAACTGTGGTTTGGCAAGAAACCTAAGATGTTTTCTTAAAGGTTGGGGTTGTGATGCTTATGTGAAAAAGCTTCAGCTTGATAAGCTCGAACCCAAATCGGAGAAGTGCGTCTTCATAGGATACCCAAAAGAAACTGTTGGGTACACCTTCTATCACATATCCGAAAGCAAGATCTTTGTTGCTAAGAATGGGTCCTTTCTAGAGAAGGAGTTTCTCTCGAAAGAAGTGAGTGGGAGGAAAGAAGAACTTAATGAGGTAATTGTACCTGCTCCTTATTGGAAAGTAGTTCATCACAGAAATCAGTTCTGGTGATTCCTACACCAATTGGTGAGGAAGCTAATGATGATGATCATAAAACTTCAGATCAAGTTACTACTGAACCTCATAGGTCAACCAGTGTACGATCCGCACCAGAGTGGTACGGTAATCGTGTTCTGGGAGTCATGTTACTTGACCATGACGAACCTACGAACTATGAGGAAGCAATGATGAGCCCAGATTCCATGAAATGGCTTGAGGCCATGAAACTGAGATGGGATCCATGTATGAGAACAAAGTGTGGACTTTGGTTGACTTTCCCGGTGATCGGCAAGCCATTGAGAATAAATGGATCTTCAAGAGGAAGACGAACGCTGATAGTAGTGTTACTATCTACAAAGCTCGACTTGTCGAAAAGGGTTTTTGACAAGTTCAAGGTGTTGACTACGATGAGATTTTCTCACTCGTATCGATGCTTAAAGTCTGTCCGAATCATGTTAGCAATTTCCACATTTTATGAAATCTGGCAAATGGATGTCAAAACTGCATTCCTTAATGGATTTACTACAGAAGAGTTGTATATGATGCAACCAGGAGGTTTTGTCAATCCTATAGGTGCTAACGAAATATGCAAGCTCCAGAAATCCATCTATGGATTGGTGCAAGCATCTCGGAGTTGGAATATATGCTTTGATGAGTTGATCAAAGCATATAGTTTTATACAGACTTGCGGTGAAGCTTGTATTTACAAGAAAGTGAGTGGGAGCACTACATAATTTCTGATAAGTATATATGAATGACATATTGTTGATCGGAAATGATGTAGAATTCTCTGGAAAGCATAAAGGAGTATTTGAAAGGAGTTTTTCAAATAAAGACCTCAGAGAAGCTGCTTACATATTGGGCATCAAGATCTATAGAGATAGATCAAGACGCTTGATAAAATTTTTCAATGAGTACATACCTTGACAAGATTTTGAAGTAGTTCAAAATGGAACAGTCAAAGAAGGAGTTCTTGCCTGTATTGCAAGGTGTAAAGTTGAGTAAGACTCAAAACTCGACCATGGCAGAAAATAGAAAGAGAATGGAAGTCATTCCCTATGCCTCAGCCATAGGTTCTATAAAGTATGTTATGCTGTGTACCAGACCTATTGTGTACCTTGCCATGAGTTTGGAAAGGGGGTACGATAGTGATCCATGAGTGGATCACTGGACAGCGGTCAAAGTTATCCTTAGTTACCTAAGAGGACTAAGGAAATATTTTTCGGTTATGGAGGTGATAAAGAGTTCGTCGTAAAGAGTTACGTCGATGCAAGATTTTACAACGATCCGGATGACTCTGGGTCTCAATCTGGATACATATTGAAAGTGGGAGCAATTAGCTAGAGTAGCTCTGTGCAGAGCATTGTAGACATAGAAATTTGCAAAATGCATATGGATCTGAATGTGGCAGACCCGTAGACTAAAACTTCTCTCACAAGCAAAACATGATCACACCTTATTACTCTTGGGTGTTAATCACATAACAATGTGAACTATATTATTGACTCTAGTAAACCCTTTGAGTGTTGGTCACATAAAGATGTGAAATCACATGGCGATGTGAACTAGATTATTGACTCTAGTAAACCCTTTGAGTGTTGGTCACATAAAGATGTGAACTATTGGTGCTAAATCACATGGCAATGTGAACTAGATTATTGACTCTAGTGCAAGTGGGAGACTAAAAGGACATATGACCTAGAGGCAATAATAAAGTTATTATTTTATTTCCTCATATCATGATAAATGTTTATTATTCATGCTAGAATTGTATTAACTGGAAACTTAGTACATGTGTGAATACATAGACAAAACAAAGTGTCCCTAGTATGCCTCTACTTGACTAGCTTGTTTATCAGAGATGGTTATGTCATAGACATATGTTGTCATTTGATGAACGGGATCGCATCATTAAGAGAATGATGTGATGGACAAGACCCATTTGTTAGCTTAGCATTATGATCGTTACAGCTTCATTGCTACTGCTTTCTTCATGACTTATACATGTTCCTCAGACTATGAGATTATGCAACTCCTGAATACCGGAGGAACACCTTGTGTGCTATCAACATCACAACATAAATGGGTGATTATAAAGATGCTCTACAGGTGTCTCCGAAGGTATTTGTTGGGTTGGCATAGATCGAGATTAGGATTTGTCACTCCGTGTTTCAGAGAGGTATCTCTGGGCCCTCTCGGTAATGCTCATCACTATAAGCCTTGCAAGCAAAGTGACTAATGAGTTAGTTGCGGGATGAAGTATTACAGAACGAGTAAATAGACTTGCCGGTAACGAGATTGAACTAGGTATGATGATACCGATGATCGAATCTCGGGCAAGTAACATACCGATGACAAAGGGAACAACGCATGTTGTTATGCGAATTGACCGATAAAGATCTTCGTAGAATATGTAGGAGCCAATATGAGCATCCAGGTTCGGCTATTGGTTATTGACCGGAGATATGTCTCGGTCATGTCTACATAGTTCTCGAACTCGTAGGGTTCGCACGCTTAACGTTCGATGACGATATGAATTATGAGTTATGTGTTTTTGATGACCGAAGTTTGTTCGGAGTCTCGGATGAGATCACGGACATGATGAGGAGTCTCGAAATGGTCGATACATAAAGATTGATATATTGGACCATGTTATTCGGACACCGGAAGTGTTCCGGATAGTTTCGGGTAAAAATAGAGTGCTGGAGGGGTTACCGGAGCCCCCCGGGGGAACTAATGGGCCACCATGGGCCTTAGTGGAGAGAGAGGAGGCTGCAGCAGGGCTGGCCGCCCCCCTAGGTCTGAATTGGACTAGGGGAAGGGGGCGACGCCCCCCCCCCCCTTCCTACTCCCTCTCCCTCTCCTTCCTTCCCCCTCTCTTCCTTGGAGGGGAATCCTACTAGGACTGGGAAGTCCTAGTAGGACTCCTCCTCTTGGGCCCACCCCCTAGGGCCGTCCGGCCTCCCCTCCCTCCTTTATATATGGGGCAGGGGGCATCCTAGAACACACAAGTTTCTCTTAACCGTGTGCAGTGCCCCCCCCACAGTTACACACCTCGATAATATCACCGTAGTGCTTAGGCGAAGCCGTGCGTCGGTAACATCATCATCACCGTCGCCACACCATCATGCTGACGGAACTCACCCTCGTCCTCAACTGGATCAAGAGCACGAGGGACGTCATCGTGCTGAACGTGTGCTGAACGCGGAGGTGTCGTACGTTCGGTACTTGGATCGGTTGGATCACGAAGAAGTTCGACTACATCAACTGCGTTACTAAACGCTTCCGCTTTCAGTCTACGAGTGTACGTGGACACACTCTCCCCTCTCGTTGCTATGCATCTCCTAGATAGATTTTGCGTGATCGTAGGAATTTTTTTGAAATTACCATGTTCCCAACAATTGAAAGTTGACGGTGCCTCAACATTGACAAATAGAGTCCCTTGATAATGTCCGCGCTCATCAAAAAATTCCTTGATGTGGTCCCAATAGGTGTTCGCGGCCTGGTCACTCCCCACGGATACATCTTGATAGATTTGCTTCCATGCGATGCAAACCAACACATCTTCGACGTTGCTATAATTTTTGGTTCTTCCCTTGGCAATGAAGCACTCGCCGTCCATGTCGAGATTATCATCATCAAATTGAGTATCATATTCTTGTGATGCATACTCTTGAGAGAAATAATCTTCATTTGCCACATTTGTCGCACGCATGAATGCTTCATTATCAAGACTATAAAATGGACATACACGCAACCTCACATTCTATTCGTATACAAAATGAAAAGAAAAAACACAAAACAAAAGATTTTTACCTTTGTGACATTTAGTCGAGCACGTTGGGGGCGGTGATCGTGGGCGTGGCCACGTCTTCCTCCATGACAGGCGGCGGGGCTTGCGGTGGTGGAGGAGGAGGTCCACGACCGGCGGCAGTTGCCACGGCCAGCGGCGGCAGCGAACTGGCTAAAGCAGCCGCGACCGCCTTCGTCTTCTTGGCCGCTCGAGATGGACTCGCCGCAGGGTTTTGCCCTGCCGGGCGCTTCACACCTCCACCGCGGGTTTTGGCCGCCGGCAACTTCTTCGCGGGTGGCGCACCTGTTCCCGTAGCGGCGGGGTGGGTGGCGGGATGGGGGCGGCGGCATGGCGGTGGAGGCAGGGTCAGTGAAGGTGGTTGCGCCCGCGGCGGCCGCGCTGAGGTGGGTCAGACCAGCGGCGGAGGCGGTAGCGGGGTCATCGGAGTCGACCATGGGGCCGGGCGACCGGCGGAACATGGTCCGGCGACGGGCGGACGGGCGTCAGGTGGGCGGGTGGAACTGAAATGAAGTGGCGGTTGGACATTCGTGCGCGGCTGACTGTTTTACATCACCAGGGAGGTGAAGATGCCAATTTGCATCTGCAGGTGTTGTATTTTACAGCACATCACTTGGAGGAGGTGATGTAATTTATTTATTTTTGCATCTATATATCATCTATTGGAGCATCGTTTTTTGGCCTCGAAGATGTAAAAAAAACTATTATTTATATATCTACGTCATTATTTACTGGAGACGCTTTAAGCGCACACACATGTCCTACAAAACAAAATGTGACATCTGAGTGAGAACTTTAATGTCCATTCTGGCATTGCCATTCTAATTTTATTCTGATAATACACAATGCTACAGCAGTTATTCCGCAAAAAGAAAAAAGCTACTCCCGAGTACTACTCGCAATAACCACCCCCAAATACTACTCACGACCACAAATCCCTACCTATATGCTAGAGCTAGTGCTACGACGCGCGCATAATAAGGAAATGAAAAACAACGATAATACTTCCTACTCAAGTAATACTATGTCCTACTGCGCCTCCAGGTCCCTCTCCCCGTCGTCCAGTACCTGCTCCTGCGGCGGCGGTGACGTGACAGCCCGTGACGTGCTGCCCACTTGTTCCTTCCCGGCGCACTCTCCTCCGGCCGACCTGATGACCACCTCAGCTCGGCAGACCGGGCATGTCGAGTGCTCCCTCAACCAGACGTCAACGCAGCTCCGGTGGAACACGTGCATGCACCTGGGCAGCCGCCGCGCCGCCTCCCCGTCGACCATCACGGCCAAGCACACGGCGCATTCTGCGGCGTCCTCCTCGCCGACGCCGCCGTCCTTCCGGTACACAAACTCAGGCAGCGCTGCGATGGCGTCCGCGTCCAGCCCCGCCGACCGCTTCTTGGCCATTCCCGGGGCCGCATCGGTGGCCGCAGCCGTGGCCTCCTCCTCCTGCTGGCGCGCGGAGCGGTGCACGAGGTACCACCGGATCACACACAAGATGAGCAGTATGGCGAGGAGGGAGCCGAAGCTGATGCTCAGAACGACGATGTAGGAGGTGGTCGTGCAGCAGGCTCGCGCGGCGGCAGCGGCACGACGCGAGGGATAGGGTGGGCCCGCTGAGAGCGCAAAGCAGGACTGGTCCGCGGGGAGGCAACCGCCGGCAGTGGCCTCCTCGCGTGCCTCGGTGGCCATGGCGCGGCCGGGTGGTGCGGCCCAAGACGACGACGACGGTGATCGCGACGACATGTCCGGTGCGTGAGGTAAATGGGCGGTGCGTGCACGCGTGGAGGACCGAGGACAGAACTTTTGATGGGGCTGGTTGGTTGCATGGTGTCGAGAGTGTGGAGCGAGCGAAGCGCGGAGGGGACGGACGGGGTTCTTGAGATGCGGAGTTGACCGCCGGACCCAACGCATTTGACAAGAATAGGTTGGGAACGCGTTTGGTGCTATGCGTTTACCTCGGCCAATCTTCGTGAATGCAGTTTTAGGGGGTGTTTGGTTCCCTGTGTTGCATCTGGCCCGTATTTAGCATGCAAATTCTGGTTGTTTGGTAAGTTGCACGGGCCTTTAAGCCTGGCCCGGTGGATGCAAAAAAGGGCCTCTTAGCCAGGCTAAGGGGAACGCAGCGTTCGAGCGTATCTCGCGTGCAGGCTCGTTCTCCTGTTTCTTTCCTTCCCCTTCTGTCTCTTCCCCAGGCGCCACCGCAGCTCGAGCTCACCCCGCCGCCGGCCTCCCTCCTCCACGACGACGAGCTCCTCCGCACCACCCCGCTGGCTTTCCTCTGATCCACTCCCAACGCCCTCCTGTGCTCAGCCGCCGTCCATGCACGCCACTGTCGCTTCGCTGGAGTCCACCCACAGATGAAGAACGCCGCCACCGTCAAGACCTGCAGCCGCCGTCCTGGACCAAGCGCCGTCCCCCGTCCTCGTCCAAGCGCCACCGCCGTGCCCTCGTCAAGCGCCGCAGCCGCGTGCCCGGCAAGCGCCGCCGCCCTCGTCCAAGCACCGCCGCGGCGCCGCCGCCCTCGTCAAGCACCGCAGTCCTCAACCGACCACGCCCAAGCGCCGCACGCGGGATCCTTCCACCACGCACCGTCGCAATCGAGGATCCCACCATCAGACCATCTCGAATTCACCTCGTACAACCGTATCATGCAAAGTTCACCAAACACTCATCTCGGTTAATCCTTGCATCAGCTGAACCAGGCCACACTCAACCATCATCCCCCACGCGATGCAGCCTATACCTATCCAGGGAACCAAACACGCCCTTAGTGTATTTGGATTTGGATGTCTGCATTGAAATCTTGGTCCGAGAGGTTCTCCCACGGTTATTCCTATTTGGGCTGCAGGCACTGATTTCTACTGTTTTTAGAGCATCTTCAACACCCGCTCAACGCGCGGCGGCGGGGAGCGCTGGCTTCAGCGGACGCTGCGAACTTTATCGCGCGCGCGTAGCTCCAGTAGGCGCGCTAAAATGCAGCGCACGCGCTCTCGCACAAACACTCTGGACTACGATGCATATGCATAGATAGATAGACAGACAGATAGATAAAACGATACATAGATATTTCGCAATGCATACATAGTTCATCATAGCATAGATAGATTAAAACTACGGTGCAACTAGATAAAAAGTACGGTGCAACTAGATAAAAACTACGTGCAACTAGAACCTACTCCGAGTCGTCATTCTCGATGATGTCGTCCGAGGTATCGAGCCACGCGTCTTCCCAACAAGGATCATCTGAGTCAAAGAACGGCTCCCCACCTGCGTTAACGAGATCGCACTACGCCTCCGCGAGTGCCTTCCGCCGACGTCTGTCCGTGCGCTCCGCGCGGCGCCTTGCTGTCCTCTCCGCCCAGAAGACATTCTCGTCGGCGACGTCCTGCGGATAGCGCCGGTGCCACTCCGCCATGGCTCGCTCGTCCTCCTCGGTGATGAGGAGGCGGCGCTGCAGCCGACGGTGTTCCTCACCGTCCTGGTCTGTCATAAGACGAGGCGGAGGGGCGACGGCCTGCGCCTGCTCGCGCGTAAAGACGTCGTGGAAGTTCATCTGCGCGTGAGGCCTCTAGAGTTGCCACGCCGCCTCGTCGTACGCACGGGGCGGCCTCGTGCGCGGTCTCGAACGTGCCGAGGCCGAGGCGGACGTTGCCGATCCGAATCTCCGCGTAGAAGGCGCCGGTGGGGCGCTGGCGGACGCCGCGGTAGCCCGAAGATCCCCGGCGGCGCGGCGGCATGGTGGCGCGGTGGTGGCGCGTCGGTGGCGGGGCGAGGAAGCAGAGGAAGCGGGGAGAGCGCGCGTGGCACTGTGGAGGCGATGTGAGGCGGCGTGGCAAGCGGCGCAATTTATAGGCGCGCCGGAAGCGGTGCGCCAAATCTAGCACGCGACAGCCCGCTTCTCCCGCGCGCGCTAATTTCCCGCTTCCGCTGGAGCGTGCGAAAATGTCCTGCGTGCGCTAATGCCAGTTTAGCGCGCGTGCGTCTTTTGATGCCGCTGTTGGAGATGCTCTTACAAACCGGCGCCTGCAGCAGGGGCATCGCTATTTATCGCGTTCAGCGAGTCAACGTTCCCGACTCGCTGAAGCCAGCGACCGTATGGGCCGGCCCACGTGCACGGGTAAGCCCTGCCTGTTTCCTGTTTCCTTTTTTCACGTTTTTTATTCTTTTGCTTTCTTTTTTACTTTTGTTTATACTTTGAAATATTCTAAATACGTATATTAAAAATCATTCTCCCAAAAACAACATTTGAAAAAATAATAAACAGCGATTAACAATGTTGAACAAGATTTTAAAAAATGTTGAATAAGTATTTGAAAAAAATTGAACATGTATTTGAAAAAATGTTGAATAAGTGCTCAAAATGTTGAGCAGGTATATGGAAAATGTTTAACAAGTGTTTAAAAACGTTGAACGAGTATTTAAAAAATATTGAACAGGTATTTGAAAATTTTAGAACAAGTATTTGAAAAAGATGTTGATCATGTATAAAAAAATGTTGAAAAATTATTTGAAAAATGTCGAACAAGTTTGAAAAATGCAGAACAAGTATTTGAAAAGATGTTGAACAAAATGTTTGAAAAATGTTGAACAAGTATTTGAAAAAAAATGTTAGACATGTATTTGAAAAAGGTTGAACGAGTATTTAAAAATGTTGAATAGGTATTAAAAATGCAGAACGAGTGTATGAAAAATGTAGAACGGGTATATGAAAAATGTTGAACAGGTAAAAAAAATGTTGATCAAGTATTAGAATGTTTTTCAATAACTATGAAAATATTGAACAAGTTTTTGAAAAATGTTGAAATAGTGTTCGGACAATGTTAAATGTGTATACAAAAAATGTTGATTACTTGTTACAAAAAATGGTTTCCACATTTACAAAAATATAGAGTGAAAACTAAAACAGACAAAAGAAAAAACAAAGAATGAAGAAGGAAAAAAGAACAAAGAACAAAAGAAAAATAAAATAAAAAACAAAATGAATGAAAAAGAATGAAATAAAAACGGAGAAGAAACAAGTTAAGAAAAAAATAAAACAAAAAACTGCAAAAGATGCACGCGAGCTAGGATTCAAACGCACATCGCATGATATCAGTGATCCACGCGTAACCAACCAGACCACTTCACTAGGTGTGATAACATACATGTTTTTTCCTTGATTTCTTCATTCCTCTTTTTCCTTTTTTCTTTTTTCCCTTTCCTTTTTGTTATTTCTTTTCCCAAATTCATAATTTTTTCTTCAAATAGATGAACTTTTTTTCAAAACTCATGAACGTCTTTCAAATTGATGAACCTTTTTTAGAATCAATAACTTATTTTTCAAATTTGATGAACTTTTTCGAAACTTTGTGAATTGTTTTTCTCAAAAAGGATGACTTTTTTCAAAACCGATAAACATTTTTAAAATTGATTTTTTTTCAAAATCGATGAGCTTTCTCAGATTCAATATTTTTTTAAAAAAATTGATGATTTTTTTCAAATTTGATGAACTTATTTCCAAAACCGATGAACCTTTTTTCAAATTTGTGAACTTTTTTTGCAAAACTATGAATATTTTCAAATCCAAGTTTTTTGGAACAAAGTGAACGAGCCAGGTTTTTTTTTTTGAGAAATGCGAACAAGCCAGTTGGTTGAAGAAAAAGGGATCGACCCTATAAACGAGCGATGTCACAGACGCAACATTCATCACTAGCACTCGAGGAAGGAAAATATAATGGCCTCGGCCCAGCCGGATCTATAGTGTGCGCCAGCAGGCAAAACTGGCGCCTGCAGCGCTGATTAGGACGGAAAATCCTATTCGCCGCTCTCTGCGGCGAACTGTGGAGGGATGGCACGGAGAGCGCCCGTGAGGGACCGACATGGGCCGGCCCACTTACAAATAGTGCGTGTAACCGGTTTTGGGAACCTTCCAGAAGGTTCCCTGAACCGGGTTTTTTTGTATCATTTTTTTTGTTCTTTTCGGCTTTCAATTTTTTTTGGCCTTTTCTTTTCTGTTTCTTTTCTTGATGTTTTGTTTCAAAATTTCACAACTTTGCAAAATTTGTTCGCAAATTTAAGAAAAATTTTCATTTTCAATTTTTGTTTGTGAGTTTCAATAAATATTCCTATTTTCAAAAAAAAATGCGTTCACAAAATGTTTCGAAATTTCAAAAAGTGTTTCAGCTTTCCAAATTTGTTCACAAATTTTATAAAATATTCATGTTTTCAAAAAAAAATCACAAATTGAAAATTGTTCATAAATTCGATAAATTTATTTCGGAGTTTAAAAAAATGTTCCTGTTCCAAAAAATTCGAAAATTTCAAAAAATGTTCATATTTACAAGTTTTGTTCGGAGTTTCGAAAAATGTTCCACTTCCGAAATTGTTTGCAAATTTTAAAAAATGTTCATGTTTTCAAATTTTGTTCTGGAGTTTCAGAAAATGTTCTTGTGAAAAAGTTGATCGTGTTTCCAAATTTTGTTTTGAAATTTGAAAAATTGTTCCTGTTCAATTTTTTGGGTAGTTTAAGAAATGTTTCCGTTCTAAAAAATATGTTCGCGTCTCCAATATTCATTTGTGTGTTGAAAAATGTTTGAGTTTTCTCAGAATTTGTAAAAAAAAAATGTTCGCATTTGATAAAACATTCACGTTTTATTTTTGAAAAAAATGTTTTGTGTTTGAATTTTTTAAAAATGTTCGGATCGGCGTTTGAGTTTTCTTAAGATTTTGCAATGTTCTGTGATCAACAAAGTTAGCTAGCTCAACTGGTTCGAGGTGTATGCTCGTAAGCAGCAGGTCTGGTGTTAGATGCAATCGCTCGACTGCTTGATTCCTGGCAACGCATCTTTTTTTATTCCAGTGTGAGCTATTGTTCGCGAGAGAGATGGGCCGGCCCAGTCTGTATGTGATCGCTCGACTGCTTGACGCAGAGAGCGTCACATAGGAGCTCTCGATTAGGACCTCCCTTCTTCCAGCGCCTTAAGCGCAAGCTAGGCATGCTGGCGCTTCGTTCGCTTCGCCCACTATTTTTTTCTCGTTTTTTTCCTGATGTATTTCTGCTAGGAAAAAACTTGCCAATTTTTCAATACTGTTGATAATAATTTTGAAATCAAAATATTTATAAGGATTTTAAAATAAATCATCAACTTGAAAACATTTTACGAATTTACAAAATGTTCATATATTTGAAAAAGTTCACAAACTTGCAAAAAAAAATATGAACTCGAAAATAGTTCATGCACGAATTTAGGGAAAATAGTGAATTTAAAAAATGTTCACAATCTCACAAAATTTCATGAATTTATAAATTGTACGCAAATATGAAAAAGAAGGTCACAAACTCAAAAAAGTTCACTCATTTTAAAAACTCATGGATATGAAAAATGTTTCGATTTTGAAAAACTAATCAAGAAGTCAAAATAAAGTTCACGAATTTAAAAAGGTAAAAGAAAAATAAGAAACAAAGTGAAGAGGGAAGAAAGGAAAAGGAAAACCAAAAAAAGGCCAAATAGAAAACCGACCAAAAACATAAGTGAAATGCATAGAAAAACCAACCTAGAAATCAAGGGAACCTTCTAGAAGGCTCGCAAGACTGTAACATAAGAAGAAGGAAAAAGAGAGCGTGAGGTGCGAACAAGTAAATGGGCCATCGCCCAAGTTCGAAAGGGGGGTGCGCCTTCTACCAAAACAATAGAAAGTGGCGCCTTAAGCACTAAATATAATCTAGCACTTAAAGCGGCGTTGGGCCTAGCTCTAAAGAAACGTTCGAATCGGTCGTTTCTAGCGAGCTTGGCTTGAGCGATGCAAGGTAGTGCACGTCGATGCAGGCGGCTGCACACGCAAGGACAGACAATAGCCGTCACATTGTTTACTGAAGCTTTGCCATCATCCCCCCACCCCATTCTCACAGCACACTTTTCACTCTCTCATCGGCGGCGGCAAACATCATAGGAGGCAAGACCTAGATGAGTAGAACGGGGGCGACTAGCGGCACATGACCACTTCATCTTCGATCCGCCAGCAGATGGCTGATGCTGGGCCAGGGAGGGGATACCCACTCCCTTGTGAGGGTTTTCTTCCATCGTTCCAGCCCAATCCGATGGTACCCTGGCTAGTACCTTGACTATGGCGGCCGATATCGCGAATGCGGCGGTAGTGACGATGGTTGCGAATATGGTGGGTCATCGGCTGCAGCTCCCAACACATTCGTTAAGGCCGCATTGTTGTTGACGACAGGGTTTCATCCGTAGTCGGTTGCTCCACCTCTGGCGTCATGCTCTTCAACGCATGTGAACCCTGTAAGTACACATCTCTCTTCTGAAGATTTGATTATTGTACCGGTTATGATTTTTTGGGTAGTTGCTTCAATTCGACACGATATGATTATTGTATCAGTTAGGATTGCTACACTTAGGATTATAGGATAGTAGGACTGCTATCATGAGTGTAGGATTGCTTGCCTAGAATTTGTTTATGCTATGTAGGAATACTATGATTGCTTTCTTGGAATGTGTGCATGATATGTAGGATTGCATATCAAGAATTTGTGCATGCTATGTAGGGTTGCTTGCCTAGAATAAGTGCATGCTACGTGCTTGCTACCCATGTTATGTGTTTGCTATGTAATCATAGCAATGCCCATTGCCATGAGAAGTGCACGATCGTAGCAATGTACATTGTAATGACCGATGCATTGATCGTACCACACACATTGCTCGGGTCATACCATGTACAAAGTCAGTATAGGGTCAGATTTTTGTTGTTCAGTTGTTAAATGCAGTGCTCTCCTGATAAGCTCCATTGATATTTTCATTCGTTAAATCATGTGCTCTGCAGAGAAGCTCATCCTCAATAGTGTTTCTTTGGGCAACTGCCCGAAGTTTAAGGAGGTGGCGTCGGGAAACTGCTTGAAGGGCAAGAACGTGGATGATGGTAGCGCCGCCATGAGACCTCGACTGAGAAATTGCCACTATTTCCATGAGGAATCAAGTCCATCGCATTTTTGCAAGGCCATTCTAGCACCTAAACTAGAGTGCTTACATTGGTGCTTTAAAGGTAACAAGGATGAACCCAGCCAGCTGGACAAGATTTTCGATAGGCCATGCCAGATCCATAGCCCCGCGGATAAACCTACAAACAATACAAAACAGAACTGTTGGGTCTTTAAGTAGGCCGGAAAAATGGAAACGGAGGGTCAAAATAAAGGCCAGCCTCGCATCAAAGATGAGGATGAACCTCGGCGGCCGAACAATGGAGGACAGAAACAATTCCCTCCCGACATAAAGGACATGAACATGATTTATGTCACCCACATCCCCAAACGGGAGCAGAAACAAGCACTTCGGAACGTTTACGCCTTGGAGCCCGTCGCCCCGAAATACAATCCATGGTCGGCTTATCCAATCACATTCGACAAGATGACCATCTGATAGAGGCTAAGGCGTCCCGATGTTTGGATGAGATAGATATCATTTTCTGTGGGAGTCGACTTTGACGATCCGACTACGAACGTGCGAAGACGTCGCGCCTTAGCAATCGCTAAACCAACTTCTGAGGGGTTATTGACCAAGCCGGAGCACGATCAACCTGACCACGAGGGTCTATTTCCTGCGAGTAAACGAAGAACAAGCAAGAAACTGAGATTGCAATTTGGATCTGGCAAATATAAGATGAAAGCTTTATTGATCAAGATGGGGTTATGTGACGTCTAGGTCTAATTGTTGAACACAAACGAAGTACGCGAAGTTGCAGCTATGGCGAACTTTTAGTCTAAACAAAACCCAAAGTGTAAACGGTGCCCTAAGGGCTGTATATATGGAGGAAGAGGGGGGAATTTCCTGGCCCTTGGAGGAGGGGTCCGAAACCAACCATATCTCTTGTTACCCCACACATATGGACTCTAAAAACAGCCTATACACAAGTATTTCAAAATTACATGGGTCTGGCCCAATAATAAGGCGACGCAGCACCTATAATAGCATCTGGACGAAATTTAGGAAGTGGCATCTTGTATATTTCGTCCAAGCCTTCATGCACTCATTATGGTGGCTTCAAAGTCCTGAAATCATCACTTGAAACTTCATTCTTGTTCCTCTTGTGCATGCCATCATCTTCATGCTTGAACTTGCTCTAAGATTCATCTTTCTTGTCTAAGCTAGGCCCTTCATTTTTAAGAAAAACAAATGTATCCAATTTAGGCAGTATCATATTCTCATGAACATTAGAATCTTTACCAAGAAACGAAAGTACCTGGTAATTCAATTGGCGTGCGCGAGCTCTAGTAATTGTCCAGTATGTATAGCAGCAGGGGTTGTGGGTGTAACAATGGTATTGATGTCCTCATCATCCTCCCCTTCTTGAAATGAAGTCGTCCTCGATGGAGGCTCATCTTCCTCACCCAAATAAGGATTCAAATCCGCAAAGTTAAAAGTGGGACTAACCCAAAATCTGCAGGCAGCTCAAGTTTATATGCGTTATCATTTATTTTCTCTAACACCTTAAAAGGACAATCAGCACGTGGTATTAGCTTTGATTTGTGCAAATTAGGAAATCTATCCTTACGCAAATGTAACCAAACAAGATCTCCAGGTGCAAACACAACATGTTTTCTACCTTTATCTCCAGCAAATTTATATTTAGCATTCATACACTCAATGTTTTCCTTAGTTAACTCATGCATTTTTAATATCAATTCAGCACATTGTTTAGCATCAAAATTAACCTTCTCCGAAGATGGAAGAGGCAACAAATTAATAGGTGCACGAGGTAGGAAACCGTACACAATTTCAAAAGGGCGCATCTTAGTAGTAGAATGCAGCGAACAATTATAAGCAAATTCAATATGAGGCAAGCATTCTTCCCACATTTTCCTATTCTTCTTCAAAACAGCCCTAAGCATAGTAGACAATGTCCTATTGACTACTTCAGTTTGTCCATCAGTTTGGGGGTGACATGTAGTACTAAAAACAGTTTAGTCCCCAACTTAGCCCATAAACATCTCCAAAAGTGGCTAAGAAATTTAGTATCACGATCTGAAACAATAGTATTTGGCATACCATGCAAGCGAATAATTTCATGAAAGAATAAATCAGCAACATTAGCAGCATCGTCGCTTTTATGACATGGTATGAAGTGTGCCATTTCGAAAATATATCCACTACAACAAATATGATATCCCTCCCCTTCTCTGTTCGAGGTAATCCTAAAATAAAATCCATAGATATATCCTCCCAAGGAACACTAGGTACAGGCAAAGGCATATATAAACCATGAGGATTCAGTCGTGACTTAGCTTTTTGACATGTAGTACAGCAAGCAACAAAACGCTCGACATCTCGTCTCATCTTTGGCCAAAAGAAATGTGTAGCAAGTATATCCTCCGTTTTCTTAACGCCAAAATATCCCATTAATCCTCCTCTATGCGCCTCCTGCAACGACAAAAGACAAATAGAGCTAGCTGGAATGCATAACTTGTTAGCACGGAACACAAATCCATCATTAACGATGAACTTGTTCCATGTTCTTCCTTCTTTACAATTCTGCATTACATCTCCAAAATCAGCATCATGCACATATTGATCTTTGATGGTCTCCAAACTAAATATTTTAAAGTCAAATTGTGAAACCATAGTATAACGACGAGACAATGCATTAGCAATAAAATTTTCTTTACCCTTCTTGTGTTTAATAACATAAGGAAAAGTCTCTATGAATTCAACCCATTTAGCATGTCTACAATTCAGTTTGGCTTGACTTTTAATATGTTTCAAAGATTCATGATCAGAATGTATAACAAATTCTTTAGGTCATAAATAATGGTGCCATGTTTCTAAAGTCCGAACACGAGCATATAATTCTTTATCATAAGTAGAATAGTTCAGACTAGGCCCACTCAATTTTTCAGAAAAGTATGCAACAGGTTTGCCATCTTGTAATAACACACCTCCTAATCCAATTCCACTAGCATCACATTCAAGCTCAAAAGTCTTATTAAAATCGGGAAGTTGGAGTAAAGGAGCATGTGTCAACTTATCTTTCAATACCGTGAAGGCTTCTTCCTGTGTGGTACCCCAAACAAAAGGCACATCCTTCTTTGTAAGCTCATTGACAGGGGCAGCAATGGTGCTGAAATCTCTCACAAAACGCCTATAGAATCTAGCAAGGCCAAGAAAACTCCTCACTTTTGTGTCCGTTTTGGGCTGCGGCCAACTCTCGATACCTTCAGTCTTGGCTTTATCAACTTAAATTCCCTGTGGAGTAACAACATAGCCAAGAAAAGATACTCAATCAGTGTAAAAGGTGCACTTCCCAAGGTTACCAAACAAACGTGCATCACGTAGAGCAATAAAAACATCACGTAAATATTTCAAATGTTCCTCCAAAGATCTGCTATAAATTAGTATATCATCAAAATAGACTACCACAAATTGTCCAATGAAAGGATGTAAGACTTCGTTCGTTAATCTCATGAAAGTACTAGGTGCATTAATTAAACCAAAAGGCATGATTAACCACTCATATAATCCAAACTTAGTTTTAAATGTTGTGTTCCATTCATCTCCCAATTTCAAACGAATTTGATGGTATCCACTACACAAATCAACTTTGGAGAATATTGTAGAGCCACTCAATTCATCAAGCATATCATCTAGCCTAGGAATAGGATGACGTTAACGAATAGTAATATTATTAATGCCTCTACAATCAACACACATACGCGACGTACCATCTTTTTTTGGCACTAGTATAATAGGAACAACACAAGGACTAAGAGATTCACGTATATAACCTTTGTGGAGCAGCTCCTGTACTTGACGCATAATCTCCTTCGTCTCCTCTGGATTGGTATGGTATGGTTCACGGTTGGGTAGTGATGCACCGGGAATTAAGTCAATTTGATGCTCAATCCCGCGAATAGGTGGTAATCCCGGTGGCACATCTTGTGGAAAGACGTCAGCAAGCTCCTGCAAAATGTTAGTGGCAGCAGGAGGCAAAGAGGAAGTCACGTCCTCGAATGAAAATAATGCCTCTTTGCACACAAAAGCATAGCAAACAGATTTGCTGCAGTCTAGATCATCAATATCAGATTTGGTGGCAAGTAAACATCCACTTTTCAATTTAATTTCAGAACCAACACTAGATGGTTTATTATTAGGTTTCATTTGTTGCTCAAATTCTTTTGCCACTATCTGATTTCCACTCTTATTTTACTCCTGTTTTGCTTTACTAGCTTGATTAATATCATCTTTCAAAATGGAGTCAGGAGTCATAGGAAGGAAAGTAATATGTTTATCCTTATGAACAAGAGCATAGTGATTGTTTCTACCATGGTGTACAGAATTTTTATCGAATTTCCATGGTCTACCAAGTAATAAGGAACATGTTTGCATGGGTACCACATCACAATCAACAAAATTAGCATATGTAGCGGTACTAAAATGCACACGAAAAGTACGTGTTACCTTAACCTTGCCGCTGTTGTTGAACCATTGGATGTAGTAAGGATGCGGATGTGGTCTTGTGGTGGAGAGAGCTTCTCCACCATCTCCATGTTGGCCAAGTTGTTGCAGCTCCCTCCATCTATGATGACGCGGATAGAACGTTCCTTCACAACTCCCTTTGTATGGAACAAATTATGCCTCTGATTTTGCTCAGCTTGTGTGACCTGTACACTTAAAACATGTTGAGCAACTAAACTTTCATACCTGTCAACATCTTCAGCAGCCATGTATTGCGTCTCATGATCAGAATCATCTCCACCGTGTTCTTCACTTGTAATAAGAGCCAAAGTCTCCTCATCATAGTCACTAGCGGACTCATACCCACCATCCTCAGTAGCAATCATCACACCTTAGATGACATTCTCTCGCATAACATCCACCCTTGCAACGACGACAAATAATATCATGTGTTTGCCTTGTTGATGCCATGGATGAAGAAGAGCTATGTGCGGAGACTGGAAGGTGTACTCCTGGCAAATGGTGGTGGTGGTGCCTGTTTTCTTGTATCTCGGTTGGAATTGGCGGCTGAAGTCAGCGGTGCTGCAGTAGGACGTGTGGGAGTAGAGGATGTACATGGTGTCCATGATGAAGATCAACCTGCAGAAAAATTAGTTCACGCCAATGCCTGTCGATCCTGCACTTCACGTTAAGCTTTGCAAGCAAGATGGAATAAACGAGTGATATTATCATACTCCTTATACTCTAGAATGGTCTGAATCTATTTATTTAATCCACCCATAAAACATGCAAGCATAGCTTCATTATCCTCAACAATAACACATCTAATCATGTCAATTTGTAATTCCTGATAATACTCCTCGGCAGAATTTTTTCCTTGTCTCAAACGCTACAGTTTTTGAAGTAATTCACGTTGATAATGCGGTGGAACCCAACAAGTATGCATAACAGTTTTCAAAGCAGCCCAAGTAGTAAGGATATTATCATGATATAATCTACAATGTTCAGACCACTAAACAGAAGCAAAACTAGTGAATTCACAAATAGCAGCAGCAACACGTCTATCCTCAGGATACTGTAAGCATGTGAAACGTTGTTCAGTTTCTAACTCGCAAGTAAGATAGACATCAAGAATGTATCTACTCTCAAATGGTGGGATATTCAACTTTAGTTTAGGAAT
Source organism: Triticum timopheevii (assembly GCA_963921465.1). NCBI lineage: Eukaryota > Viridiplantae > Streptophyta > Magnoliopsida > Poales > Poaceae > Triticum > Triticum timopheevii. The sequence continues at coordinate 96,295,079 of OY997262.1, read as the reverse complement.
ATGGTCATAATCTCGTACCTAAGGTGGTGCTGGAGCCCTACCATTGCAATTATATGCATGAGGTCGACCTGGTGGTGGTGGTGCTGGTGGTTGCACGTAGTTCTAATTTTGATCAACCTCATCCTCGTAATAGTCATCCACCTCTGCACTAGCAGCAGGAGCTACAGAAGCATCAACAACAATAGCAGCGGCACTAGAACTTTGTCATGGCTCAAGAGGAACACGACCCGCTCGGCGGAGGGCTGTTTCGCAATGTGGAGGTGGTGGTTGTTGTTGTTGTTGTAATGGTGTAGCAGATGCAGGTAGTGGTTGTGGAAGACACGCGAGTACTTCATCGAACTTGGCGTCCAACTTGGTGTCAATTGTCTTCTCAAAGTCATCAATCCTCTCCAGTGCCTTTCCAAAACTGGCCATGACATCTTCCACCTATTGACTCAACATTTGCTGAAATTTATCATGAAGCTCCTTCTTCGTCATGTTCTCCCAGTCAATCTCGTCGGCTTGTGGTCCTGCCATGGTTAGCAGCAATAGAAACACACAAGAATATGATCCTACAGACTACTAGAAAGTGGTAGTGTGTCATAAATCCGTCAAGTAAATCTCAAATTCTTACCAGTTCTTACCCAGCAGCAGGTGGTGATCGGCAACCGTTATAGTCAAAACTCTCAAAGCTTGGATAGAGCGATTACCAGGGAGAGTCAAACATACAACGTAGATGAATGTGGAGCTGGGAAGGCTTATAATATGGTAGCAAAAAGGGTCAGCAATACTCAACTGAGAGATGCAAAGTTGAATAAACACTAAACGACGGTACGGTGCTGGTCCTAGGCTAGACCATGCTAGAGACGCAAGCCTAGAACTCTAACAAAATCACGACGTGGCTCGTAAACAAGGTAGGAGCACACTATGAATTTCTTTTATTTCCTTTTTTCACTTTTTTTGCACTTCCTTTTTCCTCTTTTTTTGCTCCGCAACAAATTTTTTTCCAAAAAAGTCTACAAACGGTCTAAAAACTGCGTAGCCAGAATTTTCCAGACTTAGTTTTTTTATTAAACTAGAACTATTTTTCTACTGCGGGTAGCACGAAAGTTGGGGAGTCCGACTTGGTTACGACTAGTAGTATCGCGTGATCTGGAAATCGAAAACAAAGGAACAAATACTAGACTCGGACTAGGACTGATGGCGGAGATGAATCTGGTGGAACTCGGACTGGTGATGGTATATGACGATGGTATATGTGGACTCAGATTGGTGGTGGTATATGGCGATGGTATATGTGGACTCGAATTGGTGGTTGTATATGACGATGGTATATGTGGACTCGGATTGGTGGTTATATATGGCAGTGGCGATTGATATGGTGGGGGTGGGGGTATATGGCAGCGGCTATGTATATGGTGGGGTGGTGGTATATGGCAGTGATAAAGATGGTGCGGCGGTGACTTGATAACCTGGATATTGCGAATATAAGATGAAAATTTTATTGATCAAGATGGGGTTCTATGACGTCTAGGTCTGGTCATTGAACAGAAACGAAGTACGCGAAGTTGCAGCTATGGCGAACTTTTAATCTAAACAAAACCCAAAGTCTAAACGGTGCCCTAAGGGTTGTATATATGGAGGAAGAGGAGGGAATTTCGTGGCCCTTGGAGGAGGGATCCTAAACCAACCCCATCTTTGGTTTCCCCACACATGCGGACTCTAAAAACAACTTATACTCAAGTATTTCAAAATTACATGGGCCTGTCCCAATAATAAGGCGACGCAACACCTATAATAGCCTCTGAACGAAATTTAGGAAGTGGCATATTGTATATTTCGAACAAACCTTCATGCGCTCATTATGGTGGCTTCAAAGTCCTGAAATCATCACTTGAAACTTCATTCTTGTTCCTCTTGCGCATGCCATCATCTCTATGCTTGAACTTGCTCCAAGGTCCATCTTTTTGACCAAGCTAGGCCCTTCATTTGTAAGCAAAACAAATGTATCCAATTTAGGCAGCATCATATTCTCATGAACATTAGAATCTTTACCAAGAAATGGAAGTACCTGATAATTCAATTGGCGTGCGCGAGCTCTAGTAATTGGTCCAGTATGTATACAGCAGGGGCTGTGGGCCAGCATACGACATGGCAGATCGACAACCTTGGTCTTGGACCCCATCGTCGGCGGATTCCATTTAACACGCATCCTTATGGAGGGAGGCAACAGCCTCAACTTGATTTATGCGGATATGATCAGAAAGATGGGCATTGACTCATCTCGGATCAAGCCCAGCACCACCACCTTGATAGGTGTCATACCTGGTGTCGAAGCTCACTGTACGGGAACAATCACACTTGAAGTAGTCTTCGGTTCACCCGTAAACTTCTGGAGCGAAGAGTTAATCTTCGATATCGTCCCCTTTCGAAGTGGCTACCACGCATTGCTCGAGCACACTACAGTTGCCCGTTTTAACGTGGTCCCGCACTATGCATATTTAAAGCTAAAAATGTCAGGACCAAACAGTGTTATTACAGTCAGTGGTAACACCAAACGCTTCCTCCGTACAGAGGAGCAGACCACGGCTTTCGCAGCTGAGGTCCAGGCAACCGAGGAGGCAGCCCGTGCAATGAAAGCACACCCGGCTGTCGGATTTCGGGTTCCGGCAGACCCTTGAGGTTCAAACTCTGGGGTGCGCGCGGAGATTCAACCCTCTGCCTACTTGATCTTCGCCGAATCGCTAGAACCTAAACTACCAAACAGAACAACACAAGAGACACAAGGTTTATACTGGTTCAGGCCACCATTGTGGTGTAATACCCTACTCCAGTGTGTGGTGTGGTGGATTGCCTCTCGGGCTGATGATGAACAATACAAGGAAGAACAGCCTCGCGAGGGTCTGTTCTTGGCTGGTGCTACTTGGTTCTGGATCTTGGATTCTTGATCCGGTCCCTCGATATCAGATGCCTCTACCCAGGGGGTGGCTAGTCCTATTTATAGGCAAAGGCCCTGGGCCTCTTCCCAAATATTGAGCGGGAAGAGCACCAACAATTGGCCATTTTGAAGGGGAACAGCGGGTACACTTATCCTGACTAAAGTTGGTCCTCGCCTACCAAAGGCTCTTGTGGTGACGCCTGTTTGGGCTCCACAATGACTTCCTTCCGGCCGTTGGGCTGGTCTTGGTCTTGTTGCACCGAAACGGATGCCTTTGCTTGATGCTCTCGCCTGCGCTTGCTCCCTTTGCACCAAAGAGGAAAGGGAGAACACTGCGCGGGCTGGCGCCCAACTGGCGCCCTTAGTTGTCATGGCTTGCGTCATGGGCACCTCGCGAGGTACCCCGCCTTGAACTCTCCGCCTCCTCGTGAGCCAGCCTGACGAGGCCGTGCCTGAGGAAGCTCCTTGTCATCCGCCCCACGAGGCTTGGCCCCTCGCGAGGGTCTTGAGCTTGTGCTGATGAAGATGGGCTGTGCTGGGCCTCCTTTGAGCCACGCCGCAGGCCGCAGGCAGGCAAGTCTGGGGACCCCCGTTCCCAGAACGCCGACAGTAGCCCCCGGGCCCACGGCGCACCCGGACTTGGCTGAGCAGAGAGGCGAAAGGGCAAGTGCGAAGCGTCGCGGGCCCTAACAGCCTGCGGCCTTGGGCGCCGCGTGGCGGTTGATTGGACGTGGGCGCCTCTGCAACTGCGCGAGCTGGTAAAGGAGCGGCACCTGCCCCTTGCCTCCCTTGCTTTCTCCTGTTGCTGCTCAGATCCCCTTTCTTGCGCCTCTCCTCCCCGCCTCCGAAATCTTCAGATCTACTCCGCCTGCGTGCCCTAGCCAGACATGGCGCCTCGCCAAGCCCCGGTCGGAGCTTGGTACTCGTCTGCCTTGGACTCGCCGAACGTGTCGGAGGCGAACCTTGCTCGGCTGCGCCAGATGGCGACGGCGTAGGGCATAGACGGGGCGAAGGTGTTCAAGGCCGGCTCTGCCGTCCCTGAAGGCCAAGGGAGCACCTTCTATCCGCTCTTCGTGAGCGCCATTGTCGCCGGTCTGGTGCCTGCCTTTTCTGAGTTCTTCTTCTCTGTCCTCCGCCACTATAATATTCAAGCTCTACACCTCCATACCAACTCCGTCCTTCTTCTGGCGATCTTCGCCTACTATTGCGAGGCTCACGTAGGGGTGAAACCCTCGGTGGCCTTGCTGCGCCACTACTTCTCCCTCCGGACCTCCCGTGGTTCCGCCTCCGCGTGCGCGAGCTTCATCGCGTACGGCGGCTCCATCGCCATCTCGAACCCTGGGAAAAGGATTGAGTGCTTCAGGAGCAAGTGGGTCTTGGTGGATGCCGGGCGCATCCACCCTCGGCTGATCCTGCCCACGGAGCACCCCGCGAGCTCCGATGACTGGTCCCGAGTGGAGCTTCTCGATCCCCGCGCGAAGCCGGTGTTGGAGAAGATGGACGCGGATCTGAGGCCGGCCAGCGTGGTGGCGGCGAAGCTGACCGGTGCGTCGCTGCTGAGGGAGTTCCTGGAGCATCAGCTAGCTCCGCTTCGCCAGTACTCACTTCCGATGTGGAGGCCTCACCCGAGCCCCGCGGTCTTAGCCGATGAGGATCTGGCTGCGATCCTCCAGTCCTTGGTTGGGGGCGACGTGGCGAGGCTAGAGGGCGCTCCTACGCCCCTGTTCCTCCGCGAGGACTGGGAGCAGGTAGTGGGGTCCATGCCCGTCTTCAACGGGGACGGGCCCGTGCCCGCGGAGGCTCCAGAGGATCTGGTGGACGTGTCCTCCGGCGACTCCAGCGAAGAGGAAGAGGACGAAGAAGGGGAGCGGGAAGAGGGGGCTAATTCTGAGGCGGAGTCAAGGGCTCCCCCCTTCGGCGCAGGTCCCACGTCCTTCGCCTCTCTCTGAGTGATGATGATGAGGGTGATGATGAGCATGGCGGCGGGAGCCTGCCTTCGATCCCGAAGAAGGACCGGACCGGGCTGATCCCCCGCGGGTCTGCCCCAGCCCCAAGGCGATCCACAGGCGCACCTCCTGCTCCCGCGCTCCTCGAAGCTGACCCTAGCAGCCAGCTCTCGGGCTTTAAGTACGGCCGAAGGCTGCTTGAGCCCACCAACGACGACCTGTAAGTGCTTGGTTCCTGTCTTGATTATTGTTTTGTTGCTGAGGCTTGACGCTTGTGTCTCCCAGCTAGGATGGCGCCCGCAGCGAAGAAGTCGAAGGGAGCTCCTGAGGCCCCATCCGTGGCAGCACCTCTGCCCGAGAAAGAAGGTGACTGTGACGCGCGAGCCTCCCCTGCCCAGGCGCCCTCGCGAGGCCAGGCTGAGCCTGCTGGGGCGAGCTCAGCCCCCATGGCCCAGGTGACTCCCGAGGTGCCCTTACCTGATGCTGCTTCCTCAGCCGTCGTGGCGTAGCTGGTTCCGCCTCAGGACACCGTGGTCACGCTGCCGTCTTCTCCTCCTACTCCACCAACTGCTGCTTCTCCGAATACTGTTCTGGATCACGCCGTTGCCGGACTGGACCGTCTGCGGCAGGATCTTCTGGGCGCTGACCCTCGTCTAGTGGCCGGGCGCTGGAGCTGGCTTCTGGCTGGATTCGCTCCGACGCTTCGGTACGGGCGGCGCTGGTCCAGGCCTCGACGGCTTGTGACGAGGAGAAACAGGCCGCCCTCGAGGTGAAGGTTGCCTGCGATGCTGCTTTGAGGGAGGCAGCTAGCGTCCGAGGTCGCTGTGAGACGCTGGAGGGCGAGCTGAAGGGCCTGCAGAACCAGCTTGCCGAAGAGGCCCGCCTTCGCCAAGAGCAGGAGGAAAGCATGAAGGCTCGTGAGGCGGCCGTCAAGGACCTGGAGGCCAAGCTCAAGAGGCGCCGTGGCCGCCTAGGTGCGCTGGAGCAAGAGCTGGAGGCGAGGAAGGTCGAGCTGGACGGCAAGGCCCGGGTTCTTGCCGAGGATCGCGTGGCCTTCGCGGATATGGAGGAGAAGGCTCGCATTTCATTGAAGACGCTTTATGATAGCGGCCTTGAGAGCCCACTGGCCGGCGAGGAGGATGGCCCCGCCAAGCTGCTTCCCTTCCTGGTTCGCGCCCTTCAAGACGTTACCCTTGGCCTTGGCCCTACGGCTAAGGCCGAGGCATGCGTCTTGTCTTCTGCAGCGCTGACGCGGGTCTTCACCCACATCTATCTTCGTGACCCCAACATCGACCTCGACAGCCTGCTGGAGCCAGTGAGCGGCGAGCGTGCCGCTGCCGCTGCTGAGGCCGTGAAGGGTCGTGCGAAGGCTCTGCTGGGGAAGTTCCGGGCCTTCAGTACCAAGCCGAAGTGGAGCGCTGCTAGCCCTGCTGCTCCACAAGGTGAACCTGCTCCGCGCAGCTCCACCGTCGGTAAGTGACTCCGTCGTGGCTCCTGTCCTGCTTTTAATTCTTGCACATGTACCATGCCTCGGGGAGGCGTTAAAACTTGTGTTTGATGCTGTGATAACAGTATGGACTGTAATATTTGCTTTTGAATTCCCTGAAATTTGCATTATTCCTTCCTACTTGCTTGTATTCTACGCCGGCAGAGCCCGGCCCCGCGCATACCTCAGCCGCCATTGGCCCCGACCGGAAACCAGGACGGAACCAAGGAGTGAGGGGCTACGTGACAAGTTAGGCTCCTGAGTCGCGAGGCTCAGGAGTCCCCCTTGGCGCTCGAACAGCAAGTAGGGAGGTGAGATGTGGGGGTGACTCCTTAGGGAGGTGGGATGCGGGTGGATCTGTCGTTCTACGTCTGCGAGCCTGGCCCCGCGCATACCTCAACCGCCATTAGCCTTTCGGAACTAAGGAGTGAGGGGCTACGTGACCAGTTAGGTTCCTGAGTCGCGATGCTCAGGAGTCCCCCTTGACGCTCAAACGGCCTTCGTACCTTGGCTCCGTTCGGGGAGGGACATGCGACGAACCAGGCCCGGGGCGCCTAGCCGGGTGGCGTGCATCTGGGCGTGACCCAGGCGCAGCCCCCGTGCCCAGCCCCTTCGCGCGGCGCTCCCGAGGGGAGGCGTTGCGACGAGGCCAGACACTGAGCTCCGGGCTCCCTGAGGTTGATGCGGCCCGGGGGCCACCCTCAGTTGTTTATCACCAGCGCGGAGCATAGCGCTTCCGTATGCGTACGGGCATAGCCACTCCTCGGCAGTGTCGTCAGCCAGCGCAGAGCATGGTGCTTCCACTGGTGCGTGGGAGGGGGCTCCCCTCCGGGAGGAGCCCCCGGGGCGTATACAGCCCCACCTTGACATGTGGCTAGCACGGTAGGGCTTGACAAGGTGTATCTGGGCACCCATGAGCCAGCGCGGGACTCACGGGGCCCTACCTCAAGGCGGGTTGCGCCTGGCTCTGGGCCTTATCTTGGAGTGTGTTCCTGCAAATTTGGCCAGATGTCGGTGCTCTACGTCTTCGGGTCCCGGCTCTCGAGCTGGTCTCAGCCGTCGCTGGCATGCCAGGTCGCGATGCCATGGACAAGACCAGAGGGTGAGGGCAGGAGAGCCGGTAGGAGCCCTGAGTCGCGATGCTCAGGCACCCCCCTTTAACGCGCAAGTTGGGTTAGATGTCGAAACTCTACGTCCTCGGGTCCCGGCTCTCGAGCTGGTCTCAGCCATCGCTGGCATGCCAGGTCGCGTTGCCATGGACAAGACCAGAGGGTGAGGGCCGGAGAGCCGGTAGGAGCCATGAGTCGCGATGCTCAGGCACCCCCCCTTTAATGCGCAAGCTGGGTTAGATGTCGAAACTCTACATCCTCGGGTCCCGGCTCTCGAGCTGGTCTCAGTCGTCGCTGGCATGCCAGGTCGTGATGCCACGGACAAGACCAGAGGGTGAGGGCCGGAGAGCCGGTAGGAGCCCTGAGTCTCGATGCTCAGGCACCCCCCCTTTAACGCCCAAGATTCCGACACCCAGGAGAAAAAGGCACCAAATAACAAGCATGATGGTTCGAAAGCATAGCCCTAAGGTAAACGCAAGAAGGGTACACGCCGCTGGGTCAGGCCCGAGCGACTTGGGGATGATGCAGCCCGAGGGGCGCCCCTAATAAGGTAAGCTAAGGACATGAAATAAAAGGGATACACGCCGCAGGGATGGACCCACGTGGCCTGGGAATAGTGCGGCCCTGAGGGCGCTCCCAGCTGGAAATGAAATTTGAAAGTTGTCACCTGATGATGTTGGGGACGAAGGGGTGTTGGTATAGCAGACTCGGTGGGCTGCGGGAGCCGATCCTCATGAGCCCCCAGGCTCAGGGGCCTCGGGAGGCTCCGGAGGCGCTGGTGGATCCTCGCGGGTCATCTCCATCTCCACCAGGGCTGCGGAACGCCTGACTTCCTGAGCCTCCAGGATGGCCCTCATGAGGCGCTGGTGCGCAGCAGCCGCGTTCGGCAAGCCATAAGGCATGCGCACATAGCTGTGGGGCGGACCCTCGCAACGTCCCACTCGCGAGGGCCAGAGGCACTCCTGAGACGCGGCTCGGTTGAGCCCCGGTATGTCGATGCAGACGCGCAGCCCACCATCCTCGCCTGGATGGGGGGCCACAGCGGGTAGGCGGCGGCTACCTCTCATGACCCTTGACTCCTGTAGCTCCTGAATGGCCTTGCTGACGAACTCCTGAGGGTTTGGCCCTCCTTGCCTTGCTCCTTCTTGAGGGAAACGTGCTTCGAAACACGCCTCCACGTGGTGCCCAAGCGCCTCCCTCGTGACCTTGGCGAGGTCGGCGACCCTCCAGGGGAGAGCCCTCGAGCCCTGCCTGAGGAGGGCGCTGGGCGCGCTTCCCTATGCGATGGAAGGAGGTTCCCCCTGAGCAGGCGCGGGCCCTGAGGGGCCTGCCTCCTGAGGGGCCGGGCTGGACGATGTCTTCTTCTTCTTGGGGACGGCCTCGGGAGGCCTCCTGCTTCCGCGGTCCGGGTCTTCCAGCGATGCGGCCTGAAAGGCTCGCTCCAGGGAGCACACTGCGTCTCTCTCTTCGCAGGCCACCGTGATGACCCCGCCACTTCCTGGCATCTTGAGGACGTTGTAGCCATGGTGGGTCATGGCCATGAACTTGGCCAGTGCCGGGTACCCGAGGATGGCGTTGTACGGCAGGCGAATGTGGGCGACGTCGAAGTCGATGAGCTCGGTGTGGTAGTTGTCGCGTGCCCCGAAGGTGACAGGAAGGCGGACCTGTCCAATCGGGACCGTGGAGCCATCGGTGACTCCGGAGAAAGGCTTGGTTGGCTGAAGCTGACTGTAGGGCACCTGGAGATTGTTGAATGTTTCCACGGACAGGACGTTGAGCCCTGCTCCGCCGTCGATGAGGGTCCTGGTGACTAGCACGTCGCTGATGATTGGGCAACAAAGCATTGGGAGGACTCCGGCTGTGGCCGCGCACTTGAGCTGATCTGCTGAACTGAACGTGATGGCGCATGCCGACCACCTGAGAGGGCGCGTGGCCTCGAGCTTGGGGAGGACTGCATTCACTTCGCGGGCAAACTGCTTGAAAATGCGCTGAGAGGCTGGGGCTTGAGCTCCACCCAGGATGCAGGCGATTGCGCGTGGTTCCTGGAAGCCCCCAGCCCCCTCGTCCTGATGACGGTCTTCATTTCTCCTTGGCTGCGGCGGCAGCGGAGGGAGGCCTGCGTTCCCTTGCGGGCGATCCTCGCGAGGCTGATCCCTCCAACCTCCCTCGCGAGGTGGGTCCTGCCAGTGATCCTCGCGAGGTTGGTCACGCCACCCTTGGCGCGGGCCGTGGTCTTCCCAACGTCTTGCGTTCCTTCCTCCTCCTCGGCCGTAGCCCCGGTCGCTGCGGTCGGGACGCTTGCCGACCCTTCCTTCACGCACGGCCCGGAGCTCTTGGCATTCGTTGGTGTTGTGGGTGTGGAGGTCGTGGTACACGCAGTACCGACTGCCCTTGGAGGATTCGGGCTGATCTCTGCCCCGCTTGGTGTCTGGCTCTGCCGCGAGTACGGCAGCCCCCCTTGCGCTTCACATCCTTGGTCTTGGGCTTCTTCTCTTCTGGGTTCCCGGCAGGCAGCTCGAGGAGGGAGAGGCGTCCCTCCTCAGCCCTGGCGCACTTGGTCGCCAAGTTGAACAGCTCCAAGGAGGTGCACAGGTCTTCATGCATCGCCAGCTCCTCCTTCATCTTGACGTCGCGCACACCGTCGGAGAAGGCTGAGATGATGGCCTCCTCCGTCACCTTGGGGATCTTGAGGCGCGCGTTGTTGAAGCGATGGATGTACTTCTGCAGGGTTTCCCCTGGCTGCTGCTTGATACAGCGCATGTCGCTCACAGCGGGTGGCCGGTCGCGAGTACCCTGGAAGTTGGCGATGAAGCGGGTGCGCATTTCGTCCCAAGAGGAGATTGTGCCTGGAGCCAGGTTCAAGAGCCAGGTGCGGGCCCCGTCCTTGAGCGCCATGGGAAACCAGTTGGCCATGACTTTCTCGTCTCCGTTGGCAGCCTCGATGCCCAACTCGTAAAGCTGGAGGAACTCTGCAGGGTCAGCCGTGCCGTCGTAGCGAGGAGGCAGGTCTGGCTTGAACTTGCCGGGCCACGCGACGCTACGTAGCTCGGAGGTGAAGGCGCGGCAGCCCGCTGTGGCCACAGGGGGCCTTGGGCGATGGAGAGCTTGGTCTCGCGGGTCCTCATGCGCCGCAGCTGGGGGCATCGCAGGGTCTTGACATGCTGGAGCAGGGAGCGCTCGGGCAGCTTCTCGAGGGCGATGGACTTCTTGGCAGGTCTGCTCTTGCTGCGCTGGCGCCTGACGGAGTGGGTTCCATCCAGGGGCTGCGCGTCTTGGGGCCAGGGCGCCTTCTTGAGGAGGAGGCGGCTAAGGCGCCCCAGGAGCTTCATTGCCCGCGCAGGCAGGGCGCGGTGCAGCGAGAAGGACGGCGCGGGGGAGCCCCCGGCGGCACGGACGACCTCGGCGACCCGGTCGAGCCACTCTTCGTAGACGTCGTCGATGGGGCAGTGTAAGTGCATCTAGTGCCACCCCTAGTTGGTTTTGGAGTATTGACGACAAAGTTGGTTGAGGGACTAATGCGTTTGTGAGAACTGCAGGATAATGCAGATAGTGTCCCTCATTGATTCGGTTTACCTACCGGAGATGACCCCTAAAAATGTATGAAGACATTGAAGACAATGGTGGTATGAGAAGATATTCATATTGAAGACTATGACATGAGAAGACATTGTGTGAAGACTTTGGAACGCGAAGACTGTGTAGTTTCGTTGTTTCCTTTTCTTCTTTGTTTAGTCATAGGAACCACCGTACTGTTAAGTGGGGTCCATGTGAACTAAGTCAGAGTGACCGAAGTGATGCTCAACTCAAATCCTATGTCTTCGAGCGAAGAAAATGAGAGCAAACCTTATCCAGAGCTGGATGAGTCAGCTTTGCTTGTAGCCCAAGTAAAGTTGTCGCGTGTGTTTGAAATCTGACCGTTGGAACACGTGTCAGTTCCTTAGTGACCCAGGGTCATTTTGGACAAATCAGGTCGGGTTGCCTAGTGGCTATAAATAGCCCACCCCCTACACCATAAATTGGTGGCTGCTCAGAGTTTGTGCACGGCTTTTGTCGTTTGAGAGCAACCCACCTCGAAGCATTTGAGAGAGAGAAATCCTTGCGAGGACAAAGCCCAAACACCCAGAGCCAAAGAGTGTTAGGCATCACTGAAGTCTTTCTGTCTGTGTGACCTGAAGACTTATTACACTTGAGGACTGTGAATCCTCCAGCCGGTTAGGCCTCGCGTTCTGAGCACCCAAGAGTCATTGTGGATTGCCGGTGTACGAAGTTTGTGAAGGTTTGGAAGTCTCCCTTGAAGACTTACCAGAGTGATTGGGCGAGGACTGGGTGTCCTTAGCTCAAGGGGAATAAGGTGAAGACACGGTCTTCTGAGTTAAATCTCAGCCTCCCTAACCAGACGTACAGTTGTCAGAGCAACTGGAATTGGTCCAACAAATCCTGTGTCTTCAACAAGCAACTGGTTCTATCCCTTCCAACCTTACTTAAGTTTGTCTTCATGAAGTCATTGCCTATCTGTGTATCTGTTTGACTTCATTGCTTGACTACTATTGTTGATTGACTTCACACTATCTTCCATCTTGATCCTTACTACCTAACTGCTATCAGTCATGTACTTTCACATCATTACCTACTTGACTATGGCTTGTCTAGGGTAGTTTATCTTCCGCTGCATATCAATTAGGTTATTTCTGTTGTTTGTCTTTGAAACTTCCAAGTTTTGAAGACTTTCATAAAAATCGCCTATTCACCCCCCCTCTAGTCGATACTAGCACTTTCAATTGGTATCAGAGCAAGGTACTCCCTTGTTCTGTGTGATTCGGTTTAACCACCTGGAGTTTCAGCTATGTCGGCTGCAGGATTGAGGAACATATCGTGTCCCACCTTTGACGGTCATGAGTATCCCCGATGGAAGGCCATGATGAAGAAGCTACTCATGTCCATGGATAGCGAACTGTGGACCGTCACTGAGATTGGACTCACTGATCTATGCAAGATGGCAGAGGCTGATGACATTCACAAGTATACTCTATTGAACCTTACAGCGAAGGACGTCATCTGCTGTCATTTGTCCCGAAATCATTTCAGGAATGTTATGCACCTCAATCACGTGAAGCTAATCTGGGACCGGCTTTCTGAGGTATATGAAGGTCATCGCACTCGTCATGATCCGTGGTTTGAGGACTACAAGGAGTCTCTCAAGGAGATGACCTTTGCACCTGAATCATCATCATCCTCGTCGTGCTACATGGCAAGGGGTGATAAGGTAACTGAATGCTATCTCTCTGAATCTAGCGATGATGAATCAGGTGATGAATTTGGCCCTAGCTATGACAAGATTGCTTCCCTTGCCACTAAACAACAAAGAATGTTGGAAAAGGTTCAAGACATGCTTAGTAAGAGCGATGATATGTTGGGTGAAGAAATGGATCAGTCAAAAGCTTTGGCTGATAGTCTTCAGAGACTTCATGCTAAGTTTGACGCCCTTCAAGATCAACATAATGCTCTCTTATCTGATCATGAGAAGTTGTCTTCTGAATGTCTTCAAAGAAAGCTAGACCTTGAAAAGATAAGAGTGAATTATGAAGATCTTCAGAAGGAGCGAGATTCACTTCGCGCTCAACAGATCAGTTCCGCTCAGGATGGATTTGAACCAGCATGTCTAAAATGCATTGAGCGTGATAACGCTACATCTGTTGCTGAATGTTCCACTGCTGCTACTGTTTCATTGTCTTCACCTACTGATGTGGTTACTAACCCCTCTGCGGAGGATACCACTGCTGTTGCTGATGAAAATGCTATGTTGAAGACATTGCTTGAAACAGGGATGTATAAAAGTCTGAAGGGACATCAGACTCTCTGCGATGTCCTCAAAAAGCAGATTCTGAACCGAAACCCTAGGAAAGAGGGTGTTGGGTTCGAAAGGAAAATGAATGTTGATGGCTCGTACTGGAAGCCTGAGGAGTACCCCAAAACCAAATGGGTTGCTGCAAAGGAACCTTCAGTAGATCCATCCACCTTATCTGGCTTTACCTGTGCTAATCCTATTATCATTGATGAATCCTTTGATGCAAACTATAAGCTGTTCAAAAATCAGAATGGTGAAGTGTTTGCCAGGTACATTGGTACTAACTGCAGGAATGGACCACCTATGAAGAAGATCTGGGTACCTAAGCAATACATTGAGAATCTTCCAGTGAATGTCGTCATGACACCACCAAGGAAGAAGACAAACCCCAGACCAATAGCTTCATGTGGCCCAAAGGCTTCATACAGATACAGGACTCATATGAGTCACCCTAACGCCAATGTTTTGCAGGGAAATAATGCTCAGACTTATGAATATGAGCGTGTATCTTCGAACCGCTATGTTCATAGGACTAAGAACTTTTCTGCTTATTCATATGAGTATCATTCATCTCCTGCAAGGCTATTTGCTAGGGCTTCAAAGCCAAAATTCTCAGATGCTGCACTTAGACTCATTGCTTCTAAGCCCCCACTGAAGATGTGGGTGGCAAAGAAGAACTAACTCTCTTTTGCAGAAAACGGTCTCTAGCCAGCAATCAATGGCGTCTGATACTATTGCTGGGGACCTAAAACTCGTTGAGGACGCACGATAAAATGTCATTCTATATGCTTCACATCTGAATTTATCAGTCATACTATGTCCTAACTTTGTTATAAGCTGTGACTGTCCCTACATGTGTCAAATGCTTATGCTTCACAACACTCTTGTGAAGCCTATCCTCCTAACTGCACTGTAGGGTACATCACCAAAAGCTTCAGAATGGATTATGGACAATGGATGCACAAATCATATGACTGGTGATCGAAGTCTTCTCATGGACTCAACCTTACATCCATCCGACAAAAGTCACATTACATTTGCTGACACTGGTAAAAGCAAGGTATTGGGTCTAGGTAGAGTTGCAATCTCAAAGGATCAACACATGAATAAAGTGATGCTTGTTGAATCCCTTGGTTTCAACTTAATGTCTGTCTCAATGCTTTCTGACTTGAACATGATTGTGATATTTGGCAAATATCGTTGCCTTGTACTAATGGAATCTGACAAATCTTTAGTCTTTGAAGGATATCGAAAAGATGATCTATACATGGTAGATTTCTCAACAGGTCCACAGCTTGCCGTTTGTCTTCTCACAAAAGCTTCAGAATGCTGGCTCTGGCATCGAAGGCTGGGACATGCTGGCATGAGGAACTTACACTCACTCGTCAAAAAGAAGCATGTCATTGGCATTGAGGATGTCAAGTTCAAGAAGGATCATCTGTGTGGTGCCTGTAAAGCTGGAAAGATGACAAGGGCAAAGCACCCCTCGAAGACAATCATGACAACATCTCAACCCTTCGAGCTGTTACACATGGACTTATTTGGACCTACGCACTACTCCACCCTCACAAAAACTGCCTGTCTCTATGGCTTCGTCATTGTTGATGACTACTCAAGATACACATGGGTTCATATAATTCTTTACAAGACTGAAGTGCAAGATGTCTTCAGGCGCTTCGCAAATCGAGCAATGAACAATTATGGCGTGAAGATCAAGCACATCAGAAGTGACAATGGCACTGAATTCAAGAACACTGGACTTGATCTGTATCTGGATACAATGGGAATCACTCATGAGTTCTCTGCTCCGTACACACCTCAGCAAAACAGCATTGTTGAGTGCAATAACAGAACCCTCATTGAGATGGCTCGAACAATGCTAGATGAGTACAAGACACCAAGAAAGTTCTGGCCTGAAGCTATTGATACAGCATGTCACATCATCAACCGTGTGTACATTCATAAGCTTCTTAACAAAACATCATATGAGCTACTTACTGGCAAGAAGCCAAACGTCAATTACTTCAGAGTATTTGGAGCAAGATGCTGGATAAAGGATCCCCATCGCAAGTCAAAATTTGCACCTAAGGCTCACAAAGGCTTCATGCTTGGCTATGGAAAGGATTCACACTCCTACAGAGTCTTCAACCTTTATCTATACAAAATCGTTAAAACTGTGGATGTGAAATTTGATGAAACCAATGGTTCACAAAGAGAGATTCTGCCAAATACACTAGATGAAGCTCCTTCAAACGAGGCAATCAAGCTGATGGGAACTGGTGAAATCATGCCCTCTGAAGCACAGCCTGAAGAGGAACTTATCATCTCTGCACCAAATCAACCTGAAGACAATGCTCAGACCGAAGACAATCCGTCCAATGATGACAATGATCAGCCAGAGCAAAATCTTCGTCCTGTTCATCCTCGTGTTGCAAATGAAGTTCAAATAGAGAAGATAATTGACAGCATCAATGCACCTGGTCCGCTCACTCGATCAAGAGCAACTCAACTAGCAAACTTCTGTGGGCACTTTTCATTTGTGTCAATATCAGAACCCAAGAAAGTTGCTGAAGCTTTTATGGAACCTGAATGGATTCAAGCCATGCAAGAAGAACTTCAACAGTTCAAACTGAATAATGTCTGGGAACTTGTCAAGCGACCTGATCCTCGCAAGCATAACATTATTGGAACAAAATGGATATATCAAAACAAGCAAGATGAGCATGGTCAAGTCGTCAGAAACAAAGCACGTCTTGTGGCTCAAGGATACACTCAAGTTGAAGGAATTGACTTCGATGAAACATTTGCTCCTATTGCTAGGCTTGAAGCTATTCGCATACTGCTAGCCTTGCTAATCATCACAATATCTTGATATATCAAATGGATGTAAAGAGTGCATTTCTCAATGGCAAGATTGAAGAAGAAGTATATGTCGCACAACCACCTGGCTTTGAAGATCCAAAACATCCTGATATGGTGTACAAGCTAAACAAAGCACTGTATGGCCTCAAACAAGCTCCTCGTGCCTGGTATGATACAATCAAAGACTTCCTGAAGAGCAAAGGCTTCAAACCTGGATCCCTCGATCCCACTCTCTTCACGAAGACATATGATGGTGAACTGTTTGTGTGCCAAATATATGTGGATGACATAATCTTCGGATGCACCAACCAGAAGTATAGTGATGAGTTTGGGTACATGATGCAAGAGCAATATCAAATGTCCATGATGGGTGAGCTGAAGTACTTCCTCGGTCTTCAAATTCGTCAGCAAAGAAATGGCATCTTCATATCTCAAGAAAAATACCTCAAATATTGTCTGAAGAAGTTTGGAATGGAAGACTGCAAAGGCTACACGACGTCAATGCCAGCCAAACACCATCTTGGTCCCGACGACAATGGTAAAGAGTTCGATCAAAAGGTATACTGCTCCATGATTGGTTCTTTGCTTTAATTATGTGCATCTAGGTCAGATATTATGCTTAGTATTTGCATGTGTGCTCGATTCCAAGTGGCACCAAAGGAATCGCATCACTTAGCTGTGAAGCGAATTCTTCGATATTTGGCTTACACCCCAACACTCGGATTATGGTATCCCAAGGGCTCAAAATTTGATCTGGTTGGATTCTCGGATGCTGATTATGCTGGTGACAAGGTGGATCGCAAGTCTACATCAGGCACATGTCATTTTATTCGTCGATCACTTGTCTATTGGTCTTCGAAGAAGCAGAACTGTGTATCACTCTCAACTGCTGAATCTGAATACATTGCTGCTGGATCCTGTTGTGCTCAGCTTCTGTGGATGAAGCAAACTCTCAAGGATTATGGCATCAACCTGAAACAAGTACCTCTCTTCTGCGACAACGAAAGTGCCATCAAAATAGCCAACAATCCAGTCCAACACTCGAAGACAAAGCACATTGAAATTCGTCATCACTTTCTCAGAGATCATGTTATGAAGAAAGATATCGATATCATTCACGTCAACACTGAAGAGCAACTGTTAGATATCTTCACAAAGCCCTTGGATGAGAAAAGGTTTTGCAAGTTACGGTGTGAGCTAAATATCTTGGAATCCTCTAATGTCCTATGATCAGGCACACATCCTAACACTTATGCATATTGATGACTTAGATGTGCAACACACAAAGTAATGTATATCTTCAATCAATGAAGATTTACACTCTGAGTGTGAATATATTAACATGGAATTTGACTACGGAGCGCCACGATAATTGTGCGCCGTGTCTGGGTCTAATACTTCCTATACGGTGGGTAACGCCACCACCAACCTTCTTGTTTGAAGTGTTTCACTCAAGGCGTTATATTGCAATGACTTTGCATCTGGTTTGTCTTCAGTTTCAATTTGTCTTCATGACTTTCTGCACTATGATGATTTGATTGCTGTCTGATATATACTAGTGTTTTGTCCTCTACAGCATTCACTTATAGCTATGTCTTCAAGATTGGATCTTTTGAACTAAGTGAATGTGATCGGACCCTAACCTCTCTATGCTTCCTATCTCAAACTCTATCTGTCCAAATCATATGCATTCTATTGAAACTGTCGAATGTCTTCTCTGCATCCTAGTCAGCAGAAGGCAAAGAGACAAACATTAAATCTGTTTTAAATGGCTTATCTTTATTGTTAAAATCCGGAGAAGCCGGAACAACTCTCCGACATGCCTGGCTGGCGTGGGAACATGGGACAACTCTGAGTGTGTTGCATGCTTGCCACGTACCCCTCAGATATGAACCGCCAGGGGCACCACTGTAATTGCGCTGTGTCTCTCACCTACTTATAAATACTTGTCCCCTGCGGTAAAGAAATCCTTCTTCCACCTCTCCACCTCCGTCAAAACCCTAGCGCCACCGCTAGCTCGCGACGACGCCGGCGACGAAGCGCTTAGCTACCGCGACTTCTCCGACGCCGTCCTCACGCCGGCCGCGGACATCGTCCTTTCCGCCGTCGCCGTAGGTGTCCTCCGTCGCCAAGTTAGGGCACGGTGGGCTGAACTGCTCGGTCTCCTATTCTTCCCATCTAGCAGTTCTTCGTGCGGTAATTATAACTCTATTTTTACCACCTTTTTGATCTTCAAGATTCATCCTATTTACCGAAAGTAGTTTCTGTCTGTTCAAGTTAGATCTATTCTGTCTGCATCTCATACTGCCTAGTCGATTCACTTAGATTTCCTGTCTAGTTTGATTCCTCACTTGTACTTATTCACGGATGGGTACAAATCTGGAACCAACTCACCTATATAAGTGAATGTCTTCGCATCATGAGGTCAATGTCTTCAAACTGATTTATCTTCAAAATCTTCTGAGAATGCATATGACCTCTTCCCCTTCCCTCGCATCTCTAATGCTGTCACAGGTACATGTCCGTGGGAGAATCCCTTGGTTCTCATAGTCTGCATTCGTTTGAAAAATACTTACAGCATCATATAAATTCTCCTGAAGCCAGTTCCTGCTTGACCAGCAAGCGTAAATATCTGAAGCCTTTGAACGTATTGGAGCCTTTCAGCTTGAAGTTCATGGCTGCAGAAAAATCGGCAAGGAAGGGTGGCAGACAGCGCAGAGAAGGAACATCCAAGGATCTGCCTGATGACTTAGCAGAACTATACAAGACAGATCCTGAAGAGAATTATCATCAAAGAAAGACGTGAATCCAATGGATTCGACGCTATTGGGCTGAGGAGTGGTTCAAGTACAAGTTTGTGACGAAGGAATATGCAGAGAAGAATGCCATCAAGAGACCTTGGGGTGATATCCTCTATCGAGGCCTTCAACCCAAGAGCCGAGCTGAAGCCATTGACCAAGGCTTCTATCCCTGCATGGTCCGTGGACCACAGCCTGAGAACGTAGATCCCACCTCACTACTATGGTGTCGTGACGACTCTCTCTTCAAGCGCAACTACCAGTTTGCTGTGGCTTCGGCCAAGAAGAACAAGAAGTCCTTGGGCTTGGACGTCAACCCAGGTCCCTCTGCTCCCCGTGCTGACGGCTCCCGTGAAGCTAATCCCAATGAGATCGGCCCCTTCTCCAACCTTGACGGCCTCATCACCTACATCATGGTCCAAGGTGCCAGAGTAGATCATTCTGACAATGGTGTTGACTCCGATGAAGCCCCTGCTCCTCCTCCAAAGCCGCAGAAGCAAAAGAAGTCAAAGGCTTCAACCTCAGCTGCACCTCCAAAGACTTCACGTGCGAAGCCACTGGCCACTGCACCTCCTGAAGCCAGTGTGCAGTCTGAAGATCAATCCCGTGTCTCCAAGAGAACGGAGAAGAAGAAGCAACTTGTCAGACCATCTGATCAAAGAGCCTTGACTCCTGCTGCCATTCTGCGTGAAGAACCCATTGATCTATCAAGTGATGAAGATCTTGCTGATGATGCTCTTGAGCAGCTGATAAAGAGCAAGGAAGAAGCAGAAATCTTCAGCAACTTGCCTCTCTTTGATGTGGCCATCATCCACAATTTCATTGATGAGTGGTTCGACACCCCAATGTCAGCTTTGAAGATTTACAGCTCCCCATTGGCCTCAGCGTCGCCTTCAATTGCGCCATTGCTTCTGAGCTAGCTCTAGCTCAACGCATCGTTGAGCTCAAGAACAAGATTGACTATGAGAAGGCTCAGTTCAAGAAGCATGTGGCCAAGCTAAGTGTTCAAGACGTCAAAAACTTCAAGGTCATGCTGCATGAGCTTAAAGAAGCTTTTCTCAAGAAACGCCAAGAAGCTCAGGGCTCTCGAGAGCGCATGAAGATTTTGGCTGATAAGTGTGTGCTCGCCTACAATGAGGCTGAGAAGCGCAAATCACTTGGCCGTCCTGGCATTGACCCCAGGATGGCTACAAAGAAGAAGAAGAAGCACCCTGCTGAACAGCCTGAGCCTTCAAGCCAAGAAGCCCCTCGCATTATCTTCCCAAGCAGCATGACTGGCTCGAAGCCAAAGGTCACCACAACAGCTTCAGAACACAAGAAGACGAGGGCTGCAGAGGCTGAAGCCAGAAAGAGAAAGAACACTGAAGCCTCTGATGCCGCTCCCTCCAAGAAGAAGCGCAAGACCAAGAAGACTAGGGCTGCTTCCACAGAGCCCTTAGTCGTTGAACCCATTTCCGTGGTTCGCCCAGCGTCCGAACATCAAGAACGACGAATGGTAGTCCATGAGCCTGCTCCCACAGAAGCTCATGAAGCTGAAGATATTCCAGCAGCTGAACCCACCGCTGCTGAAGACATTGGTCATGATGACAATGTAGCTGATGATGAAGTTCTTCCTCAGATCGAACATGAAGTGGTATCATCGCCTGTTCATACGAACAGCAAACTCATCAGTATTGGTCGTCCTTTGACGCCAATCGCTCAGGATGCATCGTGGGCTGATCACCCACAACAACAAGACTCCCCCAGTACTCCCCAACAACAACAACAAGCTACACCCCCCGTGCAAGAAGAGGATGAAGACTTTCAGGCCCAGCCAACTCCATCTCCTAAGGTGAAGCCAGCACTTCGCAGGCTTCGCAGAGGACAAAGGCCTGAAGTCCCTCTGTCGAGCGTTCCAGAAGGAGAAGTGCAATGTTCACCTGTTGCACGGCAAGTATTTTCAGAACCTGCTCCAACTGTGAATGTCTCCGAGTCTGAAGCACATGCTGCTGAAGATATTCCGGCTGCATCAGCCGAAGAAAATGAAGAAGAAGTACGTGTACCTACTCTCCCAGCAATTGAAGAAGAAGCAGTTCCTGATGTGAACGTGCCTGTGCCCGACCCTCCTGCTCGTCAAGAGGAGGTTGACAATGTTGAGGCTGCCACCACCAACGCCAATGAAGCCAGTGACGTAGTCATGGCTGATGCTAATGTGGAGCCTGCACCAACCAGTGTGCCTGAAACCAATGAGGCCACTGTGCCTGAAACTTATGAGGCACATGCACCTGAAGCCAATGAGGATGCTGCACCTGAAGCCAATGAGGATGCTGCACCTGAAGCCAATGAGAATGCTGCACCTGAAGCTAATATGACAACTGCTCCCGAAGCACCTGTCGTGCAGCCTGATGCCTCCGCTGTTGCCCCTGCTCCTGTTCTGCCACCAAGGCCTCACACAATTGAGCAAGCATACAGTCATGGTCAGCTTACTACTGTCCGATGGCCCATTCTGGTGCCTCCACCCTCTGCCTCAGGACCTCAATTTGACTATCACGTTGAGCATAGGCCTCAGGTCCAGAAGCCAAAGCCCAGGTTGCCAAGGTTTCCAGGTACTGCCAACTCACCAGGGTCATTCAATGCAAATGGCTTCAAAAGCCACAATACCTTTTTTGACAGCGCCAAGAACCCCTACTCCAAGCCAAGGATATCATCAGATCGGTTCTGGAGCTATCAGCAGAGAAGCTATTACTCCTGCGTACTATATGATCAAGGGCGCATTTTCCCTCATATGCGCCTTGACACTGAAGCTATTGCTGGACTGCCGTGCTTAGAAGAAGCACTTGATTGCTTTCGTGATGCTGGTCTGCTCCACTTTGTGACAGACAAAGAACATTGGAATGAAAAGCTATTACTTCAATTCTATGCCACTCTGCACATTCGCGGCTACTATAGGGACATCAAGACATGGGTTCTCGAGTGGATGACTGGAAATGTTCATCATGAAGCCAAAGCTATGGATATCATTGAGCTTACTGGGCTAGCCACTCCTGGAGAACTATATGAACCTGACTGTCAGCTACACCGCAATGCTGTGGAAAGCATCTTTCATAAGCCAGAACCCAATATGAGCCAGATGTTGAGCATGATGAAGCCTTTGCCATCTGACGCTAAGTATCCCACACATTTCTTTGTTAAAGACCTTGAGTATCTGCCTCGCACCATATATCATATCATCAGGCGAACTCTATGGCCAGTTAAAGGACACTCATCGGCGGCCAAGCTTGAAGGAGCTATGAAGACTTTGGTCTTCTATATTCTCAATGGCATCAGCTTCAACACTCAAGAATTCTTCATCAGGCAACTTGCTGCTTCCGGCTCTGACCTGTTTGGTCTGAAGTTTTATGCTCCATGGGTCATGCGCCTCATCAAGCGACACTCATCTGTCAATTATCAGCCCTCTGCTCGCAATCATATAATCTTTTTGCCAGAGGTTGATATGTCAGTTGATGCTATATATTCTGACCCTGCCAAGACGCCGCTTTGTCTTCAGAATATTGAGCACCAAAGCTTCACTCAGCCTATTGAAGGTGTTCAAACAGCAACACGCATCTATCCACTGGCTGGTAACACTCGTCTGCCTCATAGAGCGCCCACTGAAAGCACCATTGCACAAAGGCCTCGGAAGCGTTCTCGCATTCTCAATGACCGAGAACTTCTTGTGGCTCTTCATCAGAAACAGGATAAGCATCATTTCTGGCTCAAGAGACAGATGCAAAGCCTCTTGGTGGATGTCAATCGCATTCGCAACCTTGCCACCAAGAATGCTTTTGTTGCTCATGAAACTTGTCGGCGATCATGGAAGAGTTTGACCCTGCTCAGTGCTGAAGCTGATCTTCAAGACGATGGCTTCAATGAAAGATTCTAGTTTGACTCCACTCCTCCACGGACTGCTGTCTTACGTCGCACTCCATCTCCTGAAGACTCTGAATATTCTTCTTCCGCGGCAACAGTTAATGCCAGAGTGATCGATGATGAAGATGATGCTACTTCACCACCTCCTACTACTGCGCGCATCGACACTTCACCAAGTTCATCTGCACCGCCAACCAACGACGACGACCCAGCTGCTTCACCTACTCATGACGAGTAGATGCTCTATGTCTTCCAACCTTTTTGGTCATTACTGACAAAAGGGGGAGAAGCGTATGAGTTGATAGTCTTCAAGCGTGTTCATATGGGCGGTTGCATTATATTTTGCTGCGTACTTACAACTCTTGCATTTTGAAACATTTGGTTCTTTGAGTTGTAACACCTAAACTTGATGGTCGTCTGCTACTTCTGCTGCTTATTTGCTTTACTATGATGCGATGATAAATTCCGCATGTGCGATGATAAATTCCACACATAGATCATTCTGCAGACGTCCATTTTTCATTATGCATGTCATTCTTCTTGCTATATCATTTCATGCATGATGAATTATCTTCATAAGTTGAAGTGGATCTCCAAAAGTACAACCTGCCATGTGCATTTGCATTCCAAAAGCAAATTACTTATATGCACATCTTCAGGGGGAGCCCTTGCAACTTATGAAGATAATTCCCTATCCTTACAATTTCACATATTTATCCCCGTTGAAAACTTCAACCAGTTTGTCATCAATCACCAAAAAGGGGGAGATTGTAAGTGCATCTAGTGCCACCCCTAGTTGGTTTTGGAGTATTGACGACAAAGTTGGTTGAGGGACTAATGTGTTTGTGAGAATTGCAGGATAACGCAGGTAGTGTCCCTCATTGATTCGGTTTACCTACCGGAGATGACCCCTAAAAATGTATGAAGACATTGAAGACAATGGTGGTATGAGAAGATATTCATATTGAAGACTATGACATGAGAAGATATTGTGTGAAGACTTTGGAACGCAAAGACTGTGTAGTTTCGTTGTTTCCTTTTCTTCTTTGTTTAGTCATAGGAACCACCGTACTGTTAAGTGGGGTCCAAGTGAACTAAGTCAAAGTGACTGAAGTGATGCTCAACTCAAATCCTATGTCTTCGAGCGAAGAAAATGAGAGCAAACCTTATCCAGAGCTGGATGAGTCAGCTTTGCTTGTAGCCCAAGTAAAGTTGTCGCGTGTGTTTGAAATCTGACCGTTGGAACACGTGTCAGTTCCTTAGTGACCCAGGGTCATTTTGGACAAATCAGGTCGGGTTGCCTAGTGGCTATAAATAGCCCATCCCCTACACCATAAATTGGTGGCTGCTCAGAGTTTGTGCACGGCTTTTGTCGTTTGAGAGCAACCCACCTCGAAGCATTTGAGAGAGAGAAATCCTTGCGAGGACAAAGCCCAAACACCCAGAGCCAAAGAGTGTTAGGCATCACTGAAGTCTTTCTGTCTGTGTGACCTGAAGACTTATTACACTTGAGGACTGTGAATCCTCCAGCCAGTTAGGCGTCGCGTTCTGAGCATCCAAGAGTCATTGTGGATTGCCGGTGAACGAAGTCTGTGAAGGTTTGGAAGTCTCCCTTGAAGACTTACCAGAGTGATTGGGCGAGGACTGGGTGTCCTTAGCTCAAGGGGAATAAGGTGAAGACACGGTCTTCTGAGTTAAATCTCAGCCTCCCTAACCAGACGTACAGTTGTCACAGCAACTGGAACTGGTCCAACAAATCCTGTGTCTTCAACAAGCGACTGGTTCTATCCCTTCCCACCTTACTTAAGTTTGTCTTCATGAAGTCATTGCATATCTGTGTATCTGTTTGACTTCATTGCTTGACTACTATTGTTGATTGACTTCACACTATCTTCCATCTTGATCCTTACTACCTAACTGCTATCAGTCCTATACTTTCACATCATTACCTACTTGACTATGGCTTGTCTAGGGTAGTTTATCTTCCACTGCATATCAATTAGGTTATTTCTGTTGTTTGTCTTCGAAACTTCCAAGTTTTGAAGACTTTCATAAAAATCGCCTATTCACCCCCCTCTAGTCGATACTAGCACTTTCAGGCGGTAGCGCAGGAGCTCGTTTGCCGCGATGAGCGCAGTTCGGGCCTCCATGGCCGCGCGGAGCACGCGTGACGAAGAACCGGCGGGAGTGAGCGAGGGTGTGGCAGTGCGACCGTCCCGCCTCATGGATGGATGCTGGGACGATGCTTGCTGCTCGTTCCCCGCCGGGCCGGTGGCGGCGTTGACGGCAGGTGATGGGGAATGACGAGGGCGCCCACCGACGGGAGCCGTCTGGGCGACATGGAAAGCGAGGGCGGCTCGGCGCTCGGCGCGAGCCCGACGAGCGTCAGACATGGATGCGATGGTCGGAGAAGAACGAGATGACGGAAGGCAAATTCCGGCGCACCCCTACCTGGCGCGCCAAATGTCGGATTTCGGGTTCCGGCAGACCCTTGAGGTTCGAACTCTGGGGTGCGCGCGGAGATTCAACCCTCTGCCTACTTGATCTTTGCCGAATCGCTAGAACGTAAACTACCAAACAGAGCAACACAAGAGACACAAGGTTTATACTGGTTCAGGCCACCATTGCGGTGTAATACCCTACTCCAGTGTGTGGTGTGGTGGATTGCCTCTCGGGCTGATGATGAACAATACAAGGAAGAACAGCCTCGCGAGGGTCTGTTCTTGGCTGGTGCTACTTGGTTCTGGCTCTTGGATTCTTGATCCGGTCCCTCGATATCAGATGCCTCTACCCAGGGGGTGGCTAGTCCTATTTATAGGCAAAGGCCCTGGGCCTCTTCCCAAATATTGAGCGGGAAGGGCACCAACAATTGACCATTTTGAAGGGGAACAGCGGGTACACTTATCCTGACTAAAGTTGGTCCTCGCCTGCCAAAGGCTCTGGTGGTGACGCATGTTTGGGCTCCATAATGACTTCCTTCCGGCCGTTGGGCTGGTCTTGGTCTTGTTGCACCAAAACGGATGTCTTTACTTGATGCTCTCGCCTGCGCTTGCTCCCTTTGCACCAAAGAGGAAAGGGAGGACACTGCGCGGGCTGGCGCCCGACTGGCGCCCGACTGGCGCCCTTGGTCGTCATGGCTTGCGTCATGGGCACCTCGCGAGGTACCCCGCCTTGAACTCTCCGCCTCCTCGTGAGCCAGCCTGACGAGGCCGTGCCTGAGGAAGCTCCTTGTCGTCCGCCCCGCGAGGCTTGGCCCCTCGCGAGGGTCTTGAGCTTGTGCTGATGAAGATGGGTGTGCTGGGCCTTCTTTGAGCCACGCCGCAGGCCGCAAGCAGGCAAGTCTGGGGACCCTCGTTCCCAGAACGCCGACACCGGCTCTTTGAAGCGTACACGGACAGCACTAGCCGACCTCGGACAACCATCCATCCACCCCAAATAGGGGTACGGTCTCCTCGTTCGCCTCCCTCTGGAAGGGATCTACGTCCCTAGGGTGCACAACTTTGCCCTCAAAATTCCATTGGAGGCCGGGGAGCCGAAACACATGGCGCGTCGTTCTCGGGTCAACCAAGCAACGGTGAAGTAAAGAGTCGCACACCGAAAGGCACTGTAAAAGGCCTAAACGGGAGTGACATGAACACAAGGCTTCAACCATAAATCGGCAGTTGCGCACCTTTTGAAAGGACCCAGCGGTCAACAACATCAAGCAAATGGACGACTGAGGTAGCAGACCGCACACACTAACCTCGCCATAAACGAGGTCGAGCTGGTAAACAACACGGAGGCGTAGACGTGCGGCAGGGAAGGACTCAGGCTAATAAACTCGGTAGTATCCGCCCTGTTTTCTACTCCCTTTCTTCTTTTTTCTTACACCACATTGTATCTTCTATAAGTCTCTTTTGATAAAGCTCGGCATGTATGGGTTGACCATATGAAATAAAGGAAAACGCACCCGTTGGGCCAAAAGATTACTTTTGTGATACAAACGTTATGGACTCAGATTTTAACCTCACGCCCAATTTACAAGTCTGAAGTGTTTATTCGGCGTCTCGGATGTTGCGTTATATGCACTAGTTTTAAACCTCGATTTTGGTCAATAGTTGAATTTTCCGGCTCCTGTGTTTACCTCTTACGTTTTCGGTCTATTCAGCTAAGGGTGTAACCACTGTGATTGTGCTGCCAACTTGAATAGTAAAGCGCCTCAGTGAAGAAAGGCGAAAACTGACTGTCTTGGTAAGCCTAAACTGGTTGGCCAGCCGATGACCATGTCAAACAAAGGATCGCTGGAGATCATTCATCTCAAACGAGGGACTTTTTTCTTTAAAAAAAGCCAAAGTGTCCAGTGGCCTAAATCCTGGCTACCGCCGAACACTTCAGACACTGAGGGTTTGTCACCAGCCCCCACAGTTAAGCTCCTAGGACCAAGTGAAAGCTACGAAACCAATATAGTCTGATTGCCTTGTCTCACATGCACGGACCGCCTTTGAGAACTGATACGTTTGCTAAGGGTTGACACTGCATATGAGACACCCTTTGTATCCTGTACAAAGGGGCTGCAGCCGATGACTGGTCGCTTTTAGTTTTAAATCAGCCACACGGGAGTAAAAAAAAATATAAACACATTTGCACGTCCTTACATCTTACTCACTTCGGCATCTTGCTCACTTCGGCATTCCAAAGGACAACACAAAGTGTCCTTGGCACACTGGTCCTCGGTGATCCGGGCTCCCTCCGTCACCCCGGCCAGGAAGTGCTCCATGGTCCGGTCATTCCCTTCAGGAAGCCCCGAGGCCCCGAGCATCGCATCAATACGTGGATATATAGTGCGTCTTCATGCAAGCGTACACCATGCTGGACACCCTCTAGGCAGGTGGAGCGCTTACAGCGAGTCACCTGGGGGCCAACCTCCACCATCGGTGTGGTGATGGTCCAAAATCTCCACCATCGGTGTTGAGCCGATTGTTGGCAATAGCTTTTGTCCGAGGGATCAAAAGTACTCCTCCTTAAACTTATATAAGGCGTTTTAGATCACTCACAGGTAGTAGTATAGTTTCGCTCTTTCTTATAAGACGTATACCTCTTTTTTTGAAAAAAGGTGTATTTTGTTAGCTCAAAATGGAGCATGGAGAGGATACAAACACAATAAGCATACACCCAGCTTCTGCATAGTTAGGATGCGTACAGTTAAATTTTCACTAAAATATTCGTCTTTCGGAAAGGAAACCCCCAAATTTTGCAATCACATTTGGGTCATTACGAAGTATACCCAGACGAATTCGATGTACGTGCGATTGGTCTCCTCGAGTGATTTTGGGTCCACCTGCACGAACAAGACGTGCATGTTGGGTGGCTCGAAAACGGTTTGAGCTTGACACTAACACAAGAATCTCGATATGATTGTGTCTTTGGAGCTTTCTTGCGCACATGGTGGCCTTCCCATGAATAGACCAGTTGTTGGGAAAGAAGCCGTTTCGACTACGTATTCCTCATCCTTGACATACCCATGCACCTGAAAAGCATGTGGGGCTGTGGTGTGGAGTGGAGTACTGCTCTTACTAGTACAACCTAGCTAGCTAGTAGGAGTAGTATATACAAGTAGCTCAGTTGCTTCGGCCGAACGAAGAGAATCATGGCTGGTCTGGTCGTTACACTGCCTATTTTCTTTGAAAGCGTATGTTTTGGTCTGCTTTAGGAACGGCCAACGGGATGCACTTGATTCCATTGCACGTCCAAATCAACAGACTAAATCCAAGATATACTACTAGTAATCGAGAGCGGCGTGCAGCGCACCTATTGCTCCCTAGCTTGGTGATGATGTGGCTAGTGGCTACATGAATTACAAGTAGTAGTAATACATGGGCGTGAGAAAAAGGTAAAATGATTGACTAAGCAATTTGGTATAGCTTTGAAATGATCTACACATCTATATTCAATCGTTCGAGGTGACACTGACAGCACTATGACACCATGAAATTTCTTGGGATTTGATAGGCTAGTACTCCCTCCCTCTGTTCTAAAATAAATGCCTCAACTACATACTAAATTTAATATAAAATTTACTAAAATTGGGGCAAAATTGAAACACTTATTACTGTTGCCAAAGTCGTTGTGATAGGAAGAAGAGACATTGTTTTTGTTCATGATCGAGGATTCCATGTGATGTTAACGAGAAAATTATAAGATGATTTTGAAGCTACAAAAGTAGTAACTAAATGCGAAAATGATCAAGGTGCAGTCTGCAGTAAATACAGACAATTACACTTTTGCCCCTAATTGTGCCAGCACATTGGTTTTGCCTTTAGTTTTCGTCTCTGCTCAGTTTTACCCTTAGATTTATCTCTCACGTTGTCCATGTGCCCGAGCATTTGACCAAACTTAGAAACTTCAAAACAAATTCATATGAACTCATCAAAATGCAAATAAGATATCAAAATATTTGGAAAAACATTACCTTTATGTGCATGTTATTGCATTCAGAAAAAAGTAGGACGCCGATAACTACTACACGTGTGGCACAATGGACACCCGACCACACGACTCGTCCGGTCGTACCCAGGAGCCAGCCCACACGACCCTGTGTGGGCGAACATTAAAACCGCCCACACGTTTGGGCGCAGTTACGACGCCCCACACGATCATGTGTGGCAACTGCTCACCTCCACCCCGCGAGCGCGAACGCGTGTGTAATTAACTTTAGTTGACATATGTAATTAACTATAGTTGCCATGCCTAATTATTGTAGTTGTCATGTATTATTAAATATAGTTACTATGTGTAACAAATTGAAGTTGCCATGTGTGGTCAATGTTGAGAAACGCAGTAATTTCAAAAAAAATCCTACGATCACGCAGGATCTATCTATGAGATGCATAGCAACGAGAGGGGAGAATGTGTCCACGTACCCTCGTAAACCAAAAGCGAAAGCGTTCAGTAACGCGGTTGATGTAGTCAAACTTCTTCGCGATCCAACCGATCCAAGTACCGAACGTACGGCACCTCCGTGTTCAGCACACATTGAGCTCGATGACGTCCCTCGTGCACTTGATCCAGTTGAGGCCGAGGGTGAGTTCCGTCAGCACGACGGCGTGGCGACGGTGATGATGATGTTACCGGCATAGGGCTTCGCCTAAGCACTACGACGATATGATCGAGGTGTGTAATTGTGGAGGGGGGCACCGCACACAGTTAAGAGAAACTTGTGTGTTCTAGGGTGCCCCCTGCCCCCGTATATAAAGGAGGGAGGGGGAGGCCAGCCGGCCAAGCTAGGCGCACTGGGAGAAGGGGAATCCTACTAGGACTCCAAGTCCTAATAGGTTTCCACCTAAAGGAGAAGGAGGAAGGAAGGGAGAGGGGGGCCGCGCCCCCAACCCCTTGTCCAGTTCAGACTGGGCTTGGGGGGGGGGGGGGCGTGCCACCTCCTGGTCGCTGCCTCTCCTTCCCACTAAGGCCCACTAAGGCCCATCAACTCCTCGGGGGGTTCCCAGTAACCTCCCGGTACTTCCAAAAATACCCGAACTTCTCCGGAACCATTCTGATGTCTGAATATAGCCTTCAAATATATCAATCTTTATGTGTCAACCATTTCGAGACTCCTCGTCACGTTCGTGATCTCATCCGGGGCTCCGAACAAACTTCAGTCATCAAAACACATAACTCATAATACAAATCGTCATCGAACGTTAGGCGTGCGGACCCTACGGGTTCGAGAACTATGAGACATGACCGAGACACATTTCCGGTCAATAACCAATAGCGGAACCTGGATGCTCATCTTGGCTCCTACATATTCTACGAAGTATCGGTCAAACCGCATAACAATATACGTTGTTCCCTTTGTCATCGGTATATTACTTGCCCGAGATTCGGTCGTCGGTATCATCATACCTGGTTCAATCTCGTTACCAGCAAGTCTCTTTACTCGTTTCGTAATACTTCATCCCGTAACTAACTCATTAGTCACATTGCTTGCAAGGCTTATAGTGATGAGCATTACCGAGAGGGCCCAGAGATACCTCTCCGAAACACGGAGTGACAAATCCTAATCTCGATCTATGCCAACACAACAAATACCTTTGGAGACACCTGTAGAGCATCTTTATAATCACTCATTTACATTGTGACGTTTGATAGCACAAAAAGTGTTCCTCCGGTATTCGGGAGTTGCATAATCTCATAGTCTGAGGAACATGTATAAGTCATGAAGAAAGCAGTAGCAATGAAACTGTAACAATCATAATGCTAAGCTAACGAATGGGTCTTGTCCATCACATGTGATCCCGTTCATCAAATGACAACACATGTCTATGGTTAGGAAACATAACCATCTTTGATAAATGAGCTAGTCAAGTAGATGAATACTAGGGACACTTATGTTTTGTCTATGTATTCACACATGTACTAAGTTTCTGGTTAATATAATTCTAGCATGAATAGTAAACATTTACCATGAAATAAGGAAATAAATAATAACTTTATTATTGCCTCTAGGGCATATTTCCTTCAGTCAAAACATAATTGTCATGTATCGTCAACCATAGTTGTCGTGTGTAATTAACTAGTTGACACATATGCACAATATGTAACTAATTGGAGTTGTCGCGTGTGGTCAGACCATAGTTGTCATGTATGGTCAACCATAGTTGCCGTGTGTTATTAACTAGTTACCATCTATCACCCTGCGAGCATCGTGTGGGTGAAGAACAGTTTCACCCACACGTTCGGTTGAGCGTCGTGTGTCCGTTCGGGCGAGAAGCGCCCACACGTGTGGTACTAAATGATAACGCACACACGATGATGGGTGCTTACGCGGCTCTCGACCCATATGGCAACTGCTGCAATATTCGTGCAATTGAATCGAACAGCATCAACTATGTTTGGGCCATGTTGATAAGTACGACATGTGTGGTGTTATCATTTAGGAAAAAGTATTGTTTAAACTACCTGAGGTTATTAATGTTATTAACATTATTAGCATAAAAAGGTATAAACAATACTTTTACATATGAATAAAAATGGCATGCCAATATAGGTGATGTTTGAATGTTCTGGTATCTTGTTTGCATTTTGCTAAGTTCATATGAATTTGATTATGAATTTTCAAACGACTTTGACCATTACTTTGAAAATTCATAACAAGTTGATATGAACACAGAAAAATGCAAATAAAATACCAGAATGTTCAGAAAACATCACCTATATTTGCATGTAATTTTTATTCACGAAAAAGGTATTCTTTATACCCTTTTATGTTTAATAATGTTAATAAAATTATAACCCCGGGTTGTTTAAACAATACTTTTTTCTTTAATACAAATGACATGCACATGAAGTTAATGTTTTTGTGAATATTTGTATATATTATTTGCATTTTTATGAGTTCATATGAATTTGTTATGAATTTTTAAATTATTGATCAAACGGTCAAAGTGCACTCGGACGATTCAGAGACAATCTGAGGGCAAAACTGAGCAGAGCTAAAAAGGGAGGGCAAACCCCGTGGGGTTGTTCCGACTAAGGGCAAAATTGTATTTGGCCCACAATAATACTTCCTCTGTTCAAAAATATAAGGTGTTTCAAATATTTTGTTAATCGGATGTATATGCGCACGTTTTAGTGTGTTTGTTCATTTTTTGAAGTCATATGTAGTCTATATTAAAATATACGAAACATAATATATTTGTGAACGGAGGGAGTAATAGAAAAAGAATATGCTCCTCAACTCACTAGGCTTTGGTAAAAAAATATTTTAAAAAAGGAAAAAATATATATAGGATGTGAGTTTGAAGCTACCAGAGCAACACATTAGGAGGGAAAATGATTAAGGCGCAGCCTGCTGGTAAAAGAAAAAGAGAAACATTGTTGTTGGCATCCCGTTGACATCTCAATCAGCTTTGACTCGCAAAAATAATGTCGACAACTCATAATCTCCATGGTGAAGGCCACAATAGTCGGTGATCGGTGTGCGGTATTGTACTCCTTCCGTTCGAAAATACTTGTCGAAGAAATGAATGTATCTAGACATATTTTAGTTTTAGATGCATCCATTTATATTCATTTTCGCGACAAGTATTTTCGGACGGAGAGAGTAATTATGTCGCCAAAGATAGTCATACAATGTGTACACAGGGTAGTATGGTGTACTGTCCTAGACTCCTAGTGGACTGTGCAAAAGCTTTGTGCAGAAACGGAGAAACCTGAAGCAGGCTGAACCTATACAGTACTACTGTTAGTCCCACGTCCCACACTAGATAATGAGAGATTTGTGTGCATCGAAGCGGTACGATACTGCAAGTAGTTCAGGGGTCGTATCGCTCGAGAACAGGACCAAGGCTAGTGGACAATTGTGATGGTATGTACGTATACACGAGTACTTTTGTAAACCTTCTCGTGTGGTTGAATGGCCTACATCTACGAAAGCAGTTCATGAAAATTGCCTTACGTAACAGGTGTCTTCCTCTAATCAATATCCCCCCCCCCCCCCCCCCCCCGCCCCCAACCCAATTTTAGGGTGGGCCCCGCTTCGCACTAATCAAAACCTGCCAACTAATCGTGTAAGTAAATTTCGTAATTAATTTACGTGATGTAGCAAAGCTCATGCATATTAGTTGCTGAGGTTTCAGTGACAGCACCACGTATTCAACCAAACACAAAACTGCAGAAACTAACTGGCAGCAGCCCACGACTCTCCGCCGTGTATCAATGTGTGGAGTGGGCACGAGCGACGAGTTATGCGTCACGTACCTAGACAGGTGGCCAATGAAGTGACACGAAACTCACCATCAGCACATGGCCTGTGGTTCCGTGAAACGTACTCCGACCTAAGAGCGTCTCCAACTGAACTTGACAAATCTGACTCATCATACGCCCGCGGGCGCGTCCGCAAACAATGACCGGTCAAGTTTTAAAAAAACACTCTACATCCGCCTCACTCATATTTTAACCCTTAGATTCATACAAAGCATGTAAAAGAGAAATCCTATATTACTACATACTACGTACTATCCTAACGATTCGTCGTTGGTACTAGAGTATATTCGGCCGGTTCAGTTTTTGGTAGTTTTGAATTGTAATCTATCTCTTCTATACTTGGACTCCAAGACTTTGTACTTATATAAACAGCCCATTGAGGCATAGATCAATATACAATTATTATCAATCTTCATGGTATCAGACGCCAAGGTTTTCGCCCTCGGCATGGCCTCGCCGCCAACTCCTCCCTTGCTGCCGCCGCGGCGGCTCTTCACTATCACCGAGTTCCGCGCTACCGGCGCTGCTCCTCTATCTTCTTCAACTTCTACCGAAAACCCTACCCCACCACAACCACCTCAGCTCTCTCTCGCTGATACTATCGCCGATGTCTCACCTTTCATCCCGATAACCCTAGACCTTGCCGCCCACAACTTCTACCATTGGCGCCACCTCTTCCACGTCCACCTCGGCCACTTCGGTCTCCGCCATCACATCAATCCAGCCGCTCCCCCGCGGCTGACCGACCCTCGCTGGATCAAGGATGACCTCACCGTCAACCAATGGATATATACCCGCATCTCCACCGAGCTCTTCAACTTCGTCTCCAACGACGACGCCGCCGCCGCTGAACTTTGGGCATCTCTTCAGCAGCTCTTCCAGGACAACTCCGATGCGCGTGTTAACGCGCTACACATCGAGCTCCGCGCCAGCATCCAAGGCGATTCTCCGGTCACCGTCTATTCCCAACGCATCAAGGCGATTGGCGACAAACTCCGTGAGCTCGGTGATCACGTTGACGATCAGACCCTCATCAACGCTCTCCTCGTCGGCCTCGGGGAACAGTTCGAGAAGCAGATCGCCTTCATCCCTATGTTGCGACGTTACCCCTTCTTCGCGGAGGTCCGCTCCATCTTGCAGCTCGAGGCACAGAACCAGGCGCGCAAGGCGGCGCGTCCTCCCCAGGTGTTTCACGTTGCCCGGCCCTCTGCACCATCTGCACCACCTCCATCGCCTGCTCCACTGACGCCTACATCCTCGGCTCCTCCAGGATGGCACCCGAGTCCTAACTATTGGGGCAAAAACCCTGTCTACCGGCCGCCGCAACCTCGATCTGCTGCTCCACCACCATCGACTACACCACCGGCGCCTCCTCCATCGGTCGCTGCTCCCGTCTCTTGCACCGACCACTCTTCTATACAAACATATCATGTCAATTTTCAACTCCGCAATATTCTTGTTGTTCCTTCTTTAATCAAAAACCTTATTTTTGTTCGCCAATTTACCATCGATAATCTTTCCATTCTAGCATTCGATCCTTTTGGTCTATCTGTGAAGGATCTGAGAACGGGGACACTTCTCGCTCGCTACAATAGCACGGACGATCTCTATCCACTTCATGGCGCGCCTGCATCCTCTCCTCGTGCCATGCTAGCTTCAGTTGATCTGTGGCATCTGATGTCTACTACGCAACCTTCTCCTTGTAGACGTTGTTGGGCCTCTAAGTGCAGAGGTTTGTAGGACAGTAGCAAATTTTCCTCAAGTGGATGACCTAAGGTTTATCAATCTGTGGGAGGCGTAGGATGAAGATGGTCTCTCTCAAACAACCCTGCAACCAAATAACAAAGAGTCTCTTGTGTCCCCAACACACCCAATACAATGGTGAATTGTATAGGTGCACTAGTTAGGCGAAGAGATGGTGATACAAGTGCAATATGGATGGTAGATATGAGTATTTGTAATCTAAAATTATAAAAACAACAAGGTAACTAATGATAAAAGTGAGCGCAAACGGTATTGCAATGCTAGGAAACAAGGCCTAGGGTTCATACTTTCACCAGTGCAAGTTCTCTCAACAATAATAACATAATTAGATCATATAAAAATCCCTCAACATGCAACAAAGAGTCACTCTAAAGTCATTAATAGCAGAGAACAAACGAAGAGATTATTGTAGGGTACGAAACCACCTCAAAGTTATCCTTCCCGATCGATCTATTCAAGAGTCCGTAGTAAAATAACACGAAGCTATTCTTTCCGTTCGATCTATCCTAGAGTTCGTACTAGAATAACACCTTAAGACACAAATCAACCAAAACCCTAATGTCACCTAGATACTCCTGTTGGGGAACGTTGCAGAAAATTAAAATTTTTCCTACGGCTTCACCAAGATCCATCTATGAGTTCATCTAAGCAACGAGTCATGGGAGAGAGCTTGCATCTACATACCACTTGTAGATCGCGTGCGGAAGCTTGCAAGGTGATGATGGAGTCGTACTCGAACGTGATTCAGATCACCGATGCCAAGTGCTGAACGGACAGCACCTCCGTGTTCAACACACGTACGGGACGAGCGACGTCTCCTCCTTCTTGATCCAGCAAGGGGGAAGGAGAGGTTGAGGAAGACAGCTCCACCGGCAGCACGACGGCGTGGTGATGGTGGAGAAGCAGTACTCCGACAGGGCTTCGCCGAGCACACAACGAAGGAGGAGAGGTGTTGGGGAGGGAGAAGGAGGCAACCAAAGGCCAAGGACTCAGGGTATGAAGTCCCTCCTCTCCCCCACTATATATAGGAGGGCCAAGGGGGGGGTGGCCGGCCCTAGGAGATCCAATCTCCTAGGGGGGCGGCGGCCAAGGGGGGTTTCCCTCCCCCCCAAGGCACCTAGGAGGTGCCTTCCCCTCCTAGGACTCTTGCCCCCTTGAACCCTAGGCGCATGGGCCTATGTGGGGCTGGTGCCCTTGGCCCATGCAGGCCAAGGCGCACCCCCTACAGCCCATGTGGCCCCCCGGGGCAGGTGGCCCCACCCGGTGGGCCCCCGGGACCCCTCCGGTGGTCCCGGTACAATACCGATAACCCCGAAACTTGTCCCGATGCCCGAAACAGGACTTCCCATATATAAATCTTTACCTCCGGACCATTCCGGAACTCCTCGTGACGTCCGGGATCTCATCCGGGACTCCGAACATCATTCGGTAGTCACATACTTGACTTCCTACTAACCCTAGCGTCACCGAACCTTAAGTGTGTAGACCCTACGGGTTCGGGAGACACGCAGACATGACCGAGACGACTCTCGGGCAATAACCAACAGCGGGGTCTGGATATCCATGTTGGCTCCCACATGCTCCTCGATGATTTCATCGGTTGAACCACGATGTCGAGGATTCGATCAAACCCTGTATACAATTCCCTTTGTCAATCGGTACGTTACTTGCCCGAGACTCGATCGTCGGTATCCCAATACCTTGTTCAGTCTCGTTACCCGGCAAGTCACTTTACTCGTACCGTAATGCATGATCCCGTGGCCAACACCTTGGTCACATTGAGCTCATTATGATGATGCATTACCGAGTGGGCCCAGAGATACCTCTCCGTTATACGGAGTGACAAATCCCAGTCTCGATCCGTGTCAACCCAACAGATACTTTCGGAGATACCTGTAATGCACCTTTATAGTCACCCAGTTACGTTGTGACGTTTGATACACCCAAGGCACTCCTACGGTAACCGGGAGTTACACGATCTCATGGTCGAAGGAATAGATACTTGACATTGGCAAAGCTTCTAGCAAACGAACTATACGATCTTTTATGCTATGCTTATGATTGGGTCTTGTCCATCACATCATTCTCCTAATGATGTGATCCCGTTATCAACGACATCCTATGTCCATAGTCAGGAAACCATGACTATCTATTGATCATAACGAGCTAGTCAACTAGAGGCTCACTAGGGACTCATTGGGTCTAAGTGTTCACACGTGTATTACGATTTCCGGATAATACAGTTATAGCATGAACAAAAGACAATTATCATGAACATTGAAATATAATAATCCTTTTATTATTGCCTCTAGGGCATATTTCCAACAGTCTCCCACTTGCACTAGAGTCACCAATCTAGTTACATTGTGATGAATCGAACACCCATAGAGTTCTGGTGTTGATCATGTTTTGCACGCGAGAGAGGTTTAGTCAACGGATCTGCGACATTCAGATCCGTGTGCACTTTGCAAATCTCTATGTCTCCATCTTGAACATTTTCACGGATGGAGTTGAAACGACGCTTGATGTGCCTGGTCTTCTTGTGAAACCTGGGCTCCTTGGCAAGGGCAATAGCTCCAGTGTTGTCACAGAAGAGTTTGATCGGCCCCGACGCATTGGGTATGACTCCTAGGTCGGTGATGAACTCCTTCATCCAAATCGCTTCATGCGCTGCCTCCGAGGCTGCCATGTACTCCGCTTCACATGTAGATCCCGCCACGACGCTCTGCTTGCAGCTGCACCAGCTTACTGCTCCACCATTCAACATATACACGTATCCGGTTTGTGACTTAGAGTCATCCAGATCTGAGTCGAAGCTAGCGTCGACGTAACCCTTTACGACGAGCTCTTCATCTCCTCCATAAACGAGAAACATGTCCTTTGTCCTTTTCAGGTACTTCAGGATATTCTTGACCGCTGTCCAGTGTTCCTTGCCGGGGTTACTTTGGTATCTTGCAACCAAACTTACGGCAAGGTTTACATCGGGTCTGGTACACAGCATGGCATACATAATAGATCCTATGGCTGAAGCATAGGGGATGACACTCATCTCTTCTTTATCTTTTGCCGTGGTCGGTGACTGAGCCAAGCTCAATCTCACACCTTGTAACATAGGCAAGAACCCCTTCTTGGACTGATCCATTTTGAACCTCTTCAAAATCTTATCAAGGTATGTGCTTTGTGAAAGACCTATGAGGCGTCTCGATCTATCTCTATAGATCTTGATGCCTAATATATAAGCAGCTTCTCCAAGGTCCTTCATTGAAAAACACTTGTTCAAGTAGGCCTTAATGCTGTCCAGGAGTTTCGTATCATTTCCCATCAAGAGCATGTCATCTACATATAATAGGAGAAATGCTACAGAGCTCCCACTCACTTTCTTGTAAACGCAGGCTTCTCCATAAGTCTGCGTAAACCCAAACGCTTTGATCATCTCATCAAAGCGAATGTTCCAACTCCGAGATGCTTGCACCAGTCCATAAATGGATCGCTGGAGCTTGCATACTTTGTTAGCGTTCTGAGGAACGACAAAACCTTCCGGCTGCATCATATACAGCTCTTCCTTAAGATGTCCATTAAGGAATGCCGTTTTGACGTCCATCTGCCATATCTCATAATCATAGTATGCGGCGATTGCTAACATGATTCGGACGGACTTAAGCTTCGCCACGGGAGAGAATGTCTCGTCGTAGTCAATCCCTTGAACTTGTCGATAACCCTTAGCGACAAGTCGAGCTTTATAGATGGTAACATTACCATCCGCGTCCGTCTTCTTCTTAAAAATCCATTTATTTTCTATCGCTCGCCGATCATCGGGCAAGTCTGTCAAAGTCCATACTTTGTTTTCATACATGGATCCTATCTCGGATTTCATGGCCTCAAGCCATTTGTTGGAATCCGGGCCCGCCATTGCTTCTTCATAGTTCGAAGGTTCATTGTTGTCCAGCAACATGATTTCCATGACAGGGTTGCCGTACCACTCTGGTGCAGAACGTGTCCTTGTGGACCTTCGAAATTCAGTAGCAACTAGATCTGAAGTACCTTGATCATCATCAACATTTTCCTCTTCAGTTGGTGTGGGCATTACAGGAATGGTTTCCTGCGCTGCACCACTTTCCCGTTCGAGAGGTAGTACTTCATCGAGTTCTACTTTCCTCCCACTTACTTCTTTCGAGAGAAACTCTTTCTCCAGAAAGCATCCGTTCTTGGCAACAAAGATCTTGCCTTCGGATCTTAAGTAGAAGGTATACCCGACAGTTTCCTTAGGGTATCCTATGAATACGCATTTTTCCGACTTGGGTTCGAGCTTTTCAGGTTGAAGTTTCTTGACATAAGCATCGCATCCCCAAACTTTTAGAAACGACAGCTTAGGTTTCTTCCCAAACCATAATTCATACGGTGTTGTCTCAACGGATTTAGACGGTGCCCTATTTAAAGTGAATGTAGCTGTCTCTAGAGCGTATCCCCAAAATGATAGCGGTAAATCGGTAAGAGACATCATAGACCGCACCATATCCAATAGAGTGCGATTACGACGTTCGGACACACCGTTTCGCTGAGGTGTTCCAGGCGGCGTGAGTTGTGAAACGATTCCACATTTTCTTAAGTGTGTACCAAATTCGTGACTTAAGTA
Source organism: Triticum timopheevii (assembly GCA_963921465.1). NCBI lineage: Eukaryota > Viridiplantae > Streptophyta > Magnoliopsida > Poales > Poaceae > Triticum > Triticum timopheevii. The sequence continues at coordinate 96,255,088 of OY997262.1, read as the reverse complement.
TTCGCCCCCACGATCTGATCGTAGGAACTTTATCTTACGGTCATGTTGATTCTCTACCTCACTCTGAAATTCCTTGAACTTTTCAAAGGTCTCAGACTTGTGTTTCATTAAGTAGACATACCCATATCTACTCAAGTCGTCAGTGAGAGTGAGAACATAACGATATCCTCCGCGAGCCTCAACGCTCATTGGACCGCACACATCGGTATGTATGATTTCCAACAAGTTGGTTGCTCGCTCCATTGTTCCGGAGAACGGAGTCTTGGTCATTTTGCCTAAGAGGCAAGGTTCGCATGTGTCAAATGATTCATAATCAAGAGACTCTAAAAGTCCATCAGCATGGAGCTTCTTCATGCGCTTGACACCAATGTGACCAAGGCGGCAGTGCCACAAGTATGTGGGACTATCGTTATCAACTTTACATCTTTTGGCATCCACACTATGAACATGTGTAATATTACGCTCGAGATTCATCAAGAATAAACCATTGACCATCGGAGCATGACCATAAAACATATCTCTCATATAAATCGAACAACCATTATTCTCAGACTTAAATGAGTAGCCATCTCGTATTAAACGAGATCCAGATACAATGTTCATGCTCAAACTTGGCACTAAATAACAATTATTGAGGTTTAAAACTAATCCCGTAGGTAAATGTAGAGGCAGCGTGCCGACGGCGATCACATCGACCCTGGAGCCATTCCCGACGCGCATCGTCACCTCGTCCTTCGCCAGTCTCCGTTTATTCCGCAGCTCCTGCTGTGAGTTACATATGTGAGCAACGGCACCGGTATCAAATACCCAGGAGTTACTTCGAGTACTGGTAAGGTACACATCAATTACATGTATATCAAATATACCTTTGGTGTTGCCGGCCTTCTTATCCGCTAAGTATTTGGGGCAGTTCCGCTTCCAGTGCCCCTTCCCCTTGCAATAAAAGCACTCAGTCTCAGGCTTGGGTCCATTCTTTGACTTCTTCCCGGCAACAGGCTTACCGGGCGCGGCAACATCTTTGCCGTCCTTCTTGAAGTTCTTCTTACCCTTGCCCTTCTTGAACTTAGTGGTCTTATTGACCATCAACACTTGATGTTCTTTCTTGATTTCAGCCTCTGCTGACTTCAGCATCGAGAACACTTCAGGAATGGTCTTTACCATCCCCTGCATGTTGTAGTTCATCACAAAGCTCTTGTAGCTTGGTGGGAGCGACTGGAGGATTCTGTCAATGACCGCCTCATCTGGGAGGTTAATGTTCAACTGGGTCATACGTGCGTGCAACCCAGACATCTTCAGGATGTGTTCACTGACAGAACTGTTCTCCTCCATCTTACAACTGTAGAACTTGTCGGAGACATCATATCTCTCGACCCGGGCATGAGCTTGGAAAACTAGTTTCAGCTCTTCGAACATCTCATATGCTCCGTGATGCTCAAAACGCTTTTGGAGCCCCGGTTCTAAGCTGTAAAGCATGCCGCACTGAACGAGGGAGTAATCATCAGCACGAGTTTGCCAAGCGTTCATAACGTCTTGGTTCTCTGGGACGGGAGCGGCACCTAGCGGTCCTTCTAGGACATATTGCTTCCTGGCAGCTATGAGGATGATCCTCAGGTTTCGGACCCAGTCCGTATAGTTGCTGCCATCATCTTTCAGCTTGGTTTTCTCTAGGAACGCGTTGAAGTTCATGTTGACATGAGCGTTGGCCATTGATCTACAATACATATTTGCAAAGGTTTTAGACTAAGTTCATGATAATAAAGTTCTTAATCAAAATTATGAACTCCCACTTAGATTAGACATCCCTCTAGTCATCTAAGTGTTACACGATCCGAGTCGACTAGCCCGTGTCCGATCATCACGTGAGACGGACTAGTCATCGTCGGTGAACATCTTTATGTTGATCGTATCTTCCATACGACTCGTGTTCGACCTTTCGGTCTCCGTGTTCCGAGGCCATGTCTGCACATGCTAGGCTCGTCAAGTTAACCCTAAGTGTTTTCGCTGTGTAAAACTGTCTTACACCCGTTGTATGTGAACGTAAGGATCCATCACACCCGATCATCACGTGGTGCTTAGAAACGACGAACTGTAGCAACGGTGCACAGTTAGGGGAGAACACTTCTTGAAATTTTGTAAGGGATCATCTTATTTACTACCGTCGTCCTAAGTAAACAAGATGCATAAACATAATAAACATCACATGCAATTATATGGTTGTGACATGATATGGCCAATATCATCAAGCTCCATTGATCTCCATCTTCGGGGCTCCATGATCATCTTGTCACCGGCTTGACACCATGATCTCCATCATCATGATCTCCATCATCGTGTCTTCATGAAGTTGTCACGCCAACGACTACTTCTACTTCTATGACTAACGCGTTTAGTAATGAAGTAAAGTAGTTTACATGGCGTTCTTCAATGACACGCAGGTCATACAAAAAAAATAAAGACAACTCCTATGGCTCCTGCCGGTTGTCATACTCATCGACATGCAAGTCGTGAATCCTATTACAAGAACATGATCTCATACATCACAATTCAACATTCATCACAACTTCTGGCCATATCACATCACATGATCAATCGCTGCAAAAACAAGTTAGACGTTCTCTAGTTGTTGTTGCATCTTTTACGTGGCTGCGATTGGGTTCTAGCAAGAACGTTTTCTTACCTACGAATCACCACAACGTGATTTTGTCAACTTCTATTTACCCTTCATAAGGGCCTTGTTCATCGATTCCGCTCCAACTAAAGTGGGAGAGACAGACACCCGCCAGCCACCTTATGCAACTAGTGCATGTCAGTCGGTGGAACCGGTCTCACGTAAGCGTACGTGTAAGGTTGGTCCGGGCCGCTTCATCCCACAATACCGTTGAGCAAGAAAAGACTAGTAGAGGCAAGTAAGATGACAAGATCAACGCCCACAACAAATTGTGTTCTACTCGTGCATTAGAGAACTACGCATAGACCTAGCTCATGATGCCACTGTTGGGGAACGTTGCAGAAAATTAAAATTTTTCCTACGGCTTCACCAAGATCCATCTATGAGTTCATCTAAGCAACGAGTCATGGGAGAGAGCTTGCATCTACATACCACTTGTAGATCGCGTGCGGAAGCTTGCAAGGTGATGATGGAGTCGTACTCGAACGTGATTCAGATCACCGATGCCAAGTGCTGAACGGACAGCACCTCCGTGTTCAACACACGTACGGGACGAGCGACGTCTCCTCCTTCTTGATCCAGCAAGGGGGAAGGAGAGGTTGAGGAAGACAGCTCCACCGGCAGCACGACGGCGTGGTGATGGTGGAGAAGCAGTACTCCGACAGGGCTTCGCCGAGCACACAACGAAGGAGGAGAGGTGTTGGGGAGGGAGAAGGAGGCAACCAAAGGCCAAGGACTCAGGGTATGAAGTCCCTCCTCTCCCCCACTATATATAGGAGGGCCAAGGGGGGGGGGTGGCCGGCCCTAGGAGATCCAATCTCCTAGGGGGGCGGCGGCCAAGGGGGGTTTCCCTCCCCCCCAAGGCACCTAGGAGGTGCCTTCCCCTCCTAGGACTCTTGCCCCCTTGAACCCTAGGCGCATGGGCCTATGTGGGGCTGGTGCCCTTGGCCCATGCAGGCCAAGGCGCACCCCCTACAGCCCATGTGGCCCCCCGGGGCAGGTGGCCCCACCCGGTGGGCCCCCGGGACCCCTCCGGTGGTCCCGGTACAATACCGATAACCCCGAAACTTGTCCCGATGCCCGAAACAGGACTTCCCATATATAAATCTTTACCTCCGGACCATTCCGGAACTCCTCGTGACGTCCGGGATCTCATCCGGGACTCCGAACATCATTCGGTAGTCACATACTTGACTTCCTACTAACCCTAGCGTCACCGAACCTTAAGTGTGTAGACCCTACGGGTTCGGGAGACACGCAGACATGACCGAGACGACTCTCGGGCAATAACCAACAGCGGGGTCTGGATATCCATGTTGGCTCCCACATGCTCCTCGATGATTTCATCGGTTGAACCACGATGTCGAGGATTCGATCAAACCCTGTATACAATTCCCTTTGTCAATCGGTACGTTACTTGCCCGAGACTCGATCGTCGGTATCCCAATACCTTGTTCAGTCTCGTTACCCGGCAAGTCACTTTACTCGTACCGTAATGCATGATCCCGTGGCCAACACCTTGGTCACATTGAGCTCATTATGATGATGCATTACCGAGTGGGCCCAGAGATACCTCTCCGTTATACGGAGTGACAAATCCCAGTCTCGATCCGTGTCAACCCAACAGATACTTTCGGAGATACCTGTAATGCACCTTTATAGTCACCCAGTTACGTTGTGACGTTTGATACACCCAAGGCACTCCTACGGTAACCGGGAGTTACACGATCTCATGGTCGAAGGAATAGATACTTGACATTGGCAAAGCTTCTAGCAAACGAACTATACGATCTTTTATGCTATGCTTATGATTGGGTCTTGTCCATCACATCATTCTCCTAATGATGTGATCCCGTTATCAACGACATCCTATGTCCATAGTCAGGAAACCATGACTATCTATTGATCATAACGAGCTAGTCAACTAGAGGCTCACTAGGGACTCATTGGGTCTAAGTGTTCACACGTGTATTACGATTTCCGGATAATACAGTTATAGCATGAACAAAAGACAATTATCATGAACATTGAAATATAATAATCCTTTTATTATTGCCTCTAGGGCATATTTCCAACAACTCCAATGTCACCTCAAGTATCCGTGGGCGTGATTATACGATATGCATCACACAATCTCAGATTCATCTATTCAACCAACACAAAGTACTTCAAAGAGTGCCCCAAAGTTTCTACCGGAGAGTCAAGACGAAAATGTGTGCCAACCCCTATGCATAAGTTCACTGAACCCGCAAGTTGATCACCAAAACATACATCAAGTAGATCACGTGAATATCCCATTGTCACCACGATAAGCACGGCAAGACATACATCAAGTGTTCTCAAATCCTTAAAGACTCAATCCGATAAGATAACTTCAAAGGGAAAACTCAATCCATTACAAGAGAGTAGAGGGGGAGAAACATCATAAGATCCAACTATAATAGCAAAGCTCGCGATACATCAAGATCACCTCAAGAACACGAGAGAGAGAGAGATCAAACACATAGCTACTGGTACATATCCTCTGCCCCGAGGGTGAACTACTCGCTCATCATCATGGAGAGCGCCAGGATGATGAAGATGGCCACCGGTGAGGGATCCCCCCTCCGGCAGGGTGCTGGAACAGGGTCCCAATTGGTTTTTGGTGGCTACAGAGGCTTGCGCCAGCGGAACTCCCGATCTATTGTGCTCACCGATGTTTTCAGGGTATATGAGTATATATAGGCGAAAGAAGTCGGTCAGGGGAGCCACGAGGGGCCCATGAGGGTTTGGGGCGCGCCCAGGGGGTAGGGCGCGCCCTGGACCCTCGTGGCCACCTTGTTGCTTCCCTAGCGTCTACTCCAAGACTCCTGGATTGCGTTTGTTCCAAAAACGATTCTCCCAAAGGTTTCATTCCGTTTGGATTCCGTTTGATATTCCTTTTCTGCGAAACACTGAAATAGGCAAAAAAACAGCAATTTGGACCGCGCCTCCGGTTAATAGGTTAGTCCCAAAAATAATATAAAAGTGTATAGTAAAGCCCATTAAACATCCAAAATAGATAATATAATAGCATGGAACAATCAAAAATTATAGATACGTCTCCAACGTATTAGCATTGTCGGCTCGGTCACCCCAATAATTCAACGTTGTCATCTCTACTACAAGAATTTTCTATTCCTAGCACTAGTGTGTCACATGATTCTTCTCTTTGTAAGGCATGCCAATGCGGCAAACATGTTCGACTTCCTTTTGGAACATCATCTACTGTTAGCACTTTTCCTTTTGAGCTTTTACATTGTGATCTATGGACCTCTCCTAGTCCTAGTGTCTCTAGATATAAATATTATCTTGTGATTTTAGATGATTATTCTCACTACACATGGACGTTCCCTCTACGTGCTAAATCTAATGTACATCAACTTTTTCTCACCTTTTGCACCTACGTCCAGACATACTTTGGCCTACCTATTCGCTTTATCCAATGTGACAACAGGCGCGAGTTCGACAACGTCACCAACCGCACATTTTTCCTCTCTGATGGCATTCTTCTACACTTTTCTTGTCCCTATACCTCCTCTCAAAATGGGAAGTCCGAGCGCTCTCTTCGTTCCATCAACGATATCCTACACACTCTACTTATCCAAGCATCTCTTCCTTCCCGTTTTTGGGTCAAAGCTATGCGCACTGCTACCCTTCTTCTTAACATTCGCCCCACCAAAACGTGTCCTCGCTATACACCCTTTCAATCTCTTCTTCTATCTGATTCCGACTACCTTTCTATTCAGGTATTTGGTTGCCTATGCTTTCCTAACATCACATCCATCATAGCTCACAAACTAGCCCCACGATCTCTACCCTACATTTATCTTGGCCTCTCCGATGATCATAAAGGGCATTGTTGTTTCGATCCCTCTTCCGGTCGTGTGTTTATCTCGAGACATGCCACCTTTGATGAGCATGTTTTCCCCTTTGTCGTTGCTACCACTGCCTCTTCCTCTCCCTCACCATCTTCCACTACCCATCCATCTTCTCTTCTTCGCATCATCTCGGCCGCGGAGCCTTCCCCACCTGCCACTGCATCAACCAACACCACTACCACCCCGTCCATGACCGATACTACACAAGCTAGTACGCCTTCCACTCCTGTTACAGACAACCATTCCCCTTCGTCATTCCTCGACCCATCTTCTACACCTCCTCCTTCATCTCCTTCTCCTATAGCCCCTAGCCCGTCACCACCCATTCCTCCACATGATGTACCCATTCAAGCTCCCACCAACGATCATGTCATGTGTACTCGTGGCAAACACGTTTTTCATCTTCCTACGCATCGTCTTAATCTCACGGCCACACCGACTGTCTCCCCTATTCCCACTTCATATAAATGGGTTGTTCTTGATCCTCTTTGGTTTTCTGCTATGCGAGACGAATACGATGCTCTACAGCAAAACAACACCTGGACTTTAGTTCCAAAACCACCTGGTGTTAATATTGTCTCTGGCAAGTGGGTTTTTCGCCACAAGTTTCATGCCGATGGTTCTCTTGCTCGCTACAAAGCTCGCTGGTTTTGTCGTGGTTTTTCCCAGCAACACGACATTGATTTTGATGAGACTTTTTCTCCTGTGGTAAAACCAAGCACCATTCGTGTTGTTCTTAGTCTTGCGGTTTCCTCTTCATGGCCTATTCACCAACTAGATGTCAAAAGTGCTTTTCTCCATGGAACACTAAATGAAACTGTGTACTAGCAACCCTCTGGCTTTGAAAATCCCTCCTCACCAACTCTTGTCTGTCTCCTTAAAAAATCATTGTATGGTCTCAAACAGGCTCCTCGAGCCTGGTTCCAGCGCTTTGCTATCTTTGTCCAAACCATCGGCTTTGTTCCTTCTAAATCCGAGTCCTCTCTCTTCGTTTTGCTCTAATCAAATCGCCTATCTCTTATTACATGTAGATGATATTATTCTCACCGCTTCTTCCGATAATTTCCTCCACCAAATAATCTCTTCTCGCAATCATGAATTTTCTATGACTGATCTTGGTCCTCTACATCATTTTCTTGGCATTAATGTTTCTCGTACTTCCTCTACTCTTTTTCTATCCCAACGCCAATATGTTATAGATTTGATCTCACGTGCTGGCATGTCTGATTGTCAACCCTGTCGCACACCTTCTAACACTGGTGCCAAATTGTCGGCTGATGGTGAACCCGTTTTCGATCCTACTTTTTATCGCAGCATCACCGGCACTCTTCAATATGCTACCCTCACTCGTCCTGATATTTCCTACTTTGTTCAACAAGCCTGTCTTTATATGCACAACCCCCGTGCTCCTCATCTTGCTCATGTTAGACGCATTCTTCGTTATCTCAAAGGTACTCTTGATCACGGCCTCCTTATTAATTCTTCCTCTCCAACAAGCTTGACAGTATATTCTGATGCAGACTGGGCGGGTTGTCCCGACACTCGTCGATCCACATCCGGCTATTGTGTTTATTTGGGTGATAATCTTGTTTCTTGGTCTTCGAAAAGGCAGGATACAGTTTCCAGGTCCTCTGCTGAATCTGAGTACTGAGCTGTTGCTCATGTTGTCGCCAAGGCTGTCTGGCTCCGGCAACTCCTCGTGGAGCTTCATCGCTCACTCGAGCGTGCTACCATTGTTTACTGTGACAATATTTCAGCAGTCTACATGGCATCTAATCCAGTTCAGCATCGTCGCACGAAGCACATTGAGATAGATATTCACTTTGTTCGTGAGAAAGTGGCTCTTGGCGAGGTTCGTGTTCTCCATGTTCCAAGAAGTGTGCAATTTGCTGACATCTTCACCAAAGGGCTTCCCAATGCATCCTTCACCGGCATACACTCTAGTCTCAACATCGTCATGCCCGACGTTGACACTGGGGGGGGGGGGGGGGGGTATTAGAGTATATTCGGCCGATTCAGTTTTTGGTAGTTTTGAATTGTAATCTATCTCTTCTATACTTGGACTCCAAGACTTTGTACTTATATAAACAACCCATTGAGGCATAGATCAATACACAATTGTTACAAATCTTCAGTTGGAGATGTCCGCGACGATGGTGCCGGACGTCGGCTGGACGGGCGGGTAGGAGGGCTCCGGCTCATCCTCCTCCTGCTCGACCTCATCCATGTAGGCGAGCATCTCGGGTTCCTCCGCGGCCTGCTGCACATCCAGCTCCTGCCGCCGGCGGCGGCTGGCCTCCACAACCGACTTTGACCGAAGGGAATCGAGGATGACCTGCTGCTCTGCCTGTAGATCCACGTCACCAGCGTCCCCCACGTCCTCCTGCTCCGGCTAATCCTCCTTCTCCTCCTCCGGATCCACTGCATCCGGAGGTAGCCCCGCGGCGGTCCGGGCTTCGCGCCTTGCCCGGATCTGCTCAAGGAGCTCGAGCCAGTGCTTCTGCGTCAGAAATGGCTCGCTCCTCATCCGGCGGTGTGGGAGCATGGCTACTAGGCGGACGGGTGGAGTGGAAAGTGGCAGCGGCGGCGGACAGACGGATGAAAATGTGGATGGTAGGGTTTCGGCGCCACCTGTCGGAGGAGACGAGCTTCGGACCGCCGAGTTTTCGGGCGTTTCCGCGTGGGACCCCTTCATCGGTCCAACGTGACGGGCGTGTCGGAACGCCCCCGTATCTGCCCCATATTTGGGCTGGATATGAGGGATGCCGTTAGGCCAGGCGTTTAAGACCCGTTTAAGGCGCCGGTATGGGTAAAAAAATGACACGTCAGTGACATCAAAGAGGAAAGAACTATAAAACGATAAGACAAGCAACCGAGAAAATTAGTACACCAATGCTATGAAAATGAGCTAATATGCTCTGCAGTACGCAAACTTCTGTCCCATGTTGTGCTCCGTGGAGCGTGACAAGCAATCAAGAGGGGCCGAAATTTAAAATAAAAGCAAAATGTGGATGATTAGGAGCAGTGCGAGATGGTCGTTCAAACATAAGTATATGATAATATGGACTATGGAGGTAATTTTTTTTTTCATACTAGAAGCATAGCTACTAGCTCATGCATGCAAGCATGGCGAGCAAGTTATCATTTGTAACTCAAGAAAACAAAGAACTATCAGGAGCGCGCAAAGAGACAGAAGGGTGCCGATGTTGGTCGCTAGGGATTGGGACTATCAGGTGGCAACACATGAACCCTTAATAAATTATTTAAATCGACACATACACGTACTACATCTCAGATTCCTTCCAATATCAACAAAAGGCTGTGCAGGTCAAAAGGCTAGGCGGTGCAGTTGCAGTAAGGGCCTGTTTGGTTTCAAATAAGTCACCAACTTATAAGTCAAAAAGTGAAAAAAGTGATTTATTTTGCCAAACAGGCCCGACTTATAAGTCACCCCAACTTATAAGTCATAAGTTGCTTCATCCCAACTTAAAGCTTATAAGTCACCCCCTTTTGCGTGGGTCCCATAACCTGCATGATGTTGATTGGTGTGGGAAGGTGTGTCAGATGACTTATAAGTCAGGTGACGACCAAACATGCGTGACTTATAAGTCACTGGTTTTAAGTCACCTGACTTATAAGTCAGGTGACTTATTGGAACCAAACAGGCCCTGAGTATATTTCTAAGGAGGAGCCGTCCGCGATGCTGCTTTTCCTTTTCTGGAGTCAACGAGGAATCTTGGTTAACTAAGCGCTAAACGCATCCAGATCACGGTCCGTTTGATCGACGGGGAGCGCGGTAATTACTGCACCACGCAATGCGGGAGACATGATCGATGGACGGTGGAAAACGTGAACTGTGGGCAGGGCGCTCGGAACCATACGGGGATCCTCACGAAAGTCCATGGCGTCCGCGATTAACAAACCATTTAACGGGGCGTCGTCTCTGGACTAAATATTGTCGGTGCGGTGGAGTACTGTCGCTACTAGTACTGGTTTGTTTTCTTTTCCATGGACGGTGAAAGGGAAGCCTTAGTTGGAAATGGATTGCTCTCTTCTGCAAAGCAAACTGATGCACTGCACTGGAGTGCAACAAAGATCATCGCTGCCGTTCTCTTGTTGGTCACATTCCGGATGTGATCATCTCGCGGGATGAAATAGCAGGGTGAGTTCATGCCTTCCGTTCCACACTTTTCTGTACCCTTCTTTCCCAAGCTATGATGGGCGATTGGCCGAGCAATCATCATGTGTACGCACGCACCTTTACTAGTTATCTCTCTCTCTCTCTCTCTCTCTGGTGACCATCATTTCACTCGGATCCCTTTTGCTCATCAATTTGATCAGCACTCCTGCTCTAACTGTTTCTCTCAGCTCCTCGTCGATCAGCACAGCTGCAAACAGAATAACTGGACACCTTTTACAGAGCCCACATCCCAATCACTTGTACATGTTGCAGTTAGCGAGCCGTTGAGGAATGAAAGGCGGGTAACCTTCCTTGTCCGTTTCCACCAGCCGGAATCTCACGCTCCCACTCCGACTGCGCCACCTTTCCTGGTCGTCAAGTGAACCTTTTTCACGATCTATACCGGCGAGCAGTACAAAGCGCGGCTAAAAACTAGACCCATACGCTTTTCCTTGTACAGGTAGAGTAGTTGGGTGTCAATGGCAGAGGCGATACGACTCGATTGCGCGGCACGACGGGGGGGATACGGTGTGGTGGCTGGCCATGAACCGTCGTGCGTGGATAGGGATGGGGGTGGAGTTTATGGAGGTAGCCACACATTCAATAATTATTTTCTAGAGTAGCGCCTACCTGGGGAGTGTTAGTGCTGCCCCTCTCTTCTCCTCTCCTCTCTCTACTGCGTGCCCTGCCGTATGATTATGATGCCTTCTTCCCTTCGACTCTAACCCTCAGCCCTGCCCAGATGAACATGGGAGAGAAACTTATAATGCTAGTACTAGGAGGAATCTTGATGAGTTCTTGGCTTCTTCTTTTTTACTTAGTATAGTCTCCGTTTCATAATGTAGTGTTGACAAAAATTTTAAAGATAAAAATTTACAAACTTTTTTTTTGCGGAAAAAAATTTACAAACTTTAGCCAAGTTTATAGGAAAAAAAGCCTACGTCTAAATAAAAGCAAATACACATCGATAAATAATACTATGTGACATACCTTCATATGGTACTGTAGATATAAATTGTTTCCTTCATAAACATGATGAATGTTGATAAAGTTAGATTTTTCACAAAAAAAGTTAGTTATAGACACTACAAAACAGGGGGTATTGTAGGTATAATAGTATACTAGCTAGTGTGCCGCTATCCTCTAGTGTGCGTACAAGAAAAATATTGAGTTTGCACATGGAGATGCATGTGTGTATGTGCTTTTCCAACAGTGACGAAATGGTTTATGTCCCCCTTAACGGCTAGTGGATTATGGTTAAGAAGAAGGTGATAAACATATCCCTTCCGTGTGAGTCATAGCTGTCACCAGGTGACACATGCCCCCCAAAACCCACCAAGCAAGCAAGGCATGTGTTCCATGTCTTGCTACCTTCCCATCAAAGCCACGGAGTACGTAGTACTCCCTCCGTTCCAAAATAGATTACAAAGTTGAGTCATCTATTTTGAAACGGAGGGAGTACAACCTAAACAAATAAATCTCCGTTCACCTATCCATCTTTTCTTCCTTCCTTCCCATAGCTTAGCCCATCGTATCATAGGCCACCCACCGAGAAGAGAAAGGTGTTTTTTAAACAAGGCGGCATAATTACCACCACGTACCCTTTGTAGTAGTAGTACATGGAGTAAGGGGCGCGGATTTTTGGTCTATGGGGACATTTGTCCCCGGAATCGTCGTCGTGGAAAAGTGCGTCGCGATGTGTAGCTAAAGTAGCATTTTCGGCTATACGTTGATCGTTTGCATGCGCCCTCACGCATATACATGAGAAGAATAGTGCTGTACTGGGCGAGGTACTGGACAGTACATGATCAAGAACAGTGTATCGACGCGCTATGGAGAGCTGGGCTATAAATGATGGCGTGCTCGCACATGCATCACCTTTTTGGACACCCCGATGCGTTGTCAGAGTGCATCGATATCACTAATTTGTTTAAAAGGGACGGATAACTCGTTTCTTGTTCCAAGTGGATGAAAAATCCGATAATGAGATAAGGGATTAGCTAAGCTATATGGCAGTAGGTAAGTGAAAGTTGGAATTACCAATGCAAAAGAACTAATTCTAAACGTACCCACGAGAAGTGATTACTTTTCTAATTCATTAGTTTTTTAACGGGCGAGGTAAATTAGTTGTCTTACCACTGTGTAATTATCTATTATTGCGTAAGATGATGACAGTTTTTTTCTGTAATATGTATTTCAATGTGGTTATGGGGTGAAACTAACAAAATTTGGTAATAGGATGACAGTTTTTCCTCTAATATGTATGTCAATGTGTTTATTGGGGAAAACAAACGAATTTTGTTAATAACATAAACGTCCCATGGTAAGTTTAGTTGTTAATAACATGCATTATGTATTACTCAATGCGGCTTCATAAGTAACGCTTAAGTTTCAGATAAACGACCTTGCTTTACTTGTGTATGAGTAAAATAAATGGAGCGCAGTTAATACAGGTAGTTGGGTGCCCGTCCTTTAATTCACCGCGTCGGTGGCGCTGTGAGATGGTGAGCTACAACACCAGGGAATCCGTCGCATAAGCTCAAGAGAGCAGAGTCGTCACACAAAAGTCAAGCAAAAACATCCGACGCACTGTGACTTCAGGGCGAGGAGGAAGAGAACTAAGGTCGGTGTTTGAAGAAATGGCGAATCTGTCTGCATCTAAGGTAAGCAAAAAATATCTATCTCGTTAAAGTCTCATAGATTATTATGATTGTGTACTTCCTGGCGGGCTATCATACAGAGGAATGGCTGTGGTTATTAGGATGATGTGGGTGGTCGAGATGACATGGATGACATCTGCACAACGCAACCGCTGGAGGCACATCTTGCTACCTCTTTGGGCGGTAAGTAAATGAACCATGCGAATTGTGGCGCTTACATGATAATTAATAAGAATAAATGTCATAGTAAGCATGACTTGTGATTTTCTTGGTAGGATCTTGTGATAAATGGTAAGAAGTATCTTGCTAATTCAAAGGTGAAAGAGATGTTCACAAGTTCGATTTGGGGGTATGATCTGAGGGCCTGCGCTATGGTATGAAATGTTGGTATAATATATTTTTAGGATATTGTGGTATATGAAAAGAAGTATGTAGCAATACAACTTTGTATATTGGTAGTTATGTTTTGATGGTGTTAACATGATTTGACGGGTTTTTCGGATTATGGTGCCTCGAAGGGATAATGACCACTTCTGGACAATGTCAGTATTCGCAATGGCTGACCAGTAATCTATTACAGACACGTCGTGCTTAGTAGACGGTGAGAGGATGTGGCCCATGGAATATATGACAAAAGCCATCTTGAAACAATCAATCTCCAAATTGCTGGCAGTAGACTCATTTAGTTCTTTCATTAAAACTGCTTCAACATTCTTTAGCACTTGATTACCTTTGTCAGACAGACCAAGAACAGATCTAACTGGACAGAACTTTCGGTCTGTTGATATTCAGGGCTATGAATGCCTATTGTGCCACACGGTATGCCGAAAACTTTGTGGATATCCTCTGGCCAGAATTTAATATATCTATCATGAGATAGCTTGATGCATCTGTTCGGGCCATCCACCATGCTCATTATCCATGTGCTAAATTTTAAATTGAGCCTAGTAATAGCAGGGAGACGGAGCATGCCACCAAACCCAATTTCTACAACCAGTTTTCTTTTGAATTCGTTGAAAGTAGAGATAAGAGCGCAAACTTTTTGAAGAGAGGTCCTGGATGTTGGGGTCGGGCAAGCGGGGTCAATGGCCGCGAGGTCGACGGCGGGGCCTTGCAGATCTTCATCTTGATCCATCTAGGGTGCTGTTGGATTAATATGTACGAAGAAAATATTAGGACCGAGCTATGGATTCGGAGAAAGAGGATGAAGATGGAAGGGAGGTGGAGTGGATGGATTTGGAAAGCTCACCGGACGGAGACGACCGCGTGCTTCCGGAGAAGAGTGCGTGCTTCAGATTCGACGTACCTGCTCGACGCTGTGGTGAATGGGGGAAGTGTGGGGAGGGGAGGGCAGGAAAGGGGTCGAAGAGGCGACGCTAATGGATCTAGGGTTCTTGCAGGAGGAACAGAGGAGGTAGTTAGGAGATTGTGGTTGGGGGAGGAAGACTGCTCTGCTATCGCTGGGTTGGAAATTTCATCTAGGGGATAACTAGTATGTCGCGTGTCACACTCATATACAGTGATCACAGCTAATCCATTGGCCGTTTTTTGCTTACTTGAGAAAAATTAATATAATTTCTGGCCTCCGCCCAACACTGTGATTAGGAGTACTGAATATTATGTGTGATAAAGAAACAGCATGCTAAGATGGACAGTACCTTTTCGCGTCGCACGATATGTCAGGGACAGTTGGGGAGGAGGTAGTTGGGTAAATGAGTGTGGGACAGGGTGAGGAACATGTCAGGAGGAAACATATACAAGAACATAAACTGAAGAAGACGGTGCAATACGAAACCAGCAGTCAGAATCATACTAGTAGGCAGTTGCGGATGGG
This sequence comes from Triticum timopheevii, assembly GCA_963921465.1. NCBI lineage: Eukaryota > Viridiplantae > Streptophyta > Magnoliopsida > Poales > Poaceae > Triticum > Triticum timopheevii. The sequence continues at coordinate 96,239,847 of OY997262.1, read as the reverse complement.
CGGTGAGATTGAGGGGACAGATGTCCCCAGGAACCAACGAGTATTTCCCCAGTTGTAATCCATGTGCCCTGCTATATATCAATCCCCTAAGCACTCTCTTTTAGCCGTCCAATGCCCGCCCCCCCCCCCCCCCCCCCCCCCCCCGCCGCACGCACGCGCGCTGTTTGTGGTGGTGACCATGGAGAGGACGCCGTCGTCGTGGTGCATCCTCCTGTGTCTCGCCGCCGCTTCGGCCGTGGTGGCGGCGGCCCCGCTGCCGCAGTACTACAACGCCATATTCAGCTTCGGCGACTCCTTCTCCGACACGGGCAACTTCGTCATCATCAACTCCGGCAAGCTGCCCAACATGCCCAAGTTCCCGCCGCCCTACGCCCGCTGCTCCAACGGCCGTCTCGTCATCGACTTCCTGGGTACGTACCTCCTCTGCCGATCCAACATGTACACGTGAATCGAAATGGATGATTGATAGTTGATGGATTGATGTATGCATGGCAGCCGAGGCGTTGGGAGTGCCGCTGCTGCCGCCGTCGGCGAACAAGGGCACCAACTTCAGCCAGGGCGCCAACTTCGCGGTGATGGGCGCCACCGCTCTGGAGCTCAAGTACTTCCGAGACAACAACGTGTGGAGCATCCCGCCGTTCAACACCTCCATGAAGTGCCAGCTCGAGTGGTTCCAGGAGGTCAAGGAGACCGTCTGCTCCTCCCAGCAAGGTATGGTAATTAGCGCCGCGCCGCTAGTAAACAACTCCAGTTTTCTTGTCCGTTTCTTGAAATGAAAACAAAAATGTGTGCAGAGTGCAAGGAGTTTTTCGGCAAGGCGCTTTTCGTGTTCGGCGAGTTCGGCGGCAACGACTACAGCTTCGCGTGGAAGGCGGAGTGGAGCCTGGACAAGGTGAAGACGGAGATGGTGCCCAAGGTGGTGGAGTCCATGATCGGCGGCATCGAGGCGATCCTGGAGGAGGGCGCGCGGCACGTGGTGGTGCCGGGCAACCTCCCCGCCGGGTGCATCCCCATCACGCTCACCATGTACGCGTCCGAGGACCGCAGCGACTACGACCCGCGCACCGGCTGCCTCAAGAAGTTCAACAGCGTGGCCCTCTACCACAACGCCATGCTCCGCATCGCCCTCGACCAGCTCCAGCGCCGCCGCCCGGACGCACGCATCATCTACGCCGACTACTACACCCCCTACATCCAGTTCGCCCGCACGCCTCACCTCTATGGTCAGCCTCCCTTTTCCTCTCCCTCCTCCTCCTCCTCTGATTTGATTGATTGATTCCTACTCTACTTGCTTCCTCTGTTTCAATGGGGAAGGGGGCACCGGCCACCTTTGTGGCTGTTACTTCCAGGTTCAGCCTCTCAGGGCTGGTCACGCACTAGCATGTCAGTTCCACACAGAAGGCCGGTTAGAATAAGTCCGAGGCACTCCGTCGATCATCCGAGAACAACACCGAAATTTGTTAACGAGGTTCACCGATATGGCTACATTTCCGGGGCTGACTATATGCGCTCCTCCCCATGACACCGCTACAATACCGCACCCGGTTGCCCTGGACACGGCACATGCCGCCGGCTTCCCATACATTCTGATGCTATTATGTTGGCATAGGTTACATCGTGTGTCTACCCCGCTATATATGAGAGGCTTAGGATACAAGTGTCCTACTAGGACACTACTCCATATCCTATGTAAATACAATAGAACTCATAGTCTAACTGTAATTTACCTTGTACACTATATTCGACACGATTCCAATCAGACCGGCCGGCGCGAACAGTGAGTGTGCACCGTCATTTTGGTAGTAGTACTAGTAGTCTTATGATTGGGTCGCGCGGGGATCTCGGGCAGGGCCAGGGCAACAAGGCAAGGCTGGTGTTCCTAGGAGTAGGACAGTGGGGAGTGATGGCGTTGTAGATACGCCTGTGTCAGAGGCCAGAGCAACATCGTTGTGACTTCACCTGCCAACACGCGACACGCAACACGCGCGCATAGCTGTTCCTCACGCAGTGGTGGTGGCACAACACCGGGTTCGATCCCTGCTCAGGCCAACCTGGCAGTGTATCGGCCGCCCTATTATTAGGGACACAAATGCCATCTGCTTTACCTCATCTTCTTAGTACTCCCTCCATTCCACAATGTAGTGCTTCCTCTATCTACGTGCTTCAACTTTGACCGTAAATTTAACTACCAAGACCGATTGCGGCGGGAGCAAAAATTATATCAGTGAATTCGTATTCGAAAGAAGTTTTCAATTATATAATTTTTTCTTCCGCCGCAGTTGGTCTTGTTGGTTAAATTTACGGTCAAAGTTGGACCTCGGGAAGCGCGGGCGCACTATATTTTGGAATGGAGGGAGTAGTACTCCTTAAGTGTGGTCTCGTCGCACGCTCACTCATTACGCAAAGACAACTCTTTAAGTACACAAGACAAAAGGAAGAGAGTAGTATTGCCCAAGATAATGTTGTAGGAGTAATAACGAGATTTGTGATGCAGGGTACAAGAGGGGCGCCCTGAGGGCGTGCTGCGGCGGCGGCGGCCCGTACAACTACAACATGAGCTCGTCGTGCGGGCTGCCCGGCGCCACCGTGTGCGACGACCCCGACGCGCATGTCAGCTGGGACGGCATCCACCTCACCGAGGCGCCCTACCGCTTCATCGCCAACACCTGGCTCAAGGGCCCCTACGCGCACCCGCCCCTCGCCAGCCTCGTCCGCGACGACATGGTCTATTGACTAACTCTTATTAACACACACACACACGATGATCCCCCATGACTAAACTACACCGTACGTCCGTCCGCTTTCTCTACGTGTGAACCACGCCTTCATACAATCCCGTGTGCGTGTTTTGGTTTGTAATATTATGCTTAGCAAGTTACATAGGCCGTGTCACGGGAAGGTGACCTCCGATCTTTTTGACGCCGGTACCGGAGAGGCGCCAGCCTCTACTGTCTTGATATCATGAGTCGGACACATTGTAATCATTGGTTGTATATTGGCAAGTAAATCGATTAGGTTTTTTGTTGTTTTGGCTGTAAATTGTGAAATGCCTTCTCCGTGTTACAGATGAACAAGTCCCTTCTTCTTCGAAAAAAGATACTAATAACCAGAGGTCTTTGCGCTCTCCGTGTTACCGATGAACGAGTCCCTTACCGATCAAAAAAAAAAAAAGATGAACGAGTCCCTTCTTTGCCCCAAAAAGATAATAACCACTGGTCTTTGCATACACAGCTGTCACTGGTGAACGGTTTAAGAAAAAGAAAAATACGATAAATCAAACTATACGTTTGAAACATGTACATATGATTTAAGTGAGTTATTCAACTTCAACAAAAAGTAACGCCCGGATCTATAAGCGTGCCATGAACAGGTTCAGGCAGGTCATAAACGACATCCAGATATCGGAAGCCCCCCAATTTACATTTGCACTGTGTTAAAAAAAGATCCATGACAATATTGGTCCACAAATCGAGAGGGTACTCTCGCGTTTACACGTGAAAAAATATTCCGATATTTTTGGATCTTCTAATGCCCTTTTCAGGGTTTCAAAATTACCAGGAGCACTAGTGCCGAAAACCACTTGTTTCTCAAAAAAGAAAATCGCTACTACATGTCATGTAGACATGAAAGTATCAAACAGGAAAAAGAACACAACAAAAATAACAGCTTGGCTTCCATCTTCCGCTTTTGATCAGGATATTATCACAAGTAAGGGGAATCCATGTGTTGACCATCCCTCTCGTCACCAAGCATCATCATTGGATCTAGACCAAGATCGGGGCGTGGAAACAGTAATTTGAGGCGAAAAGCATCTACGCCATTTAGATAGTATCTATACAGCCTCTTTGCTCGGATAAAACCTAGGCGGCCATACAGAGCGAGGGCACCCTTGTTTGTAACCTCTGCTTCAAGTGTCACCTGGATTGCACACGAGTCACATGTCAAATACTCTCTAATCATTCACATTCTTAAGGCAAATAGGTTATTCTGGTAACTGCGGGACAATCAAGGGACTGCGTGAGTCAGATGTCAATCCTCTTTCCCTTTTTCTTTTCAAAGAGGCTATGAACCACATCCATAACCAAAACAAATAAACAACAAACACAAAAGTAGGCTGATATGTTTCTCAGATGACAAAATATCAAAAACGAATGAAATGTTAGAAAAGACAGACCAACAGAACTGTAGTATAATTACCTCCTCACAACCAGATTCCATCATTACCCGAATGGCTCTAGTAACCAGCTCAGTTGCTGTAGCATGAGGAAATACATGTTAGATCAGCCTAATATAAAACATAACACATTAAACTGCAAGGTAAAATGTATGACGATTCCTATGCAAGGGGATAAGCTGGAACGCTGAAATTGCAAGGAGTTGACAAAGATTATGGTACGCCGCATTACTACATTACAATATTTGAAGTACTAGACAACTGAGCATCTTCGTTATATTTAGCAACAATGCACTGATATCTGATTTGTCAGAGATTGAGCTACCATATGAAATCCATTTATTCCAAAACAAACTCAACGTATGAAGAATGGTGCAGAATATAACTTCAGTATGTAACACAGATAACCAACAACGTTTGCTAAGTTCTTGCATAAATAATAATGTAGCGGTTGCAACTAATGACATCACAATAGCACTTAACGAACAAACATTATATAGATCAAGAGAAGGCAGCACAAAAAGGCATGCCAATTGTCAAGAAAGAAACCTAGCAAGGCTAGCATAGACATGTCAGTTCGTCAAGAAATAAACATAGCATCCAAGAACTAAGCAAATAAATACGCCTTTCTTTCTGCAAATGAAGCAGACCCAAAGTTAAACAAGCACAATAAAATACTTAACATAGCTGTTTCATTAAAGGGCAGCCCGGTGCACGTAGCTAGCTGTTTCTTTCTATTAAAAAAAGCAAATAAACAAATGCATTAGAAGACCCTACTCATAAATAATGGACTAAGATTAATAAATTCTACAACACAAGCAACATATTAAAACTGTGCACAGCAGCAGTCAGACCACCAGAGTTCGACGACTCCCACCGGCTAGAATTTATTCCCCACCTCTATCTCTACTACTTCTAAAAGCGCGAGTTCTAATTCTTCTAAAGCCACCAAAATTAGTGCACCCAGAACAAACCACACCCTGATCTAATCTATCTAATTAAATCTAAGAGTTGATATTGCTTCTGTGGTCTGCCATCCAATCCAAGGGCTCATATTCAATGTTCTGCCACAGCCCCACACGCGTCCTGCCCCAGTCACGTAGCCACCACCTCCCTCACACAATCCTCCCTTAATTAATAGCATGCCCAATATCCATGCTAGCGCTAACCAATTAATTATATCCTACAAAAATACTCCAATGTGTAATTAAGATCTTGTCAAATATTATTGTGCAATGCAATTAATATATTGCCTAATATGCGCATACACAATTAATGTGCAATGCAATTAATATATATTGCCTAATATTAACATGCATTGCACATACACGATTACTAGTAGTGACTGGTGTCTCAGTCGTTCTTCTTTAGACAATGCCACCAGGTGCTAGTGACTGGTTGGTTGTATGTTTTTCTCATATTGAAACTAACAGCAGATAAAAGGATTCTTTGGACAAGAGCAGGAAAACTGTGCTAACCCAACATGTTTGTATTACAATACTAAGCCAAATGTAGTTCTATAATGCAAGGTAAACATGTAAAGTGATCAAGAAAAAAAAGGTGAATTTGGAGAAAGATAACTCATGTTAGTCATAATAACTAACGAAACGAACTTACGCAAACACAACAAAGAAAAGGAACATGATCTCACAAAAACATAAGAATACCAAGGGCAACATACGGATTCCCTCTGTTTTCTGCCAGTAACCCTTAATAACCGGCCAAATCTAGTTTCTACGTAATCAATAGGTAGAGCTCCTATTGGTTGTGCGAAATAAAGCCTATGGGACCAAAAGATGGTTGGTTGTTACATTGAAAAGATAACTCCGCCACTCCATACTTGTTGGCCAAAATGGGACCAAAAAAGGCACCTTATCCTCAGTACATTAGTTTTCTGGCACAGTTAAGGCAGTTTCAATGGTCACATCTTCTGGGAGTTAAAAACTGTTTTTTTTAATGTGTTAATCTAACAATTATTATGCTTCTTTTTATTCCTTTTTAATGTCTTTCCGCAAAGAGATATCATTTCGCCAGCACACCTTTTCACCAAGGGATGTGTCTTTCCACAAAGAGACATCCTTTCACCAGGGGGTGTGTCATTTAACCGAAGGAGATGACTGTTCGTAGGCCCTAACTGTCAAGATATAACAAACTTGATTGATCCTCCATATAATCTAAAGACTGGTCTTTTTAGGGTCATGTGTCTTAGAATGGATGCTGCATTAGGAGTCACTTTTAGAATAAAGAGGGAGAAGGATTGCAGATGCGTGCTGGGAACATGCAGCATGTCAGTCATAAATCGGTTCGGGTTGCAGAGCACATCATATTCAGAAATTACAGTGCTTCTTTTGAACATAATCGGAAACAAAGAGAAAATGTTTCCTTTTCAGATGGATGAAGCAGATAAAATCTAACTGCAAGCATAAAAATTGCTCCAATTCAAACAAAATAAATGAAACAACCAGAGAACTTTGGACATTTTTCACAGTAAGCACAATGCCTATCCCTAATAAAATACTAAATGAAACAAGCCAAAGAGCGCCTTGCAATGAATCAAATGCTTATGTAACAACACTAAACCTGACATTTCTTTTGGGAAGCAATAACCATTAATTGTGTGTTCCTGCTATAGGGTTCAATATTGCAACCTTGCAAAAACATAAAAAACGAAAAACCACACCCTTATACGAGAGTGAACAGAGTCTTAGCAGTTACATACACTGGACAAGATGAAACCCTTGAAGTAAAACTATACACAAGTAAGATCTCTACGACTAGCAAACTCAGTAAGAAAGATTGTCTTTCCATAAACCTCACTAAGTCAATACTGCCACCCTTAGACATACAATAGCAAGATTCTAAGACCCCACATCGCCTGGCAACAAGTGATGAACTATAGCATTAAAATCAAAGGATTTTTTTTATAAATAAATCTAAATGAACTCACCGATTCCTCGTCCTCGGTAGGGCTTGAGGACGACGAGCATGGCGATGTACCCCCTGAAGGCGCCTCTGTGCTCCCCCATCTTGCAAACCACTGTCCCCACGCACTTACCATCCTTGGCATCAAACGCCTTCCGACGAATCGGCCCGACAAACCAAGAAACCATCAAGAATATACCAAACCCACATACTTTCAGCAGCGTGAGAGGGAGAGTGAAAAGAGAAAGTAAATACGTACGAGCAAGGTGAGCTGTGGCCAAAGGTAGACGAAGTAGCGGTAGGTGAAGATGGAGTAGGGTTCGCTGAGCTCCGCGTCCACCAGCGACATCACCAGTGAGAGGTGCTGCTCACCGCCGTAGCTAACGTACGCAATCTCCGCTCCACCGCTGGAGGAGTCGCGGCGCCCTACGGGCGCTGTGGCCTGCATCACAGCCGCAGACATAGGTCGCCGGAGGAGGAGCGAAGATCGGCGGCGGGGACGGATAGCTAGAGGAGAGGGAGTCAGCGGCGCACGGGCAGCCCGTGGCTTACCCAAACTTTAGCCCGAAAGGATCTGGGCCAACTTTCTGTGTAGGTTAAACCCGTTAAATTAAAATGTTCAGGTGTGCCCAAACAGAGTCAAAGCCCATATCAGATTTAGGAGTACACCTTTTTTTAGTGCCTGCAAGAGGAGTTCTGAGGCCCAAACGGTGTAGATTACGGCCTGTGTAAAAGGGACCTCCTATATGCCGCTCTTTGCGGCAAGGGGAGCTCCTACTGGACGCTCGTTGCGTCCAACAGGGCGCCGACGCACAGGGGGCGACACGAGCACGTCGCCGCGGTGGGCCGATTGGGCTGGCCTATTGTCTGCAAATACAAGGTGATAATTTGCAAAAAAAAAGCAGGCGGTGATGGCTGGGAATCGAACTCAGCGCTGCTGACTTGCAATCGCATGCTAGTAGCCACTAGGATGGACGAGCTCAGTTGACTAAACCACAGTGCAAACCTACAAGAACTAAAGAAAGTATAAGACTGTTTGAAAAACATCCTTTACGATTTTCCAAATAGCAAAAACAAAACGTGAATGTTTTATCAAAAACGAACATTATTAGTTTTTTTTTACGAATTTTGAGAAAACTCAAACTTTTTCAACACACAAATGAATTTTGGAGACGCGAACATATTGTTTTAGAACGGAAACATTTTTTAAACTACCCAAAAAACTGAACAGGAACAATCTTTCAAAATTCAAAACAAAATTTGGAAACACAAACGTCTTTTGAATTTCCCAAACATTTTTGGAATTTGTGACATTTCTTTATAGTACAAACATTTTCATAATCTAGAGAACAAATTTTGAAATGGAGAACAAATTTGGAAGCACGGACAATTTTTTTAAGCACAAACATTTTTTGAATCTCCAGAGCAAATTTAGAAATGCAGAACAATTTTTAAAGCACGAACATTTTTTGAATCTTGAGAACAAATTTTGAAAACTCCCAAACAAATTTGGAAGCACAAACAATTTTTTAAAGCACGTCCATTTTATGAATCTCGAGGACAAATTTTGAAATAGAGAACCATTCTGAAAAATCCCGAACAAATTTGGAAGCGTGAACAATTTTTTAAAGCACAAACATTTTTTTGAATCTTGAGAATAAATTTTGAAATAGAGAACAATTTTGAAAAATCCCGAACAAATTTGGAAGCGTGAACAAATTTTTAAAGCAAAAACATTTTTTTGAATCTTGAGAACAAAATTTAAAATAGAGAACAATTTTAAAAAATCCCGAACAAATTTGGAAGCATGAACAATTTTTTAAAGTACAAACATTTTTTTGAATCTTGAGAATAAATTTTGAATTAGAGAACAATTTTGAAAAATCCCGAACAAATTTGGAAGCGCGAACATTTTATGAAATCCTGTTATATTTTCTGTTTCTCGAAAGTTTTGAACTTCTATTGTGTAACGGGAACAAATTTTGAATTGGAGAACATTTTTTTGAAAACTGAAAATTTTATGAAAATACGAACAAAATTTGAATATTTTGAATTTATTTTCGAAAAAATAGAAGAAAAAGAAAGAAAACAAACAAACAAAAAAATCAGGAACATTTTTCGAAATTGTGAACAAAATTTTGGAAATGTGAACACTATTTCAGAAATATGAACAAAGTTTGATAAAGAGAACATTTTTGAAAATTCTGAACCATATTTGAACTTTTTGAAAAGCTTAAATAAACAAAAAATATTTAAAAAATAAAAAAACGTCAAAAAAGAAAGAAGAGAATAAGACTGTGAAGAAAAACCAGAAAGAACCAGTAGAAGGAATAGAACCTTTTTTGGAATTAACGTAAACTGGTTTTAAGTTTGTTGTCGCCTTTAGCTCTGTTTAGCATTGTTTTTCTTACACATCCAAGAGCTAGGTGCGGTGGCTACCGCGGCGTGTAGGTATACAAGAGGTCGTCTGTTCGATCCCTATAGCGACCATTTTTGCGGTTTTGTAATATCGCGAACCGAAACCACTCTAATGGGCCGGCCCAGGGTGAGCTGCGCCCGGCAAGTAGTCGCCCAATCGCACAGGGGGCAATCTACTTGGGCCGGCTCATTGCGGTGCGAAGGTAAAAATCACAAAAATGGTTCGCGTTACGTGGGGTTCGCTCCTGCAATGACGCGCTGCAGTGTCCTCGATCAAAGCCACTACAACCAGACCACTCTAGCGCCAAATAAGCATAGCGAAACTAGAAGAACTATCAGAGCATCAAAGTTAACTCTCGTTGAAAACATATTACGAACAAAATTTGAAATTTTCTGAAATCGTGAAATCATCTTGAAATTCTTGCACTTTTTCCAGAAACATGATTTTTTTTAATTTTGAACAAAATTTGGAAACAGAAACAATTTATTAACGAAAACAATTTTTTAGAGCACCAACAATTTAAAACAATTAAGAGAAAATTTTGAAATTCCTGAAAAAAATCGAAATTGTGAACATTTTTTCAATACGTGAAAGACTTTTGAAAACCGGACATTTTTTGAAAACTTTGAACATTTGTTACAAAACACGAACAATGTTTTGAACTTAAAAATCCGTACATTGTTTGGAGACACAAGCAAATTTTTATGAAATTTTTGAACACTTTGAGAGGAACATTTTTCTAAATGTGAGAACAAATTAAGACTTGACACTGTTTGAAAAAGATCCTTTACAATTTTCCAAATTTCTAACGTACGATTTTGTTTTCACAAAAGCAAACAATTTTATGATATCATGAGCAAATTTTGTATTTTGAACATTTTCAGAATTTGTGAACAATTTTCTAAAGCACGAACATTTTTCTAAATTTGAGAACAAAATTTGAAACAGAGAACAATTTCGAAAATCCTGAACAAATTTGGAAGCACAAACATTTTTGAATACATGAACAAATATTTGAAATCCAGAACATTTTTTGAAATCTTTGAACAAATTTTGTAAAACACAAACATTTTTACAAAAAATGCAGCCTTTTATTTTAAAATATCCTAGCATTTCTTGGAAAGGCAAAAAAATTCAAATATTTTGAACATTTTTTAATTTTGTACTTTTTTAACATTTGTTGCAAAAACAGGAACATTTTTAAAATTTTGAGAATACTTTTTGTAACAGCCGAACAATTTTTGGGAATGCGAACAATTTTTAAAGATTTTTATGAAAAAGCAGGACAAAAGAAAAAACAAATAGAGAAACAAAAAAAGAAAAAAACAAGGAAAATCAAAGAAAAGGAAACAGAAAAAGGTAAAAAGAGAAAAAGAACAGGAAAAGGGAAAAAAAGGAAAATAAAAAAACAGAACAAGAAAAAAATTGGTTCAGGAAGCTTCTAGAAGTTTCCCAAAACCAGAAAAATCTGGCTGGAAACATCTAGAAGGTTCCCAAAAATGTGGACGATGAAAGCTAAAACGGGCGGACCAGTCGAACGATCGGTGGATGTTCCCTGTGCGAAACCTGGACAGTTTGACGTAGAGTGCATCCAATAGGAAATTCCTGTGTAAAATACACGAGCATTAGTTACCCCTTGCGGGCCCTAACCCTATTGGGTGCGCCAAATAGTGTGTATTTGGTACAGGTCATGCACGTGAGAGCAACTAGTTGACGAACGCTCATTTGAGAGTCTCTCAACGATCACTTGGGAGAGGGGCTCAGATCGCGTCACTTGGCGCGCTTTCGACCGCCATCACGTGTCGCGCTCTGGGTGCTCCCTTCAGATTTTTTTAATTATTTTTCCACACGTGTTTTCGGCTTTTTAGATGATTTTTTGTTTGGTTTTTAGGCTTTTTGGTTTTTTACCGGTCATTCTTAGCTTTTGGAAAAAAAACGATATCTTTTATTTTTGCATGAAAAACACGTTTTCTTGTTTTTACTTTCACGAGAGGCACGATTTTGCTTCCGCCAATGGCATAGTCGCGCTTCTCGGAAACGGAAAAGAAACGTGTTTTATCTTTTTTCCATCCATGAGAGGCACGATTTTTTTCCACGCCTCTCGAGAAACAGGAAAAACCGCGTTTTCTATTATTTTTCTTTCACGAGAGGCATGATTTTTTCGTTCATTTTTTCATGAAAAAAGTTTGTCAAAATCTATAAACATGGTATCTTGTTTGGAAGATCTCGACGCGATCCAACAGTGAAAATGGTTTGAGATTTGAACGCATGGTTTAGGAGATAAAACGTTTTGAATAAATGGATCTATGAAAAAAAGGAAAAACTCCTAGGCATGATGCGCGACACTTGTCGCAACCTGGGCAGGTGGAAGTGATCTTTAGAATGAGTACTCCTCAATTAGTAATTTTGTGTGCACCCTCCTGCTCGCTAGACTACCTGGGTAGCAGGCACACTTCTTTCCCTTTTCCATTGACCCACTGACAGGCGGCCCCACGGTCTTCGGACCGTACAGGCCGGCGTCGTGGGCACAGTGCGTCGCGCACTGTGGCTGAGGTCAGGGCAGGCATGGCAACAGTGTCGCGCCTCGCCGGAGATCTCCCAGCGATACGGCTTACTGTAGCCATGCCAGCCCTTCGTAGGCAGGGAGGGACGGCCACGTCGTGACCGTACCCCGCATCGGGCTGTGTGAAGTGTCATGGGCCGATTCCCACAGTCGGCACTCCTGGAGGTCGCCAGCCTGGAGTCGGCTTGCTTTGAAGTCGTCATCTGGAATTCGGCTCCTCCGGAGATCGCCAGCTGAGACTCGGCTTCTCGGGAGATCGCCAGCTGGGACTCGGCCTCTCTGGAGGTCGCCAGATGGGACTCGGCTGAAGGGGCGTGACCTGCCCCGATGTCTTGAAAGATCCTGGGTCCCGGGTCAGCCTACCCGTGGCCCATTACTCCGACAGTAGTCCCCGAAGCTGGTGAAGCCCTGCGGACGCCGCCTCGTGGGGCTTCAACAGTTTCAAACTTCCCAGTGCCGACTTTGAGACTCGGCTATTGTCTTCTTTGGGCCGACTCGCCGAAGTCGGACTTGTTCAGCAAGGGGCCACTGTTTGTAAGTCGCGGCGGGAAATCAGGCGGCGTATCGGATACGCTTCCCTGCTGCCATCGAAGCGGTCCTATCGCGTGGCGCCACGTGGGGAGGATAGTCTGCTCACCCACGCGCGCGACGGGACGGGCCGTCAGGCGGGGCCCGCCACTACCGCGCCTCGGCTTCCGAACGGATCCGCTGTGGTCGCGAACGGTTGGCTTCCCCACGCCGTTACTGCGCGCAGTAACTTCGTGGGGTAAATCGTGGGTGGTGTGGGGCTTCGTGCGCAGTTAATCCCACGCCCGCCCCCTCGGCTCCTCAGCCCGTAGGGCTATAAATAGGCGGGGAGGAGCGGGGCGGCACTGCACGCGCACCCTCTCCCCCATTCTCCTGCCCTTTCTTCTTCCTCCGCCGTGAGCAGGAGCACTTCACACCACGGCGATGAGTTCTTCCTCCGCCGCGCCCCCTGCCTCGCGCTCCGGCGTGTGGGACGGCTCGGATGTAGAGGCGGAGCATATCGAGTTCCTCCGCCGGACCCGCCATCTCCCCAGCGCGGACCTCGTGCACGCCCGTCCCGCGCCGGCGCGAGAGATCCGGCCCGCGCCGGAGGAGGGCGAGCGGGTCGTCTTCCGCTTGCACCTCATGCAAGGGCTGGGGCTGCCGGCGAGCGGTTTCTTCCGCTCGTTCCTGGAGTTCCACAATCTTCAACCGCACCACCTCACTCCAAATGCGGTGGTGCTGCTCTCCGCCTTCGCCACTCTGTGCGAAGGCTTCCTCGGCGTTCTCCCCACCCTCGAGTTGTGGGGAGAATTCTTCTCTTTGAAGCTCGGCACGCAGGCCGCCGGCACGCCAGCTCAGTGCGGTACCTACATCGCGGTGCGACGCTCGACGGCCTACAACCCTTTCCCTCTCATCTCGCTGGTAAAATCGGTGAAGATGTGGCAGCGCTCCTACTTCTATGTGAAGAACCTCTCCACCGACGGCGACTGGGTCAATCTGCCGCCCTTCAACCCCGCTCCTCTAACTGGGAGGCTTCCCAGTTGGTCCCACCGGTCCAAGTCGCTGACTCCCTCCGGAGCCGCCGCCGTAGCGCGACTTCGAGTTCTGCTGCAGTCGGAGGGCCTCGTCGGATCCGACCTTCTGGCCGCCTTCGTGGCGTGCCGAGTTCTCCCACTCCAAGGCCGGCCTCACCTCATCTACCAGATGAGCGGCCGCCACGACCCGAGCCGGCTGTGCACCAAGGAGATGCCTCGCAGGAAGGTGGTGAACTTGGTGAACCACATCGCACACTGCGAGTTCACGAAGGACTGGCAGTTCGGCAAGGAGCCGTACTCGCGCGACAACCCCCCTCCAGTGGTAAGTCGCATCTTGATGTAGTTTGGTCTTCTTTGCAGCTGACTCCGGCTTCTAATCATCGTTGGTTCCTTCTGGGCAGAACCCCCTCATGGAGCCCACAGCCGGCGCCATAAGAGAGCCCCGCGACTACGTCCCAGACCGCGAGGACAGCGACGTCGACGACCCCGACTTGGGGGCGGCGGCGTTGGAGGCCGACGCCGAAGGCGGCGAAGAAGGGGCAGACGGCGGCCTCGGGCCATTGGCCACCTTCGCCGACTGGCCCGATGACGACGCCGACGTGGAAGTCGTCCAACGCCACCAGCCGAGGGCCGGCCCCTCCGGCCAAGGCAGCGCGAAGAGGCGCCATGCCAGGCCGAGCGCGCCCGGCGGCAAGCAGAAGAAGTTCAAGGGGGCGGCCGCCGCGACCAAACGGGAGGAGGCGGCCGCGAAGGCCAACCGTCCGAAGGGAAGTGAGAAGGCCGCCGTTAGTTCCCGCGTAAGTCTTTACGCTCTTTTATTTTCTTGGTTGGATTTTATCTGAGTCTTCTTTGATTTTCCCTCCGTTCTTCTCCAGAGCCCCCCTCTTCCTTGAGAGAGTCGCCGCCCCTCTGTCATGGGGCCAGTAGAGACGTCCGCCAACACCCGATGGGTCGATCCCGCCGCCGACCTTCGGGAGGCGACGGAACGGAACACGCGGGAGAAGCGCGACGAGGAGGAGGCCGACCGCCTGGAGAAGGCGCAGGCCGAGAAGGCGGCCGCCAACACCCAGAAGAAGCTGGAGGAGGCCGAAACCGCCGCCGCGATGAAGCGGCGTGCTGAGGAGGTCGCGCGTCGCTGATCGGCGATGCTCGGTCGTCGGCGCCGCCGGCTCCGGAGTTCACGGGGCAGACCGGAGAGATCGGCACCGAGAACCCCCTCGTGGAGGAGGGCGGCGAGGCTTCAGGCTCGAACACCCTCGTGCCGCCTCCGCCACCGTCTGGGAGGCCGCACGGCAAACAGTCAGTAGGCCCATTGGATCCGCCAATCATGGACGAGGCCGAAGCGCGGCTGCTTCTTCAAGTCGCCGCGCCGGCGCGCCGCCGGCTTGAGAGGACGAGCTCGGCGCCGCGAGCTCGGGAGACCGGCGCAGCCAGCTCGGCGAGTCTGGACGTCGAGGCCTCCAGTGTCGCGCCCACTGGGTGGTTGCGCGGAGGCGGCACCGGCCCGCTGAACCAAGCCCTCCTGGACGTCCAGGCAAAACTGCGCGCGGAAAGCGACGCCCTCCAAGTCTGCACCAGAGCGCATCTGGCCGTGCGGACATCCGTCCGGGTATGTTTCCTTCTTCTTTTTTGATTTCTGTCTTTCTCTGTGGGGGCGCGCCAGCGCACCCACTAGGTGTAGTCCCCGAGTTCCGGGACGGCTGCTGAGCAGGCGGTTCGGAACTCCCTCTGGCGAGCTCCGAATGCTAACTTTTGCCTTTGTCGGCTTTTTGTAGGAATATCACAACCTCCGCGCCACTGCCTTCAACCGCAATGTCGAGGAGCTGAACAAGCGGTCCGCCGACTTGGTGGAAAGCCGGGGTGAGCTCTTTTCTTCCTTCTTCGCGGGGGCGCGCTGGTGCACCCGCAGGCTGTAGTCCCCGAGATTCGGGCCGACTGCTGAGCAGTCGGCCCGAATCTCCCCGGCGATCTAATTTGCTGATGACTTTCTTGTCTCTTTATTCGTTCTTTAGGCACCAACGCCGCCCTTCAGGAGCAGCTGGGCGAGGCCAACACTGCTCGTCGTGCCAAGGAAGAGGAGTGCGGCAGGCTCGCCAAAGAGCGTGATCTGCTGGCAACGCAGCTGGCCGAGCAGAAGGAGCTGCTCCAGAAGGCGCAGGACGAGGCCAAAACGCGGGAGGCCGCCCTCATGGCCGAGTTCGAGATCGAGCGCTCCGCCTGGACGGACAGGGAGGCGATGCTGACCTCCGGCTACCACGAACTCGAGGACATCGTCGATGGTAAGTCTCTTTCGTTTCTTTGGGCTTCCGACTACGTGTCATGCCGACTTCTGATTTTCCGACTATCTTCTTTTTTGTCTTGGCAGACTTCTTTCCTGGTCATTCACAGGCAGTCCCTCTGGCCATCGAGGCGGCTCGGGAGGCGCGAAGGGCGAAGGGTGAGGTGATTGCCGCCAATGCCCCCCGAACCATCGACGAGCAGCTCCTGAGCATAGAGGCCCGTCTTCGTACGGCTCACCGGCTGCTGCGCCGGCTTCAGCGTGCCGGTGCCCAGGCGGTTGCCGCCCTATGGCCGGACATGCCGGCTCTGCGCACCGCCAGTCGGACCGCCGACTGGCTGGAAGTCGCCGCCGGCCGTCTTGAGGCTTGGAAGGGCTCCTCGGCCCGGGCCGGAGCACGCCGGGCCTTGGAGTTCGTCAAGGCGTGATATCCAGGGCTGGACCTGGACCGTCTGGCCGCGTTCCGGTCAGAAGCCCAGGCCGAGCCGGAGGCCGTAGAAGGCGCCCTGTTCGAGCGCGCGGCAGCCATCGCTGAGTACACGGACACCAGCGTCTTCATGCCCGAGCGGACTGAAGGCGGCGAGGAGGTGCCGCCGGACTGGTTCGGGATGAACCCGGAGTATGACGAAGACTCAGCGGAGGTGATCAACTCTAGCGCCGAGGAGGAGGACGAGACGGAGGACGAAGGTGAGGAGGAGGAGCCGGAAGACGAAGCAGGCGGCCAGCCTCAGCCCGATCGCGCCTCCCGCAACGGGCCGCGCGGAGACAAGGCGACTGCCGCCGGAGGCGACCAAGCTGAGACCGCCCAGCCGACTGCCCCGGCACCCGACACCGCCGTCACCTCCGATCCTCCGGCCCCGGAGGCCGCTTCCTAGACTGCTTTTTTCTGCTTCTGTTTATCTGTCTTCAGTAATCTATTCGAAGATTCGGCCGAGGGCCTATGTAAATATTTATCTGATTTCCGCCTTTCCTTGCTTATTGCTCCTTAGGCTTTTTCCTTTGCCGCCTTCCTTTAGTTGCCGCCTTGCCGGCTGGACAGCCGCTCTGCGGACTGTCGCTAGGTCAAGTGCTTGGCTACTTCAGGAAGGCAAGTACTTAGCTGTTTAGAGTTTCTTTAGCAAGTCGGCTAGAAAGCGACAGGCCGACTATTCGAGAGTCGGCTGTCTTTGGTAAAAGTTAAGATGGCGAGTCGACTACTCCTGAGTCGGCTCTGTGGGGGGAGGCTGGTAGCCGGCTTGAGCTATGCATAAGCTTTTAGGTCCTTAGCCATTTTTCATGTGTGCGCTCGTTCTTGCCTGTTCTCTGCCTACCAGCAGTCGCTCTGCGAGCTGTGGCTTTCGACAGGAGACGGCTTGAGTGCAACACATTACTTGTCCGACTGCAGGAAGCATTCCATAGCGCAAGACGGCAAGTCCCCGGGCCGACTAGTCGGACCCGGCGCCAGACAGTATGATAAAAAACAGTGGCATGTTCGGAAGCGTAATTCTTATCATACAGATAACAAAAAGGCAGTCCCCGAGCTCGTCTCGGGGGGCCTAAGGTCTTAGTACTTTAATACAAAGGGGTAGTGCGATACATACTGCATCAACTGTAAAATCTTCGAAGAAGATTCGCGTTCCACGGGCGCTCTGTTTCTTTGCCGGAGTCGTCCCTCTTGCGCGTTCGAGGCTTCTGAGCATCAATCAGATAGTAGGCGTCATTCCCTAGCACCTTGCTGATGATGAAGGGACCTTCCCAAGGTGCCGACAACTTGTGCTGGTCGGCTGTTCTCTGAATCAGCCGGAGCACAAGGTCGCCCTCTTGGAATGATCTCGGCTTGACCTTGCGGTTGTAGTATCGGCGCAGACTCTGCTGGTAGATGCCGGACCGGCTGAGTGCCAACAGTCGGCCCTCTTCCAGCAGATCAACGCCGTCTTGGCGTGCTTCTTCAGCTTCCTCTTCGGTGTACATGGTGACTCGTGGAGAGTCGAACTCTATATCCGTCGGGATGACAACTTCGGCGCCGTAGACGAGGAAGAAAGGCGTGAAGCCGGTTGACTTGTTTGGAGTCATGCGCAGACTCCAGAGGACGGCTGGCAGCTCCTCGACCCAACAGCCGGCCGAATGCTCGAGTGGTTCGACCAGTCGAGGCTTGATGCCAGACAGGATGAGGCCATTGGCTCGTTCCACCTGTCCGTTTGACTGCGGATGGGCAACGGACGCTAAGTCCAGTCGGATGCCCTGCGTCGCGCAGAAACGAGCCAAGGCGCCCTTGGCAAAGTTTGTGCCGTTATCGGTGATGATGCTGTGCGGTATGCCGTACCGCACCGTGATGTCGGTGATGAAGGTTACTGCAGTCGGCCCGTTCAACTTCTTGATGGGATTTGCTTCCACCCACTTGGTGAACTTGTCCACCGCGACAAGCAGATGAGTTAGGCCGCCTCGGGCCATCTTGAATGGTCCTACCATGTCCAGGCCCCAAACTGCAAAGGGCTAGGCGATGGGGATTGTCTTCAGCGCGGAAGCCGGTTGAAGGGGCTTGGAGCGGAACATCTGGCACCCCTTGCATTTTTGGACTAGCTCTTTAGCTTCTTCCAGGGCAGTCGGCCAAAAGAAACCGTGTCGAAAGGCTTTGGCGACGAGTGCCCTTGAAGCCGCATGGTGGCCGCACTCGCCCTGATGGATGTCTCTGAGAATTGCTTGGCCTTGTTCTGATTCTACGCAGCGCTGGTAGACACCAGTGAAACTGCGTCTGACTAGCTCTCTGTTGACTATGGTGTACGCTGCCACTCGGCGCTGCACTTGCCGAGCCAGGATTTCATCTGTCGGCAACTCTTTGTTGACTAGAAATTTGAGGATGGGCTGCGCCCATGAAGGTGCTGCTATCTCTTCAACTACTACCACAGCGACTTGGACAAGGGTGGCTGGGCTGGGAGGCGGCGGGCTGGAGTCTGCAGCCATTTACTGGATTAACGGAGTCTCTGGGCCGACTGGCGCAGTCCCTGGGCCGGGCTCTGAAGTCCCCGGGCCGACTGGCACAGTCCCCGGGCCGGGCTCCGAAGTCCCCGGGCCGGTTTCAACTGTGGTTTTCTTGGGGTTGTCTGCTGGGGCTTTGGAGTCGGATCCGACTACTTCTGGAGGAGCCGGCACGAAGATGGAGTCTGACTCTGGTGAGGGCTTGATAGACGGCTTGAGGAGGCGCTGAAGGGCGACGCCGGAAGGTATCGCTTGGCGAGTGGAGCCGACTCGTGCCAAGGCATCTGCTTGATCATTGTCATTTCTTGGCACGTGAAGGAATTCGCACCCCTCGAAGTATCCGCTGAGTTGCTACACCAGGAAACGGTAGCTTGCCATGTTTGCATCTTTGGCGTCCCAGTCGCCGGATGACTGCTGGACCACCAAGTCGGAGTCGCCATAACACAGGATCCGGCGAATGCCGAGTTCTTTGGCAAGCCGGAGCCCATGAATGAGCGCCTCATATTCGGCAACGTTGTTGGAGGCGGCGAAGTGGATTTGCAGCACGTACTTGAGCTTGTCACCCTTAGGGGAGGTGAGGACGACGCCGGCTCCCAGGCCGGTGCGCATTTTGGAGCCATCGAAATGCATCCGCCAATGGGTGGAGTCAGGCGCTGGCGGCAGGTACTGGGTCTCGGCCCAGTCGACGAGGAAGTCGGCCAGCGCCTGCGACTTGATGGCGGTGCGGGGCTGGTAGTAGATGGTGTAAGGAGCTAGATCTATAGCCCATTTGGCCACTCGGCCGGAGGCGTCTCGGCTTCCAATGATCTCGGCGAGTGGAGCGGTGCAAACCATAGTGATTGGATGCTCTTGAAAGTAGGGCTTCAGCTTCTTGGCGGCAAAATGCACGCCGTAGCACATCTTCTGGTAGTGAGGGTAGTTCTGCTTGGAGGTCGACAGTACCTCGCTCAGGTAATATACCGGTCTCTGGACAGGGAGCGCCTTGCCTTCCTCCTTGCGCTCGACTACAATGACTATGCTGACTACTCGACTGGTGGCGGCGATGTACAAGAGCATGGGCTCTTTGGGAGTCGAAGCCGCCAACACGGGGGGAGTAGTCAACATCTTCTTCAGCTGGAGAAATGCCTCATCCGCCTTGTGGTTCCACTCAAAAAAGGTGGTCTTCTTCATCAATTGATACAAGGGCAGAGCTTTCTCGCCCAGCCGACTGATAAATCGGCTGATGGACGCCAGGTAGCCGGTAAACTTCTGCACATCCAACAGTCGGCTGGGTACCTCCATTCTCTCGATGGCCTTGATCTTCACGGGGTTGCACTCTATGCCGCGTTCGGAGACTAGGAAGCCAAGGAGCTGGCCGGCTGGTACTCCGAAAACGCACTTCTCGGGGTTGAGCTTGATCCGGAATCGGGGCAGATTTTCAAAGGTCTCCTTGAGGTCCTCCAGCAGCGTCCCACGCTTTTCTGTCTTCACCACCACATCATCCACATAGACGTGGGCGTTCCTGCCGAGCTGCTTGAGGAGGCACTTCTGCATGCAACGCTGAAAGGTGGCGCCAGCATTCCTCAAGCCGAACATCATAGTCAGGTAGCAGAAGGCTCCAAATGGTGTGATGAATGCGGTCTTCAGTCTGTCCACTGGGTTCAGCTTGATTTGGTGGTATCCTGAGTATGCGTCTAGGAAACTCAGCAGCTCGCATCCGGCTGTGGAGTCTATCACCTGATCAATTCTTGGCAGAGCAAACGGGTCCTTTGGGCAGGCTTTGTTGAGGCTTGTGTAGTCGATGCACATCCGCCACTGCTTGTTCTTCTTCAGCACCAAAACCGGGTTTGCCAGCCACTCTGGAAAAAACACTTCCATGATGAAACCGGCTGCCAGGAGCCGGGCTATCTCTTCTCCAACAACTCTTCTTTTCTCTTCTGATAGGCGGCGCAAGGGCTGCCTGACGGGCTTCATATCTGGCCTGACGTGTAGCTTGTGCTCGGCGAATTCCGTCGGTACACCCGGCATGTCTTTGGGGGACCATGCAAAGATGTCCCGATTCTCACGGAGGAAATCGACGAGCTCGCCTTCCTATTTGCTGTCAAGGCCCGTGCCCATGACAGCATACCTCTCTGGGTGCTCCGGGTCCAAGGGTATCTTCTTGGTCTCTTTGGCCGGCTTGAATGATCCTTCCGCCTCTGACTCCTTGGGGTCGGGCGACATTTCTGGCTGCTTTCCGGCCATCGCCACGACTCGGTCAAGGAGCCGCTTCTCGGCCGCGATCACCAGGGACTCGGCCAACCGACTGCTCTCGGCCGCGCAGGCGGACGACTTCTTGTAGTCGCCGGCTACGGTCAGAGTCCCCTTGGAAGTCGGCATCTTCATCTTGAGGTAGGCATAGTGGGGAACCGCCATGAACTTGGCCAAGGCAGGTCGGCCAAGCAGAGCGTGGTACGGGCTCTCCAAGTCCACCACCTCGAACCAGACCGGCTCTCGGCGGAAGTGATCTTTGTCTCCGAAGAGGACGTCTATCAGGATCTTGCCAATCGACGAACAGGAGAGGCCGGCACAATTCCATGGAATACGGTCCGGCTGCTCTGCAGCTGTCTTCGCTTGATTCCTAGCTTCTCCATGGTGTCTTTGTACAGGATGTTTATGCTGCTGCCTCCATCTATCAGGATCCGCGAAAAACGGGCGGCCCGCCTATCAGTGGCCAAGGTCGCACCTAAGACCAGGGCATAAGAGCCCGGACTCGGCATCACCTCTGGGTGATCCGCCCGACTCCAACTGATAGGCCTCTCGGACCAATGCATGAACTCTGGAGCATCTGTTGCTACTGCGTTTACTTCTTGTTGTTGTTGGCACCTGCTGCGCCGGTCATCTGCCACACTGGTGAACACTACGTAGGCTCCGTGCTCTTCTGGGAACTCGTCCTGCACCGCGCCGACCGGCCGGGCCGTCGGCTGCTGGGGCGGCGGTGGCCCAGCAGCCGGCGGAGGAGTGAGGCCGTCTCCCTTGGCGATCCTGGTGAGCCAGTGGCACTTTCTGGTGGTGTGGTTTGATGGCTTCGCGCCGCTGTGGAACTTGCAAGGACCATCCAAAGTCTGCTCATAGGAGAAAGCCGACAACCAATTGGACTTGCCGCCCTTCTGCCACTTGGCCGGAGGCTGCCCCTCCGGCTGCTGATCTTCAACTGCCATGACCTGCCGACTGTTGGAAGTCGGCTGCGGGGCCTTGCGTTTGTTGTCGTTCTGTTGCTGTCGCCGACTGGTGTCTCCAGCCGGAGTTCTGGGAGCCTGGGGAGTCACTTTGCCAGTCGCGTTGACTTGAATCTCCGTCTTCATAGAAGAGTCGGCCGTGGCGTACTTGTCTGCTATGACTAGCAGTTCGTCGAGGGTCTCTGGCTCGTCGCAGAGGAGTTTGTGCTTGAGGAGGGTGCCCTCTCGGCACCCGACGGTGAAGTACTTGATAGCCTGCACCTCGTGCACGCCTTCGCAGGAGTTTCGAAGCTCGCCCCAGCGCGTGAGGTAGTCGCGTGTTGATTCTTCAGGGCCTTGCATGCACAAGGAGAGCTGGCGTGGCTTGGGAGGTCGCTTGTACGTGCTTGTGAAGTTGCGGATGAGGGCTTCGGTGAAGTTGACCCAGCTATTTATGCTGCGGGGCTTCAGGCTGTTCAGCCATGTCCGGGCCGTGCCCTGGAGCATGAGAGGAACGTACTTTACGGCAACTCGCTTGTTGCCGTTTGCTATGCTGACGGCTGTGGAGTAGTCTATCAGCCAGTCTTCCGGCTTCACAGAGCCGGTGTACTTGGGTGTGTCTCGGGGGAGCGTGAACCCTTTAGGGAAGGGCTCGTCTCTGATGCGGTGCCCGAAGCAAGGCGGACCCAGCTCATCTTCTTCTTCCAGCGCCAGGGATCGGTGGAGTCAGTCGATCCGATGGCGGGCGTCATTCTCTCCGACTCCCTCTCGGCGGCCAAGGCGACCTCCGAGAGTCGGATGCTCAACAGGCGGCGGGGAAACTCGCCGTTCTCTTCTGGGCGGGGGAGGCAGATAATCGTCCCGCCGCTCTACTGCTCTTGGGCGGCTGTCTTGGTCGCGCTCGATGGTGATATGAGTCCGACTGTGACTGGCAGCCGGCTCCTTCTCTTTCCTTCCGCGGACTCCGCCAGTCGGCGTCCGGGAGGTCGCGCCTTGATCTCGGCGGGGAGGCAAGTCGTCGTTCGGCTGCTGCAGCGCATCCGCGTGGCCGCCGGCCGCGTTTTGCGCAGCAACCGCGTCAAGGAGCTGCTGGACTCGCTCCGTCATCACACGGCGCTCTTCGCCCTCGAAGTTCTTCAGCTCGTCAGTCGCCGCTTGGGTGGCGCGAATATTCTCTGATGGGGTGGCGTACACGGGGCGTTTTGCCCCGAGCAAGTCGGCGATGGCTGCGCCGCGCTGCCGGACCGCACCTAGACGGCTCGGCCTAGTCGGAGCAGGCGAGCTGCCTACGGCGCGATCCATCTCGCGCTGGTATGCCTCTGACAAGCACCTCATGCTTGCCAGCTTCTTGGCGCTTTCGATGATCTGAAGGTGGCGCGCCTCCAGCGTCTCGGCGTCTGCGTCCTCTGGAATGGGCGCGGTTAGGTCTTGCAGGGCCGCAGCTAGCGGGTCCTGGACTTCTTCGCCGGAGTGCTCGCCGTGGCTGATGACGAGCACCTCCGTGACGGCGCTTCCGCCGCTCTCCTCGTACGGAAGCGGCTCGTCGTAGACCACCACGTTGGTGGGGAAGATGTCAAGCGACACGGCGTCGGAGTCGACCAGCATCGGGTCGGTGGAGCCTACGGACTCCAAATCTACGGCAGGCTCGCCGACGACGTGGAGTTGGTCGAGGAGGCCCGCGAGAAGGCTCTCGGGGCCACCCGTGCCCGCGTCGGACGCGGGTTCGTCGGAGAGGCGCACCTCGCCGATAAGTTCAGCAAGGCCGCTCGCGGCGCAGGCAGCCTCAGCGCCGCGCAGCGTGTCGATGCAGACTCCATCTGGCGAGCCTGGCTGGCTGCGCTCGCCAGGGAGGAAGAGGGTTCCCGTCCAGAACAGATCTCCGGACGACGGTGCACCTCGCCCCACGGTGGGCGCCAAATGTCGGGGGTTGGGTGCGACATATGCCAAAGGATGGCTTATCATGGTGGGGGCGAGTAGAACGTCGCCGATGCCTGGAAACGGGATAAGGCGTAGACATGCACGCCGGCGAATCTTACCCAGCTTCGGGGCTCTCCGGGGAGATAACACCCCTACTGCTGCTCTGCGGGGTCTCCGCATGGTCACTATAGCAAGGTGACTACAATGGTGCTCCTAGAGCTGTATCGGGAGGCAGGAGAGAGCAAGGCTAGTTCTCTCCTCCCTGGGCTATGTGTCTATCTCTATCAACGTCCGAACCCTTTGCATGGGTGCCCCGAGGGGTTTATATAGGCCTACCCCCCGGGGGTACAATGGTAATCTGACTAGGCGTGGGTCCCAGCCGTCTGTCTCTCATGTCACCTTCCGTCCCGCCGGCTTCTGGGGCCCGCCGACTGGTGGGTCCCGCGGACAGGCCGGACACTATGCGGCGCTCCTGATGATGCAGGCTTGGTCATTGGGTCGTGGCAACAGTACCGCTGTCTATCAGGCGGTCACTGTCGTCTCTCCCCATCCAATCTGGTTTATGGCTTGTGGGGCCCTGGAGGGGAGACGGCCGACTCCGAGGAGGCCGACTCCCACAGGGCCGTCTTCGGGCGCTCTGGCCGCCTTCGATTCACCCACTGACAGGCGGCCCCATGGTCTTCGGACCGTACAGGCCGGCGTCGTGGGCACAGTGCGTCGCGCACTGTGGCTGAGGTCAGGGCAGGCATGGCAACAGTGCCGCGCCTCGCCGGAGATCTCCCAGCGATACGGCTTACTGTAGCCATGCCAGCCCTTCGTAGGCACGGAGGGACGGCCACGTCGTGACCGTACCCTGCATCGGGCTGCGTGAAGTGTCATGGGCCGATTCCCACAGTCGGCACTCCTGGAGGTCGCCAGCCTGGAGTCGGCTTGCTTTGAAGTCGTCATCTAGGATTCGGTTCCTCCGGAGATCGCCAGCTGAGACTCGGCTTCTCGGGAGATCGCCAGCTGGGACTCGGCCTCTGTGGAGGTCGCCAGATGGGACTCGGCTGTAGGGGCGTGGCCTTCCCCGATGTCTTGAAAGATCTTGGGTCCCGGGTCAGCCTACCCGTGGCCCATTACTCCGACAGAACTTTTTACAAATTTTGAACTCTTTTCAAATTTGTTTTAAATTCTTGAACTTTTTCTCATGAACCTTTTCTAATTCAGGAACATTTTTCTTTTGAATTTGTGAATTTTTTTTCAACTTCCTTAATGTTTTTGATTTTCCATTGAACTTTTCCAAATCCGTGAACTTTTAAGTATTCATGATTTTTTTTAATCCGTGAACTTTTTTGCAAATCTGTGAATTTTTTTGCCTTTGCTTTTGGCTTTGTCAGCGTAGGTGATATGCTTCAGATGAGATGGAGATCAAGCAGTGTCCATCAATAAGTTCCTGTCACCGGTCATGTGATTTGTACATCCACTATCGAGGACCCACTCAGTAGCTTTGGGTTGTTCATCTTGCAGATGAATTAGTGCAACTTACAAACCCATATACTTCATCAGTGAAGAATATGACATCAATTTCACCAGATTGAATTTCATCAACAGTATAACAGATATAGCAATATGAGGATGTGAGAAATGAGTAATTCATTTCTTCATGATTAGCATGCATCCATTCAAGCGTATTCAGGTCTCCAGCAAATTTTTCAGACGGTTAAGTTCGTCTGGAGACCTGACCCTGCATAAGAGATTAGTTCTTTTTCTTCACCACCCACATCTGGAGGGGTGGCAAAGAGTTCATAATTCTGTGAGTTCCGTAAGAAAAAGATGGCATTGAAGCTAGTGCACTTTGTTTTACAGAAGAGGGGTTAGAGTAAGCATATGAATAAGCAGAGAAATTCTTCGAGGACTTATGAACATAATGATTGAAGAATAATGCACATATTCACAACCTTTAGACTTTCCCTACGAAACAGAAGTGTTAGCACGATGATGTTCATATGAGGATTTGGATCCACGTGAGGAATTTGAGCCAGATGAAGAATTTGGTCCATATGAGGACTTAGATCCATATGAAGATTTTGATCCATATGAAGAATTTGATCTGGGGTTCCTATTCTTTACAGGTGGTGTCATGATGACATTCACCTGAAGACTTTCAAGGCACCTTTTGGGAACCCAGATTTTCTTCATAGGGAGACCGTTCCTGCAGTTAGTTCCAACATATCGAGCAAATACTTCACCATTCTGATTCTTGAACAGTTTATAGTTGGAGTCAAATGACTCATCAGAGGAATATGAAAATTCACAAGTATAGCCAGATAAAGTGGATGGATCTATAGGAGGTCCTTTCGCAGCAACCCATGAGGTTTTGGGATACTGCTCTGGTTTCCAGTAGGTCCCATCAGCATTGAATTTCCTCTCAAAGGCAATACCCTCTTTTCTAGGGTTCCTGTTCAAGATCTGCTTTTTGAGCACATCGCAAAGAGTCTGATGCCCTTTGAGGCTTTTGTATATGCCTGTCACATACAATTCCTTCAACCCTGCATTATCGTCAGTGATACTTGTGGTATCCTCAGATGAGGAATTTGTGACCACAGAGACAGTTGAAGAATTTGTAGCAATAGAAGTATTTGAACATTCAGGTGAAGAATTAGCAGATTCACGCTCAATGAATTTCAAACATGGTGGAATAAATTCTTCCTGAGCGGAACTGATCTGTTGAGCAAGCAATGAACCATTTTCCTTCTGAAGATCTTCATAACTCACCTTTAAATTCTCAAGATCTTGCTTTCTCTGAAGAAATTCATATGAAAGCTTCTCATGATCGGTTAAGAGAGAGTTATGATGACCCTGAAGATTATCAAACTTAAACTGAAGTCTCTGAAGATTATCAGTCAAAGTTTGAGTTCGATCACTACAAAAAAATATACTTCCGTGATGATACGTGTTTGTCACAGTAGGTCGCGTTTTTTTGTCATGCATGTACATCCATGACGATTTTATGACAGAATCGAGATAGTCATACCTGTGTTGTCGTAGAAGTGTTCCATGACATTACCAAAATTATCATCACGGAAGTGTCCACTTCCATGACGATAAATCGCGCGTCAAAGAAGTGCTTTCGTCAAGGGTGACCGACACGTGGCATCCACCGTAACGGAACGCCGTTAAGCTATCGGGTCGGGTTTTGGATCCGATAACCCGTTAACAGCCCCGACCAATGGGAAATTTCCACGTGTAAAATTCTTATTGGCCGGACGAAACACATGCCAGCTCGTCAGTGGGCCAGATAGGCGCCTATGATATGTCGACACGTGCCACGGCCCACCACTGGCCCATTTAGCTTACAAAGCCGGCCCGTTTGACTTGGTCAAAAGTTAATGGGCTGGCCCATGAAAAGCCTTTTGACGGTCTCTTTGCAAATAGCCCGTTTTACGGCCCGTTAACTCACGACCCGTTAGGCACTAAAGGAAATCAGCCCAATAACGTCATGTGGGCCGTCGAATATAACACCAACCCATTTCACTTTCGGCCCATGTATGGCCCAC
Source organism: Triticum timopheevii (assembly GCA_963921465.1). Lineage (NCBI taxonomy): Eukaryota > Viridiplantae > Streptophyta > Magnoliopsida > Poales > Poaceae > Triticum > Triticum timopheevii. Next base: position 96,212,360 of record OY997262.1, on the reverse strand, counting down.
GACGTATTTCGGCCCATATGAGGCCTTCGTATCTTTCGACCCTTTACATGCCCACGGTGACTCTAGCCCATAATGAACAACAATTTCCTTTGTACCCGTTAACGACCCGTGATTTACATGGGCCGTTTCCAGCCCGTGTTAGCTTTCGGCCTATTGACGGTCCATATGTTCTTGGGCTCCTTTTCGGCCCTCGATTACTTCCGGCTTGTTACTGGCTTGTTCCCCTAATGGGCCAAATTCGGCCCATGGCAAGAGTCGGCCCGTTACTGGCATGTTCCCCAAGTGGGCCAAATTCGGCCCATGGCAAGAGTCGGCCCGTTACTGGCCTGTTACCCTAATGGGCTAAATTCGGCCCATGGCAAGAGTCGGCCCGTTTCTGGCCAGCCCGTCATATATTCTGGCCCATTAACGATCCGTTATGCCTGTGACAGAATTAAGCTTTTGCAGTCCTACGGCTTGTTAACGGCCCGTTACCGTGCTGGGCCGATACCAATTACGCCCGATTACGGCCCATGTAGACCCATTTATCCGACGGCCTGAGGCCCACTGATTACAGGCCCATTTATCGACGGCCCGTAGGAGACCCATGGATCCTACGGCCCTTATATGGCCCATGGTAGTTGCGGCCACTAGCAAACTAGGGAAAAAGAAGACTAGGAAATAAATAAGGCCGAAACTAACGCTAGGCTATTAAGGCGATTGCACAGATTACATCCACTCGGCATCAAAGATCGCCACCAGTGCAAATATAGGGAACAACCTACACTATACAAAAATGGCTTGCTGTTTTCTTCAGCCGGTGGCTGCACGTTAAGAATAAATTTTGTATCGCACCAAAACAAATTACAACTATATAACAAAAGGAAGGTTGGCATAAAACTTAACAGTCTAGCAGATAAATGCACCACCAGATGTTCAGAAGCTCGGTTCATTTGACCTGACTGTCACGTTTTCATGCTGTATTGTCTGATGGAGCACCATAACCCTCGCCTTCATTTCCCCTAGGCTCCTGAACAACATAGCAAATGTCTGATAGTCTGGTTTCAAAACCATGCATATCTTGACGACATTGAGCAATGTTTCTCCTTGTTTCACAAAGGGCCTCTGTTAGGGAATGGACTTGTGTCTGGAGCGCAGATACAACATTGCTTTGAGCTTGCATATCTTGATCATGAGGCAGTTTGGATGATATTGCCTTAACAACCAACCCAGTATTACGCAGGAACGTGCTTTTGGCACTGTTAGTGGACAGGTACTGACCCACTGCAGCAAGAGCTGACATTGCGGTTATAGTTGTCTCGCCACCTTCAGAAGGTGGTGGTTCCACCATTTTTTCCATAGCTCGCTAAAAAGTTGAGGTTTTACATTAGTAGTACCAGAACAGAAGATATTAAGGAGGCAGCAAAACCAAACAAAATAGCTTTGGTCTATATACAGAAGTTATTCTGGTGAACCCATGTAAAATATTAGTTGTATTTTATTGCAAAGTACATAATAAAACCAGGTTCCAAACATATGACCATGTACCATTGCTAATGTATTGTCTATTTCTTCACATTGTATTGAGGGATAAGGATAAAGAGACGAAGTTTATAATACGGTAAGCATAGTATGACATCATTCATATCACAAAACAACTGAGAACAGACAAACATGCAATTGTAACGTTGTGTGGGCAAGTCCAGCACGGAACTAGATTACGGGTCAAGATCAAAGGAACATCACTCCTCTCTTTTAAACCTTGTAAGATGCAATGATATGCTAAGACAATTGTGTATAAAATTGAAAAGAGTAATAGACATTAGCTACAAACCATGCAGTTCAAGGCACAAGTTAGAGTAAGTAGTAGTTAAAAGGCATGAGGATTAAGGACTTACAACAGCGGCTTTGACTGGTGTAGTCATGCCCTTCTTCTTGTTGGTGTGACAGTCCTTGAAGATTTCCACAGCATTTGGTTCAGGTACTTTTTGGTCCTTGCGGGCTTTCCTCTGCATTTCGAACAAGTCAATATAGATCTGATAATATGGTACAGTGAAAAGAGTGAAACAACAGCTAATTACAAGAGCCTCGCAGTGTGCAATATAGCTACGAGATCCTGTCGTCTGTTGGAATTTCACTTTCGTACGGTTGGCCTTGTTCTTTAAACAGTTCACCTACAAGAAGATAGATTTGTGTGGCACATGCATAAATAGGACTTCAACATGTGATCGGATCAGACCAGTGTTTAACAAGGCCCCTCCAGTCTTCATCCGATATAATTTCCACTGGATATGTTTGGGAAAGTTCACTGTTAGCCTTGCCTTCAAAGTGAGTTTTCCTCAAGTTATACCGATATTGTCGCAGAGCAGACTTGAAAACATGGGTGCAAGCTTGTCTGGTTGCATCATCTTGGCTATCCAACTTGAACCTCATCTGTTGAAAATTATGGGAGTCTCATTATTAGCAACCTAGAAAGTATGGGACAGAGCAAGACGATATTACTAGTTTCCATACATAACCATACTTACAGATAAATGGTCGAGGAAGGTGTTGAACTTGGTTTCGTCTTTGTCATTCCTGTACTGAATCCATGTTGGGAGGATACGTACATGACACCTAACAGCAACCGCTGCCTCTGATACTAACTTGGCTGACTCTGTATCATCACGTGGCCCTTTTAAACCTGCCTCAAAATGGATCTCCATTCTTCCTCCTCTAGATTTAGTTAACATATCGAGCATTATCCCTGATGTTTGTTTCCTCTTGCGCCTAGGTGCTAGTCCAACAACGAACATAGGAAGTGTTAGTGTACATCAAATTGTGAGACTACATATAAAGAAGCATGCAACTGTAACTTGACTCCAGCAACTACCTTATTGCTGTTGAAGCTCACAAGGTTCATCTGATATTGCCAACTCGTCTTGTGTCAAGAGTGCTTGGGAAGTAGTGTCAGGTGGCAAGGGAGCTTGGGAACGTGTTGCTAGCTCAGTTGATGCATGAGTAAGTCGTGCAGCTGGTAGTACTGTGGTAGGTGTTGCAAGAACCAGGGCTGTCTCTGCTTGTTTGGTGGCAGCTATTTGTTTCTGTTTGGCTTTTTTTGCAGCTCGTGTAGCATGGGATGCCGTGTTTGTAGAATTTTCCGCTGGACTTTCACCTTCTATTGCACCATCAGTACCAGCAGAATCTGCAGGATTCATCCGCTTCTCATTCCCTGCCATTCTGTGTTTCTTCCTCTTTCTCTGTGCCATGTTAAGTCAAGCCGACAAGAAAAACGAATAACAATTTAGTTCTTCAGAACAAATTGATGCGTGATGCAGACAAACTGAACATTGATGTTAGACAACCACATGATAGGAGGATGTAATATGTATGAAAAACAGGATGGAAGAGATAACCAGAACTATGATGTGTAAACTAAGAAGAAGACATTTCACCAAATTAGAAGCAATGCAATGGAAGGTAGACACCATATGAAAGATGCTACAAATATCGCTCTGCCAAGTTAACAGTGTCTCATCATAAATGGCGTTTAAACAAATGTGAAGCAGTACAAGAAATAAATCATATGCAAGATGCAAACAACATCACACTACCATGTTAGAGGTCTCTCGTCATTAGTGCCATTGCATATTCATAGCATTGCATATTCACAGCTTATGATGTGTAAACTAAGGAGAAGGCATTTCAACAAATTAGAAGCAATGAAAGCTAGACACCATATGAAAGATGCAACGAATATCACTCTACCAAGTTAAGACTGTCTCGTCATAAGTGCCATTTCAACAAATTAGTAGTACAAGCTAGAAAAGAATGTGAGATGTAACCTATATCACACTCCGAAGTCAAACGTGACTTATGATAAGTGATTGTTGCATGTTACACAACAATAGTAATTTGTTGTAAGAACATGGTGTGATAGACAGATATTGTATGTTCTAGAAACAGGAACACATGTCTTATTCAAGTATAATGTGTAAAGTAAGCAGATGGAATTCAACAAAATTAGAAGCAATACAAGCTAGACATCACACATAACATGCAACCACATATAACAGTGCCAAGTTAGAGGGAGCACCAGTGATGCTGCACTAGGGGAGACGTGCTCATCATAAACACAGCTTTGTTGAGTGTCTATGCATGTGTTGTCTTGGAAATCATCTTGGGGGTGTGGAGGAGTAGAAACTGTAGAGGCCCTCCGTTCGGAAGGAGCACCTTTATCCGCTGTCTTGCTAACTTCCTTCCGCTTTATTGATTTTGAATTGTCAAGTAAAACCGACAAGATAAAGCAATAAAATTCTCTCTTCAGAACTCATTCATGCATGATACTGACAATCACTACTTTGATGTAAGGCAAACACATGATACCAGGATGGAATATGTACGAAAAACAGGACGGCACGGCATGTTCACAACTGTTTGTGTAAACTAAGTAGAAACCATTCCAGCAAATAAGAAGCAATGCAAGCCAGACACCACATGAAAGATGCAACCAATATGACTCTGCCAAGTTAAAAGCGTCCGATCATAAATGGAAGTTCAACAAATTAGAAGCAGCGCATGCTATAAATCATATGAAAGATGCAACTAATATCGCACTGCATATACTAAAGGTGTCTCATCATATTGATTGATGCAGGATACAAAAAAAACAATAGTTTTATGTAAGGACATGCTTAATAGACAGATGTACTATGTACTAAATACAGGAAGGCATGTCACATTAACAGGTATAATGTCACATTTACAGGAGTATAAGCTAAGCAAACTAGCACATGCAGTTTAACCAGATTGGAAGAATTACAATCTAGACACCATATGCAACATGCAACCACATATCATGCTGACAAGTTAGAGCAAGCACCTGCGATGCTAGTGTAGGGGAAATGCTGTAATCAACTACAGAGCTACGTTCACTATCTTCATCTAGCATTTCTGTTTCTTGAGAATCATGTCGGGAGGCTGACGCTGCATTCTTTAAATGAGGAGTAGTCCCCTTGCCTGCCTGCCTTGTCATAAGTGATTGATGAGGGATACACAAGAATATTAGTTTGATGTAAGAACATGGTTAATACACAGATGTAGTAGTATGTACCAAAAACAGAAAGGCATGTCATATTCAAAGGTATAATGTGTAAGCTAAGCAGATGCAATTTAACCAAATTGGAAGCAATACAAGCTAGACATCCGGTTGGAGTGGTGAACATGATCATCTAGGACCTGAGAGCCTGGTGGGAGGCGGGCTGCTTCGCCACCATCGCGGCTTTCTAGTTGGCTTCCAGGTGATGCCTGTCTTTGCTGGGCTTGTCACTGGCTCGGCCAGTGCCCTAACTAGCTATTTGTCTTCTAGTGCTCACGGGATGGTGGTTCATGTAAAAAATATCTTCCCTTATCTTAATAAAGACCGACTTCGGCCTTTCGAATACAAGCTAGACACCATATGGAACATGCAACCACATATGACACCGCGAAGTTAAAGCAAGCACCTGGGATGGTGGTTCATTGCGAGCGAGGTCATCAACTCCAGAGCAATGTTTACCGTCTCCATCTGCTGACACTGCACCCTTTATAGCGCTATAACGTGTCGTGCCTAGCCGCGTAGAAAGCTGGCACGATTTGTCTCTTTTATTTTTTGCTTCTCTTTCGTCAGACTCTGAAATACCCTTGCATAAAAACACAATAGTGAGAGTATGGGTGAAGTGTGTGCAAAACTAGTGCACTGTAAAAGTAGAAGATAGCAGGTGGCTAAAAAATAAATGACATGAGACATATGATAGCTCTACAACATTGCATGGCAAACAAAATTAGATTCTACTCCGTACGATTTTGTAATATATGAGCACAGGAAATGCAGGTACTCCTCCAGCAGACCACCACATGTGGTCATATCTAAGATAATAGTCGACTGAAAATAAATAGGTCAGTCGATTTTTTAATGAACCGTACGATCTATAAGGAACGGGCAGATGGCCTTCGTCTACCTCCCGCCAGTCACTGTTGACGATCTTTCTCGAACCGCCAGCGACCACCGGCCCAGACCCGTGCCTCCGTCGCCCCGCCCTCCCATCGACCTCACACCACCACCATGCTTGGCAGCACCCCCAGGCCATCCCTTTAATCCCGTCCGACCTCCAGATCGGGCGCCAGTAGCTCGAGGCCGCACGCCCCTAAGATAAACACCAAGGCGCTGCTTCCCCGGTGTAATAGTCATACTAGCGCCTATTACGCTGGGGAATGCTTCCGTTAATTGGGAATCAACTGGCTAGAAATTGAAATTCAGGGGGGCGACGGACCTCTAGCTAAGGTGAAATAGTATATGAGGAGAAACCTTGTGCATTGCGAGTTACTAGGAACATCTAGTATCAAGAAGAAGCGGTCAACTAGTGTCTTCTGTGGGATGAATACCGTGCAAGCAGAGACGTAAGGTTTGCACGAATAAGGGAAGAGGAGTACCTTCTTCGGTTGCTGGTGTGGTCACCTCCACATGTCGTGCCGATCTTCTTCTTTTTACCGGGGAAACCGATGTTCTGGAGGGTGCAGGCTTGGACGAACCCATGGCCAAATTGTTGACTGTGTTGCCGTGGCCGTATGTCGGCGGAGGGGAAGCAGATCCGAGGCGGCGAAGGACGGCGTAGCAGGAACAACTCCGGTGCGATGGAGGGTGGCGAAGTTGGAGTGGCAGCGGTGAGGCGCAAGACGGCATGGTTGAACTGGCTCGGGTACGGACGGCTCGGCCTCGGCTTCAACTACTAGCTATGGAGGGCGTTGCGGTTGAGGTTGCGGTGGACGACGACGTCGCGGTATCGGCTCCGGCGTGATGGAGGAGGGGGCGGTTGATGGATGGGATAGGGTGGTGGACGGAGGACGCTGGGGTTTTGCGGCTGATGGAGAGGTAGTTTTGGCACCCACGGAGTACGAATGGGGAATTGGACGGGTGGGGGGGAACCATGTTTCGGTCTGGGACGCGCTTGTTTTTGGCTTTTTTGAACAGAAGATGGGACGCGCTTGTTTGAAATTTGGGGAAAGTACAAACTTTGCCCCCCCTGTTAAATTTTGGACCTACTGCGGGTCGGGGGTAGGATGGTAATCCCAGGTATCCCAAATAGTGGGCGGGAGCGATTTCGGCCGCGCGCATGTGTGCTTAGGTGGCCATTGTGTATGAATGTTTTTCGGAGGCGGTTGCGTGGCATCTAGATGAAGCTACAAACCTACCCCGGTTTAGACCGAATGTCGGGCCGGTAGGTTTCACGGGTCAAAGTTATTAGAAAAGTAATTTCCTTGTACTACCAAACATTGGTCTCACGCAGTTTCGGGCGAGTAGAGGCTCTTTTGGCGCTTCGTTCGAAATTTTGAAAGACAAGCATTCACGTTTAGAGTACTCTTGAACTATGAGGATTGACCTAAATAGACAACGTTATATTTGACCTTGTATGTTTGAAAACCTCATTAAATTATCCGCTTCTTTTTGAAATTTTGACACTTGAAAATCCTATAACTACGATTATTTTGGAATGGAGGAGCTAAATTTGAATCTATTTTGTACACGACTACATATGCTATTATGTACAAAATCAGAGCAAAGATTGGTTCCCCCATAATTTAGGTATGGTTTACAAATGCCATGATATCAAATTCAAATAATTGAATGGACTTCATGTTGAATTCGATATTTTTTAAACCACCTTAAGTTGAATTCAAATGTATGCTAGTTCATAGGTAGCTATTTATAAATGTCCATTGTGTAACTTTCGTATGTATAATGTGCTTTACACACACAACATGAACTATACTCACGTTTATATTCGATTGCTAAAGCGATGCATTGTCTGGAGTTCAAAATACTAACTATGTGGATCAATTGTGTCGAATAATAACATAGACATGCTCAAATTCGATAGAATCTAGATGTCTGATGGATCAATGACCGCTCCTTACGCGAATTGCAAATATCATGATCCCATCCTAATATTTGGATACAATTTATATCTTTAATCAATGTGTAGAGCAGTCTTTTACGTGTAGTTTCACTCTCCATCGGTGGTCTCTCACACATGCTCACACACTCTCTCCTGAGGTGTCTTTCTCGCACACATGCTCTAGATATAACCCTCCCTCCCTCTCGTAACCATTTACAATTGTTTTCACTAACCTTTATCACAAGCACTCTTCCTCTCGCAAACATACACATGCACAATCGTCATAGACCCTTTCTATATACATGGACCTGACTACGTGTCTCATGTACACACATTATCTTTATGCCTGTCTCTCACGCATTATCTCACACCTCTCTTCCTAATCGACGAGTATGATTCTAGCAGAGCATTCTGTAGGATGCCCCTTAAAGTTAGGTTGGATGAATAGTAATATCAGAGATAAAGGGGTTACCTTAGTCCGAGAACCTAGGGTTACAAATCCTAGCCGGCTTTGTCAGTGGACACAGAGTCCTTCACAATTCTGCTATCTTTGTCTTGTATGACTAGTCATCCATGAGTCTTCCTAAATGTGTCATGGGCCGACCAATGTGGTGCAGGACGGAACCAATCGAAGGGCCTCACCTCGACCCACCGGACCTCACGCGGTGACACACCCTCTGCCCCCATGTCTCATTATCTTCTCACACCCACACATACCAACACAAACACCACACACATAGAAAATTTCTCCTAGTGCCTCTATTCCCCCCTTGCATATACACACTCAAGGGAATGGAATCTCTTGTCGTGACGTCATATTCGTCTCTCTCTCTAGACCACTCTCATTTCTCATGCTATCTCTCCCACGCCCCCCCCGTCGGCCCCTCTATCCATGCCTCTCTCGAATACGTAATACACACACATACCTCTTTAGGCCCCGCCAAATGCATCAACTACACATTCACACATGTTACATCACGTACCCCATTGATCTAAAAAGCCCTCTCTTCACGTTTATTTCGCATACAATATTCCTTTTGAATAAAGTGTGGCCAAAAAATTATTTTAGAGTTTCTACATATATACAACATTACAAAGTTATATGGAGGAGTACGAACGCTAATTTGCATTGCATGGTGCCCACAATGATATTTATTTCGCACTGTGAATTTGTATATTTTTATACTATATACAAAGTTAGTCATAATAAAGAGAAACGAAGAGCATCTCTCTCTCTCCATCGCATACCCCCCCCCCCCGTACGCCCCTTTCACGTATGCACACAAAACTATCTCCAGGCCCTCTAAAAGTAAGCCCTCGGAAAATTCACGCGTGTTTCATCTTTCTCCCGCGATATATGCAATGACGATCATTGTATTTGAAGCGAAAGCACGATACATACATTGGACTTCATAATCCACTTATTACGGTCACTGTTTATGTTTAGTGGTTATTATACAGTCACGGGCTCACCGTACAACTTTGTATTTGCTCATGACATGACTTGTTGACTAGTTAAATGCTCCACGTGGCACCTCTAGTGTTGCATCACATTATCTCACTACCATCGTGCCCACCTATCGACTTGTATCTACTCTACATCTACACTCTTATAAAATACACTCCTATAAAAAACAGAGTTGGTGATGATGGTGTGCCTGCCATCTTGCAATATAGGCTGTCCGATTTATATCTGACGGATAGGAAAGGAACTATGGCAATTTTGCAAAAAGGTACCCACACACCTCTCCACATTTGCAAATAAGGCCTTCCCTCGTTCATCCTTTTCTCTCACAAGATAAACAAGTCATACAAATGCATCTTGATGTTACATGCAACGCACGGGTATCTTGCTAGTAAGAATGAAAACAAACCACAAAAAAATATTTTGACGGTGGTTCGAAGTCATGACCGCGGGCATAGCGGACAATTGGTATGCTGAGCCATCTGTTTTAACACACAGGAGCTGGTGTGGTGATTATACACACACGCACGCATGCACATGAACTGCATCCACGCAACACTCACACAAACACATGCACCCACGCACGCACGCAACACTCACACATACACACGCAGCCACACACGCACGCATGCATGCACACACCAGTACACCACACGACCAACACACACTCTCACGCTCAAGTGCTCAACCTACACGTGCATGCGCACACATCAGGCCCTAACAGACACATACACAACCAGGTGATTCCCGTGCACGGGTTGGAGCCTTGTCGCGCGTGTGTAAATTTGTGTTTATCTGACCTTTTCCCTATGCGAACTGACAGGTGGGACCCACAAGGAATGTAGTCAATTTAACTAGTCAACATGGCACCACGCAGACTATTTGGCCGGTCAACAGAGTGCAATCCGATGCTGAGCTATGAGCAAGTAAACGGATAATCACCGCAAAACGTATATAGTGACCGTAATCAACTTATTCTGAAGTTCGGTGACTGTATTACGCTTTTTTCTCTGTAGGCCCTCCAAAACTACATCTCTACACGTTCTCGCATGTTACATCTAACAACTATGCAATACAGCACTACTACTACACTCTAACACAATAAATCATATGTGTTTTTAGTTTTACTAGATATCATATTGTTACTTATAATTATTCAGTTTTCATACATTAAAATTGCCTTTGAAATGTATGGCCAGTATCATCTACCGCGCGGGAAAAATCCCGCCCTTTCCTGTTTAATCGGGTTTGTATCGATGGATCGTGTGAAACAACAAAACTATAGTACTATACAGTACAAGTGATAGTTCACTGGGCTGTCGTGTCGTCTACTCCTCCCTCGTAAGAGTGGAGCGCTCGCTTACATAAATCTTCTAGTCCCTTTCGCCGACATGTGGGACATCAAGCTACTGGGTCCACGTGCCATACCGGAATACAATGTAGAGCAGCCGGGGTGAAGCACCCCAGTCATGGCGCCGGTGTAGTAATGAGCAATGAGGCGTCAAATCACAAAGATGCACCTTTCCCGCAGTTAAGTTGGAGGGATGAAGTAATAATGCTTAAAAAAGAAGTTGGAGGGACGAAGCAACCATCATTTCACTTGTTGCTGAATCCGCTTCTCCCTCATCTTCTTCAACTTAACCACGTGTTGCTTCTGCTGTTGTTCTGCCTCTTGTGGGACGCGGATCGGCTTGGTAAAGCACTGACATGTGGGACCGCATGTTAGCAAACCGCCAGGACAACGTCCTCCGAAAATAAGAAACCTCCCCCGCCATCCGTGCGGCAAAATCACCTCCTTTTTACTAATCTTTGATTCTATAATTTTTTAGATCAATATAATTGAGATTTGTATAGATACCACACAGGAGCAAAACTAAGTGGTACGGTTAAGGGCATCCACAATGTGTAGCCAAATGTGAAAATAGCTTTTGGCATCGTGGGAACCATTGTGGACGGTGTTGCCAAAGCCAAAAAGATGGAACCAAAGCTCCCTGATTGATTGATTGAAGGAATAGAAAAATGCAACGTCTCTCCTCTTTCTCCCCTGCTTGGACGCATGTAGTACAGTATAGAGCACAAAGTCTACTCCCCTGTCCCTTCTATCACAAATCATAAAGCAGTGAGGCGTCAAATCACAAAGCACGGACGAAGCAACCATCATTTCACTCTTCGCTGACTCCGCTTCTCCATCGTCTTCTTCGAGAAACCATCTCACCGCACTAGTACTCCTAGTAGTAGTACTAGTAAAGGACTTCCTGGATGCAAATAAGGCGGTTGTCTCGGCTTGCAGGCTGCACTTGCGAACGACTTACCGTGGTCTCCCTCAATGGTGTTCTCCGTTGAACGCACTTCGCCAAACCACACAAAAAAAATCGTCGACGTCACCGCAATGGGGAAGGAATTCAAATATAGTTACTACCTCCATTTTTTTTTGTACACAAGGCCAGTATATCAAAATTACAATTTGCAAAGGGCCACTAACACTAACCGAGGCAAAATTGATGGGGTTAGCAACCAAGGACATTAATATCCCCTGCATGCATGCAGAAGTGAGAAGATTGGTTTGCATGGCACTGCATTAATCAAGCGATGAGGAGTGAGATGGTTAGCTCTTTGGTCTTTCGAGAAAAAATACGCATTAATTGACACGTGAAACGAGGATTTGTATCGATTAAATCCCGCGAAGGAAAACCCCGCCTTTCTTTTTTAACACTAGTACTCCTAGTACGTACGTACTTATCCTGTTTGGGTCTAGGCCTTGCATTGCCAAACTTCGCCACACATTTTTGCCAAGCTTGCCTAAAGTTTTCAAAATGAGAAGGAGGTACACTTGTGCACGGCTGTCGTGGTCGCACCGCACCCTCACACGGTCGCTCCTGCACGCTGCGGTCGCGCCGCACCCTCACATAGTCGCTCCTGCATGCCGCAAACCCAACCAAGGGAACGCACCCTCACTGACACGTGTTATCGCATGTGAACAAACCAAACTCAGCCATCCTATTGCTGACACATAATTTTCATTCATAGAATATGTTTATCCAACCGCATGTTGGGGAGTATCCGTACGGCCCGTGCGGTGGTCTGTTGGGGAAGAAGAAGAGGTGAGGAAGAAGGAAAGAAGGATTAGGAGACGTAGGATATTCATCCAACCGCCTGAAATGGTAGACTGACCCAAGTCAGGCGACTTGCATAACAAATATAGGCCCTGTTTGGATACTCCAACACAGTTAGAGTTAGAGTTATTTTCTAACCCACTCTAACCCAAATAAGCACCTCTCCACCGGGATAGTTGGGTTAGATGCAACTAACCCACTCTAACCCTCCATGTTTGGATACTTTTGGGTTATTTGAGCCCCCAACTAACCCAAATTAGCTCTAACCCCATGATCCAAACAGGGCTATAGTATGTTTTTATACAGCAAAAGATCCATAAAAACAACAATATAAAGAAAAACTATCACTGCTCGCGGAAAGAGACGGCCTCATCGTCTTTGGCTGCCGGCGCGAACCAGCCGTCGCTACTGACGTGTGTCTCTGCACCGTGGTTGTCCTCGGCCTCCAGCTACTCGTTCAAGTGGAGCGTGCGGGCGCTCTGCACGGACGAGAGCACAACCCGGTTCAAGTCGAGGACGTCCGGTTCTGCCTGCAGGAGGGCCTCGATGGCAGCGGCATCCGCGCGCTCCGCGTCGAGTCGAGCCTCCGCCGCCCGGTTCAAGTCCAGGACTTCCGGTTCCGCCTGCAGGAGGGCGTCGATGAGAGCGGCATCCGCGTGCTCTGCGTTGAGTCGAGCCTCTGCCGCCCGGTTCATGTCCAGGACGTCCGGTTCCGCCTGCAGGAGGGCCTCGACGGCAGCGGCATCCGCGCGCTCCGCCTCAAGTTGAGCCTCCACCGCCCGGTTCACATCCACGACATCTGGTTCCACCTGCAGGCGAGCCTCGATGGCAGCGGCATGCGTGCGCTCCACGTCGAGTTGAGCCTCTGCCTCCCGGTCCTCCTTTAGTATCGCCATGTTGAACTGCTGGTCCGCCTGCACCATGGGGGACTCGGACGCCGGCACGAAGTCGACGTCCATCGTCTCACACCCATCGGGGGCCTTCTGCGCCGCGACCTCCACAATGAACATTGGATCGGCTTCCTCCTCCTCGTAGCTTGGCTCCAGAGAACTCGGGGATTGGCCCGCCGCAAAGCGAGCTTGGGAACGGAGGTCTGTGGCGCCGACCGCCGCCGCGATTTCTGCGCGGTGCTCTGGCGTCAGCATCTTGTAGTAAGTGATCTTGCGGCACACCATGGCTTTCCGGCGAACTAGGGGACGCTTGATGCGGGCTAGGGGATCGAAAGGTGGGGGAATGGGCTGGAGATTTGGTGTGGTTTTAGGGCAGTGGCTGGCGTAGGCCGAGCAGCGAAGGTTCTGGTGTGAATAGTGATTCCGGTGATGACCGGTCAATCAGTTTTGACTGTACATCGCTCTTGTCGCGTTTGCGTTGCAGCCCGGCACGCTGGACCCTCCACGTCGCTCACCGAATGGAACGCGCTTCGTCTTGCATTTTCACTCGCTTGTGGGACCGCAGTTGAGAGCAAACCGATGTCCCTCCCCCTCCCCCGCCTGCGTCATTTATTATACCACCACTCCCTCCGTTTTATGCGGAGTAAATAAAAATAGAGGGAGTATACTACGGATGAGGATCCCCTGACGTGGCCAAACCCATTGAGTAACTGACATGCGGGGCCTAGCAAGCATGGGGTCCGCCAGTAAGTGACCAAAAGGGAGGGTAAGGCAGGGATACCTACGTCAGAGGATCCACTTCCACTATACTACTTTGACCAAATGTTAGAGTAATAATATATGACATGCACCTTACATAAATGTTAGAGTAATAATATATGACATGCGACTTACACAAAGCATACAGGGTCTAATGCATTTTTTGAGGCTAACTTTGACCAAATGTTAGAGTAATAATATATGACATGCAACTTACACAAAGCATATGGTCAATTTCGTATGTGAAAGGAGTTTCCAATGATATAATTTTCACATTATACATCTCATGTACTCCCTCCGTCTAGGTGTGTAAGTCATCTTACGAAAACCAAATAATCCCAAAACACGTAGGCACGGTGCATTAACTTCTACCTCGTTTCTTGTTTCTTGACATATCAACCAATAAGAGATGAGGGTGTGCATGCTTTTAATGACCTGAGACTATCAAACATGACATGCAGTGGTTAGTTCATTGCATGCAATACTATTAATTAGCAAATAAACATTAATGTCTCTCGTTTTCCCCTCCTCCTTGGTCACGGTGCACATCCTAAGGCTGGTCATAGTGGGGAGTAACTTATACTAGTGTCATGCATTGACACTAGTCTAAGTTACTACCTTCATAGTGCAAAGTAACATAATAGTAGTGTCATAGAGGACTTCATTAATTAGCTTGTAGACTCATCTTGTCTTAGAAAGCGCTATGTTACAGTAACATATTATGTTACTGAAAGTGCTAGTATCGACTAGACGGGGGGGGGGGGGGGTGCATAGGCGATTTTTATGAAAGTCTTCAAAACATGGAAGTTTCGAAGACAAACAATAGAAATGACCTAGTTGATATGCAGCGGAAGATAAACTACTGTAAGCAAACCATAGTCAAGTATGCAATGATCTGAAAGTACAGGACTAATAGCAGCTAAGTAGTAAGGATCAGGATGGAAGATAGTATGAAGCCAATCAACGAAAGTAGTCAAGCAATGAAGTCAAACAGGTACGACAGATAGGCAATGACTTCACGAAGACAAACTTAAGTAAAGGATGGAAAGGGATAGAACCAGTTGCTCGTTGAAGACACGGGAATTGTTGGACCAGTTCCAGTTGCTGTGACAACTGTACGTCTAGTTAGGGAGGCTGAGATTTAACTCAGAAGACCGTGTCTTCACCTTATTCCCCTTGAGCTAAGGACACCCAGTCCTCGCCCAATCACTCTGGTAAGTCTTCAAGGTAGACTTCCAAACCTTCACAGACTTCGTTCACCGGCAATCCACAATGACTCTTGGATGCTCAGAACGCGACGCCTAGCAGGCTGGAGGATTCACAGTCCTCAAGTGTAATAAGTTTTTAGGTCACACAGACAGAAAGACTTCAGTGATGCCTAACACTCTTTGGCTCTGGGTGTTTGGGCTTTGTCCTCGCAAGGATTTCTCTCTCTCTCAAAGACTTCGAGGTGGGTTGCTCTCAATCGACAAAAGCCGTGCACAAACTCTGAGCAGCCACCAACTTATGGTGTAGGGGGTGGGCTATTTATAGCCACT
The DNA here is from genome assembly GCA_963921465.1 of Triticum timopheevii. Taxonomy (NCBI): domain Eukaryota; kingdom Viridiplantae; phylum Streptophyta; class Magnoliopsida; order Poales; family Poaceae; genus Triticum; species Triticum timopheevii. The sequence continues at coordinate 96,196,703 of OY997262.1, read as the reverse complement.
AGGCAACCCGACCTGATTTGTCCAAAATGACCCTGGGTCACTAAGGAACTGACACGTGTTCAAACGGTTAGATTTCAAACACACACGGCAACTTTACTTGGGCTACAAGCAAAGCTGACTCATCCAGCTCTGGATAAGATTTGCTCTCATTGTCTTCGCTCGAAGACATAGGATTTGGGTTGAGCATCACTTCAGTCACTCTGACTTAGTTCACTTGGACCCCACTTAACAGTACGGTGGTTCCTATGACTCAACAAAAAAGAAAAGGAAACAACGAAATCACACAGTCTTCGCGCTCCATAGTCTTCACATAATGTCTTCTCATGTCATAGTCTTCAATATGAATATCTTCTCATACCACCATTGTCTTCAATGTCTTCATACATTTTTAGGGGTCATCTCCGGTAGGTAAACCGAATCAATGAGGGACACTACCTGCGTAATCCTGCAATTCTCACAAACGCATTAGTCCCTCAACCAACTTTGTCGTCAATACTCCAAAACCAACTAGGGGTGGCACTAGATGCACTTACAATCTCCCCCTTTTTGGTGATTGATGACAAACTGGTTGAAGTTTTCAACGGGGATAAAGTATGTGAAATTGTAAGGATAGGGAATTGTCTTCATAAGTAGCAAGGGCTCCCCCTGAAGATGTGCATATAAGTAATTTGCTTTTGGAATGCAAATGCACATGGCAGGTTGTACTTGTGGAGATCCTCTTCAACTTATGAAGATAATTCATCATGCATGAGATGATATAACAAGTAGAATGACATGCATAATGAAAAATGGACGTCTGCAGAATGATCTAAGTGCGGAAGTTATCATCGCGCATGCGGAATTTATCATCGCATCACAATAAAGCAAATAAGTTGCAGACGACCATCAAGTTTAAGTGTTACGACTCAATGAACCAAATGTTTCAAAAGCAAGAGTTGTAAGCACGAGGCAAAGTATAATGCAACCGCCCATATGAACCTGCTTGAAGACTATCAACTCATACGCTTCTCCCCCTTTTGTCAGTAAGGACCAAAAAGGTTTGAAGACATAGAGCATCTACTCGTCCTCATGAGTAGGTGAAGCAGCAGGGTTGTTGTCGTTGGTTGGTGGTGCAGACGTACTTGGTGCAGTGTCGATGCGTGCAGAGGTAGGAGGCGGTGAAGTAGCATCATCTTCATCATCGATCACTCTGGCATTGACAGTTGCCGCGGAGGAAGAATAGTCAGAGTCTTCAAGGGATGGAGTTCGACGTAGGACAGCAGTCCATGGAGGAGTGGAGTCGAACTTGAATCTTTCATTGAAGCCATCGTCTTGAAGATCTGCTTCAGCACTGAGCAGCGTCAAACTCTTCCATGATCGTCGACAAGTCTCGTGAGCAACAAATGCATTCTTGGTGGCAAGGTTTCGAATGCGATTGACATCCACCAAGAGGCTTTGCATCTGTGTCTTGAGCCAATAGTGATGCTTATCTTGTTTCTGATGAAGGGCCACAAGAAGTTCTCGGTCATTGAGAACGCGAGAGCGCTTTCGAGGGCAATGGTGCTTTCAGTGGCTTCAGTAGGCGCACGATGAGGCAGACGAGTATTTCCAGCCATTGGATAAGATTCGTGTTGCAGCTTGGACGCCTTCAATGGGTTGTGTGAAGCTTTGGTGCTCGACATTCTGAAGACAAAGAGGCTTCTTGGCAGGGTCAGAGTATATGGCTTCAACTGACATATCAACCTCTGGTAAAAAGATCAGATGATTGCGAGCAGAGGGTTGATAGTTGACAGAGGAGTGTCGCTTGATGAGGCGCATGACCCATGGAGCATAGAAGTTCAGACCAAATAGGTTAGATCCAGAAGCAGCAAGTTGCCTGATGAAGAATTCTTGAGTATTGAAGCTGATGCCATTGAGAATGTAAAAGACCAAAGTCTTCATAGCTCCTTCAAGCTTGGCCGCTGATGAATGTCCTTTGATAGGCCATAGAGTTCGGCTGATAATATGATATATTGTGCGTGGCAGATACTCAAGGTCTTCAACAAAGAACTCTGTTGGATATTCAGCGTCAGATGGCAAAGGCTTCATCATGCTCAACATCTGGCTCATGTTGGGTTCTGGCTTCTGGAAGATGCTCTCCAATGCATTGCGGTGTAGTTGACAATCAGGTTCATATAGCTCTCCTGGAGTGGCTAGGCCTGTAAGCTCAATGATATCCAGAGCTTTGGCTTCATGATGAACATTTCCGGTCATCCACTCGAGAACCCATGTCTTGATGTCTCTGTTGTAGCCGCGAATGTGGAGTGTAGCATAGAATTGAAGCAATAGTTCTTCATTCCAGTGTTCTTTGTCAGTCACAAAGCTTAGCATGCCAGCATCACGAAAGCAGTCAAGTGCCTATTCTAAGCACGGCAGTCCAGCAATGGCTTCAGTGTCGAGGCGCATATGAGGGAAAATGCGCCCTTGATCATACAGAACGCAGGAGTAATAGCTTCGCTGTTGATAGCTCCAAAAACGATCTGATGATATCCTTGGCTTTGAGTAGGGGTTCTTGGCGCTGTCAAAGAAGGTATTGTGGCTTTTGAAGCCATTAGCATTGAAGGATCCTGGTGAGTTTGTAGTGCCTGGAAACCTTGGCAATCTTGGCTTTGGCTTCTAGACCTGAGGCCTATGCTCAACATGATAATCAAACTGAGGTCCAGAGGCAGTAGGCGGAGGTACCAGAATGGGCCATCGGACAGTGGTTAGCTGACCATGACTGTATGCTTGCTCAATTGTATGGGGCCTTGGTGGCGGAATAGGAGCAGTGGCAACAACAGAGGCTTTAGGTTGCACAACAGGTGCTTCAGGAATAGTGGCCTCATTAGCTTCAGGAGCAGTGGCCTCATTAGCTTCAGGCACACTGGTTGGTTCAAGCTCCACATTAGCTTCAGCCATGACAACGTCATTGGCTTTATTGGCGTTGGTGGTGGCATCTTCAACATTTTCAACCTCCACTTGATGAACAGGAGGGTCGGGCACTGGCTCGTTCACATCAGGAACAGCTTCTTCAATAACTGGGGGAGTTGGGACACGTACGTCTTCTTGATTCTCATCGGCTGATGCAGCCGGAATGTCTTCAGCAGCTTGGGCTTCAAACACGGAGACATTCACAGTTGGAGTGGGTTCAGAAAATACTTGACGTGCAACAGGTTGGCGTTGCACTTCTCCTTCTGGAACGCTCGACAGTGGGACTTGAGGCCTTTGTCCTTTGCGAAGCCTGCGAAATGCTGGGAACGCCTTTGGAGATGGAGTTGGCTGGGCCTCAAAGTCTTCATCTTCTTCTTGCACGGGTAGTGTAGCTTGTTGTTGTTGTTGGGGAGTACTTGGGGAGTCTTGTTGCTGTGGGTGATCAGCCCATGATGCATCCTGAGCAGTTGGCGTCAGAGGACAGCTAATGCTGATGAGTTCGCTATTCGTAAGAACAAGCGATGATACCACATTGTGTTCAATCTGAGGAAGAACTTCATCATCTTCAACATTGTCATCTTAACCAATGTCTTCAGCAGCGGTGGGTTCAGCTGCTGGAATATCTTCAGCTTCATGAGCCTCTATGGAAGCAGGCTCATGAACGATCATCCTTCTTTCTTGATGTTCTGACGCAGGGCGAACCACTGAAATGGGTTCAACAACTAAGGGCTCTGTGGGAGCAGCCCTAGTCTTCTTGGTCTTGCGCTTCTTCTTGGAGGGAGCAACATCAGAGGCTTCAGGATTCTTCCTCTTTCTGGCTTCAGCCTCGGCAGCCCTTGTCTTCTTCTATTCAGAAGCAGTTGTCGTGACCTTTGACTTCAAGCCAGTCATGCTGCTTGGGAAGATAATGCGAGGGGCTTCTTGGCTTGAAGATGCAGGCTGGTCAGTAGAAAGCTTCTTCTTTTTCTTTGCAGCCATCCTGGGGTCAATTCCAGGACGGCCAAGTGACTTGCGCTTCTCAGCCTCATTGTAGGCAAGCACACACTTGTCAGCCAAACTCTTCATGCGCTCACGAGAGCCCTGAGCTTCTTGGCGCTTCTTGAGAAAGGCTTCTTTAAGCTCATGCAGCATGACCTTGAAGTTTTTGACGTCTTGAACACTGAGCTTCGCCACATGCTTCTTGAACTGAGCCTTTTCATAGTCAATCTTGTTCTTTAGCTCAACGATGCACTGAGCGAGAGCTAGTTCAGAAGCAATGGCGCCATTGAAAGAGACGCTGAGGCCAATGGGAAGCTGCAAATCTTCAAAGCTGAGATTGGGGGTGTCGAACCACTCATCAATGAAGTTATGGATGATTGCCACATCGAAGAGAGGCAAGTTGTTGAAGATTTCTGCTTCTTCCTTGCTCTTGATCAGTTGCTCAAGGGCATCATCAGCAAGATCTTCATCACTGGACAGATCAAGGGTTCTTCATGCAGAATGGCAGCAGGAGTCAAGGTTTGATCAGTATGCCTGACTATTTGCTTTTTCTTCTCCGTTATCTTGGAGATACGGGATTGATCTTCAGACTGCACACTGTCTTCAGGAGGTGCAGTGGCCAGTGGCTTCGCATGTGAAGCTTTTGGAGGTGCAGTTGATCTTGAAGCCTTTGGCTTCTTTTGCTTCTACGGCTTCGGAGGAGGAGCTGGGGCTTCATCAGTGTCAGCATCATTGTCAGAATGATCTACTCTGGCACCCTGGACCAAGATGTATGTGATGAGGCCGTCAAGGTTGGAGAAGGGACCGATGACATTGGGTTTTGCATCATGGGAGCCTTCAGCACGGGGAGCAGAGGGACCAGGGTTGAAGTCTAATCCCAATGACTTCTTGTTTTTCTTGGCCGAAGCCTGGGCAAATTGAAGGTTGCGCTTGAAGAGAGCATCGTCACGACACCAGAGTAATGATGTGGGATCGGTGTTCTCACGCTAAGGTCCACGGACCATGCAAGGATAGAAGCCTTGCGCAATAGCTTCAGCTCTGTTCTTGGGTTGAAGGCCTCGATAGAGAATATCACCCCAAGGTCTCTTGATATCATTTTTCTCTGCATATTCCTTGGTCACAAACTTGTACTTTTTGAACCACTAAAACAGTAGGAGAGGCTCCTACTGCAATTAAATTAAAGAGTCAGCAACTGTACATGGTTTGTATGTTACAAGGCCATCCCACTTTGTGGGTGGAGGAGGTGGGGGAGGGTGAAGTTCTAAGTTACAAAGTAGCTAAGTATGAAAGCAAGAAGGGTTTATTCTTATCTCCCACCCTATAAGTGAGGAGGGACAGGTCTTCTTTAAGTCTAGAGAGCCAAGAGCTTGTGGATGGGGTAATTCCTCTGAAATGCTTATTGTTCCTTTCTTTCCAAATGCTCCAAGCCGATTGGAGGAGGATTTCCACAAATAATGGCCTATTCCATGCGGTCTTGGCTGACTCCACCCAATCCAGCCTATTCCCTTGAGTAGATCCTTGCATTCCAAGCCTGGCCCAGCAGTTTTAGCTAAAAGGGCATTCAAAGAAAAGATGCTCCACTGTTTCATCCATGCATGTTGGGCAAAGCAGACAGCCAAACGTGTTGCCAATGTTGAAATGACGTCGTTTGAGCATATTTCTGGTGTTTAGCCTGTCAGATAGAAGTAACCAGCCAAAGACTTTGATCTTCATGGTTGTTTTGGACTTCCATAGCCATGAGTAGGCAGGGTGAGCTTTGATATCTCTGAATAAAAACTCATAAAATTTGTTGGCTGCGAAGTGAGTGGATCCCCAAGTGTATGTCCAATCATCGTGTGTTGATTGGCTAGCCAACTGAACGTCCAAGGTAAGGCTTTGTAGATTTCTGGTCTCTGCATGTGCTTGCTCCGAAAGTGGCAGATGAAACGTTTCCTGCAAACTGGTGGCCCCTAGGAACGTGAGAACAGAGATGTCTTCATCTTTAGCAAACGAGAAAGCGCGTGGATGAGTTTCGGCCAGGATTTCACCCAGCCACATGTCTTTCCAGAAGAGGGTAGTTGCTCCATTACTCACATTGACCATCGTGATTCCTCTATAAGTGGGCATGAGCTTGGAGATATCACGCCACCAGAAGGAGCCACAAGGATCGGCAGCATGGGGTATCTTGGAGGTGTAGTAGGTATTCCAAATCAACTCAACCCAGGGCAGGTCCCAGTGATTGTAGAACTTATGAAGAAATTTGAGAAGCAGGGCCTCGTTCTAGATTTTCAGGTTTAATACCCCCAGGCCACCACATTTCTTTGGTTTGCAAACCATGTCCCAAGCAGCCAGTGAGGTGCACTTGTCACCTTGATCAGTTTTCTTTGTCCATAGACATTTGCGGCGAATCTTGTCAAGGAGTTCAATGATTCCTGCTGGGAGTTTAAGAGTACACATGGCGTAGATTAGGAGCGAGGTAATGACCGAGTTGAGCAGAGATAACTTGCCACCATATGAGATCATATTAAGTGTTGCTGAGAGTCTTCTTTCTAGTCGACAGACCAAAGGCATGAGATCATGAATAGTAGGTTTAGTAGTCCCCAACGGAAGGCCTAAGTATGTAAAAGGCATCTTTCCCACCACACATCCAAAAATATTCGCCAAGTGGGTATAGCGAGCTTCATCATAGTTGATCGGGATAAGCATGGATTTATGGAAGTTGATTTTGAGTCCAATAGAGGTGGCGTAGTCCGACAGAATATTTTTGATAGCTTGAGCCTGTAGAGGACAAGCTGGCATTGCAAGAATCGTGTCGTCCGCATATTGAATGATCGGGTAATCCTTTTGTGTAGCGCATGGAAAGGGTAACTTGATGAGGTCTTTGGCAAAAGCGTCATCAATAGTAGCTTGTAATAAATCTGTAGCTTGGACAAAGATTAGGGGGGACAAAGGGTCACCTTGGCGGACCCCACATTTGCAACGAAATTGTCTTCCCGGTACGCCATTCAGGAGGACAGCAGATTTCCCCGAGGCGAAGATGCATTTAATCCAACCAAGCCACTTATCATTAAAGCCCATGTTTCTCATGATCTCAATCATTGCATCATGATCAATGGTGTCGAAGGCTTTAGCAAAATCTAGTTTTAACAGGACAATTTCTTTTTTTGAAGATTGGCATTGGTAGATGTACTCGAAGGCCCATGCCAGGCAATCTTGGATCGTGCACCCTTTGAGGAAACCATATTGGTTACGGTGTACTATTTGGAGCACAATTCTTTGTAGGCGATTGGCCAGGAGCTTAGTAATTACCTTGAGACAACAATTAAGAAGTGTGATGGGCCTGTATTCATTAATTGTTGACGGCGCCTGAACTTTTGGAATGAGAGTGATTAGACCTTCATTAATGCTCTCTAAGTTGAGATTGCCCTCAAAGAACTGGTTGCAAAGCTTATAGAAATCTTCCTTGATCACATCCCAGCAAGTCTTCAGAAATACACCAGTAAAACCGTCAGGTCCCGGGGCCCTGTCTGCTGGCATCGTTTTGATCACCTGGTCAATTTCAGCCATGGTAAATGGTACTGTGAGCTCATCAAGGCCATCAATCTTTTTGATGATTCTGGGCAAGTCAAATTTCATGTCATGTTTGGTTTTCGTGCCAAGACGCTCTTTGAAGGTTTGGAAAATAATGGCTTCTTTGCTTGCATGATCCTCTGCACAAAAGCCAGATTCAGTCGTGAGGGAGGCCATGTTATTTCTGCGATATCGTTCTGACGCCATTGCTTGGAAAAATTTGGAATTTTCATCACCGAATTGAACCCAACGAACTGTACATCGTTTCTTCCAGTACAACTTTTGGTAGGTCAGGAGTCTTAAAAGATGGTTCTTGAGAACTGCTCTGAAATTTGCTTCCGGTGTCGTGAGAATCCTCCTGTTTTCCAAACCATCAATTTCTAGGAGGGCCCTGTTAGTGTTCTCAATAGCAATGGATAACTTAGAAATGTTCTTACTCCAGCTTTTTAGTTCATGCCGAAGGTGCTTGAGCTTTTTGCAAAGTTTTGACGCCATGTTTGAGGAGTTCACAGGTATGGCCCAAGCCCTTTTCACAGTTTCTAAGAACCCCGAGTGATGGATCCAATAAGATTCAAATCTGAACATCTTGGAACGTGGGATTTTAGTTTCAATATTAATGACACAAGGAATGTGATCTGAGACCGGTCTGCCAAGGGGTTTAACAAGCGTGTTTGGGTAGGAACTGGTCCAATGATTACTAGTGAAGAACCAATCAATTTGCCCGAGGAGGGGATCAGTTTGCATGTTACTCCATCTGTAAGTTCTTCCCTTGATAGGCAGTTCAATTAGAGCCTGTGATCGGATGAAATCATTAAAAGTTATCATATCTCCAAAATGGCCACCTGGTTTGTTACGGTTGTCAGGGCCTCTAATGAAATTAAAATCTCCACATAAGAGCCAATCTTCATTAGGAGGTATATCAAGTGAAAAAAGCCAGGTAACAAAATTATTTCTGGGGTCACCTTGACAGGGTCCATACACATTAACTAAGGTCCAAGATTGCGCCGACTGAGTAGAGTGAAAACGAGTTACCAGTGCAAATTCTTCAGAGGCCACTGTAGTAGCCGAGAAAACTGAACTATTCCAAATGGTGGCAATTCCTCCTGATGCGCCCCGGGAGGGGACAAAATCAAACTTATCAAATCACCGTGGGCAACAGGATTTAATGAAAGCATTATCAAAAGATTGTTTTTTCGTTTCCTGCAAGCAAATAACTGCGCAACCACTAGAGTTGATCGCATTAGAAAGAGCTAACTATTTGGCTTCAGAGTTTAGCCCTCGTACATTCCAACAGAGAACATTCCAACTAACCAAAAGAGGCGTGATAAGGATAAAAAAGGAGATCAGGCGGCATCAGAAGATGACCCTGCGTCCTTGCTAGCCAGGAGCATCTCCTCCGATAGTTCAGCAGCGGGGATTCCACACATAACACTGCCAATGTGATAAATGACAGGGATCGGGGTGGGAGGTGGCAGTTCTGCTTCATCAGACAGTTCAGTTATGGTGACGGCAGTTGCAGCAGAGGGAACGATCCTAGGTTTTACCTTAGATGCTCTGGTCTTTGTTTCCGAGAGAGACGACACTTTGAACCCATCATACTTATTCTTGCGAGTGCTCCGACGCAGATTAACAGAAGATTCAGGAGCAGGAGCTTTTCCATGACGAGTATTGGCCACAGGCTTAGGTACATGCAGGTCTTCAAAAACAGCAGGAGCAGACACCGCTGGCACTAGGGCAGACAGTTCAGTAGAAACAGCAGGACCAAGCGGGTCTGACAAGTGTACCAGGCTAGGTGGGAAGACCCTGGCAGGAACCATTGAATCCCCATCATGCAGTTCCAGCAGAGAGAGATCAGCATCCATGTGCATTTGTTCAACAGTAACAGCATTGGAGTTATGCAGAGTTGTGGTCTTGGTGGCTTCAGTAACAGTTAGCACTCCCTCCTCTTCAGTAATTGCCACTTTAAACTCCACTTTAGCATCCCTAAGACCATAGCCAGAACTCCATGGACCATATGCTGCAACTATAGGCATGATTGCAGACCTGAGGAAGGTGTTAAGCCTGACAATGGGAAAACCTTGATTGATCATCATCGAGATCAATAGCGTCGAATCCATTGGATTCGTGTCTTGCGCTGATGATAAGTTTCTTCAGGGTCTGTCTTGTAGAGCTCTGCTAGGTCATCAGGCAGATCTTTGGATGTTCCTTCTCGGCGCTGTCTGCCACCCTTCCTTGCTGATTTTTCTGCAGCCATGAACTTCAAATTGAATGGCTTCAATATGTTCAATGGCTTCAGAGACTTACACTTGCTGGTCAAGCAGGAACTGGCTTCAGGAGAATCAATGTGATGCTGTAAGTATTCTGCAAACGAATGCAGACTATGAGAACCAAGGGATTCTCCCACGGACATGTACCTATGACAGCATTAGAGATGCGAGGGAAGGGGAAGAGGTCATATGCATTCTCAGAAGATTTTGAAGATAAATCAGTTTGAAGACATTGACCTCATGATGCGAAGACATTCACTTAGGTGATGTGAGTTGGTTCCAGATTTGTACGAATCCGTGAATAAGTACATGTGAGGAATCAAACTAGACATGAAATTCAAGTGAATAGACTAGGCAGTATGAGATGCAGACAGGATAGATCTAACATTGTGTAGGCAGAAACCACTTTCGGTAAATAGGATGAACTCTTGAAGATCAAAAAGGTGGTAAAAATAGAGTTATAATTACCACACGAAGAACTGCTAGATGGGATGAATAGGAGATCGAGCAGTTCAGCCTACTGCGCCCTAACTTGGCGACGGAGGACACCTACGGCGATGGCGGAGAGGACGATGTCCGCGGCCGGCGTGAGGACGACATCGGAGAAGTCGCGGCAGCTAAGCGCTTCGTCGCCGGCGTCGTCGAGAGCTAGCGGTGGTGCTAGGGTTTTGTCGAGGTGGAGAGGTGGAAGAAGGATTTCTTTACCGCAGGGGACAAGTATTTATAAGTAGGTGTGTGGCACAACGCAATTACGCTGGTGCCCCTAGCGGTTCACATCTGAGGGGCACGTGGCAAGCATGCAACATACTCAGAGTTGTCCCACGTTCCCACGCCCGCCAGGCATGTCGGAGAGTTGTTCCGGCTTCTCCGGATTTCAACAATAAAGATAAGTCATTTAAAACAGATTTAATGTTTGTCTCTTTGCCTTCTGCTGACTAGGATGCAGAGAAGACATTTGACAGTTTCAATAGAATGCATATGATTTGGACAGATAGAGTTTGAGATAGAAAGCATAGAGAGGTTAGGGTCCGATCACATTCACTTAGTTCAAAGATTCAAATTGAAGACATAGCTATAAGTGAATGCTATAGAGGACAGAACACTAGTATATATATATATATATATATATATATATATATATATATATATATATATATATATATATATATATATATATATATCAGAAAGCAATCAAATCATCATAGTGAAGAAAATCATGAAGATAAATTGAAACTGAAGACAAACCAAATGCGAAGTCATTGCACAAATAACGCCATGAGTGAAACACTTCAAACAGAGAAATTTGGTGGTGGCGTTACCCACCGTATAGGAAGTATTAGACCCGGACACGACGCACAATTATCGTGGCGTTCCGAAGTCAAATTCCATGTTAATGTATTCACACTCAGAGTGTAAGTCTTCATTGATTGAAGATATACATTACTTCGTGTGTTGCACATCTAAGTCATCAACATGCATAAGTGTTAGGATGTGTGCCTGTTCATAGGACATTAGAGGATTCCAAGATATTTAGCTCACACTGTAACTTGCAAAACCTTTTCTCATCCAAGGGCTTTGTGAAGATATCTGTCAGTTGCTCTTCAGTGTTGACATGAATGATGTTGATATCTTTCTTCATGACATGATCTCTGAGAAAGTGATGACGAATTTCAATGTGCTTTGTCTTCGAGTGCTGGACTGGATTGTTGGCTATCTTGATGGCACTTTCGTTATCGCAGAAGAGATGTACTTGTTTCATGTTGATGCCATAGTCCTTGAGAGTTTGCTTCATCCATAGAAGCTGAGCACAACAGGATCCAGCAGCAATGTATTCAGATTCAGCAGTTGAGAGTGATACACAATTCTGCTTCTTTGAAGACCAACAGACAAGTGATTGACCAAGAAAGTGACATGTGCCTGATGTAGACTTGCGATCCACCTTGTCACCAGCATAATCAGCATCCGAGAATCCAACAAAATCAAATTTTGAGCCCTTGGGATACCATAATCCGAGTGTTGGGGTCTGTCGTTGTCAAAACCGGTGGATCTCGGGTAGGGGGTCCCGAACTGTGCGTCAAGGCGGATGGTAACAGGAGACAAGGGACACGATGTTTTTACCCAGGTTCGGGCCCTCTCGATGGAGGTAAAACCCTACTCCTGCTTGATTAATATTGATGATATGGGTAGTACAAGAGTAGATCTACCACGAGATCAAGGAGGCTAAACCCTAGAAGCTAGCCTATGGTATGATTATTGTAATGGTTGTTCGTCCTACGGACTAAAACCCTCCGGTTTATATAGACACCGGAGAGGGCTAGGGTTACACAAAGTCGGTTACAATGGTAGGAGATCTACATATCCGTATTGCCAAGCTTGCCTTCCACGCCAAGGAAAGTCCCATCCGAACACGGGACGAAGTCTTCAATCTTGTATCTTCATAGTCTTGGAGTCCGGCCGATGATGATAGTCCGGCTATCCGGACACCCCCTAGTCCAGGACTCCCTCAGTAGCCCCTGAACCAGGCTTCAATGACGACGAGTCCAGCGCGCATATTGTCTTCGGCATTGCAAGGCGGGTTCTTCCTCCGAATAATTCATAGAAGATTGTGAACACCAGGATAGTGTCCGGCTCTGTAAAATAAATTCCACATACCACCGTAGAGAGAATGATATGTACACAAGTTCAATCTGCTGACGTATCTTGTGGTGTGATGTCACACCACTACCAAGCCTTTACGTTTTTATTATACCACCTCAGCGCGTTTAGCGAAGCGGTTTCCTTGGTACGTCTTGTCGAAGCAGAGATCGTGTTCCCCTTATTCCGGGATTCCCATCAATACGGACGTGGGTAACCCAACCGCGCCATTGATTGTGGCGCTTGGGAGATAAGCGAGTTTTACCAGGCCGGTGGGGACGCATAGTCTTCGTCCGCCCATATATAAGGGGATAAGGATCCACCTTTTTTACCTACGCCTTCTTCCTCCTTTGCCTATCCATTTCCGCGCACTCGAGCTCCAGTGCCCAAGTCCGCACATCTCGCCTCAACCTTCTCCAGCCATGTCCGGAGCGGGAGGCAAGTGGATGGCCTCCTCCGTTACGGAGGGGCACATCGAGAAGCTGCGCGGCAACGAATACCTGTCCAGTGACATCGCGCACTGGCTGCCAGACGAGGGGCAGCTCATCCCCACCCCCAGGCCCCATGAGAGGGTCGTATTTCTTCCCCACTTCCTCCGTGGACTGGGCTTCCCACTTCACCCCTTCGTCCGGGGGCTCATGTACTACTACGGCCTGGACTTCCACGATCTGGCGCCAAACTTCATCCTCAACATCTCGGCGTTCATCATCGTGTGCGAGGCCTTCCTCTGCATCCAGCCCCACTTTGGCTTGTGGCTAAAGACCTTCAATGTCAAGCCGAAGGTGGTGAAGGGCATCCAAGCGGAGTGCGGAGGCGCCATGGTGGGCAAAATGCCCAACGTCATCTGGCTCGAGGGTGCCTTCGTGGAGTCCATCAAAGGGTGGCAATCGGGGTGGTTCTACATCACCGAGCCGCGTGACCCTAAATGGGCAGCGGCCCCCGAGTTCAGATCTGGTACCCCCATGCAGCTCACCTCCTGGAAAGAGAAGGGCTTGCTATGGGGTAGTTTGGAGGAGCTGACCAGACTCCAGTCCTGTCTCCAGACCCTGGTGAACAAGAAGCTCAAGCTTGTCAACGTGATCCAGGTCATGCTCGTCCGCCGGATTCTCCCCTGCCAGCAACGGGCTTTCAATTTGTGGGAGTTTGATCCGGCACAGCACTGGACATTGAGCGGGCTCTTTTACACGACGTACGAAGCTGCCTGGAGGGTGCTATTCAAGGGCGGAGAAGCCCCCGCATCCGTAACTGAAGATCGCGGATTCAGCACGCAGCGCCCAGCCGGCAAGGTAAGCTATGTTATCCTTTATGGGACACTCATTTCTTTCATAGTTTGACTCTATGTGGGATCTAAAACTCCCAATGCCTTTAACAGGACTGGCAGAAGACGTCTGGACAGGTTAACTGTCCGGCTCCCCTTCCTGAAGACCAAGCGGACACCCATTTAACAGGCCTACTGGTTCCGGCCCTTTACGTGGTGCCGGAGAAGAAGGCCATGGGAACCCGAAGGAGTCCCCGGCGCCAGGTGATATCGGACTCATCATCCGATGACTCCGAGGCGGACTCCTCCCCCGAGGAGGAGAAAGAGGCCTCTTCCCCAGCGGGGGGAGAGAAGAAGAGGAAGGCCTCCCCAACGGGGGCGGCCGAAGGGTCCAAGAAAGGACGAACCCTTTCTCCGGACTGGTCCGCCAACACCGACGACGGCGACGAGGAGTGGCCCTCTAGGGCCAAGCCCCTGGCAAGATCGTAAGTGTCCGAATTCCTGGATGATTTATAATTTCTCTTTTTGCCACGTGGTGTCCTTCTAATGCCGCATACAACCTGTAGTCCGGCCAATGACGATCTTCCCGCTTCATCGAGCGGGTCCTTGGCTCCGTCGGATATGGATTCCCGTCCGACCGCCTCCACCCCTCGTGACGCTGATGACGCCGAGGTGGGATCCCAGGAGGGGACCCACCAGGAGGGGGAGGCTCCAGAGGTGCCACAGGGCAACCTCCCGGACTTCGCACCGGACTCCGCACCGGAACCCGCAGTGGTTCCGGAGTCCGGCAGGCGGCCCCTTCGTAAGAAGGGCAAGACTGTGACACCGGCGGCCGCCGTCCAACCGGAGGCGCCGGATAACTTGTTGGAGGCGCTCAACGGCGCTTCCATCAAAGAAGAACACCGCACTGTCATGAGTGCGGTGATTCAGAAGGTTCAGCTCGCCAAGAGCGGGCTGACCGAAGCCTGCAGCAGCCTTCTAACAGGCTTTGAGGTAAGAATTTTAAGGCATGTAATATAATACCGCATAGACAGTAGCCCCTGATGCTCGGTTCAGTGTTCGGAAAGAAAAACCGGACTGAGGATCTTACAAAGATATACGCAGGAGCTCTAAAAAATATGTCAATATGGGATTGCAGGCTGCGCTGCTGACCTCTGCCGCACTGACTGCGGAGGTTGATGCTTTGAAGCAGAACCTCGAGCGGTCCGAGAGCGAGCTCGGCCGTGCCAAGAAGCAGCTCGAGGACAAGGAAGGTGAGTGACACCGTATTGAATTTTTACCTTACAGAAAAGGATTTTGGTTGCAAGAGAAATAACAAGGATAACGTGGGTACTCCAGGGGCCACGAACGAGGTGGCGACCCTGAAGGAGGCCGTGTCCGCGGCCGAACGTAACGCGGCCGCGGGACGAGCTGAGCGAGAGAAACAGGAGGCGCGGGTGGCGGAGGTGCAGCAAGAGCTCCAGGCTCTCGTGGAAAAGCATGAGAGTTTGGAGCGCGACTCGAAGACTCGAGAGTCCGAGCTTGCATCGGCTCTTGAGAGTGCCAAAGCCGCTAAGGCCGAAGCCCATAAGGCCCTCCAGGAGATTGAGGCGGTGAAGAAAATAGCGGCAGGTAAGGCATTTTTCATGCAAAGCAAGCATGTGAATGTGAATACCTGTTACTTACCCGAATTCGGAGCTCTCCAGGAGCGTTTGCAGATCTGCCTCGCAGCGTGTACGATGCTGCCGCATTCTACCGGGCCGAGGAGGGGAGCTCGACGGAGAAGGTCTTCTGGTCTCAGTATGCTGAGGCCGGACATCCGGTGCCCCTTAGCGACCAGCTGAAGCAGCTGGTCGAGCTCCACAAGGTAGCCGAACAGGCCATGAAGGGCCTCATAGTTCGGCTGTGGCCCAAGGAGGCCATGTCCGGGAGCTACTTTGGCCTGGTGCGGCAGCTGGTGGATGCGTGTCCCTGGGTGGAAGTCGTCAAGCAGTCCGCCTGCATTGAAGGTGCCCGTCGGGCCCTTGCCCGTGCAAAAGTGCACTGGGGCAGGATGGACGCTGAGAAGCTTATGACGGACGTGCCGCCGGCGGGCAAGGAGTATCGCACGCCCGAAATGTATTATAAGAGTGTCCTGAAGGGAGCCCGCATGATTGCGGATGAGTGCTCCAAGGATGTAATATTTGAGTAAAATCGCATTATGTTATCCTGTGCGCTGAAAACTGTGTTCATATGCGCTAAGCAACGCTTATTAATTTAAAATATTACCTTCTGTGCGGCCGTTTATCAAATCTGAGAGATGGCAAGTCGTCGGCTTCAGCCCCCATGCCACTAGTGCTGGGGTGTTCGGGATAAACTTGAGCGCTCTTGTTCCCATGTTTGGGTCCATCTAGGGAGGCGCTCAACACAATGAACGAGGCAACCGGACTTATAATGCTTGAACACTCTCACTTAGCCATAGAATTCTATAATTTAAAATTTTGGCGAAGCCCCTAGTGTTCGGAAGACCGAGTTCGGGGCGCTATCCACGCCTGGGCCGGACAAAGCCGGTTCCTCGCTCTAAGCGGCGTAAGTCTTTAGGGACTCGAAAAAACCTCTCGAACAACGACCAGCTCTCGCCTTATCATGACGGTCAGTTTTAGCTTTCTCCACTGAGGCGCTTGCCCAGCTCAACCGGGGCGCAATCGCAGTGGTTCTCCCAGTGCTACCTTAGCCAATAAAACAGAGCGTAAGGTACCAAAACATGGGAGCCGGGCAAACCCAACTATTGACCCAAGACATGATTCGGAGCCGATGCATATAATGCTATTAGTTCGGGGTGCCGCACTTGTGAAAGTGTTCAGACTTATCACACCATAATGCGGGGAACTTAAGCCCCTGGTGTGTTCGGCCGTACCAAAGTGTACGGATGCAACATGTCGTAAACGAACATATATAAGAAAGAAATGCGATTATAAGCAAAAAGCGATGCATTGTTTATTCAGAAATACTGCCATGAATGCAGAGCGATACAAATAGTGCGGTAAGCAAGGGATTGGACTATTTTAACATGTCCCCCTCCAGGGGTAGGCTGCGGAATGGTGTATTAAACAGATTTAATGCTCGTAATGGAGACCACCTGAGTGTTCGTCGTAGCCTTTCTCCTTCCCTGGTTGTTGCATCGTGAGTTCGGCAAGTCTACTGCCGGACAAGGCCTCTGGTGAACGGAGTCCTGTGGGTAAGAAAAAAGAAAAAGGAAAAGACCGACATACTTGGGAGCCCCTGGTGTGGTTAAGCCGCACTCTGGGCCTGTCGTGGTCGTGCCCCTCCCCCTATGCCCATGGTATATCCAGAGCGTAATGATGTACGCGAAGGACTGGTCTTGCAATTATGCAAGGGCTGGGGTTGGGGCCGCATTGCTACGCGTGCTCGGAACGTGCCAGGTGGTCTTGTTGTATGTTACTCCGGGCGCGTTTGGCCGTGTCCGGTCGCTTAACGGCCGGACTCGAAAATTGCCTTAAGAAGCTGCTCTGTACTTCTGCCACGAGAGCCGCTGTGTGCTCCTCCGTTCGGAGGGAGCGTTCAGTGTTTCCGTTGACCGTGATGACTCCTCGAGGGCCTGGCATCTTGAGCTTGAGGTATGCGTAATGCGGCACCGCGTTGAACTTTGCAAACGCGGTCCGTCCGAGCAGAGCGTGATAGCCACTGCGGAACGAGGCTATGTCGAAGATTAACTCCTCGCTTCGGAAGTTATCCGGGGATCCGAAGACCACTTCCAGTGTGACTGAGCCTGTACAATTGGCCTCTACACCTGGTATGACGCCTTTGAAGGTCGTCTTTGTAGGTTTAATCCTTGAGGGGTCTATGCCCATCTTGCGCACTGTATCCTGATAAAGCAGGTTCAGGCTGCTGCCGCCGTCCATCAGGACTCTGGTGAGGTGAAATCCGTTGACGATTGGGTCTAAAACCAATGCGGCGAATCCGCCATGGCGGATACTGGTGGGGTGATCCCTTCGATCAAAAGTGATCGGACAAGAGGACCATGGATTGAACTTCGGGGCGACTGGCTCCATCGCATATACATCCCTAAGTGCACGCTTCCGCTCCCTCTTGGGTATGTGGGTTGCGTATATCATGTTTACCGTCCGTACTTGTGGGGGGAAACCCTTCTGTCCTCTACTGTTCGGCGGCCGGGTCTCTTCCTCGTCATCACTATGCAGCCCCTTGTCATTGTTTTTGGCAATTAACTTGCCTGCCTGCTTAAATACCCAACAATCCCTGTTGGTGTGATTAGCTGGCTTTTCGGGGGTGCCATGTATCTGGCAAGAGCGGTCGAGTATTCGGTCCAAATTGGACGGACCCGGAGTAGTTCTTTTGAATGGCTTTTTCCGCTGACCGGGTTTGGAGCCTCTGAATCCGGCGTTGACTGCCGTATCCTCAGTGTTATCACTGTTAACGCGGCGTTTGTTTTTGTTTCGACGCGACCTGCCATTGCGGTCCTTGGTATCCGGACTGCCAGAATTTTTGCTGAGGTTGTTACTGCGGGCTAGCCAGCTGTCCTCCCCCGCACAGAAGCGGGTCATGAGTGATGTGAGGGCTGCCATGGATTTCGGCTTTTCCTGTCCTAGGTGCCGGGCCAGCCACTCATCGCGGATGTTATGTTTGAAGGCTGCAAGGGCCTCTGCATCCGGACAGTTGACGATTTGATTTTTCTTTGTTAAGAACCGTGTCCAGAACTGTCTGGCCGATTCGTCTGGCTGCTGAATTATGTGGCTTAGGTCATCGACGTCTAGTGGTCGCACATATGTGCCCTGGAAGTTGTCAAGGAATGCGGCTTCCAGGTCCTCCCAACACCCAATTGACTCTACTGGCAAGCTGTTAAGCCAATGCCGAGCTGGTCCTTTAAGCTTGAGTGGGAGATATTTGATGGCGTGAAGATCGTCACCGCGGGCCATGTGGATAGGAAGGAGATAGTCTTCGATCCAAACCGCGGGGTCTGTTGTGCCATCGTAGGATTCAATGTTCACGGGTTTAAACCCTTCAGGGATTTGATGATCCATTACTTCATCTATGAAGCATAGTGGGTGTGCGGCGCCTCTGTATTGGGCAATATCACGACGTAGCTCGAGCGAGCTTTGTCTACTATGTTCGGCCCGGCCGGAGTTGCTGTATCCGGCGCGACGGTGGTCGTCTCGCATCGTGGGGCACCCACGTGATCCGTAGATCGATCTTGATTGTCTTGCCTTGTCCTCCAATATGTCTCGCAAGTCCGGTGCATTCCCCCGTGGCTTCATACTTTTCGAGCGGTGCAGGGGTACGGTCCTGATGGAGGGCCTAGAGGCCTCTCTGTCGCGGCCACGAGGTGGTCGGTCTGCCGTATTGTGCGCTGGTGATGAAAGTTTATATGCCTCCTCCTCTAATCGGGGGAGCAACTTGCGTTTTGGGTAGCTTTTGGAGGGGCGTTCGAGTTCGTACTCTTCGGCCGCAAGGACTTCAGTCCATCTGTCGGCTAGCAGGTCTTGATCAGCTCAGAGCTGTTGCTGCTTTTTCTTTAGGCTGTTTGTTGTGGCCATAAGCCTGCGTTTAAAACGCTCTTGTTCGACGGGATCCTCGGGCACGACGAATTCGTCGTCGTTGAGGCTTGCCTCGTCTCCGGGGGAGGCATGTAATTATCATCCTCTACCTCTTCGTCTGCCACTCTCTCGTGAGGGCTGGCTTCTCCGTCCTCCTGTGCTGAATCTTGCTGGAGGGGGTTATCTTCGGCACTCTCTGGGGTGTTATTATCTCCGGTGCTGGAATCTCCATTCTTGCTGTGGCGGGATTTAGAGCGGCGCCGCTGATGCCGGCGCTTGGGCTGTTTCTTGGAGGAATCTGCCTCCGCTGCTTCTTCGCCATTCCCATCCTTTGGGATGTCCACCATGTATATGTCGTATGACGAGGTGGTCTTCTAGTGCCCCGTAGGCGCTGGTTCTTGGTCGTCTCCGGCATTGTCGTCCATGCCGTCGATGTCTTCGGAGTCGTAGTCTAGCATGTCGGTTAGATCGTCGACAGTGGCTACAAAGTGGGTGGTGCGTGGGCTTTGAATTTCTTCGTCCTCCGCATCCCAACCGTCCTGACCGCAGTCCGGCCAGGGCTCTCCTGATAACGAGAGATACTTTAGCGAATTTAGGATGTCACCAAAGGGTGAGTGCTGAAAGATGTCCGCGGCGGTGAACTCCATGATCGGCGCCCAACCAGATTCGATTGGTAGGGGCGCAGGAGGTTCGGAGTCCGGCAAGGAGTCCGGCACCTCGGAGTTACGGGCTTTACAAGGGACAAGGTCAGTATTCGGCTCCATCCGTAAAGGTTGCAGCCCCCGAGGCGGTGTCTAGCCATCCGTCCTCGATCTGCGTGGTCGACTCCGAATTAAGGGTCAGAGCGGACTTATGTGCGGCCTCCAGGGCACTGTCCGGCGGTAGAGCTAAATCATGCCCATTGTGACAGTGCGGCGCGCTCAACTATGGCTCGAATCCGTCGAAGATCAAGTCTCCGCGGATCTCAGCCGTGAAGTTTAGGCTTCCAAATCTGACCTGATGGCCAGGGGCGTAGCTTTCGATCTGCTCCAGATGGCCAAGCGAATTGGCCCGCAGTGCAAAGCCGCCGAACACAAAGATCTGTCCGGGGAGAAAAGTCTCACCCTGGACTGTGTTGTTGTTGATGATTGAAGGAGCCATCAAGCCTATCGGTGACGACACAGAGGAACTCTCAATGAAAGCACCAATGTCGGTGTCAAAACCGGCGGATCTCGGGTAGGGGGTCCCGAACTGTGCGTCTAGGCGGATGGTAAAAGGAGACAAGGGACACGATGTTTTTACCCAGGTTCGGGCCCTCCCGATGGAGGTAAAACCCTACTCCTACTTGATTAATATTGATGATATGGGTAGTACAAGAGTAGATCTACCACGAGATCAAGGAGGCTAAACCCTAGAAGCTAGCCTATGGTATGATTGTTGTAATGGTTGTTCGTCCTACGGACTAAAACCCTCCGGTTTATATAGACACCGGAGAGGGCTAGGGTTACACAGAGTCAGTTACAATGGTAGGAGATCTACATATCCGTATTGCCAAGCTTGCCTTCCACGCCAAGGAAAGTCCCATCCGGACACCGGACGAAGTCTTCAATCTTGTATCTTCATAGTCTTGGAGTCCGGCCGATGATGATAGTCCGGCTATCCGGACACCCCCTAGTCCAGGACTCCCTCAGGGTGTAAGCCAAATATCGAAGAATTTGCTTCACAGCTAAGTGATGCGATTCCTTTGGTGCCGCTTGGAATCGAGCACACATGCAAACACTAAGCATAATATCTGGCCTAGATGCACATAGATAAAGTAAAGAACCAATCATGGAGCGGTATACCTTTTGATCGAACTCTTTACCATTGTCGTCGGGACCAAGATGGTGTTTAGCTGGCATTGGCGTTATGTAGCCTTTGCAGTCTTCCATTCCAAACTTCTTCAGACAATCTTTGAGGTATTTTTCTTGAGATATGAAGATGCCATTCCTTTGCTGACGAATTTGAAGACCAAGGAAGAACTTCAGTTCTCCCATCATGGACATCTGATATTGCTCTTGCATCATGTATCCAAACTCATCACTATACTTCTGGTTGGTGCAGCCGAAGATAATGTCATCCACATATATTTGGCACACAAACAGTTCACCATCATATGTCTTCGTGAAGAGTGTGGGATCGAGGGATCCAGGTTTGAAGCCTTTGCTCTTCAGGAAGTCTTTGATCGTATCATACCATGCACGAGGAGCTTGTTTGAGGCCATACAGTGCTTTGTTTAACTTATACACCATATCAGGATGTTTTGGATCTTCAAAGCCAGGTGGTTGAGCGACATACACTTCTTCAATCTTACCATTGAGAAATGCACTCTTCACATCCATTTGATATAGCAAGATGTTGTGATGGTTAGCGTAGGCTAGCAGTATGTGAATAGCTTCAAGCCTAGCAACAGGAGCAAATGTTTCATTGAAGTCAATCCCTTCTACTTGAGTGTATCCTTGAGCCACAAGGCGTGCTTTGTTTCTGACGACTTGACCATGCTCATCTTGCTTGTTTCGATATATCCATTTTTTTCCAATAATATTATGCTTGCGAGGATCAGGTCGCTTGACAAGTTTCCAAACATTATTCAGCTTGAACTGTTGAAGTTCTTCTTGCATAGCTTGAATCCATTCAGGTTCCATAAAGGCTTCAGCAACTTTCTTGGGTTCTGATATTGACACAAATGAAAAGTGCCCACAAAAGTTTGCTAACTGTGTTGCTCTTGAGCGAGTCAGTGGACCAGGTGCATTGATGCTGTCAATTATCTTCTCAATTTGTACTTCATTTGCAACACGAGGATGAACAGGACGAAGACTTTGCTCTTGCTAATCATTGTCATCATTGGAAGGATTGTCTTCGGTCTGAGCGTTGTCTTCAGATTGATTTGGTGCAGAGATGATAAGTTCCTCTTCAGGCTGTGCTTCAGAAGGCATGATTTCACCAGTTCCCATCAGCTTGATAGATTCGCTTGGAGGTGCTTCATCTAGTGTACTTGGCAGAATCTCTCTTTGTGAACCATTGGTTTCATCAAATTTCACATCCACAGTTTCGACGATTTTGTAGAGATAGAGGTTGAAGACTCTGTAGGAGTGTGAGTCCTTTACATAGCCAAGCATGAAGCCTTCGTGAGCTTTAGGAGCAAATTTTGACTTGTGATGGGGATCCTTGATCCAGCACTTAGCTCCAAATACTCTGAAGTAACTGACATTTGGCTTCTTGCCAGTAAGGAGCTCATAGGATGTTTTGTTCAGAAGCTTGTGGATGTACACACGGTTGATGATGTGACATGCTGTATCAATAGCTTTAGGCCAGAACTTTCTTGGTGTCTTGTATTCATCTAGGATTGTTCAAGCCATCTCAATGAGAGTTCTCTTGCGCTCAACGATGCCATTTTGCTGAGGTGTGTATGGAGCAGAGAACTCATGAGTGATTCCCATTGTATCCAGATACAGATCAAGTCCGGTGTTCTTGAATTCAGTGCCATTGTCACTTCTGATATGCTTGATCTTCACGCCATAATTGTTCATTGCTCGATTGGCAAAGCGTCTGAAGACATCTTGCACTTCAGTCTTGTAAAGAATTATATGAACCCATGTGTATCTTGAGTAGTCATCAACAATGACTAAGCCATAGAGACAAGCAGTTGTTGTGAGGGTGGAGTAGTGAGTAGGTCCAAATAAGTCCATGTGTAACAGCTCGAAGGGTTGAGATGTTGTCATGATTGTCTTCGAGGGGTGTTTTGCCCTTGTCATCTTCCCAGCTTCGCAGGCACCACACAAATGATCCTTCTTGAACTTGACATCCTCGATGCCAATGACATGCTTCTTCTTGACGAGTGAGTGTAAGTTCCTCATGCCAGCATGCCCTAGCCTTCGATGCCAGAGCTAGCATTCTGAAGCTTTTGTGAGAAGACAAACGGCAAGCTGTGGACCTGCTGAGAAATCTACCATGTATAGGTCATCTTTTCGGTACCCTTCAACGACTAGAGACTTGTCAGATTCCGTTAGTACAAGGCAACGATATTTTCCAAATAGCACAATCATGTTTAAGTCACAAAGCATTGAGACAGACATTAAGTTGAAACCAAGGGATTCAACAAGCATCACTTTATCCATGTGTTGATCCTTTGAGATTGCAACTCTACCTAGAGCCAATACCTTGCTTTCACCAGTGTCAGCAAACGTGATGTGACTCTTGTCGGATGGACGTAAAGTTGAGTCCATGAGAAGACTTCGATCACCAGTCATATGATTTGTGCATCCACTGTCCATAATCCATTCTGAAGCTTTTGGTGATGTACCCTACAGTGCAGTTAGGAGGATAGGCTTCACACGAGTGTTGTGAAGCATAAGCATTTGGCGCATATAGGGATTGTCACAGCTTAGATCACGATTAGGATACATAGCATGACAGGTAAGCGATTCAGATATGAAGTATATAGAATGACATTTTATCATGCGTCCTTAATGTGTTTTAGGTCCCCAGCAATAGCATCGGACGCCTTTGATTTCAGGCTGGAGACCCTTTTCTACAAAAGAGAGTTAATTCTTCTTTGCCACCCACATTTTCAGGGGTGGCTTAGAAGCAATGAGTCTAAGTGCAGCATCTGAGAATTTCGGCTTTGGAGCCCTAGCAAATAGCCTTGCAGGAGAAGAATGATACTCATATGAATAAGCAGAAAAGTTCTTAGTCCTGTGAACATAGCGGTTCGAAGACACACGCTCATATTCATAAGTCTGAGTATGATTTCCCTGCCGTTAGGGTGACTCAAGTGAGTCCTGTATCTGTATGAAGCCTTTGGGCCATATGAAGCTATAGGTCTGGGGTTTGTCTTCTTCCTTGGTGGTGTCATGACGACATTCACAGGAAGATTCTCAATGTACTGCTTAGGTACCCAGATCTTCTTCATAGGTGGTCCATTCCTGCAGTTAGTACCAATGTACCTGGCAAACACTTCACCATTCTGATTCTTGAACAGCTTATAGTTTGCATCAAAGGATTCATCAATGATAATAGGATTAGCACAGGTAAAGCCAGATAGAGTGGATGGATCTACTGAAGGTTCCTTTGCAGCAACCCATGTGGTTTTGGGGTACTGCTCAGGCTTCCAGTACGAGCCATCAACCTTCATTTTCCTCTCGAACCCAACACCCTCTTTCCTAGGGTTTCGGTTCAGAATCTGCTTTTTGAGGACATCGCAAAGTGTTTGATGCCCTTTCAGACTCTTATACATCCCTGTTTCAAGCAATGTCTTCAACCTAGCATTTTCATCATCAATAGTAGTGGTATCCTCCGCAGAGGGGTTAGTAACCACATCAGTAGGTGAAGAAAATGAAACAGTAGCAGCAGTGGAACATTCAGCAACAGATGTAGCATTATCACGCTCAATGCATTTTAGACATGGTGGTTCAAATCCATCCTGAGCGGGACTGATCCGTTGAGCGCGAAGCGACTCATTCACTTTTTGAAGATCTTCATGAGCCGCTCTCAATTTCTCAAGCTCTTGCTTCCTTTGAAGATAATCAAAGGAGAGCCTTTCATAAGTAGTTGAGAGCGTTTCATGACGACTTTCAAGTTCTTGGTACTTAGCATGAAGATTTTTTATATCTTCAACTAAGGACTATGAATAGGTCATTTCCGCGTCCAATAGGTCATCGCTTTTGTCTAATAGTTTTTGAGTATGTTCCATAGCCTTTTGTTGTTCAGTTGCAATTTTAGCAAGTGTTTTGTAGCTGGGTTTGGATTCACAATCAGAGTCATCTTCACTTGATGTTTGAAAGTAAGCATCACATGATTTTATCTTGGCACCACGTGCCATGAAGCAGTAGGTGGGAGTAGGATCGTCTTCGTTATCAGCTTCAGCGTTGGTGTGGAAGTCATTGTCTTCAGTGTTGAAGATGGACTTGGCAACATAGGCTGTGGCTAGAGCCAGACTTGCAACGCCAGGGTCAGACTCCTCTCCAGACTCTACCTCTGCCTCCTCAGAAGCAGACTCCTCCTCTGAATCCATTTCCTTGCCAACAAAAGCACGAGCCTTGCCAGATGAGCTCTTCTTGTATGATGAAGACTTGGAAGAAGACTTAGAAGAAGACTTTGAGGATTTGTTCTTCTTCTTGTTATCAGAATCATATTCCTTGCTCTTCTTCTTCTTCTCATTGTCCCACTGTGGACACTCAGATATGTAGTGACCAGGTTTCTTGCACTTGTGGCAGGTTCTCTTCTTGTGGTCATGGGTGGAAGCTTCATCATTCCTTGAGCTAGATCGTGAAGACTTTCTGAAGCCTCTCTTCTTGGTGAATTTCTGGAACTTCTTCACAAGCATAGCAAGTTCCTTTCCAATGTCTTCAGGATCTTCAGAACTGCAGTCAGATTCTTCTTCAGATGAGGAAACAACTTTTGCCTTCAAAGCGCGAGTACGACCATAGTTGGGACCATAGATATCTCTTTTCTCAGAAAGCTGGAACTCATGTGTATTGAGCCTCTCAAGTATATCAGACGGATCGAGTGTCTTGAAGTCAGGACGTTCTTGTATCATGAGTGCAAGGGTGTCAAAGGAGCTGTCAAGTGATCTCAGTAGTGTCTTGACGATTTCATGCTTGGTAATCTCAGTTGCGCCAAGAGCTTGAAGCTCATTTGTGATGTCAGTGAGGCGATCGAATGTGAGCTGGACATTCTCATTGTCATTTCTCTTGAAGAGGTTGAAGAGGTTGTGAAGAACACTGATCCTTTGATCTCTCTGGGTTGAGACGCCTTTGTTGACCTTGGATAGCCAGTCCCAGACTAGCTTCGACGTTTCCAGAGCACTCACACGGCCATACTGTCCTTTGGTCAGATGACCACAGATGATGTTCTTTGCAGTAGAGTCCAGTTGAATGAACTTCTTGACATCAGTAGGGGTGACACCTTCACCAGTTTTGGGAACGCCGTTCTTAATGACATACTAGAGGTCGACATCAATGGCTTCAAGATGCATGCGCATCTTATTCTTCCAGTAGGGATATTCAGTTCCATCGAACACGGGGCAAGCAGCGGAGACTTTGATTATCCCTGCAGTCGACATAGCTAAAACTCCAGGTGGTTAAACCGAATCACACAGAACAAGGGAGTACCTTGCTCTGATACCAATTGAAAGTGCTAGTATCGACTAGAGGGGGGGGGGTTGAATAGGCGATTTTTACGAAAGTCTTCAAAACATGGAAGTTTCGAAGACAAACAATAGAAATGACCTAGTTGATATGCAGCGGAAGATAAACTACTGTAAGCAAACCATAGTCAAGTATGCAATGATCTGAAAGTACAGGACTAATAGTAGCTAAGTAGTAAGGATCAGGATGGAAGATAGTATGAAGCCAATCATCAAAAGTAGTCAAGCAATGAAGTCAAACAGGTACGATAGATAGGCAATGACTTCACGAAGACAAACTTAAGTAAAGGATGGAAAGGGATAGAACCAGTTGCTCGTTGAAGACACAGGAATTGTTGGACCAGTTCCAATTGCTGTGACAACTGTACGTCTGGTTAGGGAGGCTGAGATTTAACTCAGAAGACCGTGTCTTCACCTTATTCCCCTTGAGCTAAGGACACCCAGTCCTCGCCCAATCACTCTGGTAAGTCTTCAAGGTAGACTTCCAAACCTTCACAAACTTCGTTCACCGGCAATCCACAATGACTATTGGATGCTCAGAACACGACGCCTAACTGGCTGGAGGATTCACAGTCCTCAAGTGTAATAAGTCTTCAGGTCACACAGACAGAAAGACTTCAGTGATGCCTAACACTCTTTGGCTCTGGGTGTTTGGGCCTTGTCCTCGCAAAGATTTCTCTCTCTCTCAAAGACTTTGAGGTGCGTTGCTCTCAAATGACAAAAGCCGTGCACAAACTCTGAGCAGCCACCAATTTATGGTGTAGGGGGTGGGCTATTTATAGCCACTAGGCAACCCGACCTGATTTGTCCAAAATGACCCTGGGTCACTAAGGAACTGACACGTGTTCCAATGGTCAGATTTCAAATACGCACGGCAACTTTACTTGGGCTAAAAGAAAAGCTGACTCATCCAGCTCTGGATAAGATTTGCTCTCATTGTCTTCGCTCGAAGACATAGGATTTGGGTTGAGCATCACTTCAGTCACTCTGACTTAGTTCACTTGGACCCCACTTAACAGTACGGTGGTTCCTATGACTCATCAAAGAAGAAAAGGAAACAACGAAATCACACAGTCTTCGCGCTCCATAGTCTTCACATAATGTCTTCTCATGTCATAGTCTTCAATATGAATATCTTCTCATACCACCATTGTCTTCAATGTCTTCATACATTTTTAGGGGTCATCTGCGGTAGGTAAACCGAATCAATGAGGGACACTACCTGCATTATCCTGCAATTCTCACAAACGCATTAGTCCCTCAACCAACTTTGTCGTCAATACTCCAAAACCAACTAGGGGTGGCACTAGATGCACTTACAGTTACCACTTCTCATTAACTACATGCCACAAAAGCAAAAGTTTTTTGGAGTGCGCTATGTTACTTGCTAAGTTACTCCCACTATGACTAGCCTAAGATAACTTACTCACCTAGACGGAGGGAGTACTATTAATCTTGTCAATAGTCAAATTGGAAACCATCTCGAGTACAAATCTAGGAGTACATACGAATCTAACAATATTGATTGGGCATTGTTGAATGTTGATACCTTTTTTTATCATAGTAGAGATACTTTGACTACACATAAAACTTATATGTAAAGTAGAAAGGATAGGAGGGAGTATATTGTACGTTCAAAAACGAAACGAACATTGAATACCCTTTATATATGATTTGCGGATGCTATGATCACCGGTTCAAAATTTTGAATCCGCCTTAGGTATCACGTGCCCCCACTCGTTCCCTCTCGATTTCATCTCGGGGTCCGGAGATCTATTGAAAGAGGACTAGGGTGGGTACATGCGAATGATACTCGGCGGAATGTTCAAATGAGGCATGCGGGAGGATGGACTCGACTGGAGGGCGACATGATCGATGGAGAAGAGGGTTGGAGAGGAATGAGAAATAAGCAAACGCCACATGATTACACTTGAACGGCTCAAATAAACAATAAGTTGTCTCGCTTGGCCTACATAGTGAAAGGCCTAATGCGCAACGTGGAGCACTCACGCTCGAATATGGCTGGGAAAACAGGGAAACCGACATGTGGGGCACACCCGTCGGGACGACGTAGCACAGACTAGTCCAATGGAGGAGTTGGCCCACGACCTCCTTGCCACCGAAAACCGTTCATGTGGGTCGTTGGGGCCAACAATGGGGTGCAGCTCCAGCACCGCCTCTGGACACGGCGACCGCGGTGAGCGACACACTCATATCGTCGATAGACATGGTCGGTTTCAGTGTGTCGAGGGTGGCGTTAGTGCTGTGGCACGACCAACGATATGTTTGGTTTGTGCCCAAGGTTGCCCCATCAAAGCATTGGGTAGCCAAAATTTTGGTTGAGGTATTGGTTGCCCATGATTTGGCCGACATTGGCAAGAAAAATGAATTAGAGTTGGCTAGAGTTCATTGGCATGCCAAAGAAATGGCAACCATCCAAACAAAGACCAATCTTTGGGTCATGACCAAAATTTTGGTTGAGGTTTTGCCCATGATTTGGCCGACATTGGCAAGAAAAATGAACTAGAGTTGGCTAGAGTTCATTGGCATGCCAAAGAAATGGCAACCATCCAAACAAAGACCAATCTTTGGGTCATGACCAAAATTTTGGTTGAGGTATTGGTTTCCCATGATTTGGCCGACATTGGCAAGAAAAATGAACTAGAGTTGGCTAGATTTCATTGGCATGCCAAAAAAATGGCAACCATCCAAACAAAGACCAATCTTTGGGTCATGACCAAAATTTTGGTAAGGTGCACTTTGGCCACAATCCAAACACATCCCAACACTCGCTCATCGAGGATGCACGGGGCGCCGCGACGCGTCCGTGGAGTGGTGTAGCACGGCGAACTGCATCCTCTGGACCTGAGACCATGCCGGGTCGTCTTGCTTTTTCAATGACATGCGGGGATCGCATTTGAGCAAAGGGCATCTCCAACGTTGCCACGACCGCAGCTGACTACCCTGGCACACCAAAGCCCTCGTCCCTAGCGCCGTCGCGCGGTGCGTTCCTAGCCGGCGCCAGTTGCCCACATTCATGTCATCTATTCATATGTCGTCGTTAAGAGGCTCGGTGCCCGAGGAACCAACTCCGGCGACTTAATGACGCACCCGGACGCTTGGTCTTGCCGGAATGCGCTACTTAAAGCGGCAACAGCCAGCTAACCTCCACACCATAGCGCATCGTCCTCCTACCTGGCATCACATCCGCCATGACCGCAAGTGCGAATGCTCTGCGGGAGAGCTTGTCTTCGGGGATGAAGCTCGAGGTCGCCGCCCTCGCTCAAGTCGCCTCTCGCGACGCAATAGCGGCGTAGCTGGACGCTGACGCGACCACACAAGCGGTGGCCACGCTGGCGGCCGACGACGGGAGCACCGTCAGCCACGCGTCCTACTTGCCGTCGTCCAACGTCCGGCACCACCGAGGTCGGGGACTCCTCCGAGGATGAGTAGGGCATGGGAGGCGGCAGGGCATGCTGTGCCAACTGGCCGGTCTGTATCCCGTGTTCTACCCTTCCTCGCCGGAGACCGGACCTTCACTTCACGGGTCTTGAACCCCGCCCCCGTACATGGAGATCGCAGATGGAGGACGTCGGTCAGCGCCGTAGAATAGGTTTAGGGTCGGGTTTCTTTTATTTTTCTGTCCTATAAAAGTTCGAAATGTAATGAAAATCTGCCGTGTTTGCATTAATCTCGGCCGGTGTATATGAACTTTCACAATAATATACATATTGTAGGAGTACTAGCAAGATGCCCGTGCGTTGCACGGAAGATCAAGATCTTGTGGGAGAAAAGGATGAACGAGGGAAAGCCTTATCTGCAAATGTGGAGAGGAGTGCGGGTAAATTGTCATAGTTTCCTTCCTATCCGTTAGATATAGATCAGACGTCCTATATTGCAGGATGACAGGCACACCATCATCACCAACTCTGCTTTTTATTGAACTGAGACAAATCTAAAAAACCCAACTAAGCCAACCTCCCAGCATATCGCGCGGGAAAAGACCCGGCCGCGCCGTTTTAGTCGGGATTACTGGATTACTAGTAGTAGTATCGATGGATCGCGCGAAGCAACATTTTTTTTTGAGGGGGCGAAGCACCTAGTTTAAAAGGAAAAAAGGCGGTACACTCACAGCACTCCTGTCGCGGTCGCATTGCACCCCACACACGTTCGGTCCTGCACACGGCTCACGCAAACGAAACACGCTTCGGCTTGCCTCTTCACTGACATGTGGGACTGCACTTGGAGAAACCGACCATGCGCCAAACTGCCCCCGCCCACCGCGCGAAAATCCTCCCCCCCCCCCACAAAAATTCCCCCCAAATCCGATTCAACCGCCCTTCGGCCAAATATTCCCCAAACCCCCGTCCCCCCTCCACTCCATTCGCTCCGCCAAAGCCGCCCTCCCCGCCGCACTGATACGTCGGCACCGTGGTTCGTCGAGGGGACGCACGGCGATCCTCTCGCTCCCACAGTACACTCTTGTAGACTGCCGTCCTCTAGTCGCGCCGCCACCTCTGGCTACGTTCTTGTGGAGGCGCACGGCGGTCAGCACCGCCACCGCTGGCGACGTTCATGTGGAGACGCACGGCGGTCAGCTTCTCCCACGGTACGCGCATTCTAGACTGAGGCCCCGTTCATGTCGGTGTAGCGCTGAATGTTAGCTGATAGACACTGTTAATCTCACTGTTTGCTGAAGTAGTTTATTGTCAATATGCTCTGCTTAAGAAGCTTCCTTGCCTTGTTCTGCACTCAATCTGCTTAGCTGAGATGGCATGCCAAGGCCGATTAGTTGCTAAAATATCCTGCCATATATTTATTGTGACGTAGATTGCCATGGTCTAGTAGCCAATCTGTTAGGTGAAATAGCTCTACACCGTTTTATACTCGATCTTTGTTGCTGCGATGGCCTTCGATAGTTTGATGGCTGTGTGCTCGGCCTCATTGACTGCTGAAACAGCCTGCCATAATTTAGCACTCAAATCTGTTTGCTGAATTAGCTTTACATATATTTCGTTACTTAGATCTGCTCGTCCAAATATCTTGCCATAGCTTTAGACATCGACCTAGGTATTTTTTTCTGGACTTCATAAAAAAACATATATGTTTTTCCTGTATTATCTAGTAGAAGAACTAATTTGTATGTCTAATAGATGGACAGGACTTGGATAACTTCTGCTCGAAGATTCTCCGCTGCATATGTCGAGGGGGTTGAAAACTTCATGAACTTTATCAGAGCTGAGTACGGTGGTCCGAAATCAGATGTGCTCTGCCCGTGTAGCAGTTGTATCAATTCAGTTACAAGACCCCAGTCAACTGTGAAAAATCATCTACACTTGTATGGGATGTCGGTCACATATACTAGGTGGGTTCATCATGGTGAAGCTGTGAACGTCAATGTTATTGACTACGTGGAAGCAGCAGATCACCATCTTGATCTGCCTGATGCTCAGGTGGAAGAGGAGGAGGAGGTGGTGGTGGCAGAGCCAGTGAGTTTGACCAACATTGAAACAATGCTACGAAATGCTCATGCATTCCGTGAACTTTCACCTGCAGAAGAAAAACGGTGGGCCCGCATGTTGGAACAATGCAACGTTTTTGTCACCCCAGGAAATAAGTTGTCAGTATTCTCAGCTATGGTCACCTTTCTTCAGGTGAAGACATCTGAGTGGATGACCAACAAATCATTCGATGCGATGTTGGCTGCTTTCCGCAAATCTTTCCCAGATGCGTTTGAGCTGCCACACACCTACAGTAAAATGAAGAATTTCCTTCGTGCAGTTGGAATTGGATATGGCATGATCCATGTTTGTAAGAATAATTGTGTTCTGTTCCGGAAGGATTATGCCAACTTAAGTGAATGCCCGAAATGCAAATCATCAAGATAGAAAGATGGCGATGCTGTGAAGAGGGTTCCTCATAATGTTCTGAGACATTTTCCAATTACACCAAGATTGCAGAGGTTGTTTCATGATGCTGAAACAAGAGAGGATGTACTGTGGCATTCTAGGAACCAGGAGTACAAAGATCAGAATGTAATGAGCCATCCATCTCATGGTAGTGAGTGGAAAAGCGTCAATGATAAACACAAAGAGTTTGCTGCTGACCCGAGAAACATTAGACTTGGCTTAGCTTCAGATGGATTTAACCCATTT
Organism: Triticum timopheevii; assembly: GCA_963921465.1. Classification (NCBI taxonomy): domain Eukaryota; kingdom Viridiplantae; phylum Streptophyta; class Magnoliopsida; order Poales; family Poaceae; genus Triticum; species Triticum timopheevii. Next base: position 96,164,238 of record OY997262.1, on the reverse strand, counting down.
GGCCACCAGAGCGCCACATATAGCATGTGGCCAATGCTTGTTATCCCTTACAACATGCCTCCAAATGTCTGCACCAAAGAATCAAACTACATGATGGCCTTGCTCATCCCAGGTCCAAAAAGTTCTGGAAATGATTTTGATTTGTTCATGGAGCCTCTTGTGGAGGAACTTCAACAGCTATGGAAGGGTGTTCTCACTCGAGACCTATATAGCAGCCCACTAGCTAATTTCTTTTCGCGTGCTGTTGTAATTTGGTGCATCCATGATTATCCAGCTTTGGGCACTATGTCAGGGTGAACGACACATGGTTACAATGCATGTGTTCGCTGTGATAGGAATCCGCTGTCATACGCAATACTTAGCAAGATCTGTTACATTGGACACCGCCGTTTCCTTGCCAAGGACAAGCCGCATCCTAGAAAATACCGAAGACATGTGTTCAATGCAAAGCATCAAAACCGTGATGTGCCAAAGAGGCTCACCGCCGATGAGTTGCAAGTGGAATTAGAGAAGGTCAGGCATATTACACCAGGAAACCATCCTGGTAATGGTAGCGGGAAAAGGAAGCGTGGCACGGTAGAAGAGAGATTATTGTTTACCCGCAGGTCCACTTTGTGGGACTTGGAGTATTGGAAAGATTTGGATCTGCGGCGTAATCTTGATGTGATGCACATCGAGAAAAATATATGTGACAGCATTATCTGCACACTTCTTAACATTGAAGGCAAGACGAAAGTACCTTAAAATCTAGGATTGATTTGACACACCTGGGTATCAGAAAGGATTTCCAGGTGCAAGATGAAGGTAAACCACGGGATATGGCACCAGCTGTGTACGTCTTGGACAAGGTAAAAAGAAAAGAATTCTGCGAGGTCCTGTCACGTGTGAGATTCCCATATGGATTTGCTTCCAACCCTGAAAGGAGAGTCAGTGCAGATGGAAACAAGGTACAAGGGTAGAAAACTCATGACTGCCACGTCCTACTTCAAAGGGTGTTACATGTTATCCTTAGAGGATTGGGCCGCCCTGACTTATACATAGCAGTTGCAGAGTTCGGACAATTCTTCAAGGAACTCTGCAGTAGAAATATCAGGATAGATGCTTTGGAGCGTCTTAGAGACAAGATACCAACTATCCTGTGCGACCTTGAGAAGATATATCCTCCAGCCTTCTTTGATGTGATGGTGCATTTGGCTGTTCATCTACCTAATGAGGCACTACTTAGAGGTCCAGTACAGTATGGCTGGATGTACCCTATTGAAAGGCGGCTAGGCACTTTCAAGGGCTATGTTAGGAACAGAGCTAGACCCGAGGGTTCCATTGTAGAGGCCTACATTGCTACAGAAGCGTTGACATTCTGCTCAAAATACATTGAAACAGCTGATCAGCTTAGCAAAGAGGTGGGTGAAGACAATCCCGGGCTCAATGTTTTCGATTATTCTGTTCGAGTTACAGGGAAGAGTCGACAAGAGGACAAACCTAAAGATTTGGACAAAATGGTTTGGTATGTGTTGAATAACTATCCTGAGATACTACCTTATATCAAGTAAGTGCAGTACTGCATCTTATACATCGTAATCTACTAAACTTGCAGCACATTCTTATATATTTAGATGTTTGACGCGATCACTATGTTGTGCAGCATCTACAAAGAGGAGTTACTGCTGCAAAATCCAAGAAATATTGACAAACTGGTTATGGCAGGATTTGCGAAATGGTTCAAGAACCATGTAAGCTTTTGAAGTGCACTGTCAATTTTTTTAATATATTGAGTACATAAGATGATCAGCTTGTCTATTTTCTAACCATAGGTTAAGAAGATGTGGGAGGATGGGCAGGCAGTTGATGATGCCCTTTACTCACTAGCAATGGGTCCTGATACTCGGGTAAGACATTATGAATCTTGCGTTGTTGGAGATGTGCGCTACAACACCCTTGCACGAGACGAAGGCAGGAAGACACAAAACAGTGCCATCATGAGCACGGATACGTATGACAAAGAGACAACTGAAATGTATGCTAACATAATAGACATTGTTCAGTTGCAGTATATCTCCAGTTTCGAGGATCATTGGTGTGTGGTTCTGTTGTGCTGTCATTGGTATAACCTGTTTTCCAGGATCGCAAAACCCAGAGCTGATGATTATTTCAAATCCATCAATGTCAAGGCGGCGTACCAGACCAACGAGCCTTTTATTTTGGCAAATCAAGCAACACATATATTTTTCTTGGAAGACACATTTGCACGTAGCGATGACTTGAGAGTATTGCAAAGGTTTGAGCAGAGGAATTCGTTTAATGAAGTTGCACAACAAGATGATGCTTACACTGCTCCTGATGTACACAATAACACAGATGTTCCTAATATCTTTGAGAACCATCACGTCAATGACGCCGGCAAAAAGATTTCATGTCGTGCTGTGGACATACAAGAGTTGATCAAGAAGAAGCCAATGTTCGAGGACGTTGAGGACGAAGAAGAAGATGACGCCATGGGGAATTACGATTCAGACTGATACACATGGAGAAGATGTTGACGCTGCTGCTGCAGATGATGATTACATTGCTTTTGTCATATTTGCCAGTCAGAAGACGTTTTTTTATCTACTATGTGAAATTGTGTTTGCTATGACAACTGAAACCTGATGAACATGTTGTTTAGTATTTTGCTGTGAGAACATCACTTGTTATGTATGCTGATTTGTGTTTGGTGATTGTATGACAACTAAAACATGATGACATTGTTGTTTAGTTGTACTCATATTTGGCTGTGAAACTTGAATTTGATGACATAGTTTGCTGTTGGACTGCAATTTGCTCGACGTCTTCGAATGGGAACAAAGCTGACCCGACAGGGCCTCTGCTATTTATTTATTTATATGAGTAAAAGGGGATACCCCCTGATTTTCGTTAATAGAAATCATTAGATGTTCACAACACTAGGCCCAGCCTGCTACACAGGTTTCATTCATTACTAGTTTCAGCAAAGTGCTCATGTCGTAGCCACTGAATACATCACGAGTGCTACATACACTGCAAATAAAGAGACAATCATCCTACAGAGCACATCGATTTTTCCAATTATCTTCACAAGCTCTTTCATATCCTCATTGCTGTCAAGGCCGTTCAGCAGCTGTTGCTTGGCCATGATCAGAGGAACTGCATCTTTAACCTTCTGCTCTGCATCTTCCTCTTATGCCGTTCCTTCAGTTACTTGTCCAACACCCCAACCTGCTGGTATTGGGATTCCTCGGCTAACCAAATAATCAGCGTAGTTGCATTCCCCCACATCAGCAACTTCCCAAAAATACAAATCACATGAATCTTCCCTTTTCTGCACGAATCAAATTGGAAGATCATCAACCAAACTATTAAAAAAATCAGCAACTGAAAGCAGCAGAACAACCCTTAAACATATTATTACCCCATGATTCGGGCATTTGTAGAAGACTCGGCCAGGGTTGCAGATTGTGGTTGAGACGCGACGGATGACTCTGCGTGATTTGCAGCAGTGACACCACACCAACGACAGCGGGTTGCATGAGCAATCGGCTACGGTGTGCGTGCCGGCGGGGGTGTGATGAGACCCACATGTGATGGTATAGGTGGCGACTTGGCGCATATCTGGTTGTTGCCTGCTGAAGAGCAGGTGGACGAGCAGCCAGCGGACATGGTTGCTGCAGCCAGAGCTTCTGATGCTAGGCAGGGTAAGTAGAGAAGAGGAGAAGAGAACGTTGGATATGTCAGTTTCATTACTTGCAGAGTAGCATAGCACCATATATAGTCATATTCTAGGTTTGGATTTGAACCAGCTACAGGAGCACGTCTTTCTTTTTTCTAAAACTCGGCAACGTCACTTTACTGGCACACTAGCTTGTTCTGTACGCCTTCCCAAGTCTTTGATTTTCTTTCCCTTTTTTTGCGAGGAAGGAAGGAGGACAAAATTGAGAGTTCCTCGAACTCGAACCCAAGACCTCTCGATTGAAAACCAAGGGTGCTAGTCACTTATGTGGCGAACGTTCCCTGTGAGGAGGACGGCAGACGAACGCATTTTCCTCGCAGTTTTCTTCCTATATATAAAAAAGTATGCTACTTGGTGTCTGCTTAGTCAAAAAACGATTGTGCCAACCTTGACCGTTGGATTGACATTCAACATCTGTCGCGTTTCTTCAGTCTCTTCTTCCTCGAGCCGCCAAAGCCAAACCAGCACCAGCGGGACCGCCTGCTCCTGTTCGTTCCTGTTCAAGGCCTCACCATCGTCCTCCGCCTTGGTTCGCTCGCCGCGGCGCCGCCCTCCGGTGTTGTCAACATGGTCAACAACCGAGAGGAATAAGGAGATGACTGTACATGGTGAGGATGACAGTAGGGACCCAGCAGCGCGCGCAGTAATTTTGTTTTTTCGGGACGGAGAAGGGTATTAACTGGTTGTGCGGGACCCGTGGCCCGTCTAGCCCAGGCTTTTATTTCATATGTTTATCACATGACCAGCCCAGTTTGTTTTTTTCCTTTCTGAAAAATGGCTAGCCAGCTATTTTGTTTTCTGCAGAATAACCAACATAGGCCTACTTGCTTTTCTACGCCCTGCTGGGCCGGAAATCTTTCAAGACGAGGAGGGATGCATTTTGCCCAGAAAATGGGCTATAAGTAATAAGAAATGGGCTATAAGTAATAAAAATGGGCTATAAGTAATAATAAATGGGCTGTAAAATGAAAAAAATACAGCAAACAGGCAATTAGTTCCCAAATACTGTTTTCTTTCGGATTTTGATATTTTAAATTTCATTGTTTTTGTGCGGGTAAAATTTCATTGAATTTAAATTAAGGTATATTTAGATTTAAAATTAATTTGAATCTGGCTAGAAATTTCGGGCTGTATGCTGTTTGGGACATATTTGGAGGCTGACTTGTGGGTCTACTAGGTTGACGTGTACTTTGGCTTTGTCAACTTAGTCCACAAACGATTCTAGCAGCAGTGACCGTTGGATGTTAATCCAACGGCCGTGCGCGCTGCTTCTTCAATATCTGATCTTCTTGCTCCAGCCGCCCAAACCAGCTCTGGTGGGACTGCCTGCTCCCGCCTCCCGTGGCAGGCCATGCTGCCGCACAGGCCGCACCGCCCCACCCTACTTCATTGCTGGCCAGACCATTCCTCTACTCACCCACACCTCCTATTATTTTTCGGCGACGACATCCGGACCAGTAAACCCTCGTACTCCCCACCGCGTGGGCAACCATTGTCGAGTCCTCCCCGGCTCCGTGTGGTTCCCTTCCTAGGCCTCGCCGTCGTCCACCGCCATGGTGCTCTCAGCGCGGCCTGGTCAACGTGGTCAACAAACGACATCCATCGGTCATGGACTGTACGCGCAAAATAATGTTTCCTCCACCTGACAGTTGGGACCCACCGAAAGGGCCTCTGTATTTCACGAAAAAAACGTTCCCCCCGCTGACATGTCGGACCCACCAGCTATATCTTCGCACGCAAGGAAGTGCCTCCTTATTACGCACAAAAAAATGAATACCCACCTTGCTAGCTGGGACCCACCATAGTGGGAGGATGACTTGTGGGCCAATTAAGTTGATGGGAACGGAGGGCTTTGTCAACTTTGTCAATATGAACGATTCTAGCTCCAGTGACCGTACGAAGTCCATCCAACGGCCATAGTGCTTCTTCAACCTCTGGTTTTCTTCCTCCAGCCGCCCAAAGCAGCGCCGGTCGTGCTGCGTGCTCCTGCCTCTCGTGGCCGCTTGTGATGCCGCGAAGGCCTCACTGCCCCCTACTACTCCCACCGCTGGCCCAGGGTATCCCTCTACTCACTCACACCCCCTGTTATTCTGCGGCGACGGCAGCCTCACGCCGCAGCCGAACCAGTGAACCCTCGTACTCCTCTCCGCGTGGGCATCCACTACCGCGTCTTCCCCGGCTCCGCGTCGTCCCCTTCCTAGGCCTCGCCGTCGTCCACCGCCTTGGTGCTCTCGGCGCGACATGGTCAATATTGTCAACGACCGACTTCCATCGGAAGAGTACTGTACGTGGAGAGGCTGGAAGCTGGGTCCACGGCCACAGCCTAGTTTTTTTGTGATTTGCCAAGTAAGTCGCTTTGTCAGGCCTGTTGGGCTGCAAATCTTTCAAGACGAGGAGAGCTTCATTCGGCTGGCCGAGAAAATGGCCTATCAGTAATGAGAAATGGGTTGTACATTTTTAAAACACATCAAACCGGCAATTAGTTTCAAATATCTTTTTTTCATTTCAAGATTTTAAATTACATTAATTTTTATGCGTGGAGAATTTGTTGGATTTTATATTAATATACATTTATTTTTAAAATCAGTTTGAATGTGAGTCAAAATTTCGGGATTAAAAACAGTTCGGACCGCACCGAAATATGCAAAATTTCGTATAATTTTTTAACCGTGGCCACAATATGGGCTGTAATGCTAACAAAAAGAATATGGGCTCCAAAAAAACCTTAAGAATTAGCAAATGGGCTGTAAATTATTAGAACTAATGGCAGATGGGCTGTATGATGTTTTCCACAAATTTGAGGCTTTCCTAAAAAAAGGTTGACGCACAAGCAGTGACTGTTGGATGTCCATCCAACGGCCGTCGTGCTTCTTCAATCTCTGCTCTTCCTGCTCCATCTGCTCAAACAAGCGCTAGCGGGACTGCCTGCTCCCTCCTCCCCGCGGCCGGCTGTGCTGCCGCGCAGGCCTCACCGCCCCATCGTACTCCCATCGCTGGCCTAGCCATCCCTCTACTCACCCACACCCGCTGTTATTCTCCGGCAACGGCAAACGAAGCAGTAAACTCTCGTACAGTCGTACTCCCCTCCGCGTGGGAAATAACTGCCGAATCTTCCCTGCCTCCATGTCGTTCCCTTCCTAGGCCTCGCCGTCGTCCACCGCCCTGGTGCTCTCGGCGCGGCCTGGTCAACGTGGTCAACGACCGACATGCGTCTGAAGTGGACTGTACGTGGAGAGGCCAACAGCTGGGTCCACGGCCGCACGCAAGGAAATGCCTCCTTATTACGCGCAAAATAATGATTCCTCCACCTGACATCAGGGACCCACCGAAAGGGCCTCTATATTTCGCGAAAAAAACGTTACCGCCGCTGACAGCTCGGACCCACCAGCTATATCTTCGCACGCAAGGAAATGCCTCCTTATTACGCATAAAAAAATGAATACTCCCCCTATTAGCTGGGACCCAGTATAGTGGCAGGCTGACTTGTGGGCCTACTAAGTTGACGGGGACGGAGGGCTTTGTCAACTTAGTCAATATGCACGATTCTAGCTCCAGTGGCCGTACGATGTCCATCCAACGGCCGTAGTGCTTCTTCAAGCTCTGGTCTTCTAGCTCCAGCCGCCCAAACCAGCGCCGGTCGTGTCTCCTGCTCCTGCCTCCCGTGGCCGGCTGCGATGCGGCGGAGGCCTCACCGCCTCCTACTACTCCCACCACTGGCCAGACCATCCCTCTACTCACCCACACCCCCTGTTATTCTGCGGCGATGGCAGCCTCACACCGCAGCGAACCAGTGAACCCTCGTACTCCTCTACGCGTGGGCATCCACTGCCGCGTCTTCCCCGGCTTCGCGTCGTCCCCTTCCTAGGCCTCACCGTCGTCCACCGCCCCGGTTCTCTCAGCGCGGCGTGGTCAACGTGGTCAAGGAATGGCTTCCATGGAACGTGGACTGTACGTGGAGAGGCTGGCAGCTGGGTCCACGGCCGCAGCAAGGAAGTGCCTCCTTATTACGCGCAAAATATTTATTCCTCCACCTGACGGCGGGGACCTACCGGACGGGCCACCGTATTTCATGAAAAAACATTTCCCCCTGACTGCTGGGACCCACCAGCTACATCTTCGCACGCAAGGAAGTGCGTCCGGGCAAAAAAAACGATTCGCCACCGTGACTGCTGGGACCCACCTAGTCGAAGCGTACGTAGCGTTGTCATTCCGGTCGCGAACGTGTACGTACATACTGGTCATTGTAGAGGCGCGCACGTGTCGTAGTAGAGGCGCGCACGTAGCATGTATACATACGTACATCGACGAGGGTGCAAGAAAGAAAATACGGCCACGTACGTACATACGGGCAGGGTCTCGAACGCCTACTCGCGCATACGTACGGCCAGGACTCGTGTACATGGCTGGGTCGGAACGGAGAAACAACGTCATCGTCGTGTTCATGGGGAGGCAACGGAATGCGTCGTGTTGATGGGGAGGCAACGGAATGCGTCGTGTTCATCGGGAGGCAATGGAACGTGTGGGAGCCAACCGGCTTGTACGGAACAGGCGATGGAAACGAGGCCTGGCGTACCGCAGAACGGAGGAAACGGCCTTGTGTTCGACTGGCCATGTTCGAAACGGGGTCCTGTTGATCGGGAGGGGTGTGGCGTACCGCAAAACGGTCGAAACGGGGGTCCTGTTGATCGGGAGGGGTGTGGCGTACTGCAAAACGGACGAAACGGACTTGTGTTGGAGCGCTACGGTCGAAACGGGGGTCCTGTTCATCGGGAGGGGTGTGGCGTACCGCAAAACAGGACTCCACGGGATACTGTTCATCTCCACCGTCGACCTCCTCCAGCCTCCACGGGCTACCGTCGACCTCCTCCAGCCTCCACGGGCTCCTGTTCATCCAGCCTCCACCGCGCGCTACTCCACCGGCTACTGTTCAACCACCCCTCCACGGACACCCCTCCACCGTCTACTGTTCATCCAGCCCTCCACACCACGGGGTCCTGTTCAACCACCCCTCCACGGCCACCCCTCCACCGTCTACTGTTCATCTAGCCCTCCACACCACGGGGTCCTGTTCATCCAGAGGCAACGCCACCGCCCACTGTTCATCCAACCCCTCCCCCCCCCCCCCCCGCAACGCTCACTGTTCATCCAATCGATCGGCTTCAGTTAGCAGCAGTAGCGAAGGAATCGCTCGATCGGGTTTAGTTAACAGCCATCGATCGATCGCTCGGGTTCAGTAACGCGTAGCCTGCAGTGCAATCGCTCGGGTTCAGTTAGAGTCCAACGCCTCGCTCGGGTTCAATTAGAGCCAACGCCTCGCACACACGCGTACGTGTACGAGAGAAACGTGCATCGCTTGGCCCCCGACCTCCCACCGTAACCGGCAACTCCCTGAAATTTTCCTCCCCCTCGCTTCTACCACGGTTTTTTCCGTCATGGACGGCCCAAAGAATGTCATGCAGCTGCGTCTCCGGCCCGCCCAGGACGAAAAGCCCATTTTCTGTCATGATTTTTTGTCATAGAAGTAGGAGCCCACCACATCTATGATGATACCGGGTTTTGTCACAATTATCGTCACAGAAGTGTCATATGTATGACAGAATTTTTTTTCGTTCGGCCCAAAATGTCATGGATGTGTCTCTTTTTGTAGTGGATTCAATTCCTCACCCAACAGGTCATCACTTTTGTCTAGCAGATTTTGAACCTTTTCCAAAGCCTTTTGTTGTTTGACAACAATCTTAGCAAGTTTGGAATAGCTGGGTTTGAGATTGTCATCAGATTCATGCTCACTAGATTCAGAGGGGGAATGTTTGAGTACCTTGGCACCTTTTGCCATGAAGCAATAGGTGGGAGCATAGTCATCGATGCTCTTGTCAGCAATGTTGGGGAGGTCATTTTCTTCAGCATTGAAGATGGACTTCCTGACGTAAGTAGTAGCGAGGGCTAGGCTCGCCACACCAGAGTTTGACTCCTCAGATTCCTCCTCTTCCACATTTTCCTCAGATTTAGCTTCAGAGTCCATTTCCTTGCTAATAAATGCGCGAGCCTTCTTGGAAATTCTCTTCTTGTGAGATGAAGACTTTGAAGATTTTGACGATGATGACTTTGAAGATTTCTTCTTCTTCTTTGAGTCATCAGAATCATTATCCTTGCACTTCTTCTTCTTCTTCTTTGATTCCTTCTCCCACTGAGGACAATCAGACATGTAGTGACCAGGTTTCTTGCATTTGTGGCAAGTCCTCTTCTTGTAGTCACGGGATGAGGAATCATCACTTCTTGAAGATTTTCCGAAGTGACCATGCAGAGAGAACTTCTAGAATTTCTTCACGAGCATTGCTAGCTCCTGGCTCAGTTCTTCAGGATCACCAAGGCTGCTACAAGAATCTTCACCTTCAGATTCAGAGACTGCCTTGGCCTTCAGTGTGCGTGATCTTCCATAGCTCGGCCCATAGAGGTCTTTCTTCTCAGAAAGCTGGAACTCATGAGTATTCAGCCTCTCGAGGATATCAGCAGGATCTAGTGACTTGTAGTCTCCTCGCTCTTGAATCATTAGTGCAAGGGTATCGAATGAGGAATCAAGTGATCTCAGCAATTTCTTTACCACCTCATGGTTGGTGATGTCAGTGGCACCAAGTGCTTGAAGCTCACTTGAGATGTCGGTGAGGCGATCGAAGGTTTGCTGAACATTTTCGTTGTTGAGTCTTTTGAAGCGGTTGAAGAGATTGCGATGAACGTCAACTCAGGAGTCACGTTGAGTAGAAACTCCTTCGTTTACCTTGGACAGCCTGTCCCAGATCATCTTTGTTGTTTCAAAAGCACTCACTCTGCCGTACTGTCCTTTCCTCAGATGGCCACATATGATATTCTTAGCTTGAGAATCAAGTTGCTTGAATCTCTTCACATCAGCAGCATTCACAAATGGAGTGACTGAGGGAACACCATTTTCCACAACATACCAGAGATCGTTATCAATTGCCTCAAGATGCATGCACATCTTGTTCTTCAAGTAGGGTTGGTCCATCCTATCGAAGGTAGGACACCCAGCCGAGACCTTGATCATTCCTGGAGTCGACATAACTAAAACTCCAGGTGGTTAAACCAAAATCACACAGAACAAGGGAGTACCTTGCTCTGATACCAATTGAAAGTGCGTTATATCGACTAGAGGGGGGTGAATAGGCAATTTTTACAAATTCGTCACTTAGGAATTTCTAGGTGAAGAAATTCCTAAGCAACAACACACTAGCAGCGGAATAAGTACTCAGGTAAAAGCATAACAGAGCAAAAGCATAGTCATCATGATGAAATGAAAGACAAGCACATAGTACAGGTAGCGTGAAACAGGATAAGCAGGCTGAAGACAATGTGACTGAAGAAATATGATCGAGGAAATAGAGAAAGTCTTCAGTCAAAGTCTTCAAACAGTAATGATCAGATTCATCAACACATGAATGAGGAAATGAAAGGGTGGAGGAAATAGAACCAGATGGCTTGGTGAAGATAATGATTTGGTAGACTAGTTCCAACCGATGTGACAATTGTATGTCTGGTTGGAGTGACTTGATATTTAAACCTGAGGACACACAGTCCCGGACACACAGTTTTCATCGTATTCCCCTTGAGCTAAAGTCACATAGACCTCTCCCAATCACTCGCGGTAAGTCTTCAGGTGACTTCCAAACCTTCACAGACTTGGTCACTCGGCGATCCACAATTCCTTTTGGATGCTCAGATCATGACGCCTAACCATCTAGAGGTTGCACAGTCCTCAAAGGTAACAAGCGTCGGTTCCACAAAGGAACAATATCTTCAGTGATGCTCAATCACTTTGGGTTGTAGGTGTTTGGGTTTTGGGTTTTTCCTCACTTGATGATTTTCGCTCAAAGTCCTTGGAGGATGGGATGCTCTCAATGACAAGTGCCAGTTTCTCTCAGAGTAGCCAACCAGCTAGTTGTTGTAGGGGGTGGCTATTTATAGCCTGGGGAGCAGCCCGACATGATAAGACATAAATGCCCTTCAATCATATGATCGTTAGGTGGGTAGATATTTTGGGACAGCTAGCGCGTAGCACAGCAACGATCAGATATTTGAGAATCAAATTCCAAAGGGCTATCATGTTCCTCACTGTGTAGGCAATCTGCACTGGCGAATTCCTAACTCCTCTGTCAGAACAAATTCCTAAGAGAACAGAAGATCTTCGTCTCTATCACTGAAGAACTTGACTGAACTGTATGAGATTTCCAATGGCTTCACTCGAAAGGATTGGGTAGTTGTAGGATTTTGAGTTGAGCATCACTTGGAAAGTGTATTCTTAGTATTACCTTGACCCCCTTTAACAGTACGATCAAGAAAGAGAACATGAAACTACGAAAACAATAGTCTTCACGCTTCATAATCCTTGCATGAATATCCAAGTCTTTAAGGTCACACCAATTTCTTTACTTTCAAAGTCTTTAGGAGAACCAAAGTCTTCAGCTGAAGACATACATTTTTAGGGGTCAACTTTCATCGTAAAATATCAAACTCCTCATCGACTTATAGATCCTGTGTACACTCACAAACATATTAGTCCCTTAACCTATAAGTCTTCAATACACCAGAATCACTAAGGGACACTAGATGCACTTACAAACACTAGATCAGTGGTGGAGTCAGTGAAATGACGACCAATGTTGCTTTTGATCTGTCTTCAGGTCATGCAGAGTCGGTACATGTAGAGAAAAGTAAAGCTAAGTGGGTTGCGCCACCGAAAGGTATGTTGAAAACGAATGTGGACGCAAGCTTCATATCCTGTACCAATGAGGGTTCTATATGCGTGATACCACGGAACCATGAAGGAGTTCTGATGAGGGGTCAAGCAATCTGGTGGTATGGCCAATCTGCCAGTGCTTTGATCATGGAGGCATTTGCTATTCTGGTGGTATGGGCAATCTGCCAGTGCTTTGATCATGGAGGCATTTGCTATTCGAGATGGTATCAAATTACCTTGCGGCATAGGTCTTTCCAAGATCGTCATTGAGACAGATGCAAAGGAAGTGTCCATCTATGGAGGAACCATACTGAAGGTAGATCGGAGATATCATCCATACTTGAGGAGATATAAGAGCTAAGCGTGAATATGGAAGATCTCTAGTTACCTTTTGTTGGTCATGATGCCAATGAAGGGGTGTAACTTTGTGCTAAGCAAGCCTTTGAGAGTAGAAGAAGGTGCTTATGGATCAACATGTACCTAGATTTTTAGTCTCTTGCTTGCTGAACAAGGTGCTTATGGATCAATCATGTACCTAGCTTTTTAGTCTCTTGCTTGTTGAACGATTGTAACCCCGCAGTTTAATGAATGTGATAGAGGCGAGGGTCCCGATCTTTCGATGAGATGCTAACTATCGATTTGGTGGAGATGACTTTGATGATCCGACTACAAACATGCAACAACATTGTGCCTTAGCAATTGCTAAACCAACTCCAAGGGGTTATTGACCACGTCGGAGCACGATCAACCTAACCACGAAGGTCTATTCCTGCAAGCAATCGAAGAACAAGCAAGAATATGATTAAGCAATCTGAATATTGCGAATATGGATGAAGTATTGATAAAAGTGGGGTTTCATAAGTGGTCTTGGCCTGGTCGCTGGACACAAACGAAGTACACGAAGTTGCAGCGATGGCTAACTTTTAACTAAATAGAACTCAAGTCTAAACGATGCCTTAAGGGCTATATTTATAGGGGGAAAGAGAGGGGATTTCATCCACCCTTGGCAAGGTGGGACTAAAATACCTCCCGATTCGTTTCCCCTACAATATGGACTCTAAAAACAGCCTATGAAGTAGTATTTCGAAATTACATGGGACTGGCCCAAAAATAAGGTGGTGTAGCACCAATAATAAGCTACATGAACGGGCATCTTGATATTTCTTCCATCTTCTTGTATGTCATCATGGGGGCTTCAAAGTGCGAAAATCTTCACTGGAGACTCCGGTCTTGTTTCCTTCGCGTGTGCCTTCATCTCCATGCTTCATCATGCTCCAGTGTTCATCCTTCTGGTCCATTCTAGGCCCTTTAACTCTAATCAACACAAATGTATCCAAGTTAGGCAGCATCACATTCTCATGAACATTAGGAACATTACCAAGAAACGAAATTACATGATAATTTAGCTGGCATGCGCGAGCTCTAGTAAATGGTCCAATAGGTATAGTACCAGGGGTTTTGGGTGTAACTATGATAGCCATGTCCTCATTAGAATGAAAGCTCTTAACTTGCAAAAAAGAGCAGGATGCCTGTTAACAACCACAATCACATTGCAGACCGCTCTCCACATATAGGAGCAACAGAGCATGCAAACAACAAATAATGAATATTTTTGTTCTCATCACAAAAACGTAGGAGAAAATGGAGGAGGGATGGGGATGGATGGCGCTATGGTGGCCCCTGCCGCAGCCGTCGGCTGACCCCGGGGGCCACTGCCGGGTGCGCCGAGGGGGGGTGCGGTGAGAGGGAGTTCAAGTTTCAATACTAGCATATGAAATTCGAAATAATCTATTATGAACATCCTGCAAACAAAATAATACTACGCATAAAGTAGCAGAGTGTTTCTTACGATTGGAATCAACCAAGAAGCTAAACTCTAGGAAAAAAAAAAGCAAATGTTTTCTATGGTTGCTAAGGAAAGTAGAGGAACAAATCTTGTTAAACTTTTCTCCTTTGTGGACCTGCACGTCATTTGATTCGAAAGTTTTGGATTCTTACAAAGGATAGATAGTGGCCTGGCGGAACATATGCACATCTGGCACACGACAAGGGAATAGATCTGTTCGCTTTCAAGGTTCACTCCCCATCCACGAAATGTTTGAGAGAGAGAGAGAGAGAGAGTCGTACACTACTGGCATGAGATGAAACATGACCTTACACAAAGAGTTGAAAGAATCGTGCACTACTGTCCAGTGAGGCAGTGACAAACATACATGTGAGGAAAAAGAGGCACGCCGCACGCGTGTAGAGGCAGAACACGACGTAGTGTTGGTACTTGCCGTCGTCGAGTCCACACTCCACACTCAGCCTATGTTTATCGGAATTGTAGTTTTGTATACTAAGTACTAACACTAAACACAGAGATGGACAGACATGTATAGACCTCATACGTACTAATACATTTATTCATTGCAAATTGGGAAGCGAGCAGCTACTCTGACGCTAATCATAATAGAAAAAACAAGCGGCAAGCAACAGACTACAGCAAATACATCCATTTCCATCTTGTTTCATCTCATGGATTACTTATTAGCTTTTGTTACGCTAGTCCTTCCCTTCAAGCAGCAGCGAGCCAGCGCCGCCTCCTCATTAATCGGCGGCGGCCTCCACGATCCGCGCAGCCATGCCCTTGACGGTGGTCTCGAGGTAGCCGACGAGCCCGTCCCTGCTCCAGCCCTGCACAGGCTCGCACTCGAACTCCCACACGAGCTTGCAACCCGCCGCCTCTGTCTCCTCCTCGACAACCATCATGGTGGCGACGTAGCGGCCGAACCCCATGTTGCTGCCAACTACGGCGTAGCTCAGCCGGCGCGCGGCGTCATCCAGCTCGAGCAGCTCTTCGCGGGCCCATGTCGCGATCGCGGCAGGCGCCGCCTCGTGCTGGTCCTGGTCCTCCTCTCCCGGCGCAGGCGCCGCGCGGGAGGCGACGTAGCGGACGCATCCAGGGTGGCCGTCCTCCCCGGCCACGCGCTCGCAGACGTCGACGCCGGAGAGGTACCGGTGCAGCGCGCAGAAGCTGGCAAGGTGGGGCCACGCCGCGGCGGCGGGCGTGGACGGGAGGAGGGCCTCCACCGCACCCTGCCATGCCTCCTGCTCAGACTCCTGTGTCGCCTTCTCCATTTGTTATCGGCTCGTGTATGCACCTTTGGCCTTGTGCTTGTGCTGTGGTTGCGTTTGACTCGCAGTGGTGATGGCGCCACTGCTACGTAAGGCTGGTTGTAATGGGGAGTATCATATATTAGTATCATGTATATGATAGTGTATGATACTATCTCCCTAATGCATAGTATCATATATTAGTATCATGTACTACTCTATTTATTGTCATGCATGACACAAAGTAGCATAGCATTTAATATGATATGGTATCATGATATGATACTACACCCTCTCTTTCTTCATTTAATACTACGACACCTCATCAAAATTGTCTAGTTGGCATGATACTAGCTATGATACTACCATTACAACCAGCCTAATGGTGCAGCCTCGGAGCAACAATCTTTGGTGGAGATGGACATGTGTTTTTTTTTTCTGCGGGAAGGGATAGAATGTCACACGTGCGCATGGTTTTCGATGACGTCGTACCAAATTGGGCTTGTCACACGGTGTGGACATTAGCTGGAGTACCCGTCTCCTGGCAGTCTCTGCAAGCGAGAGTGTCTTCCACGCCGTCCGTTGCATGAGGGTCTCCCATGGTTGTGTCGGCCCGTGAAGACAAGGGTCCCACGGACACATCGAGTGTGGGCCATGGTGGTCTTGCTTAGAGGGATGGCGTCAACCAATCCGCAGAAATGCTCACCCATGCTGCTTCTTCTAAGGGCAACTCCACCGCGCGACCCCAAACGGACGTTCGTTTTGTCCGGTTTCGGTCCGTTTGGGTAGGGGTTTGGGGTCGTGTCCGGGCCTGTCCTGGGATGCGTTGGCCGTGCGTCCAGCGCGCGGCCGCATCCATTTGCCCCATCCTGTCCGCATATATTTCTTTGCAAGTCCTTAAACTTTTTTTATCATTCATTTTCGGTATATGACAATACATCATCATATTTTGACTAGTAAAACAAGGCCAAAGAAAACAAGAACCACAAGAATACATTTGAGAAGATACCCAACTTCCATAACTGCTCCCTTGAGTTGGGTTAGCGCCTTCTCGATGCACTCATTGTTGATCTGTGGAGGAGGCACGACGTTGCCCCCTCCTTTCTTCTTCAAGCCAGAAGTCGACGTTGCTTCCTCACACGTAGTATCGTGCCTTGTTGCTTCTTCGCACGTAGTATCGTGCCTAGACTCTAATCTAGCAACAAGTGCACTTGTCTCATCTAAAGCTTCTAAGCTAGCTAAAAGTGCACGAACATGCACTACATTTCGCTCTATCAACATATCGATGTACTCTTCTTCCCAATACCAAAACTTGCATCCGGTCTACACAATAAAACTTAAAGTTAGCACCACTAGTCTAATCCAAGAGCACAAACATGCACCGAAGCTAAAAGAGCACATACCCCATCGTTTAAGCACTTGATGAACACCCACCCGGGATGCTCCGGCGTTGTAGACACACGGCGCACGACCACCCTTGGGCAGTGGTCGCACTTGATGAGGGGCAAATGTGCGCCGACGAGCTTTTGGGCAAGCACCGAGCCCGGCCGGCCGCCATTCGCGTATCTCCCGGCGGACCACCGGCGGTGCAGATCCGAGCGGCTAGAGGACGAGCCACGGCCTGCATGTGGCCTTGCGGCCCTGCCAGGGCCTTCCGGCAAGGTGCCTGGCCAGTCCATGGCGCGGCCCGGCCTCCCACAGCCGGGCGAGCTCAAGACCGACCGGATCCGCCCCAAATCCGGCCGGCGGGTGCGCAAACAAGGTGGCCGTGCTTGGGTAGCTCGGCGGCGACGAGAGGAAGGGGCTGGGCAAGCGCGCATCCGAGGTGCACGGCTGCAATGGCAGCGGGCGGCCGGCGGCGGTGAGGGGGAGAGAGTGTGGAAGAGTGGAGTGGATGCGGCCGGAGGGAGGAGGGGGCGGATAGAAAAAGGCCCGTCCTGTGCCACCGACGGGCGGGCCAGGGGAGGACACGCGCAGACGACCCGCGCGTCCGCGTGGTGTCCGTTTCATCCCAAAAGCGGCGCAAACTTGGGCCGCGGATGGGTCGAAAGCGGACACAAAACAGACAAAAGTCCGTTTGCGCCCGCGCGCTGGGCCGCCTCCTTTGTCCCTTTTACCCCAAACGGACCGGGGCGGACAGGATAGGGTCGCGCGGTGGAGTTGGCCTAAGGTGACATGTAGATCTTTGTCAAGATCTAAGACATAGGAGATCTATCTCAAAGGAATACGTTGGCACCTCTGCGCTGGCAAGCAACTTGAGGATGGTAGCCCTTGACTGACTACAAAATCCAGAAGGAGTCCATACCACACTCTGCCTCCCGACAATGCATGCGATGGTATACAGATCTTCATCGAGACTTAACTTCATGATGTAGAGTTTTTGCGAAGACATTCACTGGCAAGACCATCATCTTTGAGAAGGAGTCCTCTGACACCATTGACAATGTCAAGGCCAAGATTACCAAAAGAAAACCTCACATTCCCAGAAACAAGCATCCTGGCAACGGGCGTTGGCGGATTGTCCCACCAACGGCTCCTTCCCGCGAAGACTACTCCTGGGTCTACAACGGCGGGCCTCGCGATAGGCATGACATGGTCTGCGGTGGTGCGCGGCAACCTAACACAAGGAGAAGCTGCCACGAGGCACTTGGGGGTGAGGGCGTGGGTGATTCACCACCCCTTTTCCTGTGCGCGTGACACCTCCCAAGCAACATATCACGGTGAAAGGTGTTCATCAGTAGACCTGCTACGACAAGACAAGCGTCTACGCCCGGCAAGGGGCAAGGTGATGTGGCACCCCCTTTTGGATATAGTGAACTACCACTCTATCCAACCGGGAGGCCGGCATACGCCAACCCAGGAAATCAACCTGGCGCATGCCTTTACAATCCATGGGTAACAATGTAAGAGCCATTTGACAAAAGAATGCTTTATTGATCTATACACTTTACAACGTTAACATATAGGGTTCCAACTTCCAAGTCTCAACATTGTGTCGACGTCAGAATGTCCGAGTAGTCGGGGTGACTACTTCAAAGATGACAGCAGCGAAAACTTCTACGATGGTAGCGGCACGGTCGTTGTGCAGCTCCACTCCGGAGGTATCTGACTGGGTTGCTCTCTTGCCTAGTGGCGCATCAACTTCGTCTCCTTAATTGCTTCGTACATGATCATGTTAAAAGTCACTGAGTACGTTTGAATATACTCGCAAGCCAAATCTCGTTGCATAAAGCACCCAAGAAATACTCCAAGTTACTCAAGAACGAAACTGCTCTAACACCAATAAACATCAACAACAACTTAGTACGAACATCTACCAAGTCTTATCTACTCATGTACAACAGTACTACAACTCCAAAGCTTAACTAGCCAAAATAACTAGTACATCTACGACAAGCTAAAGTTTGTCCTCAACATGATCACTTACTAGATTGAAATCTTTCTCCGATACAAGTCATCATCACTAAAGTTATTCCTCGAAATACTTCAGGTTTTATTATTATTACGATTCACATTGTTATCTTACCAATTATTGGTAATTTTGAGCTCACTAGCTCGAAGTCATACTCCGAAGGTATGATCACTTATGTGCTGAAGTCTATTCACTGAGTGTGATCAATACTACTGCTCAGTAAACACCTGAAATAATAACAATACAACAACAAGAAGAAGAACATGAACAACAATCATTTCCTGTTCCTTGGGGTCCTCTGACCGTCTTTCTCAAGGCATTGGTCAAGTCTTGTTATCCACGATGCAGGCCGCTCACACCAATCTTTTGCCTTGTCAACTCTTGTTCTTAAAGTTTATACCTCCGACTTGATAATCCTGTGTGAATTCTCCAAACTATGTCCAATACCAAGGATGCGACTATTCTCTAAATACACAACCTGCAGAGGTTGTACACTTTACCCACACCGTAGACTCCCAGTCTAACAAATCCCATTTATAGCATGGCACTCTTACCATGTCTCCAACCCCCCGCAAGCTAGCCCTGGGTCAAGGGGATCTGGGATCTACCACCCCGTGGCCCTACTCTTCCACTCTAGTTATACAACTACACTTTAAGATATATCCTTGACCATCTCAGGCCCTCTAACTTTGGATGGCAACTTCCTCGCGAAGGGATACTACTCATCAAGGTTTCCCTCTTTGGAGACACGCGAAAGAGACATAACTATAAACCAAAATAAGGCCTTACCACAAAGGAAAATGTTTTCGTACTAGTGAGTTCGGTTCTGTGTCACATTTGTCTAACCCAGCCTCGAGGAGGTTGTTATTTAGTTTCTGGTTCAATACTGTAATGGTGTGCTGCTCCAACATTAGCCTTGCACAAAAGTAAACAAGCAATGGTAATGAATCGCTACAACCTATCTCCAGTAGCTAACAAGCAAGATAAAGGGTAACAATAATAACAACTTATACTACAACAGAAGTAAATGACTATAGGTAAGCTAAAGTGCAACAATAACTACTTTCAGTACAACAATGTAAACAATTGTAATAAACCAACCAAGAAAACTTGATGGCAGAAACCGACACAAAAAAGCCAAATAACATGCAAGAATAACAACGAGTGAATACTCAGGGTCTACATCAAAGAAATTGACTTGCCTTGACACTTGGGGCCTATCGGTGGGGTCGAGTAGTGCTCGATAGCATGGTGGAGGATTCCGGTGCTTCGAAACGGCCTAAAAAGGGCCAAGGGGCAAAATGGTCTTTATAATGTGTGCAACTATGGTGAAAGTGGTCTTGTCGGGAAGTGTGCAACGTGTGGATCACATGGGGGTTTCGTCGAAATCGGAGTTGTGGATGAAAAGATGTGTGCGGTGGAAGTGAAGTGGCTAATCTATAAATAAAACCTTCACATCTGGGTCCCTGGTGGCTTTTTGTTGGCGGCTTCTCTGTGAATACACTTTCCACTGTGAAAGCGTATTTTAGCTTGATTCGTTTTCTCGAAGAGGAAAACGGCTTTGCTCCAGTATGCCTCCCAAAGTGGAAAGCGTATTATCCGGTTTACCCTTCCACTGAACCGGCGGGCCCGTAGCCTGGGTTGCTTACATGCAGGCCTCACCTCCTTTCTCTCTCTCCTCGTAGTTTCTTCTTCTTCTACCCGTCGGTCGAAGCAGAGAAGCACCGGTCATCTATTGCATAGCTCTGGTGGGCGAGGGCTGGCGTGGCGTACGCGAGCAGTACGCGCGTACGTAGCATAGGACTGGTCGAGCGAGTTCAGGGATCGTATTGCCTTTGTATTCTCGACTTTAGGGACCGTAGATCAGTTTTTGAGTTTAGGGATTGTTTTGGACCTTGCCAGCAAGCTTAGGGATGGTTGATGCATTTTACTCGCATAATAATAACTAACTAAACGGGGTTTATAATTCATAAGGCATGATTAAATTAATGGGAGGAATAAAATCTTGATTAAATCTGCGGTCAGACGGGCAAACTTTTTGAGACATGATAAAATTAATGGGAGAAGTAGGTAGTTTCATATTTTTATTTATTTTGTATTGTAGATGTTAATATTTTCTTTATAACTATCTTTTATCAAACATACATACACTTGACTTGAATGAAACTGACGCACCTTATATTTCATTTTTTGTGACAAATGTTCTAAGAGTTGCAAGATTTCATCATGGAATCACATTCCTAGAAGTCGTGGCAAAAAAATCGATACTTTGTAAATGCTACTTTTAAAAGCATTTCTTGGAGCACTGATTTTTTTTGCCGCGACTTCCACAAATGTGATTCCATGATGAAATATTGAAAGCTCTCATAACATTTGTCAATGTTTGTCACACAAAAAAAAAATCACATTTTACTATTCACCCGAGCTCAAGCTTGGGTTGAGAAAGTGACTTTTTGTTCGATTCCTACTACAGGCGCACACTTTTGTGATTTTTTGCTCGCTACAATGCCTGCAAATGGGCCGGGCCAGCAAGGTTCCGTGTGTGCGTCACGCGTCTAGTGCGTTCAATAGGCTGGATGCTTTTTGGTGCCCGCTGTGCCTCCTATAAGGAGAGCTCCTATACGCCGCACGTGAGCGTCCGAGCGACGCGGCTTCACTGAAGCGAAGCGCAAACAGGCCGGCCTAATAAACACGCGTCGAGCAAAAATTCGAAAACGAAGTGCACAAGTTGGGATCAAACAGACGACCTCATTCTCGATCCAAGCAAGCCAACCAGCCGAGCTAGCTACCTACAACGGTAAAATTGCAGCGCCTGTCTTAAATTATAAAAGGCAGCGGCAAATCATGTTATTTTTTAAAATTAATATTTTTATAATATGTGTTGAACAAACTTTAAAATACAGAGAACTTTTTTTAAAACAAGCACTGGAAACATTTAAAATACACAGCTGAACATTTTGTAGTATACGTTGAACAAATTTTTTATATATGATGAACAAAATTTTAAATACATAGTGAATTTCTTCTAATATACGTTAAACAAATTTTTTATATATGATGAACAAATTTTAAATACACAATGAACTTTTTTTTAATATACGTGGAACAATTTCATAATATACTATGAACATTTTTGTAATACACGATGAACAATTTTAGAATGCAAGGTGCACTATTTCGTAATATATGATAAACATTTTCTTAATATGATGAAGATTTTTGTAATACGCGGTGAACTTTTTATATAATGCGCAATAAAGAAAAGAAAAAACATAAAGAGAAAATAAAAAAGAAACATAAAATAAAAAAGGAACCAAAAAAAGAAAAAGAAAAAACAGGAAGAAAACAACCGAAACCCGAGCAAAACAGTGAAAACACTGGAAGAAAAAATCATAGAAGAAAAACAAAAAAAAAAACCGCAAGGAATAGAGAAGGAAGCGGCAGCGAACGCATGGAACGGTAAACGCTAATCCCGTACATGGGCTGGCCCAACCGATGGCTCCCTCAGCGAAAGCACAACATTCTAACGATAACGAGCGTCAAATAGGGTTTGCCTCTATAAGTGTTTCAACAAAGCGGCGGACACACCACCTCTTCAGTGCTACCGAATATTTAGGTTTCCTTTTTTGGTTTATTTTTTTGACAGATTTCTCATTTTGTTTTCAGTTAAAATTTTCCTTTTTCTCTTTTCCTTTTTTTTGAGTTTTTATTTGCTTTTCCATTTTCATTTTTACCAATTTCGTGAACTTTTCAAAGTTTTTGTGAAATTTTCAAAATTCAAAATTTTCAAAGTTTTGAGTTTTTGTTAAACCTTTTTTAAACTCCTAATTTTTTTCTCAAATTCGTGAACTTTTTTCAAATTTCCTGAACTTTTTTGAATTGCAAAATTTTTGTCATATATTTTGAGAACTTGTGTTTTGAAATTCGCAAAGTTTTACCATTTTTGTGAACTTTTGGCAAACTATGAACTTTCCAAGTCTTGAACTTTTTAAAAAGTTGTGAACTTTTCTCACGTTTGTGAACTTGTTTTAATTTTGTATGTACTTTTCTAATTTTTTTAAACTTTCTGATCTCTTTTTCATCTTTGGAAATTTTTTTTCTCAAATTCTTAAAACTATTTAAAATCCATGCACTTTTTTTGAACACGTGAATTTTTTTGAATTCATGAAAAAGTTGAATCTTGATTTTTACTAAAACAATCACACTTTTTCTCAAAAAGTCAACTGGTCAATGGTGGAACGGTCAACTTCGACCGGTCAACTGCGATCTGTCTACTGTGAACCAATCAACCAGAGAACTGGAAGAAACCATACATCACAAGCGAGCGCTAGCCTAATGGTTGTGCCAGCCCACGAGTGGAGCCGCGTGAGCATTGTGTTCGCGAAGCTGCGCACAAGGCGTCGAACAGGAGTACTCATCAAAGAGGAGCTCCCTAGAAAACAAGTTGTCTAATGTACAAGATACTCTCCAATAAGACCGTATTTTAGCCCAATTCAGTGTTGGGCTTTGAAATAACAGATAGCAGTGAATAGATGATTTGATAGATCTCTAGATTCAAAGCTATTTCTTTTGCTTCTTCTGGGAGACCGTATTTGATGCTCTTTTTATCAAATTGATGCGCACAGCCCCCCAGCCCCACCCCACCCCACTGAGCCGGCAAAATATCCGGTGGTACAATGAATATTCCCAAAAAAATAATAGTAATGCGCATGAACTCAAACCTAGGACCTCACGCTCAAGCCTAGCCACTCTGAGTTGATGAGCTTTGGTGTTTAATAGGCAGCACAGAAACATAAGAGCTATGAGCAGCAACATATTTTTAAGTTTAAATGTGATTTGTTTTTGCAAATTTCGAACGCAATTTTCTCAAATTTCTTGAATATTGTTAAAAATATATTAATAGGGACATTTTCAATTCGGAATAGTTTTTGAAATACACATTTTTAAAATTTTGAATAATTTCTGAAAATGTAAACTTATTTTGAAATCTTTTTTTGAAAAACACAAATGATTTTAGAAAATACAAACAATTTTTGGAAATGCGAACAAGATTTGAGTTTTTTGAACCCTTTTTGAATTTGTTAGTTTTTTAAATCATGAACAGATTTTGAAGACACGAACAATTTTTGAAAACATTAACATTTTTCAAATCCTAATTATTTTCTGAAAACGTGAAGTTTTTTAAAATTGGTGAACAATTTTGAAATTTTCCTCATTTCTGAAACTTGTGATATTTTTTTAAAAAAATGAACAAAGTTTGAAAATGTGAACAATTTTTTAATGTCCCCATTTTTTGAAAGAATGAACAAACTTTGAAAACATGAGTTAAAAAAGAATGTTAGAAAGAGGAAAAAGATACAGAAACAACGAAAATTGAAAAGAAATAGAAAAAACTGAAAAATAGGAAAAATTGAATAGGAAAACCAAAGGAACCAAAGCTTCAAGAATGTTCCTAAAACCAGTGGAAAAGCAAACATCAAAACCTAAAACAACGTTGGGTACACATGGGGCGGCTCATGCCAAGCTCTCGTGTGTGAATGTTCGGCTATTGGCCGCAGCATGCAACAAATAGGGAATTCTGCTGCAGCTGCTGCTCCGAGAACGAGCACGAAATTAATCGGACAAGGCGTTGATTATTTGCACTTGTAATTTCATAGTTTCTCGAAATAGGCTTTCCTCTTGCTTTAACGGTAAAGCACAAACCAAAGTAAACGTCCAAATTATATAAGTTAATGATAAAGCCCTGTTACACAATAGATCCCAGGATAATCAGACAACCTAACCGCACTAAGTAAGTGGTTGAAAGAGAACACTGGTAAGCTATAATACAACACCTTGATAGACCCTAGGACACCTAACCCCCACGACAATGCCCTCGGGAGGGGAACGGCACTACGCTACGCGTCGCAGCTGCCGAGACCGATAGGGCCAAAGGTCTTCACCCAGAATCCTGTCACGAGGAGAATAACCGCGATGACGTCTTCAAGAGAAGAGAGGCACCAAACTTCACCTTCATTGGCGCCAAAGCGGGAAGCTTTTGCTTGACCACTCATACGAGCTACCACGATGAGCACAAACTGGCAGTTCCAGATCTGGGCCCATGATAGAGAGCGAGCTTGAACCACCTGCCGCTAAACCCCTCGCCGCCCAGACGACCAAGAAGCATAGCCACCATCGCCGCCATGATGTCGGCCGGAGAGCCAAACATGTGGACCTCCATCCATGACCGCCATACTGACATCCATGCCCCTAGACACCGCCAACCGTCCACGTCACAACCTTCCAATGCTAGTAGGAGGAGTGGAAGGCACCTCCTTCCAATCCTAACCAACATTACCACATGGTCTAGGTTTCCGCCTACACCAACCTCCCTAGTCTGTCCTAGTGGTCCGAGAGAGATACAACCTAGTGACCGCCGATGGACACCACACAAGCAAGCTCGAACGCCGCCATGCCCGTGGGCATTAGAGTCGATCTGTCTAACAACACAACGGTGACCGAAGTTCCCAACTCAGACCGATGCCACCAACAAACAATAGGCAAGAAGAGCTCAACATGAAGGTAACCAATGCAGACCAAGTCGCCCTCCTATACCTGCACACTGCAAGAGAGTTGCAGCTCTTCAACCAGAGTAGATTTTTTGATAAAGGATATATTTTATTATTTTAAAATGGAGCATCAAGAGGATGCAGGTGAGTGACAACATGCCTCTGTTAAGCTATATGATGCACATAGCCAACACCAACACACACAAAAAATCACACCGACAGCAAAATCAAACAAGGTCGAAGCTATGTCTTGATGGGGTAATTGGAAAAAAACTATGAAGCAACAGAAACAATGACCAACAATCTACAATATCAACCATACCCGCACCAACCATCTTTTGACATCACCAGAATAATGAGAAGAATTCTCCATCGGCAACACCTATAGGAAGGGGATGGTGCTCAAGGGCCACCGTCGCCGCATTGAACCAGCGAAGATCAGATCATAGTTTACACCATCAATAACAAGCCCAAGCAAATTCAAGCATTGCCTTCAACAAGGAAACGACATAAGAAACACCATCATTGCCAAATTTAACAAATAAGGGTCAGACCTCGTGTGTGCACCCCGAAGCTCGAGACTAATGCTTGAGAAGAACCACCAAATCAAAGTCGTCATGACCACGCCTTTATGTAATATCACCAACTACATGCATAGCATTGTCTGGACGCAAGAGGCCATGCTAGTTAAGACCATGCTCGCACAAGTAGACAGTCATGCCGCGACAAGAATTAGTTGCCACCAACAACATTGGTCCATGCATCACTTGTGCGCCCGAGTAGAGAATTTTCATATCAGAAAGAAAAATCCATACGTTGTTGTCCGCATACCTGCAGATGCAAATCGTTGCTACCGGCGTCTCACCAACAGAGACTGTCGACCCGGTCAAAAAAATCCTCCGCTGATGCTGTAGACCCATGTTCTTTGCCTTAAGTCACCATCCACAGATCGCACCTCCGGAGCAACAACACAAAACGGAAGATCATATCTCATGCACGCTACCCCAAAGTGTAGTGGTGACGAATCTGAGTACCATGCCCGCGGATGGCGCCGCACACCACTATCCGAGTATCATTGCACCGTCATATCTAGGCAACGCCCTCATCCATCCATCGCCGCAACATCTTTCATGCACCCTTGACGTAGCTCAAGAACACCACACCGCTGGTAGCCGTAGCTCATGCCCCACCAGTGGACGCTGCGTTCAACCACCTATCACCGGAGCCCCAACAGCCCTACGCGCGCCGATGTGCCTCTCGAATCCAGAACCCAGCGAAGGCGCAAGCCGCCGCCCAAAGGAGCCCCTCTGCTACCATCAGCCACGCGGGCTTTGGTCAGCGGCGATGCAGCAAGAATAGGAGGGAGGAAAGGCGGCGGGGCTAGTGTTTGTTGTTGGCGATAGCCAAATCGCTAGATCTAGGCGAAGCGAGGTTGCTTTTCTATTCCGGTCTCTGCGTAGTGTGTGACCAACCAAAAGTAGATGTATCCAAACTGAAGTGATGTTTTTTACATGAAAACTGAAGCAATTGGACCAGGTAATTCTAGAGGTTGTAAAGAATCGCTTTCCCTTTTCCCCTTCTTTCCATGATGATGGAAATCCAATGGTTGCATCTCACAATTTTCCATTCCAACCTCTCACGGACATGCATCAGCTCGACTGTTGGTTCCTTTCTGTCTGCCCTAATCTTGTTTCTAGCCAGAATTACACTTGCACACACGTCATGCATGTATGACTCCTTTCTCAAGTTGTTCTCTTCATCCACATTATATTTTCAAGGAATTACAATTCTCTTAGGGATACTATAGCATAGAGGAGAAATTAGTTAATGTCTGAAAAAAATAGGACCCTAATCCCTGGCAATAGTTCGCTGGGGGAGGGGGACCTCCTATATGGCGACATACACGACGGATTCTAGTGGAGCGTGCACCCCCTCCACAGCGTGCAATCATGGGCTGGCTGATGTGCAGGGCGGGAAATCCCTTTCTTTTACTATTTTTTTCTTTTTTCCATTTTCCGTTTTTCCTTTCTAAAATGATTCATGAACTCAAAAAATGTTCACAATTTAAAAACTGTTCGGGAAATGATAAGAGCTCGCGGATTGAAAAAATGTTCGTGATATCAAAACAAATGTTGATTACACATAAAGTTTCCACAATTTTAAACTATGTTAATGATTTTTTTAAATGATCATATTTTTTTGAAAATTGTCCAAATATTCAAAAAATGTTCTGGAATTTCAAATTTTGTTCCCAAATTTCAAGGAATATTCACAAAATTCAAAAAATGCTTGCTGATTCAGAAACTAATCACGAACTAACAAAATCATCAAAAAAAGTTGCTCCTAAATTTTAGAAAATGTTCACCATTCAAAATTTTGTTCATGAGTTCCAAAAAATGTACAGTTGTTCAAAAAATATTCGTGATTTCGAAAAATGCTTATAATTTAAAAAATGCGAACGAATTTGTGAAAAATGTAGAAAATTTATAAAATGGTTATGATTTCAAAAAAATGTTCATGAATTTGAAAAACAATGTTCATGATTTCGAGTAATTGTTCACGAATTTTAGAGATGAATTGAAAAAAAATGAAGACTGAAAAAAAAGAAAACAAAATAGAATGGGAAAAACAATTTTTTTGAAAAAATAGAATAAAAGAAAGAAAAGGAATAAAAACGATAAAAAACAAAATCCGGAAAATGGGCCGGCTCATACAAAAACTAACTCGTGCGGGGGGGGGGGGGGGGGGGGGTACGCGCTAGGTCACTTCTTGGCGACCTACGCGCAGAATAGGAGATCGAGGGGGGGGGGGGGGGGGTGCCTGCAGGGATAATTTTTCGCCGTTCGCTGTGGTGGGATGTCCTCCAACTATTCGTTCAATCTGATAACATTTATTTTTGTAAAGAATGCAATAAACAAAAAATGACCCTATTTGCCATTATGTGAATTATAAAAAATGCGATGGTACTTTATAAAACTAGTGTTAATCTAATTTATAAATTTACAATGAGTATGACCAAAAGAAAAAAGGTCATGTGATCTAGACAATAAAATTGCCTTGCTAAAATTTAAAAACTGCCATCCTCTTTATAATTTTTTATCTCACTAAGCCCCATATTAGATTCTATATTTTGATTTCCAAAAGCATAAAAAAGTTACATACAGGAATTTCCATAATAAAAAAAATAAAAATTGTCATGCCACAATAAATAAAAATGCCATCCTCTTAATAATAAAATGCCATCCTCTTAAAAATAAAAATACCATATTATTGACTATTAAAATGCCATGCTCTTAATAATAAATTGTTACCCTCTTATTAATAAAATGCCATGTTATTAATTGTTGAAACTCCATGCTCTTAATAATAAAACTGCCATCCTCGTATTGTAAAAATGCTATGTTATTAATTATTAAAATGCCATGCTCTTAATAATAATGAAAATGCCATGTGAGAAAGTAAAAATGCCATGTTATTAATTATTAAAATGCCATGCTCTTAATATTGAAAATGTAATATGAGAAAGTAAAAATACCATGTTTTGGAAGACAAAAAAGTGACATGGTTTTAATAGAAAAGAATTTGCCATGCTACCTATACTAAAAATGCACATGGCAAGTTTAGGAAAAATCCCGTCTACAAAATAGGGATTTTTGTTCTTTCAAAAATGAAAATAAATTGCAATATTTGGATTTTTTAAAATAAAAAAACGAATTTAACCAACCTTCAAAGTATATATAGCAACTTCTACTACAATGTTCACAAGACAGCTTCGGCACAAGTGGTAAACTCCCTGTCATTGCTTAAGGAGGTCATCGGGAACCCTGATGTGACACCATCCTTGCACCGTGAATCGTGCGAGAAGATCGGATGGCTGCCGATGCGTTCGCTGGGAAATGCCAGATATCTAGCGTTCATCATATAGCATTTCCAAAAAAATCACTTAGCGTAGCTAAGCAGTAAGATGAAGGCGTCCACCTAGCCCTCTGTAGCAAAACATCAGGTAGAGGTATCTACTTGCGGTGTCCAAGTTAAGCTACACCGCAGGGACTCTCTACATGCCCTTGAGATCCCCGTTTTCCTCATGCCAACTTGTGCTTCCTCTTGCCGTGGAACAATCAACAAGCAATGCAGATCTTCCCACATCTCCTTCCGTGATAGTATTATTACTCAATATACTGCAGCAACCACTGGCATCTCCTGCAAGACTTTGTAGTACAAAAGTTGACAGAAGAATTTTCTTGTTGCATGCAGCTAGGGCTAGAAGTATATACTGCATTGCCCAGCTTGCTGGATGCGTGAATGCTGCAAAGAATCGAATTAAATTGCATTGGCCAATTGCTAGGGTGAACGGGGAGGCCTTTTGAGTGTTGTGGCCGTGGCATCTAAAGCTGAAAGGGATAGGAAACAAACTTGCATGTGAACGGGTTGGACTAGTACAATTGATACCTCCTCTCAGTGCCACCTATCCATCTGGTTTCGCTTTCGTCCCAGTTGTCGACTTCCGTGCCGCTGCCATCGTCGTTGATCGGGAACAGTGGGTTGGTGATCGGGAACAGTGGGTTGGTGGTCGGCGACCTTGGAATCGTGCCTTTGGGATGGCACAGTTTCAAGATCTCAGAGACCAGGTTCAGATTGCATGGAACATTACCATTTTGACTGAATCGTAGGCACTATGAGCCAGCATAAGTTTAGATCTCATAGCTCAATTGCCCCATGTTGTGTAGCTTGAGAGTGCTACAAAATTATGCAGAATGTGGCAAGACTTTTCCAGGATTTGCAATCAGGTCTTTTAATAGATTTGGTTGACCTGAAGATACATTCCATAACGGAACATCAAGTTCTGGCGTAAATTACCATGTAGTTCACGTGGTTTGATCTGAACATCTATGTGTCGTTCACACGGCTGATTCCACTCGAAACGTCAACCGCCTCCTTGGAGCGACACATGCCACGTACTTCCCTGGACCCGCTAGCCCACCGTCCTTCTAGAGAAAAATCACGTCGCCCTTATCCTCTTCCTCAGGCCACTCAAACCCAACGTCCCATGGCACACTCTCTCTTTCTTCCAATCCTTCATGAACCGACCGTTATTTCTTATTTGTCCCGTCCCGCTCCGCCATCTACGGCCCCGGAAGGGGCTACCACCTGCAAGCCGATCAATGCCGCTGCAGGACGTGACCACTTACCACGGTGCAACAAAGAGGGCAAGGCCAATGATTTTGTCGCCACCGGCGGGCAACGGTCATTGCTGCGAGGGCTGGAAGAGGTGAGGTAAGTGCCGCAATGAGCTGCCGCTGGCGCCCAAGAGCGGTTCCCTTCGAGACGATGAGTCGGCAAGCAAGTTACTAACTGCTCCTGCTTGCAAGTCGCCGTTGCCACCGCAACATGGGTCATGTTGCAATCCCCCTAGCGCAACATAGCTCATGTTGCAAATTCGTCCAAAGCAAGCACAACATAGGATCATGTTGCAACTCTTGAGCACAACATGGCCCATGCATGTTGTACACCGAGCCATCCGGTTTCATGGGTGAAAGTGCAACTATTTCAGGGTGGTTTTGGTAATTCCTAACAACATATATCTCATTGAGCTAATGCTACTTCAAGATAAATATTTCAAGAAAGCTCAATGATTGGCATGGCATGGATGAGAAAAGTGGATCCCTCAAAATGCTAAGGACAAAATAGTGGTTCAAGCTCAAAGCACAAGAAGCACAAGACTCTGCCTTTTCTATTTTAGTGATCCAAGATCATATTGAGTCTATAGGAAAAGCCAATACTATCAAGGAGGGATGAGGAGTTGCTTAATGGTTTTCTTACTTAAAATGCTTAGTGATATGCTCCAAAGCCCTCAACTACTTTCTCATATCCACATATGACCCAAACCAAAAGTTCAACTCGGCCCCACCGATTCTTCCTATCCGGCGCCACCGAGTTCAGATGTCATAGCCACTGCCACAAACCCTAGTCAAATCGGTCTCATCGACAGGGATCTCGGTCTCACCGAGATGGGGTTGTAATCTCTCTGTTTCCATTTGTAACGTTTCGGTCAAACCGAGATGAGCGATCGGTCCCACCGAGATTACAATGCAAACTCTCTGTTTCCTTTTCGTAACGTTTCAGTCTTATCGAGATGAGCGAATCGGTCCCACCGAGTTTGCCTGACCAACCCTCTGTGTGTCCATTACCAAAATCGGTCTCACCGAGTTTGTGTAATCGGTCTCACCGAGATTACGTTATGCCCTAACCCTAACCATATCGGTCCTACTGAGTTGCATGTCGGTCCCACCAAAAATCCTAACGGTCACATGATTTGCTAAATCGGTCCGACCGAGTTTCTCAATTCGGTCCCACTGAGATTGGTAAGTTGTGTGTAACGGTTAGATTTTGTGTGGAGGCTATATATACCCCTCCACCCACTCTTCATTCATGGAGAGAGCCATCAGAACATGCCTACACTTCCAACATATATTTTGTGAGAGAGAACCACCTACACTTGTGTTGAGACCAAGATATTCCATTCCTACCATATGAATCTTGATCTCTAGCCTTCCCCAAGTTGCTTTCCACTCAAATCTTTTTCCACCAAATCCAAATCCTGTGAGAGAGAGTTGAGTGTTGGGGAGACTATCATTTGAAGCAGAAGAGCAAGGAGTTCATCATCAACACACCATTTTTTACTTCTTGGAGAGTGGTGTCTCCTAGATTGGCTAGGTGTCACTTGGGAGCCTCCAACAAGATTGTGGAGTTGAACCAAGGAGTTTGTAAGGGCAAGGAGATCGCCTACTTCGTGAAGATCTACCCCTAGTGAGGCAAGTCCTTCGTGGGCGACGACCATGGTGGGATAGTCAAGGTTGCTTCTTCGTGGACCCTTCACGGGTGGAGTCCTCCGTGGACTCGGGCAGCCGTTACCCTTTGTGGGTTGAAGTCTCCATCAACGTGGATGTACGATAGCACCACCTATCGGAACCACGATAAAAACATCCGTGTCTCCTATTGTGTTTGCACTCTCCAAACCCTTCCCTTTACATTCTTGCAAGTTGCATGCTTTACTTTCCGCTGCTCATATACTCTTTGCATGCTTGCTTGAATTGTGTTAAGATTGCTTGAACCGTGCTAAGTTGCTAAAATCTGCCAAGAACTGAAATTGGGAAAAGAATAGACTTTTATTTGGTCAAGTAGTCTGATCACCCCCTCCCTCTAGACATACGTTCGATCCTACAAGTGGTATCAGAGCTTTGGTCTCCATTTGCCTTGATCTCCATAGCTATTGGTGGTCATAGCCTTGGTTTCACAACCTAGGAGAGTATGGCATCTAGCAAGGGAAATTACCACCATGGAGGTCCTTACTTTGATGGTACTAATTTTGCTAGTTGGAAGCATAAGATGAAAATGCATATTCTTGGACATAACCCCGCCATTTAGGATATTGTGTGTATTGGCTTGCAAGGTGAATTCTTTGATGGGAGAGAACCGAACCGTGAAGCTACCGCGAAAGAGTTGAAGATGCTGCAATACAACGCTCAAGCTTGTGATATCCTCTTCAACAGATTGTGCCCCGAAGAATTCAAAAAAATCACCCGTCTTGAGAATGCAAAGGAAATTTGGGATACTTTGATTGATATGCATGAAGGTACCGACTCCGTCAAGGAATCCAAGTTGGATGTGCTTCAAAATCAGCTTGACAAGTTCAAAATGAAGGATGGTGAAGGTGTCGCTGAAATGTACTCTAGGATTGCTCTTATCACAAATGAGATTGCCGGCTTAGGAAGTGAAGAGATGACCGACAAATTCATCATCAAGAAGATCCTAAGAGCTTTGGACGGAAAATATGATACCGTGTGCACATTGATCCAAATGATGCCAAATTACAAAGATCTCAAGCCAACGGAAGTCATTGGAAAAATTGTTGCTCATGATATGTTAATCAAGGATAAGGAGGAGCTCCACAACAAGTCAAGTGGTTCTTACAAAGCCTCATGTGAAGCTCCCGCATCATCAAGTGAGAAACAAACCTTCAATGAAGAATCGAGCCTAATGGTGAAGAACTTCAACAAGTTCTACAAGAGCAGAAGCAAGGAAAGAAGTTCCAAGTCAAGGTCCTACAATGACAAAAGATATTCTAGTCGTGAACGTAATTGCTATAATTGTGGAAGACCCGGACACTATTCCAATGAGTGTATGGCACCCTACAAAAGAAGGGAAGATTCTCCAAAAGGAAGAAGTAGAAGAGAAGAATCACCATCAAGAGAGAGGAGTAGAGATGATCGTTATGAATGAAGAACATCCTGGAGAAGCAAGGATTCAGAAAGGAAGGACAAGTCATCAAGGAGCTACACAAAACGAAGACATCAAGCTCATGTTGGTGAATGGGTATCCGGCTCCAACTCCGACAATCACTCCGAGAGAAGCTATCACTTCGACTCCGAATATACTCAAGATGAAGGTGTTGCCGGTCTAGCACTTGTGTCAACCAACTCCTACGACATATTTGATTCACCAAATGAAGGACTTGGAAGATGCTTCATGGCTAAAGGCCCAAAGGTATCACACCCCGAGTATGTTGATTTCAATAGTGATGAAGATGACTTGTTAGGTGATGATGATTTACTTGTTGACAACTCTAGTGATGAATACTATGATGAAACGTCAATTAATCATGCTAATCAAGATAAAACGAATGACAATGATAAGGAGAAGATTGAGCACCTAACTAACGAACTAAACACTCTTAAGTTAGCTCATGAAACTATCTTAGAAGATCATCGAGAACTTTTAAGGACTCATGAGAAGTTACGTTTCGAAAAGCTCAACCTTGAGCAAGAGCATGAGTTCTTAAAGGCAATCAATGATGATATTTGTAAGAAAAGTTCTTCTTATATTGCCAAGCGTTTAGTCTTATCCACTTACATGCCTCAAGTCAAGTCTAGTAACAAGAACAAGAAAGATTCTTCCTCTAGTAGTAACAATAATCATGCTAAATTCAATGTTGTTGCTTCTAGTAGTTCTCTTGATTCCACTAATGATTCTCTTAGCCAAGTTACACTTGAGAAAGAAAATAGCTTATTGAAGGGAATTATAGAGAAAGGTGTTTACAAGAGTCTTGCCAGGAGTAAGCAATTCGAGGAAATTGTATGCAAGCAAGGAAGGCACCGGAAGAACCAAGGTGTTGGTTTTGAACGAAAGTTCAATGCCAATGGAGTTGAGTGAGAAGAGGATCAATACCCCAAGACAAAGTTTGTTCCTCAACAAGAGAAGTATGATCCTACTTCCTTCAAAGGGACACAAGCTCAATATGATCTTCCACCACAAGACCACAAGCAAAAAGGCAAGGACAAGTTTCAAGAGGAGATTGATGCATTTGAAGAAGATCCTAAGGCCTTGGTCAAGTGGGTTCCCAAGACTATGTTCTACTTCATCGAGTACAACTACAACTCCAAGGATTCCCATCAAGATGATGTGGATCCCGAAGAAGAAGAACTAGAGAGTTCTTGAGGGTGACTCTGCAAACGTACTTCACTCTTATCATGTTGGCAAGGACAAGTGAAATCAACTTCCACATCTTGCACTAGTTCAAGGAGTCACAAACCCTCTTGTTGGTAAGACAAGGGACAAGGTAACCTAATGCTTTTATGGACATCATCTTGTGTGTGCATCACTCTATGTCTATGGATATCCTTGTTTGTTCCTTGTGGGACTAACCCATGTAGGTATTGAAAGTGCAACTCACTCCAAAGGATTGCTCCAAATGATCTACATCAACATTGAGCATCCACATCTTCAACACCTACATGAAGTCATCATCGACAAAACCCAAGGTTAGTTCATCCCTCTTATGGGGGATCTCACATCTAGGGGGAGCTTTACTCTAAGAATTGAGCTAAAGCAACTCTAATGGTGTGAACACAAAAATGCTTTATGTAAAAGTGGTAACCCCATTGTGCTTAAATGATGAGTATGACCTATGATCAAATGATTCTCATTTGACTCCTAAGTCAATATACTCATATAGATGACCTAGTCATCGCCAATTGCTTGATAGATGCTAGAATGGCTGTGCATGCTTTGCCACATATTTCCTTTGTCATTTTATTGTGTGAGCATGCTGGTTGCATATTTTACTCATTCGAGGACGTCCACTTGGAGTTTTGATTGTTTGGTTTCTTTTCTTTTGCCAAGTGGATGGACAAGAATGCCTAAGAACCTTCTCTAGCTATCTATGCTTTTCTTGTCTCAAACTCTATTCATGCTACATAACAAAGTTTGATCAAGTCAGATTCGAACCACTCTGTGTGAGGAGCACTCGGAGTCCCCGATTCGTCATAGACTTAAACTTCCAAAACCGCTTGGTGCATTTCGGTCTTACCGATCCATCCATTTCGGTCACACCGAGATCACTAAGTTGATCTAGGTTTTCAATCTCGGTGCAACCGATTTGAACTTTTCGATCACACCGAGTTGCAGTAACTGCTTGCAGTTATGCATCTCGGTGCCACCGAGTTGTTCCACTCGGGCACACCGACAGGGTCAGGCTATATATACCCCCGGGCCAAAATTTGGAATTTTTTCCGAACCTCTTCGCCTGCGCACTACCTGCTCTGCCTCCTCGGGTCTCTGGATCGTCCTCCTCGTCACCAGCAACCTCCAGCCTCCGTCAACGGGATTCAACTCCGCCGTTGCCACCGTAGCAAATCCATCACCGAACTAGGGTATGGATTTGAAACCTTGTGCTATTCCTCACTCCGATTCCTACACATTGTACTGCCATGTATCTTGCCACAATTGAGATCTCCCTATCCAGCGAAAACACTCCGTAGATTAGTTTTGGATTGAAAATTTAGGGTTAGGTTTCCACCAAACTCATCTCGGACCGACCGAGTTGTAGAAATCGGTCCCATCGATTTGGCTCAGGCCAGTGCACACGTGATTCTCGGTCTGACCGAGAATTGCAAATTGGTGTGACCGAGTTTAGGACTTTGTGAAACCCTAGCAGTCTCGGTGCCGCCGAACTGTGACTCGATCTGACCGAGTTCACTAGTTTAGGTTCCAAAAGCTACTTCGGTATCACCGAGTTTACAAATCGGTAGCTCAGAAATGCTTTCCGTGGAAAACTAAAACTAAGTTTTTGACTCAATCCTTTTGCAAAAACCCGTGTACTTTGTGATGCTCATCCACTCTACCTCATCTATTTCTATTCACAGGGTCTGCTGTCAGAGTTTGCGTCATGTCAGATCAGAGTGAAAGTCAGAACAAGTCTGAGGAGCAAGTTCAGATGATTGAGGGGCACTAGTCCCTCTAGCAGCTATGATGATGGCAGCATGAGCACACCCAGCAACTTGCCAAAGGCAGCTGATGTCTACTACACAACCTTCTTCTTGTAGACGTTGTTGGGCCTGCAAGTGTACAAGTTTGTAGGACTATAGCAAATTTCCCTCAAGTGGATGACCTAAGGTTTATCAATCTGTAGGAGGCGTAGGATGAAGATGGTCTCTCTCAAGCAACCCTGCAACCAAATAACAAAGAGTCTCTTGTGTCCCCAACACACCCAATACAATGGTAAATTGTATAGGTGCACTAGTTCGGCGAAGAGATGGTGATACAAGTGCAAAATAGATAGTAGAAATAGGTATTTGTAATCTGAAATTATAAAAACAGCAAGGTAACTAATGATAAATGTGAGTGTAAACGGTATTGCAATGATAGGAAACAAGGCAAAGGGTTCATACTTTCACTAGTGCAAGTTCTCTCAACAATAATAACATAGATAGATCATATAACTGTAGCGACCAGACCTCAAACAGTCTGATCTCTGTGCTCAGTGTCATCCCTGGATCAGTCTGACACCACACAGTACTTGGAGGATTTATAACAGAGTAGCAATCACACACTTATTACATCGAATGTCTCAAAAGAGAACTTATTGAAATAAATATGGCTTAAGGCCATCTAAAATACGATAACAGCGGAAGGCTTGGAAGATAAGCGAGTCCATCAACTCCGACGGCATCACTGAGTATAGAACCACGACCTAAAAACATCTTACTCGTCGTCTGAAAAGTCTGCAACATGAAATGTTGCAGCCCGAAAACGGGTCAGCACATGGAATATGCTGGCAATGTAACACATAGAGAATAACAATGGAATAAGCTATACTACATGCATATATGGCTGGTGGAAAACTCTATGGTTACAATTTTGCGTAAAGCCAATTTTCCCTACTGCAAAGGAATATATTTATTTAACTATCATGGTGGTTGTTAAACATTGAGAATGGTTGATCGCATTCTCAATCCCAATTAAAAAGTACTCATTAACATCCCAACAATATTAATTTAGAAGTAACATGATGAGATTCACATGATATCCAAGTACTAGATACTCAAGATGTTCATAACCGGGGACACGGCTAACCATGATTAGTTTATACACTGTGCAGAGGTTTGCACACTTTTCCCCACATGACTCGATCTCCTCCGTTTGGTTTCTCGCACTACATGGTGTTTGAGAAACGGATGACCGAGACATAGTCTTTCAGAAGCGCTTGCACCTTACGTATAGGGTAGACCGTACCAACCTACATCCCCTACATCTGCTAGTCTACCCTGTAAGAGTTCGCACAACTTAGTCAACTATGCTAGATCCCATAATAGCATGTGGCTGCACA
This sequence comes from Triticum timopheevii, assembly GCA_963921465.1. Lineage (NCBI taxonomy): Eukaryota > Viridiplantae > Streptophyta > Magnoliopsida > Poales > Poaceae > Triticum > Triticum timopheevii. The sequence continues at coordinate 96,126,030 of OY997262.1, read as the reverse complement.
TGGAAGTTTCTAGCATGAATAATCTTATGATCCCTTTGAGCCTGGGTGGCGGTCCGAAGAAAAACAGGCAAGTCCTGATAGAAACCAGGTGCCTCAATCGACCCAGATGTGTGCTTAAGTTGCCACCTTAAATAAACCATTAAATTAACAACTCACATCTGTCATGGATACACTCACCCAATCCATGTCTACTAGCATAGCATGGCATAATAAGCAAACGTAGAAGTAACTCCCAAAGGTTCGATAATAAAACAGGTAATAGGTACTACCTCATCTACTTCCCTTAACCCACAATTTAATTAGATCCTAATCATGCAATGTTTGAGGATTGATCTAATGCATAAAACTGGGTAGTAGAAAAGGTATGATCAAAGTGTTACTTGCCTTGCTGATGATCCGTGAAACCTAGAGACTCGAAGTAACAGGCGGCGCACTCCGGGTATTCTATCACAGACAAACAAACAAGCATACAATAAGTACTCATCTAATACACAGGTAAAACTCGAATAAAAGATCTAACCAGATAGTTCAACTTAAGAACTCCGGTTTGCAAAAAGAATCAAATCAAACAAAGCAACAAAAGTCAAACGACGAAAGAAAACAACTTCATTTTACTAATCTGGATCTAAGTCAAATTTTACAGAAGCAAAAACTTGTTTAGGTTGATTATTCGGAAAGAGGGTTTCGAGATGAAACTCCAGGCGCTTGAATCGCCTGATTCCGATAAACGAGCGAAAAGTTGTACTAAAACGAAAATCGGATCAGGAATCGCGATCAGAAAAATCGCGGATTAAATCCGAGAAAAAGAAAATGTCGAACGGGTTAATGAATGAACGTTCGTTAACTAAACTAATCTGACGAACACGTTCGTTAAAATGAACGAATGAGCGAATGCTCGCTAATTAACCAAACCAAAAAAAACCGATCTAACGAAAAACCGAAAAAAACCCGAAGAAAAACCGCTCGGTTTTTTTATAAAAAAAATGGCGGCACGCGGATCGGGGCGACGGCGAACGTCGGGCGGCGGGTCAGCGAGTCGGCGGCGGCGGCTCCGGCGAAGTCGGCGGCGGCGGCGAAGTCCGGCGACTCCGGCGGCGGGCGGCGGCGGCGGCGGCTGGCGGCTAGGGTTAGGGTTTTGGGCGCGGGTGGCGGCTAGGCTGGCGGCGGCGACTTGGGCCTGGGGCGGGGCGGTTGACGGGCCTGGGGGCGCCGGGGGTGGCGCTTATATAGTGCGCCCCCGAGCGGAGTCCCGCTCGGGCACGGCCGAGAGGCGGTTCGCGTTTTTTTTAAATAATTCCTCACAGAAGAAAAATAAAAGGAAATACTAAACGGACTCCAAAAATCCCGAAATAAATTTTCCCCGGCTTAGAAAATCAAGCCGGACAAGATGAACATTTATTTGGGGCCTAAATGCAATTTTGAAAAACATGCATTTTCCTAAATTCAAATAAAAGGCGAAAAACTCCAAAATAAATCTTACTTGATTTTTTTATTAAATCTTCATTATTTCTTTATTTTTGGGAAAGTCATTTTTTTCCCTCTCTGAATTTTTGGTAGTAGAAATAATTGAAGATAAAATAAATAAAATCAATGATCCTATTTTCAAAATTTGAGAAAACTCAAATATGAAAATAACGAAATCCCCAACTCTCTCCGTGGGTCCTTGAGTTGCGTAGAATTTCTAGGATCAAGCCAACAATGCAACAAAATTTGATATGCAATGATGATCTATGTATAACATTCCAAATTGAAAATTTGGGATGTTACAATAACAATCCCTCAACATGCAACAAAGAGTCACTCCAAAGCCACTAATAGCGGAGAACAAACGTAGAGATTATGGTAGGGTACGAAACCACCTCAAAGCTATTCTTTCGGATCAATCTATAAAAGAGTTCATACTAGAATAACACCTTAAGACACAAATCAACCAAAACCCTAATGTCACCTAGATACTCCATTGTCACCTCAAGTATCCGTAGGCATGATTATACGATATGCGTCACACAATCTCAAATTCATCCAACCAACATAAAAGTACTTCAAAGAGTGCCCCAAAGTTTCTACCAAAGAGTCAAGAACGTGTGCCAACCCCTATGCATAGGTTCATGGGCGGAACCCGCAAGTTGGTCACCAAAACATACATCAAGAGGCACGTGATATCCCATTGTCACCACAGATAAACACGGCAAGACATACATCAAGTGTTCTCATAAAAGACTCAATCCGATAAGATAACTTCAAAGGGGAAACTCAATTCATCACAAGAGAGTAGAGGGGGAGAAACATCATAAGATCCAACTACAATAGCAAAGCTCGGGATACATCAAGATCGTGACATAGAGGGAACACGAGAGAGAACACGAGAGAGAGAGAGAGATCAAACACATAGCTACTGGTACATACCCTCAGCCCCGAGGGTGAACTACTCCCTCCTCGTCATGGAGAGCGCCGGGATGATGAAGATGGCCACCGGTGATGGATTCCCCCTCCGGTAGGGTGCCGGAACGGGCTCCCGAGAGGTTTTTGGTGGCTACAGAGGCTTGCAGCGGCGGAACTCCCGATCTATCTTGATTTCTGATGGTTTTAGGTTACGTAGGGTTATATAGGCGAAAGAAGTCAGTCGGGGGGGGGGGTGCTCGAGGGCCCACGAGACAGGGGGTGCACCCTATAGGGGTGGCGCCCTCCTATCTCGTGGCTGCCTCGAGGATCTTCTGACGTGAACTCCAAGTCTCCAGGATCATATTCTTCCAAAAAATCACGCTGCCGAAGGTTTCATTCCGTTTGGACTCCGTTTGATATTCCTTTTCTTCGAAATACTGAAATAGAGAATAAAACAGCAATATGGGCTGGGCCTTCGCTTAGTAGGTTAGTCCCAAAAATGATATAAATGTGTAAAATAAAGCCCATAAACATCAAAAAGGGGTAATATAATAGCATGGAACAATAAAAAATTATAGATACGTTGGAGACGTATCAGCAGCCAGCAGGGCCAGAAAGAAGAAGACCTCAGATTCTGAGGATGAGGACTATGTGGCTGTTGAGGATGAAGCCACCTCAAAGAAGAAAGTGCTGAAGAAGGAATATGGCACAGCTGCCACCACTAAGCCAGGAATGAAGATAAAGGTTCCTGCCAAGAGAGTTCCTATGTCAAAGGCCAGAGCATCCACTCAAGAAACTTTGGGATCTGAACCCAAAGAACCAGTTGCGGCTGAAAAGAAAAGGAAAGAAAGGGTCAAGAAGAACATGGCCAGAGTTATTGGAAAGCCCTCAATGATGGAAGATGAAGAAGAAGAGGTTGCTGCACCAACACCTAAAGCTCAAAAGCTGATGGGAGATGCTATAAGGTCAGGGGCTGCTCCATCTAAGCCCAAAGATGCTCCCAAAGCGTCTGCTCCAAAACCCAAGTCTGCACCCAAGAGGAACACCAGGAGTATTCCAGCTGCAGAGAAGAACAAGGCCCCAGTGCCTCAAGCTGCTGAAGAAGAAGATGAAGACTCACTTGTATTGAGAAAGCTGAAGCCCAAGATCCCATATCATAATGATGCTCACCCAGATGCAGAAGACATGAAGCTCAGGAAGGATGCAGGTCTGAGACAGTGGAGATTGACTGACCCCTATGCAGTCAGGAGAAGAACTGCTGCGGACTACAGGTTCCATACTAAGGAACAACAGGATTTCTATGAGACAGTGCTGCTTGACAAGAAGCCCATAGACTGTGACATGAGATGGGTTGATTGAGAGTACATCAGGAAGAATGAAGATCATTATCCAAGCGTTTATGACAGTTTCAAGTCTTGTGGAGTAGTAGACTTTGTTGGGCAAAAGCTCACAAAGTGGAATGATGAGCTCATTATGCAGTTCTACTCCACAACTCATTTCTACCCAGATGGGAGGATAGTCTGGATGTCTGAGGGTACCAGGTACCAGGCAACAGTTGAGGAATGGTCTGAATTAATCAATGCTCCAAAGGAGAATGAGGATGACTTGGATGTCTATGCCAAGAAGAAGAAAGATCACAACTCCATGGCTCACATGTATAGAGAGATCCCAGATGCTGCACTTGAGACACACAAGCTTGGATCTGTACACTATCTATTGTCAGGACTGCCCACTATCAACTGGATTTTAAGGCATACTTTGCTGCCCAAGTCAGGTGATCACAAGATGATCAGAGGCCATGCAATTAATTTGCTTCACACATTTGATGTGCCTCAGAAGTTCAACGTCATGAGCCTGATTGTGGAATCAATCAAAAGGAATGCTGTTGATCAGAAGAGGAGTTGTGGGTATGCCCCACAGATTCAGGAGCTTATAAACTCCAAGATGGGAACTGGCACATATCTCTTGGACAAGGAACACTTGCCCATCTACCCTCATTTTGAGGACAACACTGTTGTGATGGATGAGAATGAACCATCTTCTGTGCAAGCACAAGAGAAGAACGAGAAGGCAAGGGCTGAGAAGGCTGCTAAGATGCCAACTGCTGAAGAGGCATCTCAAATTTTCCTAAAGAGCAAGCAAGATCAGCTTGGCTACTTGATTGCCTCCACTCTGAGGATTGAGAAGGGCTTGGCCACCTTGACTCAAAACCAGGAGAGCTTGGAGAGAATCATAGAGCAGAAGTTCTATGCTCTTAATGTTAAAGTGACCGAGATCCAAACTGCAGTTGAGCAACTTTAGGAGGATGTGGAGGAGAAGAAGGGCAAGTCAACTACTGATGCTTTTGCTAGAGTGCCCAGAGGACAGATATCTGCTGCAGTGTCTGTTCCAGACACCAGAGCTACATCATCTGCACCAGCTACAACTTCAGTGCATCCAGCTCCAGCACCCTCTCCACCAGCTCCAGCTACATCAACAGAAGTCTTCGTCCAAGGAGCCATCTCTACACCATCACATGAAGACCAAGCCTGAGAGTCGTTTAGCACCATGCATTTTTTATGAACTTTTTGGTAACTTGTTGCCAAAGGGGGAGAAAATGTATAGATCATAGGATTTGAGAGAGAGAGAGTGTTGCTTTTGTTCTCACTTGTCTTTTTGGTGGTTGAACTTCTTTACTTGCTTGTTTGCTTAATACTCTATGCCTTTTGTGAGATACTTGGATGATCACGTGTTTGATCATATGCTACCTTAATGCTTGTTGGATGACATTATCCTTTTATATCCCTATATGATCATTCATTTTGTTTGGTGATGAGTGCATGTACTTAATTATTATCATTTTGAGCGCTCCACCAAGATGTATGTGACATGGAAGAGTAACCCATGATCCTAACTCATTGTGCATTTGCAGTCCAAAGCAAATTTTAAATAATGCACAAATTTAGGGGGAGCTCTTACTTTTCACATACTTCTCAAAGCGACAATGTTTTTCAATCTTATTATCATTTGTCGAAGCTTTGATCTATATGTTGTCATCAATAACCAAAAAGGGGGAGATTGAAAGTGCAACTATCCCTGGGTGATTTTGGTAATTCCTAACAACATATATCTCATTGAGCTAATGCTACTTCAAGATAAATATTTCAGGAAAGCTCAATGATTGGCATGGCATGGATGAGAAAAGTGGATCCCTCAAAATGCTAAGGACAAAGGATTGGCTCAAGCTTAAAGCACAAGACTCTGCTTTTTCTATTCTAGTGATCCAAGATCACATTGAGTCTATAGGAAAAGCCAATACTATCAAGGAGGGATGAGGTGTTGCTTAATGGTTTTCTTGCTCAAAATGCTTAGTGATATGCTCCAAAGCCCTCAACTACTTTCTCATATCCACATATGACCCAAACCAAAAGTTCAACTCGGCCCCACCGATTCTTCCTATCCGGCGCCACCGAGTTCAGATGTCATAGTGAAAGCACAAGTGCTCCCTGGGTGATTTTGGTAATTAATGTCAACATATCTCTTGTTGTACTAACACTTTTACCTAGTATGTTTCAGATAAGTTCAACAATGAAGTGGCATGGACTAGAGGATGTAGAACCCCTTCAATATACTAAGGACAAAGGATTGGCAGAAGCTCAAAGAACAAGACTCTACATTTTCTATTTTAGTGATCCAAGATCACATTGAGTCTATAGGAAAATCCAATACTATAAGAGGGGATGAGGTGTTGCTCAATGAGGTTCTTGCTCAAAATGCTTAGTGATATGCTCCAAAGCCCTCAACTACTTTCTCACATCCACATATGACCTAAACCAAAAGTCAAACTCGACCCCACCGATTCTTTCTATCCGGCGCCATCGAGTTCATATGTCATAGCCACTGCCACAAACCCTAGGCAAATCGGTCTCACTGATAGGGATCTCGGTCTCACCGAGATGGGATTGTAATCTCTCTGTATGTATCTATTACCAAAATCGGTCTCACCAAGTTGGCGGAATCGGTCCTACCGAGATTGCAATGTAAACTCTCGGTTTCCCTTTCGTAACATTTCAGTCTCACCGAAATGAGCGAATCGGTCCCACCGAGTTTACCTGACAAACTCTCTGGTTAGCTTATTACCAAAATCGGTCTCACCGAGTTTGTGTAATCGGTCTCACCGAGATTACGTTATGCCCTAATCCTAACCATATCGGTCCTACCGAGTTGCATGTTGGTCCCACCAAAAATCCTAACGGTCACTAGATTTGCTGAATCGGTCCGACCGAGTTTCTCAATTCAGTCCCACCGAGATCGGCAAGTTGTGTGTAATGGTTAGATTTTGTGTGGAGGATATATATACCCCTCCACATCCTCTTCATTCGTGGAGAGAGCCATCAGAATAAACCTACACTTCCAACTTGCATATTCTGAGAGAGAACCACCTACACTTGTGTTGAGGCCAAGATATTCCATTCCTACCATATGAATCTTGATCTCTAGCCTTCCCCAAGTTGCTTTCCACTCAAATCTTCTTTCCACCAAATCCAAATCCTGTGAGAGAGAGTTGAGTGTTGGGGAGACTATCATTTGAAGCACAAGAGCAAGGAGTTCATCATCAACACACCATTTGTTACTTCTTGGAGAGTGGTGTCTCCTAGATTGGCTAGGTGTCACTTGGGAGCCTCCGACAAGATTGTGGAGTTGAACCAAGGAGTTTGTACGGGCAAGGAGATCGCCTACTTCGTGAAGATCTACCGCTAGTGAGGCAAGTCCTTCGTGGGCGACGGCCATGGTGGGATAGACAAGGTTGCTTCTTCGTGGACCCTTCGTGGGTGGAGCCCTCCGTGGACTCGCACAGCCATTACCTTTCGTGGGTTGAAGTGTCCATCAACGTGGATGTACGATAGCACCACCTATCGGAAGCATAGCAAAAACATCCGTGTCTCCAATTGCGTTTGCACACGCCAATCCCATCCCTTTACATTCTTGCAAGTTGCATGCTTTACTTTCCGCTGCTCATATACTCTTTGCATGCTTGCTTGTTATGTATTGTGATTGTTAAACTTGTGCCAAAACTCCACTTAAACTTAAAAAGTTAAAAACTGCAACTTTTGGTACTTAGTGTCTAATCACCCCCCCTCTAGACACCTCTTCTCAATCCTTTCGATTGGTATCAGATCTTTGGTCTCCATTGCTTTGGTTTAAACACCATTGGAGGAAGATGGATGAGTCTACTTTGGGGAGTCTTAGACATAGAGGGCCTATACTTGATGGAGAGTATTTTCATGAGTGGAAAAATGAGATGCTTGTGATTTTCAATGAATATCATTTGAATAAGTACATTGCTAGCCCTTGTGCACCTCATGTTGATCCTATGCATCCTACCCTTGATGAGTCAATTGACATGATTCACAATCTTAGAACTGTTAGTCTTATCACTAGAGGCTTGCCTAGAAACTTGATTGGATGTTTGCCTACTCTTAAGTGTGCCTACACTATATGGAAATTTCTTGAGGAACGTTTTCCAAATTATTCCTTCAAAAATCTAGATGAAATTCTCCATAAGTCTATTGCCTTGAGTAAGATGAATTCCAATGATCCTATGTTTGGTGATTGTCTATTCGAGCTCACAAACCTCATGCGTGCCAAAGGAGATGTTGGAAGTATTAGTGATATTATTTCCGAAGCTATTAAAATTCATAAAGAAGATCATTATCAAACTCACTCTAACGAATCACCCTCTCTAGGAATTGATCCACCACATGACGATGTTGAACATGGATACTATGACGAGGATGATGATAGTGACTTTGATCTTGATGATGCAATGAGACACTTTGGTCTTATGGAAAATCTTTGGGGATATATGGCAGGAGGAAAGGAATGGGTTCTTGATAGTGGATGTACCGATCACATGACCGGAGATAAAGATATGTTTCGTGAGCTTGCTGAAAACGATGGTCCTCGAAAGTATGTCACTTTCGGTGACAACTCAAAGGGTAAGGTGTTTGGCCTCGGTAAGGTGGCCATATCACATGATAACTCCATACAAAATGTCATGCTCATTGAATGTCTTGGCTACAGCTTACTTTCAGTATCTAGACTTGCTGATTTCGGTTTCAATGTCCTATTTACTGAAGTAGATTGCCAAGTGTTTCGTAGAGATAATCATAAAATGGTCTTTACCGGTATACGTAGAGGTGATCTTTACATTGTTGATTTCACTAAAAAGGCTCAACCTAGAACTTGCTTTATTGCTAAATCCTCTAAAGGTTGGTTATGGCATAGACAATTAGGTCATGTTGGCATGCGAAACCTTGACAAGCTTATTAAAGGAAATCATATCCTTGGCATTAACGATGTCATATTTGATAAGGATAGACTTCGCAGCGCTTGTCAGGCAGGTAAGCAGGTTGGAGGAAGGCATCCCATGAAGAACATCATGACCACAAGGAGGCCACTCGAGCTACTTCATATGGATCTTTTTGGTCCCAACGCTTACAAGAGTCTCGATGGAAATTCTTTTGGTCTAGTTATAGTTGATGATTTTTCAAGATTTACGTGGGTATTCTTTCTCGATGATAAATCGCAGGTCCAAAAGATCTTCAAAAACTTCACTAGAAAGGCCCAGAATCAATTTGAAGTGAAGATCAAGAAGGTTCGCAGCGACAACGGAAAGGAATTCAAGAACGCAAATGTGGACACCTTTCTTGACGAAGAAGGGATTTCACATGAGTTCTCGGCTACGTACACACCTCAATAAAATGGAGTTGTTGAGAGGAAGAACTGGACGCTCATCGAAATGGCAAGAACGATGCTTGATGAGTACAAGACGCCGAAGCACTTTTGGGCGGAAGTGGTTGAGATAGCTTGTCATGCAACAAATCGCTTGTATCTTCACAAGCTACTCGGCAAGACGACATACGAGATCCTCACCGGTAACAAACCCCAAGTTGGATACTTTCGGGTATTCGGCTCAAAGTGCTACATTCTTGATAAGCATCGTCGTTCTTAATTTGCTCCTAAGTCTCATGAAGGTTTCCTACTTGGTTATGGCTCAAACTCTCACCCTTACCGTGTCTACAATAATTTCACCCGAAAGGTTGAAGAGACGGTAGATGTGAAGTTTGATGAATCTAACGGCTCGCAAGTAGAGCAATTGCCAATTGATGTAGGAGACAAAGACCCCTCGAAAGCAATTCAAGACTTGTCTATTGGCAAGATTCGTCCAACGGAGGTGAAGGAGAGTACCTCGTCCGTCCAAGTGGAAGCTTCTACCTCACGACAAGGTGAACCAAGAGTTGATATGGAAGCATCCACAAGTGGGACACACCAAGATGAAGAAAACGAGGAAGTGCACCAAGATGAACGCTGAAAGTGCAACTATCCCTAGGTGGTTTTGGTAATTCATAACAACATATAGCTCATTGAGCTAATGCTATTCCAAGACTATTATTTCAGGAAAGCTCAATGAATGGCATGGCTGGATGATGAAAGTGGATCCCTCAAAATACTAAGGACAAAGGATTGGCTCAAGATCAAAAGCTCAAGACTCTTCATTTTATATTTTAGTGATCCAAGATCACATTGAGTCTATAGGAAAAGCCAATACTATCAAGGAGGGATGAGGTGTTGCTTAATGAGCTTCTTGCTTTATGTGCTTAGTGATATGCTCCAGAACCCTCAGCTACTTCCTCACATCCACAAATGACCTAAACCCAAAGCCAAAATCGGTCACACCGATTCTTCCTATCCGGCGCCACCGATTTCAAAAGTCATAGCCACTGCCACAAACTCTAAGCAAATGTCACATCCCTAGTTCTGGCCTGACCTATGCTAGCTTCCATGTGAGCATCATGTTTAAATTCAAATGAAACTTGAATTGAAGAATTTTCAAAAGCCTCAGAAAACCTCTAAAAATAACCAAAATTTAAATCTCATCAAATGAGTCCAAGAAGATGTTCATGTTATTCTGTAAAAAAATATTGGCATGAGGAAAAATTCAAACCAATATTTTTGGAATCACAGAAATATTTATTTTGGGCCTTTAACTTAAACCAATGACATATTTGAGTTGAATTTATTTCTGTTATATAAGAAATAAAGTTCAAATATTTTTGTAAGTTTCCTGTGACTTTGGACTAGTTCCTGAGCTCACATACAATTTACATAAAGTTAAAAAAATGATTTGATGTTTTAAATCAAATCAAAACCAATTGCAGAAAATAGAAAAACATTAATAAATAGAAAACCAGAGAGAGAGAGAGCCTACCTGGGGCACTTACCTGGCGCCACCAACCGGCCCAGCACTGCAGCTGGCCGGCCCAGCCCACCACCGCCTCCTCCCTGTCACCTTCCTCTTTGCGGCAGTAGGCAGGGACGCGTGCCCGGCGCGCGCGGCCACACGCCGGCCACCTCCTCCTTGCCTGGCTGCCTCATTCCCCCCTGGACGTCTCTCGGAGACGCCACGCACCCCCCTAGCCCCCTCTCACCCTCTCCCGTGACTCTCCCCTCCTCCGCTCTCTCTCCCTCTCGCGCCCGAGCGCAACCGTCGTCGCCGACGCCGTTTGCCATGCTCACCGTGCTCCCCTCGCCTCCCCATCGTGTCTGCGAGCTTCGCCTCGACGCCCTCATCCTCACCACCGAGTCAGGCAACACCAGACGCCTCGGACGCCGCCAACGCCGTCGTCTTCAACCTTCTCCCCCCCAGATCGCCGGAGATGGTTCGTCGTCGTCCGTGCCTCCCCGCGCTCGCCGTTCGTCTCCCTAGAACCGCTGTGAGCTCCTGCCCTTCCTCCCCCTCCTCGTTTGCCTTCTTGTGCACCACAACGACCACACCGAGCTCGGCCGCACCCGCCGCCGCCACCGCACGTCGCCGTTGTGGCCACAACCACATTGGCTTCATTCCGAGCACGTCATCTTCTTCACCGTACTTGCACAAGCCCGTAGCACCGCTCCGCACCTCCTGCCGTGCCTCCTAGCGATGACCCCGAGCTCGCCTGAGCTCCGGCAGCCGCCAACGTCGTCGCCGACGTCTTTTCCGACCACCCCGAGCCCAAACACCACCACCACTCGACGCGGCAGCCCCCCAGCTTCACGTAGATGCTCCCCGCGCGCCAAATAGGGCCCTGCAGCGAAATCCCGACTCCCTCCGCCGCGGATTTGGTCGCCGGCGGCTAAATGCCGGTAGCTGACGTGGCCGTCATTAGCGGTTAAACACCCCACTAACCAACCCACCTAGCTCACTAACACCTGGGCCCCACGCCCTAAATAATCTGTGTTTTATTTCTGTTTAGATTAGTTAATAAACACACGGGACCCACCAGTCAGAGTTGACTGTGCTGAAGTGGCCGTTGACCAGGCCCCACCTGTCATTGACACTGAACAGCACTATGTCGCTGACCAGTGGACCCCACTGGTCAGGTTTGACCTGGGCTGGCGCCTTTGACCTGATGACATCACCCCGACATCATGTTGACGTAGATAATCTTTTCTGAATTTATTTTAATTCAGAAATTCCAGAAAATAGCACAAACTTCTAAAATTCATAGAAAATCAACCGTAACTCCAAATGAAACAAATTATATATGAAAAATGATCAGAAAAATTCAATCTATCCATCTGTACTGTTTTCATGCATGTTAGAACACTTTAACCTTGCTGTTTAGGTGAAACAAGTTAATGCACCTTTATGACTTGATATAATGGGTTTGCATTTGAATCTTTGGTTCAAGTGGACTCATTTCAATCTGTTCTATCTTGCATTAGCCCAAAACACATTCATATTGCCATGTCATAGCATGCATCATATTGTGCATTGCATTGATCGTGTTTCTTCTCTGTTTGTCGGTGTTGTTCCCCCTCGATAGACGTTGTACCGACGTTGTGATCGTTGACACTGATGAAGACTCAATGCTATCTTCAGAAGTGCCAGGCAAGCAAAACCCCCTTGTTCATTCCGATACAATCCCACTCTCTCGCTCCTGCTCTCTTTTACTGCATTAGGACAACAACAATTCATATGTTACTTGCTGCGGTAGCTGAACCCCCTTATCCTTTGCATGACCTGTCATTCCACAGTAAATAGATGAAACCCACTAGCATGAGTAGGAGTTGTTTGAGCCCTGTTGTGCCTACTCATTCATGCTTGTTTGTCATGCCTGCTACTGCTTAGAGTTGACTCAAGTCTGATTCATCGAGGATGAATCAGAGGTGTGTGAACATGTCCTACCGTGTGTGAGCTAAGTGTGTGAACACAATTTGGTAAAGGTAGCGGTGAGAGGCCATGTAGGAGTACATGGTGGGTTGTCTCATTGCAGCCGTCCTCAGGAACTGAGTTCTGTCTTTGTGATCTATGAAACAGATACTACCACACATTGGGCCCGAAACCAATGGACCCTCTCGGCTTCTTAATCACCCTTGTCCTCTGTCCAGGAGTTGCAAGTAGTTTCTGGTGTTTGTAGTATGCTGGAGGCCGTGCGCAGCGCTGATCGGAGGGGTGGGCTGTGATGCGGTAGGCACGTGGCACGGTGTACCGGGCGCCCGTTTGGTGTCTCGGGAACCCTGCACACATCGTTGGGGATGTGAGCGAAACTCCGGCCGGATCTCCTCGCGGATGGAACCCGAATAGGCGATAAACCTGGACTAGAGACTTGAGTGTTTAGGTAGGTCGTGGCCGACACCCTCGTTGGGCTTCCGCTTGAAGGTTGCCGAGTACATGTCGTGTAAACGGCGGTAAGTGGTGAGAGCGTGTGTGAAGAAGTACACCCCTGCAGGGTTAACATCATCTATTCGAATAGCCGTGTCCGCGGAAAAGGACTTCTAGGTTGCCTGTACAGTTCATAGACAAGTGAAAGTGGATACTCTAAAATGCGCAAGATAAGCGTGAGTGCTATGGATGGCGTTCTCGTAGGGAGACGGGAGCGGATCCATACTGGTGTATTGATATGGTGAATATGTGGACTCGTGTGCGCCACCTCAAAAGAGTTACTTGCAATAGTAGATCAGGATAGCCACCGAGTCAAAGCTGGCTTGCTGCAATTAAACCCCACCATCCCCCTTTGTTGATAATGTTGCATATGTAGTTAGTTCTGATGTAAGTCTTGCTGGGTACATTTATACTCACGTTTGCCTATTTTATGTTTTTTGCAGAGAGACGTCAGTCTTGCTAGTAGTTCCGCGTGGTCTTCGATGTTTAGCTTGATACCTCAGCTACGATCTTGTGCCTCGGCAGGATCTGGTAGATAGTCAGGCTTCTAAGCCTTTTTCATTTGTAGATGTCTGTACTCAGACATGTTAGCTTCCGCTTGTGCTTTGACTTGTATGCTCTGAATGTTGGGTCGTGAGACCCATGCTTGTAATATCTCGCTCCTCGGAGCCTATTGAATAAATACTTGAGTCGTAGAGTCATGTTGTGATGCCATGTTGTATTTGCACATATCGAGCATATTGTGTGTATGTTATTGAAATGCTTGGTATGTGTGGGATCTGACTATCTAGTTGTTTATCCTTAGTAGCCTCTCTTACCGGGAAATGTCTCCTAGTGTTTCCACCGAGCCATGGTAGCTTGCTACTGCTCCGGAACACTTAGGATGGCCGGCATGTGTCCTTCTTCGTTCCTGTGTCTGTCCCCTCGGGGAAATGTCACGCGATGAATACCGGAGTCCCGTTAGCCCGCTACAGCCCGGTTCACCGGAGTCCTGCTAGCCCAGTGCTACAGCCTGGATTCACTCGGTGATGGCCGACACGTTTGATGCTGGGTCATGGATGCCTGTCCCTGTAAGTTTGTGCCACTTTGGGTTTACGACTAGCCATGTCAGCCCGGGCTCCTTATCATATGGATGCTAGCGACACTATCATATACGTGTGCCAAAAGGCGCAAACGGTCCCGGGCAAAGGTAAGGCGACACCCGTGGGAATACCATGCGTGAGGCCGCAAAGTGATATGAGGTGTTACATGCTAGATCGATGTGGCATTGAGTCGGGGTCCTGACAGCTTTGGTATCAGTGCCTGACTGCCTGTAGGATTACCAAGCCAAACTGGTCGAAGTTGAGTCTAGAAATGCTTTAGTTATATGTAGGGGAATTGATTGTGGGATGGAACGTAAGGCTCTTTTTACTCCTTATACCTTATGCCCTTCTAATCTGAGTCATCCTATCTTTCCTACGGGGTTAAGGAACTAGGCTATCTCCTCTTTCTATCAGGATCACATGTTACTAATCTGTAGACTTGTAAGATTGTTGGACTTAAGCCTCGTTTTATTCCTATTATTTCCGTATGTTAACTGTTGATCTTGAAACCTTGATATTGTGCTTCTGAGTGGCTATGCCACCATTTTTGTAGTATGTCTCCAAACTTTTTGAGCATTTAAAGCCATTATGCTGTCCGAGTCATCCTAGGTTTCTAAATAGTTTGATGCATTTGCAAATCCTTTCTTTCCGTTCCCGATGTCCTTTATGGTCAGAATAAGCACACTAACCGGTGCATTGAGGTAATTGATTGCCTTGACACATATGTTGGAGCTATTATTATGACCCTAGGTGTTTTAGGGAGTCACCTAGTAATTTAGCCATGTTATGTATTCCCAGTGTGATGATTCTGGCCTTTATTCTCGAAAGCATCCCGTGATGCCACTTAGTAGTAGGTATTCTACTTCTGGGTTTTGAACCCGAGACTCACCCTACTTACCTCATGTTGATAGTCTTTGCTCGTTTCTTTAGGATATTAGTAACCTTTGCATTAGTCCTCGAGGTCCGTGGTATTTCCTTCTTCCAAATACTATGAACCACTTATGGCAGGAGTTTGTTGGATCAAAAGATCACAACAAGAGTGCTCTCGAAGAGTTCTCCATTCTATATTGCGACTCTGCCAGTTCAACCTTTCTGCATGGGTTATCCGGAAGAAATATGTTGAACTCGTTCGACATGCTAGTCCATGCATCCACAACTCAGAAAATCGTATGTTCCTTTGAGTTGTCCCTCTTTAGTGGTATTATGACCCCCGTCTATCAATTGGTAGACAGGAGTAGTTGTGCAACCATGTTTATCGATGCCTATTATTCTTGTGGTCCGTCGAGCCATTCTATTCCAGAATGACTAGGGGAAACAAACTCCAGTACCTCATCCACATCCAGGATTGGGTCAAAGCAGTCGTACCTCGCAGATCAAAATGCCAACCCAGCTTTTGATCTGTTCTACCTTGGAGTATTACCATCTTGATATTAAGAATATCATGGGAGTTGCACACCATTCTATGAACTCTTGATACAGTGATACTTCTCGCCATCATTATTCATTCCTCGGTCCCGTGTTATTGTAACCGGAATGTCGACAAGTGAATTGTGATGTGTGAAATCAATACTCCGAGCAACTCGTTGCTTGGTAGTAAATGGAAAATATTCTCATACTTAGCGTGTTGGTTATTAAATCATCACTCTAAGACAGATCGTGCTACCTAGTCCTTATTTCTGGTGTACTCTTCGATCAATGAGTTAGGATTGTGTCAAACCCTCGCTCTTTTGATCATATCATCTTGCCCTAAAAAGCAAGATTGTTCTCGGGGTTAGTAACATATCAGTGGTTCGTGATTTTTCGAATATCTTCTCAAAAGTATCACCAGGTCGTCACCCGACTGTTATGTTGAGCTCGTGATAAAGTTGGTTTCATATAAACCACCCCTTCTCCAAGAATCTGTGTTGCATACCCCTGAGCTGTTTGGTCAAGCTAAACAACAACTTGGAGAGTTGGAAGATGAAAGCTTGTCCGACTTAGCTCATCCAAAAGGGATGATTTTGTGTGTGTGTTGAAGAAAGATAATATCTTCATTGATTGATCCTCGTGATCAGTTGTTGGACATTTTATCTTACCAAGACCTTGATTTGAGTATGGGCTATCCTCAAATCAAGTCAGAACCAACGATGTTCGTAATGTTGTCTTACTCGTGGATTTCCTTCGAGCATACACCATTATATCTTTTGGGTCTGACCAATACTATCACCTTGTTCACATAGTTATGGAATTCCATCTCCATTGGAACCTGGATGAATTGTTGTTGAGCCCATCGACAACATCCTTGTCTTCTCCATAATTTTGTTGAACATTAAGCTAGTGTTGGAAACTTTTTAAAGCATTTGTTCATGTTAGCTCATGAAGCATCTGTTTGGATGTAAGAACTGACTTCCTCTAATTCACGTGCATATGATGCAAGTTGCCGCCGTGAATTTGAGAAAGCTTGTTGTGCTTTCTTGGAATCGTTCCAAATCAGTCATGCATACGTGCGAAGTATTCTGTGGTTTGGAGACTTGCAACCTTCATTCTATATGTGTCCCTAGCACACCAAGCCACTGATTGACTTGTTCAAGGAAAAGAAGTCTATGCTTGGGATCTAATCCATGGACTTGCGTAAAGACTTCGAAATCCTTGATGATGGTCCTGACCAGAACTCGATAGTGTTTTATTATAAGACTACTATGTGGTCATTCTTGTCTTGGACAACATGATCACATGTATGTAGCAGAACCAACTCATGTTTTGGAGCTTGCTATCGTAGTTCATATCCCGAGAATATCACAACATCATCTCGTCGATTTGTGTTGCAACCTTTCTTTTCGGACATGCTGAGTCTGAGGTATCCTATCACCAATCGGATCTGAATCTCAGGCAGATATGATGGTTGAAACATTCCCAACAGTTGCATTTTGTTCCCAGCTTGCACCGCCATTGTGCCAATTTCCATGGGCTGCCCTGTCAGTAATTGTTGTTTAGGATCATCTTCAAAAGTGGTCCTACCATGGGTCCCATCTATTTCCGATGATAAGCAAAAATCATCCATTGCGTTGTCTTCAACAAGGTAATCCATATCATCCATACTAGTCCGAGTATGGCATTCTACCGAACTCCTCCAACGATCGCTCGAGATTTTCCCTAACCTGGTATAGAGAGTCTCAATGATCTCTAAATCAAAAGTAATTCTTTTTGCCACTTAAGGGGATATTTCTACGAGTCACTTTCCCTAAAGTGCATCGTTATGGTATCATGGCAACTCAACTGCTCGCTATGTTGACAACCATTCACCACCTTCTTAAGTGCGGAATTGTTGTCTACCTAGTGAACCTTCGACATCTGTTCCACTCCATCCCTTTGAATGAATGCTTCGTATCTCAACTCAAGAGATGTTCTACATCTCATTCCGTGAGTTGATCTTGTGATCATTAAGATGATCCATCCTTGTAGAGTGTCTCTGTCCTCGTGTTGGATGAAGATCTCAAAAGCAAAAACGTCAAGATCAATTGGAGCACTGAATCAGCACCCTCGAGAAGACAGTTGGATCATGAAGTTTGTGATACTTAGTGTCCCCTTTGTCTCCTTACCTCACGTCTTGAATCTCGGGATGAGATTCTTGTTTAGTGGGGGTGAGTTGTCACATCCCTAGTTCTGGCCTGACCTATGCTAGCTTCCATGTGAGCATCATGTTTAAATTCAAATGAAACTTGAATTGAGGAATTTTCAAAAGCCTCAGAGAACCTCTAAAAATGACCAACATTTAAATCTCATCAAATGAGTCCAAGAAGATGTTCATGTTATTCTGTAAAAAAATATTGGCATGAGGAAAAATTCAAACCAATATTTTTGGAATCACAGAAATATTTATTTTGGGCCTTTGACTTAAACCAATGACATATTTGAGTTGAATTTATTTCTGTTATATAAGAAATAAAGTTCAAATATTTTTGCAAGTTTCCTGTGACTTTGGACTAGTTCCTGAGCTCACATACAATTTACAGAAAGTTAAAAAAATGATTTGATGTTTTAAATCAAATCAAAACCAATTGCAGAAAATAGAAAAACATTAATAAATAGAAAACCAGAGAGAGAGCCTACCTGGGGCACTTACCTGGCGCCACCAACTGGCCCAGCACTGTAGCTGGCCGGCCCAGCCCACCACCGCCTCCTCCCTGTCGCCTTCCTCCTTGCGCCAGTAGGCAGGGACGCGTGCCCGGCGCGCGCGGCCACACGCCGGCCACCTCCTCCCTGCCTGGCTGCCTCATTCCCCCCTGGACGTCTCTCGGAGACGCCATGCACCCCCCGGCCCCCTCTCACCCTCTCCCGTGCCTCTCCCCTCCTCCGCTCTCTCTCCCCCTCGCGCCCGAGCGCAACCGTCGTCGCCGACGCCGTTTGCCATGCTCACCGTGCTCCCCTCGCCTCCCCGTCGTGTCTGCGAGCTTCGCCTCGACGCCCTCATCCTCACCGCCGAGTCAGGCAACACCAGACGCCCCGGACGCCGCCAACCTTCTGCCTCGTCTTCAACCTTCTGCCCCTCAGATCACCAGAGATGCTCCGTCGTCGTCTGTGCCTCCCCGCGCTCGCCGTTCGTCTCCCTGGAACCGCTGTGAGCTCCTGCCCTTCCTTCCCATCCTCGTTTGCCTTCTTGTGCACCACAGCGACGACACCGAGCTCGGCCGCACCCGCCGCCGCCACCGCACGTCGCCGTCGTGGCCACAGCCACGTTGGCTTGATTCCGAGCACGCCATCGTCTTCACCGTACTTGCAGAAGCCCGTAGCACCGCTCCGCACCTCCTGTCGTGCCTCCTAGAGACGACCCCGAGCTCGCCCGAGCTCCGGCAGCCGCCAACGTCGTCACCGGCATCTTTTCCGACCACCCCGAGCCCAAACACCACCACCAATCGACGCGGCAGCCCCCCAGCTTCACGTAGATGCTCCCCGCGCGCCAAATAGGGCCCTGCAGCGAAATCCCGACTCCCTCCGCCGCGGATTTGGTCACCGGCGGCTAAACGA
Organism: Triticum timopheevii; assembly: GCA_963921465.1. Lineage (NCBI taxonomy): Eukaryota > Viridiplantae > Streptophyta > Magnoliopsida > Poales > Poaceae > Triticum > Triticum timopheevii. The sequence goes on along the minus strand of OY997262.1, from coordinate 96,106,875 downwards.
CGGTAGCTGACGTGGCCGTCATTAGCGGTTAAACACCCCACTAACCAACCCACCTATCTCACTGACACCTAGGCCCCATGCCCTAAATAATCTATGTTTTATTTCTGTTTAGATTAGTTAATAAACACACGGGACCCACCAGTCGGAGTTGACTGTGCTGACGTGGCCGTTGACCAGGCCCCACCTGTCATTGGCACTGAACAGCACTGTGTCGCTGACCAGTGGACCCCACTAGTCAGGTTTGACCCGGGCTGGCGCCTTTGACCTGATGACATCACCCCAACGTCATGCTGATGCAGATAATCTTTTCTGAATTTATTTTAATTCAGAAATTCCAGAAAATAGCACAAACTTCTAAAATTCATAGAAAATCAATCGTAACTCCAAATGAAACAAATTATATATGAAAAATGATCAGAAAAATTCAATCTATCCATCTGTACTGGTTTCATGCATGTTAGAACACTTTAACCTTGCTTTTTAGGTGAAACAAGTTAATGCACCTTTATGACTTGATATAATGGGTTTGCATTTGAATCTTTGGTTCAAGTGGACTCATTTCGATCTGTTCTAGCTTCCATTAGCCCAAACCACATTCATATTGCCATGTCATAGCATGCATCATATTGTGCATTACATTGATCGTGTTTCTTCTCTGTTTGTCGGTGTTGTTCCCCCTCGATAGACTTTGTACCGATGTTGTGATCGTTGACACTGATGAAGACTCAATGCTATCTTCAGAAGTGCCAGGCAAGCAAAACCCCCTTGTTCATTCCGATACAATCCCACTCTCTCGCTCCTGCTCTCTTTTACTGCATTAGGACAACAACGATTCATCTGTTACTTGCTGCGGTAGCTGAACCCCTTTATCCTTTGCATGACCTGTCATTCCACAGTAAATAGATGAAACCCACTAGCATGAGTAGGAGTTGTTTGAGCCCTGTTGTGCCTACTCATTCATGCTTGTTTGTAATGCCTGCTACTGCTTAGAGTTGAGTCAAATCTGATTCATCGAGGATGAATCAGAGGTGTGTGAACATGTCCTACCGTGTGTGAGCTAAGTGTGTGAACATGATTTGGTAAAGGTAGCGGTGAGAGGCCATGTAGGAGTACATGGTGGGTTGTCTCATTGCAGCCGTCCTCAGGAACTGAGTTCTGTGTTTGTGATCCATGAAACAGATACTACCATGCATTAGGCCCGAAACCAATGGACCCTCTCGGCTTCTTAATCACCCTTGTCCTCTGTCCAGGAGTTGCAAGTAGTTTATGGTGTTTGTAGTATGCTGGAGGCCGTGCGCAGCGCTGACCGGAGGGGTGGGCTGTGATGCGGTAGGCACGTGGCACGGTGTACCGGGCGCCTGTTTGGTGTCTCGGGAACCCTGCACACATCGTTGGGGCTGTGAGCGAAACTCCGGCCGGATCTCCTCGCGGATGGAACCTGAATAGGCGATAAACCTGGACTAGAGACTTGAGTGTTTAGGTAGGTCATGGCCGACACCCTCGTTGGGCTTCCGCTTGAAGGTTGCCGAGTACATGTCGTGTAAATGGCGGTAAGTGGTGAGAGCGTGTGTGAAGAAGTACACCCCTGCAGGGTTAACATCATCTATTCGAATAGCCGTGTCCGCGGAAAAGGACTTCTGGGTTGCCTGTACAGTTCATAGACAAGTGAAAGTGGATACTCTAAAATGCGCAAGATAAGCGTGAGTGCTATGGATGGCGTTCTCGTAGGGAGACGGGAGCGGATCCATAGTGGTGTATTGATATGGTGAATATGTGGACTCGTGTGCGCCACCTCAAAAGAGTTACTTGCAATAGTAGATCAGGATAGCCACCGAGTCAAAGCTGGCTTGCTGCAGTTAAACCCCACCATCCCCTTTGTTGATAATGTTGCATATGTAGTTAGTTCTGATGTATGTCTTGCTGGGTACATTTGTACTCACGTTTGCCTATTTTATGTTTTTTGCAGAGAGACGTCAGTCTTGCTAGTAGTTCCGCGTGGTCTTCGACGTTTAGCTTGATACCTCAGCTACGATCTTGTGCCTCGGCAGGATCTGGTAGATAGTCAGGCTTCTAAGCCTTTTTCATTTTTAGATGTCTGTACTCAGACATGTTAGCTTCCGCTTGTGCTTTGACTTGTATGCTCTGAATGTTGGGTCGTGAGACCCATGTTTGTAATATCTCACTCCTCGGAGCCTATTGAATAAATACTTGAGTCGTAGAGTCATGTTGTGATGCCATGTTGTATTTGCACATATCGAGCATATTGTGTGCATGTTATTGAAATGCTTGGTATGTGTGGGATCTGACTATCTAGTTGTTTATCCTTAGTAGCCTCTCTTACCGGGAAATGTCTCCTAGTGTTTCCACCGAGCCATGGTAGCTTGCTACTGCTCCGGAACACTTAGGCTGGTCGGCATTTGTCCTTCTTCGTTCCTGTGTCTGTCCCCTCGGGGAAATGTCACGCGATGAATACCGGAGTCTTGTTAGCCCGCTACAGCCCGGTTCACCGGAGTCCTGCTAGCCCAGTGCTACAGCCTGGATTCACTCGCTGATGACCGACACGTTCGATGCTGGGTCATGGATGCCTGTCCCTGTAAGTTTGTGCCACTTTGGATTTACGACTAGCCATGTCAGCCCGGGCTCCTTATCATATGGATGCTAGCGACACTATCATATACGTGTGCCAAAAGGCGCAAACGGTCCCGGGCAAAGGTAAGGCGACACCCGTGGGAATACCGTGCGTGAGGCTGCAAAGTTTTATGAGGTGTTACATGCTAGATCGATGTGGCATTGAGTCGGGGTCCTGACAGCAAATCGGTTCTACCGATAGGGATCTCGGTCTCACCAAGATGGGATTGTAATCTCTCTGTTTCCCTTCGTAATGTTTCGGTCTATCCGAAGTGAGCGATCGGTCCCACCAAGATTGCAATGTAAACTCTCTGTTTCCCTTTTGTAACATTTCGGTCTCACCGAAAAGAGCAAATCGGTCCCACCGAGTTTACCTGACCAACTCTCTGGAAAGCATATTACCAAGATCGGTCTCACCGAGTTTGTGTAATCGGTCTTACCGACATTACGTTATGCCCTAACCCTAACCGAATCGGTCTTACCGAGTTGCATGTCAGTCCCACCGAAAATCACTAACAGTCACTAGGTTTACTAAATCGGTCCGACCGAACCTGTTGAATCGGTCCCACCGAGTTTGGTAAATTGTGTGTAACGGTTAGATTTTGTGTGGAGGCTATATATACCCCTCCACCTCCTCTTCATTCGTGGAGAGAGCCATCATACTAAACCTACACTTCAAACTTACCATTTTTGAGAGAGAACCACCTACTCATGTGTTGAGGCCAAGATATTCCATTCCTACCATATGAATCTTGATCTCTAGCCTTCCCCAAGTTGCTTTCCACTCAAATCTTCTTTCAACCAGATCCAAATCCTATGAGAGAGAGTTGAGTGTTGGGGAGACTATCATTTGAAGCACAAGAGCAAGGAGTTCATCATCAACGCACCATTTGTTACTTCTTGGAGAGTGGTGTCTCCTAGATTGGCTAGGTGTCACTTGGGAGCCTCCGACAAGATTGTGGAGTTGAACCAAGGAGTTTGTAAGGGCAAGGAGATCGCCTACTTCGTGAAGATCTACCGCTAGTGAGGCAAGTCCTTCATGGGCGATGGCCATGGTGGGATAGACAAGGTTGCTTCTTCGTGGACCCTTCGTGGGTGGAGCCCTCCGTGGACTCGCGCAACCGTTACCCTTCGTGGGTTGAAGTCTCCATCAACGTGGATGTACGATAGCACCACCTATCGGAACCACGCCAAAAACATCCATGTCTCCAATTGCGTTTGAATCCTCCAAACCCTTCCCTTTACTTTCTTGCAAGTTGCATGCTTTAATTTCCACTGCCTATATACTCTTTGCATGCTTGCTTGACTTGTGTGATGATTGCTTGACTTGTCCTAAGATAGCTAAAATCTGCCAAACTCTAAAATTGGGAAAAGGTTAAGTTTTTAATTGGTCAAGTTGTCTAATCACCCCCCTCTAGACATACTTCAAGGTCCTACAAGTGGTATCAGAGCTTTGGTCTCCATTTACTTTGCTTTCCATAGCTTTTGGTGGTCATAGCCTTGGTTTCACAACCTAGGAGAGTATGGCGTCTAGCGAGGGAAATTATCACCGTAGAGGTCCTTACTTTGATGGTACTAATTTTGCTAGTTGGAAGCATAAGATGAAAATGCATATTCTCGGACATAACCCCGCCGTTTGGGCAATTATTTGTATTGGCTTGCAAGGTGAATTATTTGATGGGAGAGAACCAAACCGTGAAGCTAATGCGGAAGAATTGAAGATGCTGCAATACAATGCTCAAGCTTGTGATATCATCTTCAACGGATTGTGCCCCGAAGAATTCAACAAAATCTGCCGTCTTGAGAATGCAAAGGAAATTTGGGATACTTTGATCGATATGCATGAAGGTACCGAATCCGTCAAGGAAGCCAAGTTGGATGTGCTCCAAAGTCAGCTTGACAAGTTCAAAATGAAGGATGGTGAAGGTGTCGCTGAAATGTACTCTAGGCTTGCTCTTATCACAAATGAGATTGCCGGCTTAAGGAGTGAAGAGATGACCGACAAATTCATCATCAAGAAGATCCTAAGAGCATTGGATGGAAAGTATGATACCGTGTGCACATTGATCCAAATGATGCCAAACTACAAAGATCTCAAGCCAACGGAAGTCATTGGAAGAATTGTTGCTCATGAGATCTCACTCAAGGATAAGGAGGAACTTCACAACAAGTCAAGTGGTGCTTACAAAGCCTCAAGTGAAGCCCCCACATCATCGAGTGAGAAACAAACCTTCAATGAAGAATTGAGCTTAATGGTGAAGAACTTCAACAAATTCTACAAGAGTAGAAGCAAAGAAAGAAGCTCCAAGTCAAGGTCTTACCATGACAAAAGATCTTCTAGTCGAGAGCACAATTGCTACAATTGTGGGAGACCCAGGCACTATTCCAATGAGTGTACGACACCCTACAAAAGAAGAGAAGATTCTCCAAGAAGAAGAAGAAGCAAAAGAGAAGAATCACCACCAAGAGAGAGGAGGAGTAGAGATGATCGTTATGAACGAAGACCCTCACGGAGAAGCAAGGATTCGGAGAGGAAGGACAAGTCATCATGGAGCTACACAAAACGAAGACATCAAGCTCATGTTGGTGAATGGGTATCCGGCTCCGACTCCGACAATCACTCCGAGAGAAGCTATCACTCCGACTCCGAATATACTCAAGATGAAGGTGTTGCCGGTCTAGCACTTGTGTCAACCAACTCCTACGACATATTTGATTCACCAAATGAAGGAATTGGTAGATGCTTCATGGCCAAAGGTCCAAAGGTAACACATTCTGAGTATGTTGATTTCAATAGTGATGAAGATGACTTGCTTGTGGATGATGATTTACTTGTTGACAACTCTAGTGATGAATACTATGATGAAACATCAATTAATCATGCTAATCAAGATAAAACGAATGACAATGATAAGGAGAAGATTGAGATTCTAGCTAAAGAACTAAATACTCTTAAGTTGGCTCATGAAACTATCTTCGGAGATCATCGAGAACTTTTAAGGGCTCATGAGAAGTTACGCTTTGAAAAGCTCAATCTTGAGCAAGAGCATGAGTTCTTAAAAGCAATCAATGATGATCTCCGTAAGAAAAGTTCTTCTTACATTGCCAAGCGTTTACTCTTATCTACTTACATGCCTCAAGTCAAGTCTAGTAACAAGTACAATAAAGATACTTCCTCTAGTAGTAACAATAATAATGTCAAATCCAATATTGTTGCTTCTAGTAGTTCTCTTGATTCCACTAATGATTCTCTTAGCCAAGTTACACTTGAGCAAGAAAATAGCTTATTGAAGGGAATTATAGAGAAAGGTGTTTACAAGAGCCTTGCCGGGAGTAAGCAATTCGAGGAAATTGTACGCGAGCAAGGAAGGCACCGGAAGAATCAAGGTGTTGGTTTTGAACGAAAGTTCAATGCCAATGGAGTTGAGTAGATCTCACTCAATACCCCAAGACGAAGTTTGTTCCTCAACACGAGAAGTATGATCCTACTTCCTTCAAGGGAACACAAGCACAAGATGATCTTCCACCACAAGACCATAAGAACAAAGGCAAGGACAAGCTTCAAGAAGAGATAGATGCATTTGAAGAAGCACCTAAGGCCTCGTTCAAGTGGGTTCCCAAGACTACGTCAAGTTCTACTTCATCAAGTACAACTACAACTCCAAGGATTCCCATCAAGATGATGTGGATCCCGAAGAAGAAGAACTAGAGAGTTCTTGAGGGTGACTCCGCCAACATTCTTCACTCATATCATTATGGCAAGAACAAGTGCAATCAACTTCCACATCTTGCACTAGTTCAAGGAGTCACAAACCCTCATGTTGGTAAGGCAAGGGACAAGGTAACCTAATGATTTCATGGACATCATCTTGTGTGTGCATCACTCTATGTCTATGGATATTCTTGTTTGTTCCTTGTGGGACTAACCCGTGTAGGTATTGAAAGTGCAACTCACTCCAAAGGATTGCTCCAAATGATCTACATCAACATTGAGCATCCACATCTTCAACACCTACATGAAGTCATCATCGACAAAACCCAAGGTTAGTTCATCCCTCTAAGGGGGGATCTCACATCTAGGGGGAGCTTAACTCTAAGAATTGAGTCAAAGCAACTCTAATGGTGTGAACACATCAATGCATTATGTAAAAGTGGTAACCCCACTTGAGCTTAAACGATGAGTATGACCTATGATCAAATGTTTTTCATTTGACTCCTAAGTCAATATACTCATATATAGATGACCTAGTCATCGCCAATTGTTTGATAGATGCTAGAATTGGTTGTGCATGCTTTGCCACATATTTCATTTGCCATCTTATTGTGTGAGCATGTTGGTTGCATATTTTACTCATTCGAGGACATCCACTTGTTGTTTTGATTGATTTGCCTCTTTTTCTTTTTGCCAAGTGGATGGACAAGAATGCCTAAGAACCTTCTCTAGCTATCTATGCTTTTCTCATCTCAAACTCTATTCATGCTAAATCACAAAATTTGATCAAGTCAGATTCGAACCACTCTGTGTGAGGAGCACTCGGAGTCCCCGATTCATCATGGACATAAACTTCCAAAACTTCTTTGTGATTCTCGGTCTGACCGATTCCTCCATTTCGGTCCTACCGAGATCATTAAGTTGATCTAAGTTTTCAATCTCGGTGCAACCGATTTGAACTTTTCGGTCACACCGAGTTGCTGTAACTGTACACAGTTATGCATCTCGGTGCCACCGAGTTGTTCCACTCGTTCACACCGACAGGGTCAGGCTATATATAGTCACGGGCAAAAATTTGGAAATTCCTCCGAACCCCTTCGCCCGCGCAATAGCTCGCTGTGCCTCCAAGGTCTCCGGATCGTCTCCTCTTCACCAGCCGCCTCCTGTCGCTGGTCTCCGCCGCCATCAACGGATTTCGCCCCCGCCGTTGCCGCCGTAGCAAGTTCATCGCCAAGCTAGGGTATGGACTCGATCATTGTGCTATTCTCGTCCGATTCCTAGCACATTGTGTTCTTATTGATTCTTGCCATGATTGAAACACTCCTATCCACTCAATGCAATCCGTAGATTAGATGAGATTCAAAATTTTAGGGTTAGGTTTCTGCCGAAACCATATCAGACCCACTGAGTTGAAAAACTCGGTCCCACCGATTTGGCTTATGCCATTGCACTAGTAACTCTCGGTCTGACCGAGAATTGCTAATCGGTGAGACCGATTTTAGGACTTTGTGAAACCCTAGCAGTCTCGGTGCCACCGAACTGTGACTCGGTCCAACCGAGTTCATCAGTTTAGGTTCCAAAAACTGCTTCGGTATCACCAAGTTTGAAAATCGGTTGATCCGAAATGCTTTCTGTGGAAAACTAAAACTTAATTTTTGAATCATTCTTTTGCAAAAATCTCTGCATTTTGTGATGCTCATCCACTCTATCTCATCTATAACTCTTCACAGGGTCAGCAGTCAGTGTTTGCAGCATGTCAGACCAGAGTGACAGCCATTATAGGTCAGAAGAGCAGATTGACATGAGTAAGGGCACTAGGCCCTCCAGCACTTCAGATGAAGGCAACAGAAGCACCCCAAGTAATCTGCCTAAGGCTGCTACTAGGCAAAGGAGGAAAAGAACTTCAGACTCTGAAGATGAGGATTATAAAGCTGAAGAGGATGAGGCTACTTCCAAGAAAGCAGTGCTCAAAAAGGAGTATGGCTCAGCACATAGCACAAAGCTTGGACTGAACAAGAAAGTTCCTACCAAGAGGACACCTATGCCCAAGGTCAGAAGGTCCACTCAAGTGCCAGAACAGACTGAACCCAAAGAGGCACCTGCAAAGAAAGTCATAACTGCCAAATCCAAGAAAGTTCCTACTGGAGAGACTATGAAGTTTACCATTGAATCAGAGGATGAAGCTGCTCAGGACAAGAAGAAGAAGAGAGCCAGAACCACAACTGCCCAGGTTCTTGGAAAGCCCTCAATGAGAAGAGACTCTGAAGAGGAAGAAGAGGTTGTTGCACCAGCACCCAAGGAACCAAAGCTTATGGGTGATGCTATTAGATCAGGGGCTGCTACATCTAAGCCCAAGGAAGCACACAAAGCTGCCCCCAAGGCCAAGCTTGCACCAAAGAGGAATACCAGGAGTATTCCAGCTGCTGAGAAGAACAAGGCCCCAGTGCCTAATGTTGCTGATGAGGAAGATGAAGAAGGACAGGTCCTAAGGAAGCTCAAGCCCAAGATACCAGACCACAATGATGCCCATCCTGTGGCTGAGGACATGAGGATCAGGAAGGACTCAAGGTTGAGGATATGGAGGATGGAAGATCCATATGCCTCAAGGAGAAGAACTGTTGTTGATTACATGTTCCATACAAAGGAACAACAGGACTTCTATGAGACAATCTTGTTGGATAAGAAGCCCATAGTGTGTGATATGAGGTGGGTCGACTGGACCTACATAAAGGACAATGAAGAGCACTATCCTGGAGTGCAAGAAAGTTTTGTTGCTTGTGGAGTTGCTGATTTTGTTGGGCAAAAGCTCACCAACTGGAATGATGAACTTATCATGCAATTCTACTCCACAGCACACTTCTATCCAGATGGAAGGATAGTTTGGATGTCTGAAGGTACAAGTTACCAGTCCACTGTTGAAGAATGGGCAAGTCTGATCAATGCCCCAAAGGAAAATGAAGATGACCTGGACATTTATGCCAAGAAGAAGATGGACCACAATTCCATGGCACACATGTACAAGGAGATCCCAGACAAGGCTGTTGAGACACATAAGTTTGGATCAGTCCACTTCCTTCTGTCAGGACTGCCAACTATCAATTGGATCCTAAGGCACACTCTGTTGCCTAAGTCTGGTGATCACAACATGATCAGAGGGCACGCAATCAACATGTTGCATTTGTTTGATGTGCCACAGAAGTTTAAGGTCATGAGCCTTATGATTGAAACCATTAAGAGGACTGCAGCAGATCAGAAGAGGAGCTGTGGATATGCCCCTCAAATTCAGGAGTTGATTAACTCAAAGATGGGCACAGGGAAATATCAATTGGATAAGGAACATTTTCCACTTTATCCAGACTTTGAGGACAATGAGGTTGTCATGAATGAGAATGATCCATCATCTATTCATGCTCAAGAGAAGAAGGAGAAAGCAAGGAAGGAGAAGGCTGCCAAGATGCCAACTCAAGAGGAGGCATCTGAGTATTTCTTGAAGAACAAGCAGGAGCAGCTTGGTTACTTAATAGCATCAACACTGAGGATTGAGAAAGGACTGGCCACCCTCACCCAGAATCAGGAGAGCTTGGAAAGAATCATGGAACTCAAATTCCATGACCTTGATGTCAAAGTAACTGAGATTCAGTCAGTTGTGGAGCAGCTACAGGATGACATGCAGGAGAGGCAGGGCAAGACTACCACTAATGTGTTTGCCAGAGTGCCTAGAGCCCAGAGGTTAGTTGCAGTGCCTGTGACAGACACCAGAGCAACATCTTTTGCACCAGCTATAGCTCCTACTGCTCTAGTGCCACCAGCTCCAGCATCAACTCCAGCACCCTCTACTTCAACTAAAGCTTTCGTCCTTGGAGTTATCCGAACACCACCACCTGAAGATCAAGCCTGAGAGTCGATCTAGCACTATGCATTTTCTATGAACTTTTTGGTAACTTGTTGCCAAAGGGGGAGAAAATGTATAGATCATAGGCTTCGAGAGAGAGAGTGTGTGTTGCTTTTGTTCTCTCTTGTTTTGATTTGGTGGTTAAACTTGTTTGCGTTTGATTGCTTGAGATACTATGCTTGTGAGACATTGATGATCATGTGTTTGATCATAAGCTACACTTATGCATGTTTGATGATATTATCTTATCTATCCTATGTGATCATTCACTTTGCTTGGTGATGAGTGCATGTATTCAATCTTTATCATTTTGAGCGCTCCACCAAGATGTATGTGACATGGAAGAGTAACCCATGAGCCTAATTCCTTGTGCATTTGCAGTCCAAAGCAAATCTTAAACCATGCACAAATTTAGGGGGAGCTCTTGCTTATCACATACTTCTCAAAGCGACGATGTTTTTTAAATCTTATTATCATTTGTCGAAGCTTTGATCTATATGTTGTCATCAATTACCAAAAGGGGAGATTGAAAGTGCAACTATCCCTAGGTGGTTTTGGTAATTCATAACAACATATAGCTCATTGAGCTAATGCTATTCCAAGACTATTATTTCAGGAAAGCTCAATGAATGGCATGGCATGGATGATGAAAGTGGATCCCTCAAAATACTAAGGACAAAGGATTGGCTCAAGCTCAAAAGCTCAAGACTCTTCATTTTATATTTTAGTGATCCAAGATCACATTGAGTCTATAGGAAAAGCCAATACTATCAAGGAGGGATGAGGTGTTGCTTAATGAGCCTCTTGCTTCATGTGCTTAGTGATATGCTCCAAAACCCTCAGCTACTTTCTCACATCCACAAATGACCTAAACCCAAAGCCAAAATCGGTCACACCGATTCTTCCTATCCGGTGCCACCGATTTCAAAAGTCATAGCCACTGCCACAAACCCTAAGCAAATCGGTTCTACCGATAGGGATCTCGGTCTCACCGAGATGGGATTGTAATCTCTCTGTTTCCCTTCATGACATTTCGGTCTAACCGAAGTGAGCGATCAATCCCATCGAGATTGCAATGTAAACTCTCTGTTTCCCTTTTGTAACATTTCGGTCCCACCGAAAAGAGCAAATCGGTCCCACCGAGTTTACCTGACCAACTCTCTGGAAAGCTTATTACCAAAATAGGTCTCACCGAGTTTGTGTAATCGGTCTTACCGAGATTACGTTATGCCCTAACCCTAACCGAATCGGTCTTACCGAGTTGCATGTCAGTCCCACCGAAAATCACTAACAGTCACTAGGTTTACTAAATCGGTCCAACCGAGTCTGTTGAATCGGTCCCACCGAGTTTGGTAAATTGTGTGTAACGGTTAGATTTTGTGTGGAGGCTATATATACCCCTCCACCTCCTCTTCATTCGTGGAGAGAGCCATCAGACTAAACCTACACTTCCAACTTACCATTTCTGAGAGAGAACCACCTACTCATGTGTTGAGGCCAAGATATTCCATTCCTACCATATGAATCTTGATCTCTAGCCTTCCCCAAGTTTCTTTCCACTCAAATCTTCTTTCCACCACATCCAAATCCTATGAGAGAGAGTTGAGTGTTGGGGAGACTATCATTTGAAGCACAAGAGCAAGGAGTTCATCATCAACGCACCATTTGTTACTTCTTGGAGAGCGGTGTCTCCTAGATTGGCTAGGTGTCACTTGGGAGCCTCCGACAAGATTGTGGAGTTGAACCAAGGAGTTTGTAAGGGCAAGGAGATCGCCTACTTCGTGAAGATCTACTGCTAGTGAGGCAAGTCCTTCGTGGGCGATGGCCATGGTGGGATATACAAGGTTGCTTCTTCGTGGACCCTTCGTGGGTGGAGCCCTCCGTGGATTCGCGCAACCGTTACCCTTCGTGGGTTGAAGTCTCCATCAACATGGATGTACGATAGCACCACCTATCTGAACCACGCCAAAAACATCTGTGTCTCCAATTGCGTTTGAATCCTCCAAACCCTTCCCTTTACTTTCTTGCAAGTTGCATGCTTTAATTTCCGCTGCCTATATACTCTTGGCATGCTTGCTTGAATTGTGTGATGATTGCTTGACTTGTCCTAAGATAGCTAAAGTCTACCAAACTCTAAAATTGGGAAAAGGTTAAGTTTTTAATTGGTCAAGTAGTCTAATCACCCCCCCTCTAGACATTCTCCAAGGTCCTACAAACGCCAACAACCTCCTTCTCCACCACGACAAGAGAACGACAACATCAACAACGAAGAAGGCCAAGAAGAAGAACAAGATGAAGAAGATGTTCAACCAAGATCCAAGCAAAAGATCTCACGAGTTCGAGCAATAATTGCTAAAGACCATCCCGTCGAGCAAATCTACAATGATATCCAAACAGGGAGAATCACTCGCTCTAAAACTCGTTTAGCTAACTTTTGTGAACACTATTCATTCATCTCTAGCATTGAACCTATGAAGGTTGAAGAAGCTTTGGAAGATCCGGATTGGATAAATGCCATGCATGAAGAGCTTGTGAGAAATCAAGTTTGGACATTAGTTGAGAAGCCCGACAACAACCACAACATCATCGGTACCAAATGGGTGTTTTGCAACAAGCAAGATGAAGATTGACAAGTAGTTCGCAACAAAGCACGTCTCGTCGCCCAAGGCTACACTCAAGTCGAAGGTATGGACTATGGTGAGACATATGCCCCCGTTGCTAGACTTGAGTCCATTCACATCTTACTTGCCCATGCTAATCACCATGATATCACATTATACCAAATGGACATTAAAAGTGCTTTTATAAATGGTGAAATAGAGGAGGAAGTTTATGTTAAGCAACCTCCCGGCTTTGTCAATCCTAAGAAACCTAATCATGTTTACAAACTTCACAAAGATCTTTATGGACTCAAACAAGCTCCTAGAGCTTGGTATAAATGCTTGACCAAGTTCCTTATTGAAAAAGGCTTTGAAATTGGAAAAATAGGTTCTACTCTTTTTACTAAAAGGGTTAATGGAGAACTATTTGTGTGCCAAATTTATGTCGATGATATTATATTTGGATCAACTAACCCTCATTTTAGTGAAAAGTTTGGAAAGCTAATGTCGGAGAAGTTTGAGATGTCTATGATGAGTGAACTCAAATTCTTTCTTGGTTTGCAAATCAAGCAAACTAAGGAAGGTACCTTTGTCTCTCAAACGAAGTACACCAAGGACTTATTCAAGAAGTTCAATATGCAAGAATGCAAAGGTATGACTACACCCATGCCTAATAGTGGACATCTTGATTTGACCAAAGATGGTGAACCGGTTGATCAAAAGGTTTACCACTCTATGATTGGTTCATTGTTATATCTATGTGCTTCACGTCCCGATATTATGCTAAGTGTGTGAATGTGTGGACGATATCAAGCCGCTCCTAAAGAATGTCATCTTATGGCCGTGAAAAGGATAGTGAGATACTTAATCCATACACCAAACTTTGCATTTGGTATCCAAAGAGGGCCTCTTTCCATATAGTTGGCTACTCCGACTCAGACTATGCCGGTGACAAGGTTGATAGAAAGTCCACTTCAGGTACTTGTCAATTTCTTGGTAGATCTCTTGTATCTTGGTCTTCCAAGAAACAAAACTCGGTATCCTTATCCACCGCCGAAGCAGAATACGTCACTGCTGGTTCATGTTGTGCTCAATTGCTTTGGATGACCCAAACTCTTAAAGATTATGGGATATATGTGAAACATGTTCCATTACTTTGTGACAATGAAAGTTCTATCAAGATTTCTCACAATACCGTGCAACATTCTCGGACTAAGCATATTGAAGTTCGTCATCATTTCATTCGAGATCATGTTGCCAAAGGGGACATTAATCTTAAGCATGTTCGCACCGAAAAGCAATTAGCAGATATTTTCACTAAACCACTTTATGAGAAAGTGTTTCGCGGGTTAAGAGGTGAATTGAACATCATTGATGCCTCAAACTTGGAGTAGGAACTCCATTTGATACATGCAAGGCATGAGCCTATGACTAATCCTTGATATTTCTCTTATGATGACTATCTTATGTCTTGGATACATTTGCACCTTCCATGTTATCTAACCCTTTGTAGGTACTTGGATGAATCTAAGTCTAAGAGATTGCAACTCACTCACATCTTGAGCAATCTCTACATCACCAAGTCTCTACACAAGGGTGGTTGAAGACAAGGAAGCACAGAACCATTCAAACTCAAATTCCAAGTGGTGCTCCCAACTCTTGATGAGCTACATCAACATTGAGCAACCCACATAAGTTCAACTACATGATCACGATCAACACCACCACCCAAGGTATGTTATTCCATCTTAGAGAAGCTTTACTCCAAGTTATGAGTCAAAGCAACTCGACAAGATGTGAATACATCAAGATGCTTAAAATAAAAATGGTAACCCCATTTTGAGCTTAAACGATGAGTATGACCTATGATCAAGTGATCTCACTTGACTCCTAAGTCAATATACTCTAACATAGGTGACTTTGTTGCTGACCAATTCTAGATGAAGTTCTCTTGTGTTCTTTTCTCTGCTCTTGCATTTGTCTCATGCATATTTGTTTCCCCTTCCAAAAAAAAACTTCATCTAGATTTCTTTTTTGTTTCTGTTTGTTCTGCATTCCCTGCATCCAATTCTTTGCAAATCTTTCAGTTAATTCCTTGCAAATCCTTGTGAGATCTTACTTGTCTAGTGAGCTGAGGTGACAAGTGTTTTCTCTACGATGAACTCGGTCTCACCGGTCTGATGCCTTCGGTCCAACCGAATCCTTTCGGTACAACCGAAACATACAACTTGGTGCCACCGATTTCACTACAGGAAAGACAGCTTGCCACTTGTTTCTGCATTCTTTTTGATCCAGCTCCACTCAATGAATCTTGTCCTCGACCAGCATTACATTCAACTTACGGCTTTGTTCTGTGACTCAAGGACCAAACCCATCATGACAAAAATCCAGAAGAACCCTTCTTGGAAATTGATGTCAAAGGGGGAGAGAGATATCACATCAAAGCTTGATCATATCTATAGGGGGAGAGAATACTCAAGGGGAGAAAGAGTAATGATCAAGGACCACAGATGCTTGGTGTTTAAGAGGACAGAAGTCACCTGCCTTCAAGAGGGACCCCAGATGCTTGGTGTTCAAGAGGAGAGAAGTCACATGTCTTCAAGAGGGGAAAGCCATGTTCATATTTGCTTGTTTGCATTAGATCTGTTTATTTTCTTTGAGCTCTGATTTTGCTCTGATTTTCTGTTCCCTATCTTCTCCCAGTATCCCATGCTAGATTCAGGGGGAGCAAGACATCTAAGGTAAGGAAGTCCTTAAATTCATTGCACATCTTTACATTTGGGGACATGTCTATATCCAATGTGGTACTTAGTACTCACTCTACATGTCATCTCGGTCTTGGTACTCTTGTGGTTTCTTTTGTTTGCTCTGGCCCGTAAGTGTATCTGTGTTATCTAACCTTGTTTACACAGGTTCATTCCATCCTAAGCCAACTCAAGACCACAAGGTAAGTATATGCATCACAATCATGTGTATGAGAAATTCTTGCTGATGTACATACTGTTTGCAAGAAGGACTCATGAGCATGAAGGTATGTTTCCCATATTCACATCTTTTGCTTTGATGCATATAGCCAAGATACATGTAACACATTTCTTACTCTGTCATGTTTATGCATTCACGTGCTCCTATATTCCATATTCACACGATTGCATACATGTAGGGGGAGCCTATGCATGTTACATGTCTTTCCAAAGCTTTACTTGCTATTCTCTATATATTTATCTAAAGCTTTGATGTATGTTGTCATCAATTACCAAAAAGGGGGAGATTGAAAGCACAAGTGCTCCCTGGGTGATTTTGGTAATTAATGTCAACATATCTCTTGTTGGACTAACACTTTTACCTACTATGTTCAGATAAGTTCAACAATGAAGTGGCATGGACTAGAGGATGTGGAACCCCTTCAAGATGCTAAGGACAAAGGATTGGCTCAAGCTCAAAGAACAAGACACTACATTTTCTATTTTAGTGATCCAAGATCACATTGAGTCTATAGGAAAAGCCAATACTATCAAGAGGGGATGAGGTGTTGCTCAATCAGGTTCTTGCTCAAAATGCTTAGTGATATGCTCCAAAGCCCTCAACTACTTTCTCACATCCACATATGACCTAAACCAAAAGTCAAACTCGGCCCCACCGATTCTTTCTATCCGGCGCCACCGAGTTCAGATGTCATAGCCACTGCCACAAACCCTAGGCAAATCGGTCTCACCGATAGGGATCTCAGTCTCATCAAGATGGGATTGAAATCTCTCTGTATGTATCTATTACCAAAATCGGTCTCACCGAGTTTGCATAATTGGTCTTACCGATATTGCAATGTAAACTCTCTGTTTCCCTTTCGTAACATTTTGGTCTCACCGAAATGAGCGAATCGGTCCCACCGAGTTTACGTGACCAACTCTCTTGTTAGCTTATCACCAAAGTCGGTCTCACCGAGTTTGTGTAATCGGTCTCACCGAGATTACGTTATGGCCTAACTCTAACCATATCGGTCCTATCGAGTTGCATGTCGGTCCCACCAAAAATCCTAAAGGTCACTAGATTTGCTGAATCGGTCCGACTGAGTTTCTCAATTCGTCCCACCGAGATCGGCAAGTTGTGTGTAATGGTTAGATTTTGTGTGGAGGCTATATATACCCCTCCACCTCCTCTTCATTCGTGGAGAGAGCCATCAGAACGAACCTACACTTCCAACTTGCATTTTCTGAGAGAGAACCACCTACACTTGTGTTGAGGCCAAGATATTCCATTCCTACCATATGAATCTTGATCTCTAGCCTTCCCCAAGTTGCTTTCCACTCAAATCTTCTTTCCACCAAATCCAAATCCTGTGAGAGAGAGTTGAGTGTTGGGGAGACTATCATTTGAAGCACAAGAGCAAGGAGTTCATCATCAACACACCATTTGTTACTTTTTCGAGAGTGGTGTCTCCTAGATTGGCTAGGTGTTACATGGGAGCCTCCAATAAGATTGTGGAGTTGAACCAAGGAGTTTGTACGGGCAAGGAGATGGCCTACTTCGTGAAGATCTACCGCTAGTGAGGCAAGTCCTTCATGGGCGACGACCATGGTGGGATAGACAAGGTTGCTTCTTCGTGGACCCTTCATGGGTGGAGCCCTCCGTGGACTCGCGCAGCCGTTACCCTTCGTGGGTTGAAGTCTCCATCAACATGGATGTACGATAGCACCACCTATCAGAACCACGACAAAAACATCCGTGTCTCCAATTGCGTTTGCACACTCCAATCCCATCCCTTTACATTCTTCCAACTTGCATGCTTTACTTTCCGCTGCTCATATACTCTTTGCATGCTTGCTTGTTATGTATTGTGATTGTTAAACTTGTGCGAAAACTCCACTTAAACTTAAAAAGGTAAAAACTGCAACTTTTGGTACTTAGTGTCTAATCACCCCCCTCTAGACACCTCTTCTCGATCCTTTCACATAGACACTGCCACAAACCCTAGGCAAATCGGTCTCACCGATAGGGATCTCGGTCCCATCAAGATGGGTTTTTAATTTCTCTGTTTCCATTCCTAACCTTTCGGTCAAACCGAGATGAGCGATCGGTCCCACCGAGATTACAATGCAATCTCTCTGTTTCCTTTTCGTAAAAGTTCGGTCTTACCGAGATGAGCGAATCGGTCCCACCGAGTTTGCCTCACCAACCCTCTGTGTGTCCATTACTAAAATCGGTCTTACCGAGTTTGTGTAATCAGTCTCACCGAGATTATATTATGCCCTAACCCTAACCATATCCGTCCTACCGAGTTGCATGTCGGTCCCACCGAAAATCCTAACGGTAACATGATTTGCTAAATCGGTCCGACCGAGTTTCTCAATTCGGTCCCACCGAGATTGGTAAGTTGTGTGTAACGGTTAAATTTTGTGTGGAGGCTATATATACCCCTCCACCCACTCTTCATTCGTGGAGAGAGCCATCAGAACATGCCTACACTTCCAACATACATTTTGTGAGAGAGAACCACCTACACTTGTGTTGAGACCATGATATTCCATTCCTACCATATGAATCTTGATCTCTAGCCTTCCCCAAGTTCCTTTCCACTCAAATCTTCTTTCCACCAAATCCAAATCCTGTGAGAGAGAGTTGAGTGTTGGGGAGACTATCATTTGAAGCACAAGAGCAAGGAGTTCATCACCAACACACCATTTGTTACTTCTTGGAGAGTGCTGTCTCCTAGATTGGCTAGGTGTCACTTGGGAGCCTCCAATAAGATTGTGGAGTTGAACCAAGGAGTTTGTACGGGCAAGGAGATGGCCTACTTCTTGAAGATCTACCGCTAGTGAGGCAAGTCCTTCATGGGCGACGACCATGGTGGGATAGACAAGGTTGCTTCTTCGTGGACCCTTCGTGGGTGGAGCCCTCCGTGGACTCGCACTGCCATTACCCTTCATGGGTTGAAGTCTCCATCAACGTGGATGTCCGATAGCACCACCTATCAGAACCACGACAAAAACATCCGTGTCTCCAATTGCGTTTGCACACTCCAATCCCATCCCTTTACATTCTTGCAACTTGCATGCTTTACTTTCCGCTGCTCATATACTCTTTGGATGCTTGCTTGTTATGTATTGTGATTGTTAAACTTGTGCCAAAACTCCACTTAAACTTACAAAGGAAAAAACTACAACTTTTGGTACTTAGTGTCTAATCACCCCCCCTCTAGACACCTCTTCTCGATCCTTTCACATAGCCACTTCCACAAACCCTAGTCAAATCGGTCTCACCGATAGGGATCTCGGTCCCATCAAGATGGGGTTGTAATTTCTCTGTTTCCATTCCTAACATTTCGATCAAACTGAGATGAGCGATCGGTCCCACCGAGATTACAATGCAAACTCTCTGTTTCCTTTTCGTAACGTTGCCGAGATGAGCGAATCGGTCCCACCGAGTTTGCCTGACCAACCCTCTGTGTGTCCATTACCAAAATCGGCCTCACCGAGTTTGTGTAATCGGTCTTACCGAGATTATGTTATGCCCTAACCCTAACCATATCTGTCCTACCGAGTTGCATGTCGGTCCCACCGAAAACCCTAACGGTCACATGATTTGCTAAATCGGTCCGATCGAGTTTCTCAATTCGGTCCCACCGAGATTCGTAAGTTGTGTGTAACGGTTAGATTTTGTGTGGAGGCTATATATACCCCTCCACCCACCCTTCATTCGTGGAGAGAGCCATCATAACATGCCTACACTTCCAACATACATTTTCTGAGAGAGAACCACCTACACTTGTGTTGAGACTAGGATATTCCATTCCTACCATATGAATCTTGATCTCTAGCCTTCCCCAAGTTGCTTTCCACTCAAATCTTCTTTCCACCAAATTCAAATCCCGTGAGAGAGAGTTGAGTGTTGGGGAGACTATCATTTGAAGCACAAGAGAAAGGAGTTCATCATCAACACACCATTTGTTACTTCTTGGAGAGTGGTGTCTCCTAGATTGGCTAGGTGTCACTTGGGAGCCGCCGACAAGATTGTGGAGTTGAACCAAGGAGTTTGTAAGGGCAAGGAGATCGCCTACTTCGTGAAGATCTATCCCTAGTGAGGCAAGTCCTTCGTGGGCGATGGCCATGGTGGGATAGACAAGGTTGCTTCTTTGTGGACCCTTAGTGGGTGGAGCCCTCCGTGGACTCGCGCAGCCGTTACCCTTCATGGGTTGAAGTCTCCATCAATGTGGATGTAGGATAGCACCACCTATCGGAACCACGACAAAAACATCCGTGTCTCCAATTGCGTTTGCACACTCTAATCCCATCCCTTTACATTCTTGCAACTTGCATGCTTTACTTTCCGCTGCTCATATACTCTTTGCACGCTTGCTTGTTATGTATTGTGATTGTTAAACTTGTGCCAAAACTCCACTTAAACTTAAAAAGGTAAAAACTGCAACTTTTGGTACTTCGTGTCTAATCACCCCTCCTCTAGACACCTCTTCTCGATCCTTTCACATAGCCACTGCCACAAAGCCTAGGCAAATCGGTCTCACCGATAGGGATCTCGGTCCCACTGAGATGGGGTTGTAATCTCTCTATTTCCATTTGTAACATTTTGGTCAAACCGAGATGAGCGATCGGTCCCACCGAGATTACAATGCAGACTCTCTGTTTCCTTTTCGTAACGTTTCGGTCTTACCGAGATGAGCGAATCGGTCCCACCGAGTTTGCCTGACCAACCCTCTGTGTGTCCATTACCAAAATCGGTCTCACCGAGTTTGTGTAATCGGTCTGACCGAGATTATGTTATGCCCTAACCCTAACCATATCGGTCCTACCGAGTTGCATGTCGGTCCCACCGAAAACCCTAATGGTCACATGATTTGCTAAATCGGTCCGATCGAGTTTCTCAATTCGGTCCCACCGAGATTGGTAAGTTGTGTGTAACGGTTAGATTTTGTGTGGAGGCTATATATACCCCTCCACCCACCCTTCATTCGTGGAGAGAGCCATCATAACATGCCTACACTTCCAACATACATTTTCTGAGAGAGAACCACCTACACTTGTGTTGAGACCAAGATATTCCATTCCTACCATATGAATCTTGATCTCTAGCCTTCCCCAAGTTTCTTTCCACTCAAATCTTCTTTCCACCAAATCCAAATCCCGTGAGAGAGAGTTGAGTGTTGGGGGACTATCATTTGAAGCACAAGAGCAAGGAGTTCATCATCAACACACCATTTGTTACTTCTTGGAGAGTGGTGTCTCCTAGATTGGCTAGGTGTCACTTGGGAGCCTCCGACAAGATTGTGGAGTTGAACCAAGGAGTTTGTAAGGGCAAGGAGATCGCCTACTTCGTGAAGATCTATCCCTAGTGAGGCAAGTCCTTCGTGGGCGACGGCCATGGTGGGATAGACAAGGTTGCTTCTTCGTGGACCCTTAGTGGGTGGAGCCCTCCGTGGACTCGCCAGCCGTTACCCTTCGTGGGTTGAAGTCTCCATCAATGTGGATGTACGATAGCACCACCTATCGGAACCACGACAAAAACATCCGTGTCTCCAATTGCGTTTGCACACTCCAATCCCATCCCTTTACATTCTTGCAACTTGCATGCTTTACTTTCCGCGGCTCATATACTCTTTGCATGCTTGCTTGTTATGTATTGTGATTGTTAAACTTGTTCCAAAACTCCACTTAAACTTAAAAAGGTAAAAACTGCAACTTTTGGTACTTAGTGTCTAATCACCCCTCCTCTAGACACCTCTTCTCGATCCTTTCACATAGCCACTGCCACAAAGCCTAGGCAAATCGGTCTCACCGATAGGGATCTCGGTCCCACCGAGATGGGGTTGTAATCTCTCTGTTTCCATTTGTAACATTTTGGTCAAACCGAGATGAGCGATCAGTCCCACCGAGATTACAATGCAAACTCTCTGTTTCCTTTTCGTAACGTTTCGGTCTTACCGAGATGAGTGAATCGGTCCCACCGAGTTTGGCTGACCAACCCTCTGTGTGTCCATTACCAAAATCGGTCTCACCGAGTTTGTGTAATCGGTCTTACCGAGATTATGTTATGCCCTAACCCTAACCATATCGGTCCTACCGAGTTGCATGTCGGTCCCACCGAAAACCCTAACGGTCACATGATTTGCTAAATCGGTCCGATCAAGTTTCTCAATTCGGTCCCACCGAGATTGGTAAGTTGTGTGTAACGGTTAGATTTTGTGTGGAGGCTATATATACCCCTCCACCCAACCTTCATTCGTGGAGAGAGCCATCATAATATGCCTACACTTCCAACATACATTTTCTGAGAGAGAACCACCTACACTTGTGTTGAGACCAGGATATTCCATTCCTACCATATGAATCTTGATCTCTAGCCTTCCCCAAGTTGCTTTCCACTCAAATCTTCTTTCCACCAAATCCAAATCCTGTGAGAGAGAGTTGAGTGTTGGGGAGACTATCATTTGAAGGACAAGAGCAAGGAGTTCATCATCAACACACCATTTGTTACTTCTTGGAGAGTGGTGTCTCCTAAATTGGCTAGGTGTCACTTGGGAGCCTCCGACAAGATTGTGGAGTTGAACCAAGGAGTTTGTAAGGGCAAGGAGATCGCCTACTTCGTGAAGATCTATCCCTAGTGAGGCAAGTCCTTTGTGGGCGACGGCCATGGTGGGATAGACAAGGTTGCTTCTTCGTGGACCCTTAGTGGGTGGAGCCCTCCGTGGACTCGCGCAGCCGTTACCCTTCGTGGGTTGAAGTCTCCATCAATGTGGATGTACGATAGCGCCACCTATCGGAACCACGACAAAAACATCCATGTCTCCAATTGCGTTTGCGCACTCCAATCCCATCCCTTTACATTCTTGCAACTTGCATGCTTTACTTTCTGCTGCTCATATACTCTTTACATGCTTGCTTGTTATGTATTGTGATTGTTAAACTTGTGCCAAAACTCCACTTAAACTTAAAAAGGTAAAAACTGCAACTTTTGGTACTTAGTGTCTAATCACCCCGCCTCTAGACACCTCTTCTCGATCCTTTCACATAGCCACTGCCACAAAGCCTAGGCAAATCGGTCTCACCGATAGGGATCTCGGTCCCACCGAGATGGGGTTGTAATCTCTCTGTTTCCATTTGTAACATTTTGGTCAAACCGAGATGAGCAATCGGTCCCACCGAGATAACAATGCAAACTCTCTGTTTCCTTTTCGTAACGTTTCGGTCTTACCGAGATGAGCGAATCGGTCCCACCGAGTTTGCCTGACCAACCCTCCGTGTGTCCATTACCAAAATCGGTCTCACCGAGTTTGTGTAATCGGTCTTACCGAGATTATGTTATGCCCTAACCCTAACCATATCGGTCCTACCGAGTTGCATGTCGGTCCCATCGAAAACCCTAACGATCACATGATTTGCTAAATCGATCCGATCGAGTTTCTCAATTCGGTCCCACCGAGATTGGTAAGTTGTGTGTAACGGTTAGATTTTGTGTGGAGGCTATATATACCCCTCCACCCACCCTTCATTCGTGGAGAGAGCCATCATAACATGCCTACACTTCCAACATACATTTTCTGAGAGAGAACCACCTACACTTGTGTTGAGACCAGGATATTCCATTCCTACCATATGAATCTTGATCTCTAGCCTTCCCCAAGTTGCTTTCCACTCAAATCTTCTTTCCACCAAATCCAAATCCTGTGAGAGAGAGTTGAGTGTTGGGGAGACTATCATTTGAAGCACAAGAGCAAGGAGTTCATCATCAACACACCATTTGTTACTTCTTGGAGAGTGGTGTCTCCTAGATTGGCTAGGTGTCACTTGGGAGCCTCCGACAAGATTGTGGAGTTGAACCAAGGAGTTTGTAAGGGCAAGGAGATCGCCTACTTCGTGAAGATCTATCCCTAGTGAGGCAAGTCCTTCGTGGGCGATGGCCATGGTGGGATAGACAAGGTTGCTTCTTCGTGGACCCTTAGTGGGTGGAGCCCTCCGCGGACTCGCGCAGCCGTTACCCTTCGTGGGTTGAAGTCTCCATCAATGTGGATGTACGATAGCACCACCTAACGAAACCACGACAAAAACATACGTGTCTCCAATTGCGTTTGCACACTCCAATCCCATCCCTTTACATTCTTGCAACTTGCATGCTTTACTTTCCGCTGCTCATATACTCTTTGCATGCTTGCTTGTTATGTATTGTGATTGTTAAACTTGTGCCAAAACTCCACTTAAACTTACAAAGGTAAAAACTGCAACTTTTGGTACTTAGTGTCTAATCACCCCTCCTCTAGACACCTCTTCTCGATCCTTTCACATAGCCACTGCCACAAGGCCTAGGCAAATCGGTCTCATTGATAGGGATCTCGGTCCCACCGAGATGGGGTTGTAATCTCTCTATTTCCATTTGTAACATTTTGGTCAAACCGAGATGAGCGATCGGTCCCACCAAGATTACAATGCAAACTCTCTGTTTCCTTTTCGTAACGTTTCGGTCTTACCGAGATGAGCGAATCGGTCCCACCGAGTTTGCCTGACCAACCCTCTGTGTGTCCATTACCAAAATCGGTCTCACCGAGTTTGTGTAATCGGTCTTACCGAGATTACGTTATGCCCTAACCCTAACCATATCGGTCCTACCGAGTTGCATGTCGGTCCCACCGAAAACCCTAACGGTCACATGATTTGCTAAATCGGTCCGATCGAGTTTCTCAATTCGGTCCCACCGAGATTGGTAAGTTGTGTGTAACGGTTAGATTTTGTGTGGAGGCTATATATACCCCTCCACCCAACCTTCATTCGTGGAGAGAGCCATCATAACATGCCTACACTTCCAACATACATTTTCTGAGAGAGAACCACCTACACTTGTGTTGAGACCAGGATATTCCATTCCTACCATATGAATCTTGATCTCTAGCCTTCCCCAAGTTGCTTTCCACTCAAATCTTGTTTCCACCAAATCCAAATCCTGTGAGAGAGAGTTGAGTGTTGGGGAGACTATCATTTGAAGGACAAGAGCAAGGAGTTCATCATCAACACACCATTTGTTACTTCTTGGAGAGTGGTGTCTCCTAGATTGGCTAGGTGTCACTTGGGAGCCTCCAACAAGATTGTGGAGTTGAACCAAGGAGTTTGTAAGGGCAAGGAGATCGCCTACTTCATGAAGATCTATCCCTAGTGAGGCAAGTCCTTCGTGGGCGACGGCCATGGTGGGATAGACAGGGTTGCTTCTTCGTGGACCCTTAGTGGGTGCAACCCTCCGTGGACTCGCGCAGCCGTTACCCTTCGTGGGTTGAAGTCTCCATCAATGTGGATGTACGATAGCGCCACCTATCGGAACCACGACAAAAACATCCATGTCTCCAATTGCGTTTGCGCACTCCAATCCCATCCCTTTACATTCTTGCAACTTGCATGCTTTACTTTATGCTGCTCATATACTCTTTGCATGCTTGCTTGTTATGTATTGTGATTGTTAAACTTGTGCCAAAACTCCACTTAAACTTAAAAAGGTAAAAACTGCAACTTTTGGTACTTAGTGTCTAATCACCCCGCCTCTAGACACCTCTTCTCGATCCTTTCACATAGCCACTGCCACAAAGCCTAGGCAAATCGGTCTCACCGATAGGGATCTCGGTCCCACCGAGATGGGGTTGTAATCTCTCTGTTTCCATTTGTAACATTTTGGTCAAACCGAGATGAGCAATCGGTCCCACCGAGATAACAATGCAAACTCTCTGTTTCCTTTTCGTAACGTTTCGGTCTTACCGAGATGAGCGAATCGGTCCCACCGAGTTTGCCTGACCAACCCTCCGTGTGTCCATTACCAAAATCGGTCTCACCGAGTTTGTGTAATCGGTCTTACCGAGATTATGTTATGCCCTAACCCTAACCATATCGGTCCTACCGAGTTGCATGTCGGTCCCATCGAAAACCCTAACGATCACATGATTTGCTAAATCGGTCCGATCGAGTTTCTCAATTCGGTCCCACCGAGATTGGTAAGTTGTGTGTAACGGTTAGATTTTGTGTGGAGGCTATATATACCCCTCCACCCACCCTTCATTCGTGGAGAGAGCCATCATAACATGCCTACACTTCCAACATACATTTTCTGAGAGAGAACCACCTACACTTGTGTTGAGACCAGGGTATTCCATTCCTACCATATGAATCTTGATCTCTAGCCTTCCCCAAGTTGCTTTCCACTCAAATCTTCTTTCCACCAAATCCAAATCCTGTGAGAGAGAGTTGAGTGTTGGGGAGACTATCATTTGAAGCTCAAGAGCAAGGAGTTCATCATCAACACACCATTTGTTACTTCTTGGAGAGTGGTGTCTCCTAGATTGGCTAGGTGTCACTTGGGAGCCTTCGACAAGATTGTGGAGTTGAACCAAGGAGTTTGTAAGGGCAAGGAGATCGCCTACTTCGTGAAGATCTATCCCTAGTGAGGCAAGTCCTTCGTGGGCGATGGCCATGGTGGGATAGACAAGGATGCTTCTTCGTGGACCCTTGGTGGGTGGAGCCCTCCGTGGACTCGCGCAGCCGTTACCCTTCGTGGGTTGAAGTCTCCATCAATGTGGATGTACGATAGCACCACCTATCGGAACCACGACAAAAACATACGTGTCTCCAATTGCGTTTGCACACTCCAATCCCATCCCTTTACATTCTTGCAACTTGCATGCTTTACTTTCCGCTGCACATATACTCTTTGCATACTTGCTTGTTATGTATTGTGATTGTAAAACTTGTGCCAAAACTCCACTTAAACTTAAAAAGGTAAAAACTGCAACTTTTGGTACTTAGTGTCTAATCACCCCTCCTCTAGACACCTCTTCTCGATCCTTTCACATAGCCACTGCCACAAAGCCTAGGCAAATCGGTCTCATCGATAGGGATCTCGGTCCCACCGAGATGGGGTTGTAATCTCTCTGTTTCCATTTGTAACATTTTGGTCAAACCGAGATGAGCGATCGGTCCCACCGAGATTACAATGCAAACTCTCTGTTTCCTTTTCGTAACGTTTCGGTCTTACCGAGATGAGCGAATCGGTCCCACCGAGTTTGCCTGACCAACCCTCTGTGTGTCCATTGCCAAAATCGGTCTCACCGAGTTTGTGTAATCGGTCTTACCGAGATTATGTTATGCCCTAACCCTAACCATATCGGTCCTACTGAGTTGCATGTTGGTCCCACCGAAAACCCTAACGGTCACATGATTTGCTAAATCGGTCCGATTGAGTTTCTCAATTCGGTCCCACCGAGATTGGTAAGTTGTGTGTAACGGTTAGATTTTGTGTGGAGGCTATATATACCCCTCCACCCACCCTTCATTCATGGAGAGAGCCATCATAACATGCCTACACTTCCAACATACATTTTCTGAGAGAGAACCACCTACACTTGTGTTGAGACCAAGATATTCCATTCCTACCATATGAATCTTGATCTCTAGCCTTCCCCAAGTTGCTTTCCACTCAAATCTTCTTTCCACCAAATCCAAATCCTGTGAGAGAGAGTTGAGTGTTGGGGAGACTATCATTTGAAGCACAAGAGCAAGGAGTTCATCATCAACACACCATTTGTTACTTCTTGGAGAGTGGTGTCTCCTAGATTGGCTAGGTGTCACTTGGGAGCCTCCGACAAGATTGTGGAGTTGAACCAAGGAGTTTGTAAGGGCAAGGAGATCGCCTACTTCGTGAAGATCTATCCCTAGTGAGGCAAGTCCTTCGTGGGCGACGGCCATGGTGGGATAGACAAGGTTGCTTCTTCGTGGACCCTTAGTGGGTGGAGCCCTCCGTGGACTCGCGCAGCTATTACCCTTCGTCGGTTGAAGTCTCCATCAATGTGGATGTACGATAGCACCACCTATCGGAACCACGACAAAAACATCCGTGTCTCCTATTGCGTTTGCACTCTCCAAACCCTTCCCTTTACATTCTTGCAAGTTGCATGCTTTACTTTCCGCTGCTCATATACTCTTTGCATGCTTGCTTGAATTGTGTTAAGTTTTCTTGAACCATGCTAAGTTGCTAAAATCTGCCAAGAACTAAAATTGGGAAAAGGATAGTCTTTTATTTGGTCAAGTAGTCTAATCACCCCCCCTCTAGACATACTTTCGATCCTACAATGGGGTATGTTGCAAACTCGTGTATCGCAACATGTCTCATGTTGCAAAGCATTTGTGAGAGGACAAGGCGGGGCATTATGATTTTGAGGGAATTGACGTTTGTTGATGCATTGATCCAATGGTGGATGAGGTGGTGGATCAGTTCTAGTTTTCAGTCGACTGATGTGTAGCATTGTCTTTTTTTTTCCTATTTTCCTTTCTTGTAAGTAGTTGTACATAATTTGGATTTTTAGGGAAATTTGGATTTTAATATAGAAAAATACCATAGAGCTATTATTCTACAGCTCTTGGCTAAAATTATATGTACACGGGACATACTATATGCATTGTCATTGAACTCGGGGTTCATGCCGGTGCAAGCCATGACCAATTCCCAAACAAATGAAGTGTGGTCCTACTTAATTTGGACAGTCACATGGCTATTTATTCAACGAGGTAGTTTCACTATTTTGTTACCTTTTAAGCAAAAACACATAAATATGTAAATGTTTGCGATGTTTCAAAATAAATATAAGCCAGACCCCCACCCCCTTTCAAAACACACCCAAGCATGGCATGCTAACTACTCATGCTTCTGGCATACTCTTGGCTGGAAAGCCTTGTCCCTGTACGTGATGTCCTCAAAAGCAAGGTGAGCCAACTTGATGCATGTAATATGCATGTCATAGAAAATGTGGTGGTTTCGCTCCTTCCAGTCATTCCACATGATGTAGATAAGTTAACTGCTCAAGGGCCTATTTTGGTCATTGTCAAAATGCATCAAATATCCCTCCCACCATGCAACGACCAAGGGGGAGGCGTGCGCCATTTGGAGATGTGTATGGTCCTCCACTCAGGATAGCATTATTAGTCTGATCACAAAAGTGTAGGGGCAATTCAAGGTGGGTGGTTGTTTCTAGGGTCCTAAGGCAGAGCTGACAAACCGGGTCATGTGACCAAGCCCCAAACTGCTAGGTGGTCGGCCATGAAAATCCTAATGTGGAGGAGAAGCCAAGGTAAAAGTCTGCATTTTGGTTCTACAATGGGTCGTCTAATCTTGTCGTTGAAGAATTTTGAGTGAGAGCCAATGAATTGCGCCATGTGGGCAGAGCTGGACGAATAAACCCCATTGACT
The DNA here is from genome assembly GCA_963921465.1 of Triticum timopheevii. Lineage (NCBI taxonomy): Eukaryota > Viridiplantae > Streptophyta > Magnoliopsida > Poales > Poaceae > Triticum > Triticum timopheevii. Next base: position 96,077,822 of record OY997262.1, on the reverse strand, counting down.
TGCCAACTCTAGGAGATGGAGTCCATCATTTGTGAGTTTAGATCCATAAAGGAGATGATGGTTGCCAAGTCGATGGGCTGACACACACTGGTTATGGTCTGCATAATCTTTCCACCTAATGGATCCAATTGTCATCGAGAAACTTGTTGTGCACTATCCTGTTTTTTTGAGACGCAATCATGAAAAGCTTTAGGCAACGCAGAGGCAAGGCCCCGACGCCAGCCCAATTGTCGTGCAATGAAGTGGCCTTCTTTCCATCTCGGAAGGTGATGATCATGGATGTTCGGAAACATCGTAGAAAACATTTTTTCCCGTACCTAAGTATAAGCCAAGGATTACTATGAAGATGCAAGACATGTTTAGATCTGATCTTTATCAACTACACAATAGAGAGAAGAGTTGATGAAGATCATTGGTGCATATTCCCATAGCTAGGATCAACCTTTCCAACCATAAGATGTTTTGTCCCTCTAACTAGGATCAAAGAAATGACCCCTCTGCCTATATCCACACATACGAGATCATCAATCTAGTAGGGCTTCACCGTCTAGGACAAAGAAGTGCCAAAGAACTAGGGTGGAGGTGGAGCAACCTATCATTGAGAGATGAGAGAGAGAGAGAGAGAGAGAGAGAGAGAGAGAGAGAGGAGGGGGGAGGGTGCAACCTTACAGGAACTTGTGTGTCCTTGGGGGGTTGCCCGTCCCCTCTATTTACAATAGGCCAAGGGGGGTGACTTGGGAGAGGGGGCACCCGAAGGATCCATCCTTTCCTACTCTTGCACCTTTTGGTGCCTTGGCCCTCAAGCTGAGTAGAGAGGGTGTGTACCGCATGGGTCCATGTATCCCAAGTGGCTGCTGCCCTTTGGTCTCACCAAGGTGGTAGCTACTAGAACCTTCCAGGGCCTTCAGGATATTCCCGGTACTCTCAAAATTTTGCAGTTTCATTCGAAACATTTTCAGAACCTCTTTGAATCACTTTCTTTATATACAAAACTTTTCAATATATCCGAGACATATCCGGTATATTATTCTCCCACTCCATATACCATCTAGTACTCAATAGATTGATGAACCTTAAGCATGTGACCCTGTAGGTCCAGTCATGTGTAGACATGATCTAGAACTCCTTCCGGTCAATAATCGATAGCGGGATCTATGCATCCATATTAACTCCTAAACATACATGAATTATTAATCGAGCGAACATTTTGTTTACGTAGAAAATTCCATTTACTTCACAATATAACAAAACTCGAGGTAATAATTTATCCAGTTCCTTGTGAAGCAACAATTTGATCGGAATACCAAAGTTATAACAATTACCGGGTTCTTTTCTTCTCATTTTCGCATTTCGGTATCCCCGTAATCATATCATGTTGTGTCTGGCCAGACAATGAGGGATGACATAATGCTGAGAGGGTCAAAAGAGTATCTATCTGTCGGCAGATGAGAAAATCCCAATCTTGAGCTATCAAGTCCCCTGACATACTTTTTTGATGAGCCTGAAAGTTCTCGTTATAATCACCCTATTACGGATAGCATTTGGCGAACCCCAAAGTACACCATTTGGCATGAAGTGACTAATACTCTCATGGTCTAAGGAGTGAGTATACGTTAACACTTGCATGATGAAGGAAATATGCCCTAGAGGTAATAATAAAGTTATTATTTATTTCCTTATTTCATGATAAATATTTATTATTCATGCTAGAATTGTATTAACCAGAAACATAATACATGTGTGAATACATAGACAATATAGTGTCACTAGTATGCCTCTACTTGACTAGCTCGTTGAATCAAAGATGGTTAAGGTTTCCTAACCATAGACATGACTTGTCATTTGATAAACGAGATCACATCATTAGGAGAATGATGTGATTGACTTGACCCATTCTGTTAGCTTAGCACTTGATCATTTTAGTTTACTGCTATTACTTTCTTCATGACTTATACATGTTCCTATGACTATGAGATTATGCAACTCCCGATTACCGGAGGAACACTTTGTGTGCTACCAAACATCACAACGTAACTAGGTGATTATAAAGGTGCTCTACAGGTGTCTCCGATGGTACTTGTTGAGTTGGCATAGATCGAGATTAGGATTTGTCACTCCGATGGTCAGAGAGGTATCTCTGGGCCCTCTCGGTAATGCACATCACTATTAGCCTTGCAAACAATGTTATTAATGAGTTAGTTGCGGGATGATGCATTACGGAATGAGTAAAGAGACTTGCTGGTAAAGAGATTGAGCTAGGTATTGAGATATCGACGATCGAATCTCGGGCAAGTAACTTATCGATGACAAAGGGAACAACGTATGTTGTTATGCGGTTTGACCGATAAAGATCTTCGTAGAATGTGTAGGAGCCAATATGAGCATCCAGGTTTCGCTATTGGTTATTGACCGGAGACGTGTCTCGGTCATGTCTACATAGTTCTCGAACCCGTAGGGTCCGCACGCTTAACGTTTGGTGACGATCGGTATTATGAGTTTATGTGTTTTGATGTACCGAAGGTAGTTCATAGTCCCGGATATGATCATGGACATGACGAGGAGTCTCAAAATGGTTGAGACATAAAGATCGATATATTGGATGACTATGTTTGGACTTCGGAAGTGTTCCGGGCAAGTTCAGGCATATACTGGAGTACCGAGGGGTTACCGGAACCCCCCGGGGAGTATAGTGGGCCTTATGGGCCTTGGTGGAGAAGAGGAGGGGCGGCCAAGGTAGGGCCGCGCGCCCCCTCCCCCTCTAGTCCGAATTGGACAAGGAGGGGGGGACCCCCCTTTCCTTCCCCCCTCTCTCCTCCTCCCCCTTCTCCTACTCCTACTAGGAAAGGAGGAGCCCTACTCCCGGTGGGAGTAGGACTCCCCCCTTGGCGTGCCCTCCTCCTGGCTAGCCGCCTCCCCCTAGCTCCTTTATATACGGGGCGGGGGGGGGGGGGAGGGCACCCCAAGGCACACAAGTTGATCATTGATCTTTAGCCGTGTGCGGTGCCCCCCTCCATCATATTCCACCTCGGTCATATCGTAGCGGTGCTTAGGCGAAGCCCTGCGTCGATAGCTTCATCAACACCGTCATCACGCCATCGTGCTGAACTCTCCCTCGAAGCTCTACTGGATCATGAGTTCATGGGACGTCACCGAGCTGAACATGTGCAGATCGCGGAGGTGTCGTACGTTCGGTACTAGGATCGGTCGATCGTGAAGACGTACGACTACATCAACCGCGTTGTCATAACGCTTCCGCTTATGGTCTATGAGGGTACGTGGACGACACTCTCCCCTCTCGGTGCTATGCATCACCATGATCTTGCGTGTGCGTAGGAATTTATTTGAAATTACTGCGTTCCCCAACAGTGGCATCCCAGCCAGGTTTATACGTAGATGTTATATGCATGAGTAGAACACAAGTGAGTTGTGGATGATACAAGTCATACTGCTTACCAGCATGTCATACTTTGATTTGGCGGTATTGTTGGATGAAGCGGCCGAGACCGACATTACGCGTACACTTACACGAGACTGGTTCTACCGACGTGCTTTGCACATAGGTGGCTGGCGGGTGTCAGTTTCTCCAACATTAGTTGAATCGAGTGTGGCTATGCCCAATCCTTGTTGAAGGTTAAAACAACACTAACTTGACGAAATATCATTGTGGTTTTGATGCGTAGGTAAGAACGGTTCTTGATCAGCCCATAGCAGCCAGGTAAAACTTGCAACAACAAAGTAGATGACATCTAACTTGTTTTTGCAGGGCATGTTGTGATGTGATATGGTCAAGACATGATGCTAAATTTTATTGTATGAGATGATCATGTTTTGTAACGGAGTTATCGGCAACTGGCAGGAGCCATATGGTTGTCGCTTTATTGTATGCAATGCAATCACCCTGTAATTGCTTTACTTTATCACTAAGCGGTAGCAATAGTCGTAGAAGCAATAGTTGGCGAGACGACAATGATGCTATGATGGAGATCAAGGTGTCGCACCGGTGACGATGGTGATCATGACGGTGCTTTGGAGATGGAGATCAAATGGCACAAGATGATGATGGCCATATCATATCACTTATATTGATTGCATGTGATGTTTATCTTTTATGCATCTTATTTTGCTTTGATTGACGGTAGCATTATAAGATGATCTCTCACTAAATTTCAAGGTATAAGTGTTCTCCCTGAGTATGCACCGTTGCCAAAGTTCATCGTGCCGAGACACCACGTGATGATCGGGTGTGATAAGCTATACGTTCACATACAACAGGTGCAAGCCAGTTTTGTACACGCAGAAATACTCGTGTTAAACTTGAAAAGCCTAGCATATGCAGATATGTCCTCGGAACACTGAGACCGAAAGGTCAAGCGTGGATCATATAGTAGATATGATCAACATAGTGATGTTCACCATTGAAAACTACTCCATTTCACGTGATGATCGGAACTGGTTTAGTTGATTGGATCACGTGATCACTTAGATGATTAGAGGGATGTCTGTCTAAGTGGGAGTTCTTAAGTAATTTTATTAATTGAACTTTAATTTATCATGAACTTAGTACCTGATAGTATTTTGCTTGTCAATGTTGTTGTAGATAGATGGCCCGTGCTATTGTTCCGTTGATTTTTAATGCGTTCCTTGAGAAAGCTAAGTTGAAAGATGATGGTAGCAATTAAACAGACTAGGTCCATAACTTGAGGACTATCCTCATTGCTTCCTCATTGCTGCACAGAAGAATTACATCCTGGAAGCACCGCTAGGTGCAAGACCCGCTGCAGGAGCAACGCCGGACGTTGTGAACGTCTGGCAGAGCAAAGCTGATGACTACTCGATAGTTCAGTGTGCCATCCTTTACGGCTTAGAACCGGGACTTCAACGATGTTTTGAACGTATTGGAGCATATGAGATGTTCCAGGAGTTGAAGTTGATATTTCAAGCAAATGCCCGGATTGAGAGATATGAAGTCTCCAATAAGTTCTATAGGTGCAAGATGGAGGTGAATAGTTTTGTTAGTGAACATATACTCAAAATGTCTGGGTATAATAATCACTTGATTCAACTGGGAGTTAATCTTCCTGATGATAGTGTCATTGACAGAATTCTCCAATCACTGCCACCAAGCTACAAGAGCTTCGTGATGAACTATAATATGCAAAGGATGGAAAAGACAATTCTCGAGCTCTTCGCGATGCTAAAGGCCGCGGAGGTAGAAATCAAGAAGGAGCATCAAGTGATGATGGTCAAGAAGACCACTAGTTTCAAGAAAAAGGGTAAAGGGAAGAAGAAGGGGAACTTCAAGAAGAACAACAAACAAGTTGCTGCTCAGGAGAAGAAACCCAAGTCTGGACCTAAGCCTGAGACTGAGTGCTTCTACTACAAAGGGACTGGTCACTGGAAGCAGAACTGCCCCAAGTATTTGGCGGATAAGAAGGATGGCAAGGTGAACAAAGGTATATGTGATATACATGTTATTGATGTGTACCTTACTAAAGCTCGCAGTAGCACCTGGGTATTTGATACTGGTTCTATTGCTAACATTTGCAACTCGAAACAGGGATTACGGATTAAGCGAAGATTGGCTAAGGACGAGGTGACGATGCGCGTGGGAAATGGTTCCAAAGTCGATGTGATCGCGGTCGGCACGCTACCTCTACATCTACCTTCGGGATTAGTTTTAGACCTGAATAATTGTTATTTGGTGTCAGCGTTAAGCATGAACATTATATCTGGATCTTGTTTGATGCGAGACAGTTATTCATTTAAATCTGAGAATAATGGTTGTTCTATTTATATGAGTAATATCTTTTATGGTCATGCACCCTTGAAGAGTGGTCTATTTTTGTTGAATCTCGATTGTAGTGATACACATATTCATAATGTTGAAAGCCAAAAGATGCAGAGTTGATAATGATAGTGCAACTTATTTGTGGCACTGCCGTTTAGGTCATATTGGTGTAAAGCGCATGAAGAAACTCCCTACTGATGTACTTTTGGAATCACTTGGTACTTGCGAACCATGCCTCATGGGCAAGATGACTAAAACACCGCTCTCCGGAACAATGGAGCGAGCAACAGATTTGTTGGAAATCATACATACTGATGTATGTGGTCCGATGAATATAGAGGCTCGCGGCGTGTATCGTTATTTTCTCACCTTCGTAGATGATTTGAGCAGATATGGGTATATCTACTTAATGAAACATAAGTCTGAAACATTTGAAAAGTTCAAAGAATTTTAGAGTGAAGTTGAAAATCATTGTAACAAGAAAATAAAGTTTCTACGATCTGATCGTGGAGGAGAATATTTGAGTTACGAGTTTGGTCTTCATTTGAAACAATGCGGAATAGTTTCGCAACTCATGCCACCCGGAACACCACAACGTAATGGTGTGTCCGAACATCGTAACCACGCTTTATTAGATATGGTGTGATCTATGATGTCTCTTACTGATTTACCGCTATCGTTTTGGGGTTATGCTTTAGAGACGGCTGCATTCATGTTAAATAGGGCACCATCTAAATCCGTTGAGACGACGCCTTATGAACTGTGGTTTGGCAAGAAACCAAAGTTGTCGTTTCTTAAAGTTTGGGGCTGCAGTGCTTATGTGAAAAAGCTTCAACCTGATAAGCTTGAACCCAAATCAAAGAAATGTGTCTTCATAGGATAGCCAAAGGAGACTGTTGGGTACATCTTCTATCACAGGTCCGAAGGCAAGACATTTGTTGCTAAAAATGGATCCTTTCTAGAGAAGGAGTTTCTATCGAAAGAAGTGAGTGGGAGGAAAGTAGAACTTGATGAGGTAACTGTACCTGCTCCCTTATTGGAAAGTAGTTCATCATAGAAACTGGTTCCTATGATGCCTACACCAATTAGTGAGGAAGCTAATGATATTGATCAAGAAACTTCATATCAATTTACTACCGAACCTCGTAGGTCAAACAGAATAAGATCCGCACTAGAGTGGTACGGTAATCCTATTTTGGAGGTCATGTTACTTGACCATGGCGAACCTATGAACTATTAGGAAGCGACGATGAGCCCAGATTCCGCAAAATGGCTTGGGGCTATGAAACCTGAGATGGGATCCATGTACGAAAACAAAGTGTGGACTTTGGTTCACCAGCCCGATGATCGGCAAGCCATCGAGAATAAATGGATCGTCAAGAAGAAGATTGAGGCTGACGGTAATGTTACTGTCTACAAAGCTCGACTTGTTGCGAAAGGTTTTTGACAAGTTCAAGGGGTTGACTACGATGAGACTTTCTCGCCCGTAGCGATGCTTAAATCTGTCCGAATCATGTTAGCAATTGCCGCATTTTATGATTATGAAATATGGCAAATGGATGTCAAAACAGCATTCCTGAATGGATTTTTGGAAGAAGAGTTGTATATGATGCAACCAGAAGGTTTTGTCGATCCAAAAGGTGCTAACAAAGTGTGCAAGCTCCAGCGATCCATTTATAGACTGGTGCAAGCCTCTCGGAGTTGGAATAAATGTTTTGATAGTGTGAACAAAGCATATGGTTTTATACAGACTTTTGGAGAAGCCTCTATTTACAAGAAAGTGAGTGGGAGCTCTGTAGCATTTCTGATATTATATGTAGATGACATATTGTTGATTGGAAATGATATAGAATTTCTGGATAGCATAAAGGGATACTTGAATAAGAGTTTTTCGATGAAAGAACTCGGTGAAGCTGCTTACATATTGGGCATCAAGATCTATAGAGATAGATCAAGACGCTTAATTGGACTTTTACAAAGCACATACCTTGATAAAGTTTTGAAAAAGTTCAAAATGGATCAGGCAAAGAAAGGGTTTTTGCATGAAGTTGAGTCAGACTCAATGCCCGACCACTTCAAAAGATAGAGAGAAAATGAAAAATGTTCCCTATGCTTCAGCCATAGGCTCTGTCATGTATGCAATGCTGTGTACAAGACCTGATGCATGCCTTGCTATTAGTTTAGCAGGGAGGTACCAAAGTAATCCAGGAGTGTATCACTGGACAGCGGTCAAGAACATCCTGAAATACCTGAAAAGGACTAAGGATATGTTTCTCGTTTATGGAGGTGACAAAGAGTTCGTCGTAAATGGTTACGTCGATGTAAGCTTTGACACTGATCTGGACGATTCCAAATCGCAAACCGGATACGTGTTTATATTGAACGGTGGAGGTGCCAGTTGGTGCAGTTCTAAACAAAGCATCATGGCGGGATCTACGTGTGAAGCGGAGTACATAGCTGCTTTCGAAAGCAGCAAATGAAGGAGTCGGGATGAAGGAGTTCATATCCGATCTAGGTGTCATACCTAGTGCATCGGGTCCAACGAAAATCTTTTGTGACAATACTGGTGCAATTGCCTAGGCAAAGGAATCCAGATTTCACAAGAGAACCAAGCACATCAACAGACGCTTCAATTCCATCCGTGACCAAGTTCAGGTGGGAGACATAGGGATTTGCCAGATACATACGGATCTGAATGTTGCAGACCCATTGACTAAGCCTCTCTCATGAGCAAAACATGATCAGCACCAAGACTCCATGGGTGTGAGAATCATTACTGTGTAATCTAGATTATTGACTCTAGTACAAGTGGGAGACCAAAGGAAATATGCCCTAGAGGCAATAATAAAGTTATTATTTATTTCCTTGTTTCATGATAAATGTTTATTATTCATGCTAGAATTGTATTAACCGGAAACATAATACATGTGTGAATACATAGACAATATAGTGTCACTAGTATGCCTCTACTTGACTAGCTCGTTGAATCAAAGATGGTTAAGGTTTCCTAACCATAGACATGAGTTGTCATTTGATAAACGGGATCACATCATTAGGAGAATGATGTGATCGACTTGACCCATTCCGTTGGCTTAATACTTGATCGTTTTAGTTTACTGCTATTGCTTTCTTCATGACTTATACATGTTCCTATGACTATGAGATTATGCAACTCCCGATTACCGGAGGAACACTTCGTGTGCTACCAAACATCACAACGTAACTGGGTGATTATAAAGGTGCTCTACAGGTGTCTCTGATGGTACTTGTTGAGTTGGCATAGACCGAGATTAGGATTTGTCACTCCGATTGTCGGAGAGGTATCTCTGGGCCCTCTCGGTAATGCACATCACTATAAGCCTTGCAAGCAATGGACTAATGAGTTAGTTGCGGGATGATGCATTATGGAACGAGTAAAGAGACTTGCCGGTAACGAGATTAAGCTAGGTATTGAGATACCGACGATTGAATCTCGGGCAAGTAACATACCGATGACAAAGGGAACAACGTATGTTGTTATGCAGTTTGACCGATAAAGATCTTCGTAGAATATGTAGGAGCCAATATGAGCATCCAGGTTCCGCTATTGGTTATTGACCGGAGATGTGTCTCGGTCATGTCTACATAGTTCTCAAACCCATAGTGTCCACATGCTTAACGTTCGGTGACGATCGGTATTATGAGTTTATGTGTTTTGATGTACCGAAGGTAGTTCGGAGTCCCGGATATGATCATGGACATGACGAGGAGTCTCGAAATGGTCGAGACATAAAGATCGATATATTGGATGACTATGTTTGGACTTCGGAAGTGTTCCGGGCAAGTTCAGGCATATACCGGAGTACCGGGGGGTTACCGGAACCCCTCGGGGAGTATAATGGGCCTTATGGGCCTTGGTGGAGAAGGGGAGGGGCGGCCAAGGCAGGTCCGCGGGCCTCCTCTCCCTCTAGTCCGAATTGGACAAGGAGAGGGGGGGGGGGCCTTTCCTTCCCCCCTCTCTCCTCCTTTCCCCTTCTCCTACTCCTACTAGGAAAGGAGGAGTCCTACTCCCGGTGGAAGTAGGACTCCCCCCTTGGCGCGCCATCCTCCTGGCCGGCCACCTCCCCCTAGCTCCTTCATATGCGGGGGCGGGAGGGGGGGCACCCCAAGGCACACAAGTTGATCATTGATCTTTAGCCGTGTGTAGTGCCCCCATCCACCATATTCCACCTCGGTCATATCGTAGCGGTGCTTAGGCGAAGCCCTGCGTCGGTAGCTCCATCAACACCGTCATCACGCTGTCGTGCTGACGGAACTCTCCCTCGAAGCTCTACTAGATCGTGAGTTCGTGGGACGTTACCGAGCTGAACGTGTGCAGATCGCGGAGGTGTCGTACGTTCGATACTAGGATCGGTCGATCGTGAAGACGTACGACTAAATCAACCGCGTTGTCATAACGCTTATGCTTACGATCTATGAGGGTATGGGGATGACACTCTCCCATCTCATTGCTATGCATCACCATGTTCTTGCGCGTGCGTAGGATTTTTTTTTGAAATTACTGCGTTCCCCAACACATGATTGTACTTATAACATTGTGACGATGTGATATCGAAGTATATTTTTTAGTTAGGTCTGTCCAACATCATTGTTTTGCCAACAACATGCTCCCATTGTTGCCAACATTCTTACTACTATAACAATGCCCTATGATGAGGAAATCGGGATCATCATGCAACACATGATCTAGTCTTAGAGGCGAGACTAGGGAACTTCTTGGTGTTTACGTTTTGGCATGTGCAGCTAGGATCTCCTCTAAATATCATATTCAAGAACCAATGCAGTTGTAGCACATAAAGTAAACATTAACTATGATCATGAAAATAAATAATAACATTTATTATTGTCTCTAGTGCATATTTCTTTCAGTCTCTCACTTGTACTAGAGACAATATTCTAGCCAATGCTAATGCACTTTACACATATGTCATAGCAGTGTAAAGTATGCTTTGCTTCATCAAACATGATTGATAAATTTAGGTCTATGTGTATATTGCATATCTTCGCATCTCAACGCTTTCACAAAATTCACAAATTGTGTACAACTGACTTTGTGTATATTTGAATCACGGGTAGGACTTGGCTCCTCACACTGAACTATTGATCCACTATCCTCAATAGTGTTTCATTGGCTTTAGCCATTTTGAAACCATATCATGTTCAGAAATAAACTCTTTAATCCGAACACCCTACTTTGTTGCTCTGAAGCGCTGATATACTTAGCTTTTGTTATGGAATTGGCCACAGTAAACTACTTGAAATGATTCTAACCTATCGTGCCACTGTTCTGTGTATAATACAATACAATTATTGAAATAAAAAATTTCTTAGAGTAATGATGAATATTGCATCAATGTAACTACATACAACGAGTTTGAATCAGCGTAGCATTTTACACTCATCTCTTCACCATCTAATAATCAATAAAACTTGACAACTTAGGTGTGAGTGCCTTGAGGATCCTTCCTGGTGGGTGATGAGAGGGGGGATGCAAGGTAGTGTATTGATGTGGTAGTCATGATAGATGTCTCATATCCACTCTCTTACCTTAACTCTGATAGTCGCAAGTTGTAGTGATGAGGACATGAGTACCTTGAATACGACCAAAAATATTGCATACATGTATATTTGTGAAGTATTTTTGTCCTGGATGACATAAATAAATTATTGCATAGTTTGCGATGATGAGGACATGAATACCTTGGATACGACCAAAAATATTGCATACATGTATATTTGTGAGGTGATTTCTAATGCAACCTATGCAATAATTAATTTATGTCATCCAGGACAAAAAATACTTCACAAACTTTTGTGTCATGTGTAATTGTAGGTGTATGGTACATTTGTACAATCCACATATGAAGATAAGGGGGAAAGAGATGTTTAGGTGTTGTTCAAAAAGTCTTCTCACGTCACTTTTGGGCCAAAAGAAGATAGAGTACAAGTCTCTCACGTTCAGAATTCAGATTCGGACTGCACATACATACCTGACTCGAAACACCAAGAACTCTTTTATACGGACTCCGAATTGGGTGATTCTTTTTTTGTTGGAAAGTAGATTTCGTGCTCTTTCCGACCCAGTTGGATTCACCTTCAAATTCGTCCGGAGCGTTGATTTATCGACGAAACAATCTGATGCTGCAGCAGAATCCGAGTCAAACTACAAGTCCAAAGGTGTTGCTTCACCTTCACTTGGGCCCATGAGCCTTGTACGACCTAGGGTTAGTTTTAGGCTGCCTTGGGATGTCCTCCCACCTCCTTGGCCGCCATCCCTTGCTCCTATATAAGTAGATACATCTAGTAGCCTTTTTCTTGGGTTTAGTTTAGATTAAAAGTTTGCCATAGCTGCAACTTCACGTACTTCGTATGTGTTCAACGACCAGACCAAGACGTCACAGAACCCCATCTTCATTAATAAAGCTTTCCTCTTTTATTTGCAATATCCAGATTGCAATCTCAGTTTCTTGCTTGTTCTTCGTTTTCTTGCAGGAAATAGACCCTCGTGGTCAAGTTGATCGTGCTCTGGCGTGGTTAATAACCCCTCGAAAGTTGGTTTAGCTATTGCTAAGACATGACGTCTTCGTACGTTTATAGTCGGATCATCAAAGTCGAATCCCACATAAAACGATTGCTATCTCATCGAAACATCGGGACACCTTCGGCTCTATCAAGTGGTATCATTTTTCAAGTTGCTTGGTGAGAATTTCCAGTTTTCCCTAGATTAGATTTATTTTCTTACCTATTGTCCAAGAAAAAGCCATAAAAACTTAGATCTATTCATCCTTTGTCCAAGCCAGTTTGAGCCTTTGCAATTTTCTTTTCATTGTTTGTATTATTGAATTATCGGTTGCATTGTCGTGTCGAGTTGCTGGTCTTAGTGTCTAGTTCGTTTAGAGTTTCGAGTTCTATTCACGTTAGTCACACCGCCGCTGCATCGTTATTCCTTCCGCTGACCACCATCCCATCCATCAATTTGCACCACGTGCTACCCATCATTCATTGTCATAATCATAACTGACGCCGTTCACATCTTCGCTTGATGCAATCTACATCTTATCTAGTTTGTTTCGGAAAGAGGGAGAGAAAAAAGACATAGAAAAAATAGAGAGAAAAAAAAGTCAGAGAATAAAAGGAGAGAAAGAAAAATAAAAAAAACGTGCGAGGAAAAAAAGAGAAGAAAAAAACAAAATTCGGATCTATCTAGAATCAATCTCGTAGCTGAATTCGGATTGGAATCTATTTTGTGTACTGTTCAGTAAAACATGCATATCTTCCTCATACAAAGTCCATTTTGACTCCGTGAGTACGCAAATTGAAGCTAGTAACGAGTCTCATCTAAATAGTTGCAGAAGTTAGTTCAATATTTGACACCTCAAAATCGGCTTCTAAATAGGTCTTTTTCCCCTCTGAAGTTCGCGAGCACAACTTGTTCCTGTTTTCAGGCCAGTTTTAGAATTTTTTTGACTCCTCACATCAACTCAGAATTGAGTGATTCTTTTTGCGTTTGAAAACTTGAGTCAGTGCCATTCTTGAGAAAAACTTATCGAAAAATTGGCACAAAATTTTCTGGAGGAAAGTTGGAGAGAAAGTTGTTGGTATATCTTGCTTGGCAGTTGTTTCACATCATTATCTTTACTGCTATTGTGATCTTCACTTTTATATTGCTGTCCAGAGCTACTTCATATCCTTTATTGATCTAGTTGTGCTACACCGTGATCTCATTAGGTTTCTAGGCTCGCGTCTCTAGTCCGGTCTAGCCTAGGACTAACACAGTACCGTCGTTGAACATTTATTCAACATTGCATCTCTAAATTGATTATTGCTAATATTTTGCTACCAAATATATAAGCCTTCAAAACTCTACATATTTCTACACCATGTATATGTATGTTCCCCGGGCAATAGCTTTACTCAATCTTCAGAGTTATTTGACACCGCTGGTAGCCTGTCACCACCTGCTGCATGGCAAGAACTTGTAAGATATTGATATTTGCTATAGTGTGACTGTTTTACCACCACATCCTAGTAGTTCATAGGAACATTATTCTCGGATTTTGTTTCTTGTTTTTTACTAATTGTGGCAGGTTCCGAAGATGTTAATTCTTGGGCTTCATCGACCGTGGGAGATTTGCCACCACCTAAGAAAATACAACAACTGTCACAAGAGGAGAAACAACATCAGAATGCACATAATCAGGTTAATGTTTTCATGCCACCATTTATTGGTCGTCTTAGGTCTGATTTATATATTGAATGGGAGTACGAAATAAATGCTATATTTGTTTCCCATAATTTTGATGAGCGTGGAAAATTTCAAGCTGCGGTTAGTACTTTCAGTAGCTTTGCTTTAGTTTGGTGGAGTGAATATTGTCGGTTCAACCCTGATTTTATATCTACTACTTGGGATGATTTAAAACTTGTCATGAGAGATAGATTTTTTAATGTTTATTATACTCGTGTCATGATTAAAAAATTACAACATTTAAAACAAGGTACTGACACGGTAAAAAAATATTATGATGATTTACAAACTACGTTGTTGCACTCATTTTTAGAAGAAAGTGAAGAATATTTTATGGATAGATTTTGGGAAGGATTAAACCGTGATATTCAAGAGATACTAATTCATGAAGAGTGTTATCCTATGGACCATTTATTTTGTCTTGCTTGCAATGCTGAAGAAGAAATAAAACGACGTGTGGCCCACAAGGAGAACAAGTGCACGGTGCACATTCCAAGTGCTGATACATATGTTTCTTCAACTACTACGCGTACTATGACAACCACATCCGTTGTTGCAAGGACTACATCATCTCCATCATATGATACATCACCACTGAGAATGCCTACATCATCTGAGTTGATCATAAGAGGTAATGACAAAGGTACAAATTTTCCACTTTCACATGAGAATGATACATGCCTAGTTAAATTGAATACATCATGTGTTGAGTTACCTATTGATTTGGGCACACCACCTATTTTAGAGAATTATGTTACTGTCATGAATGCGTCATGTGATCAAACAACTAAATTACCAACAATTTTGAGTGCACCCATTGAGTTAACTGTTGATGCAAAAGAACCAATGTTTAATCATTTTGATATGATCTCTAATCTTGGTGATGATTCTGTGACCAATGACTTATTGCATATTTTCTTATTTAAGCATGTTGTAGCATGTATATTAGATGCAAGTAAGGTTTATTCACCAATGTTAGGATGGTTTAATGATGAACATTGTCAACCTTTTGAAATGAATAAGAGCTTCACTTATATGTGCAAACTGAATTGCAATATTTTCATGCCTTCTACTTTTGTGATAATATTTTGGCTTTAGCTTTTATGAACTATCAAGGTTACTCATGTATACATGTGTCATATGTGCAAAAACTAAGGGAATTAAAAATGGATGACCTATACATATACAACATGTACACCTTGTCTCTTTTGTTAGCCACATTTCAGATTAGGCATCGCTGAGGACGGCTTTCTTTTCAAGAAGGGGAGGATGATGAGGACATGACTACCGGGGATACGACCAAAAATATTGCATACATGTATATCTTTGATGTGATTTCTAATGCAAAATATGCAATAATTTATTTATGTCATCCGAGACAAAAATACTTCACAAACTTTTTTGTCATGTCTAATTGCAGGTGTATGAGACATTTGTACAATTCACATATGAAGATAAGGAGAAAAGTGATGTTTATATGCTGTTAAAAACGTCCTCTCACGTCACTTTTGGGCCAAAAGAAGATAGAGTCCAAGTCTCTCACGCTCTGAATTCAGATTCGGACTGCACAGACATACCTGACTCAAAATGCCTAAAACTCTTTCATACGGATTCCGAATTGGGTGATTCTTTTTTTGTTGGAAAGTAGATTTCATGATCTTTCCAACACAGTTGGAGTCACCTTCAAATTCGTCCGGAGCATTGAGTTATCGACAAAACAATCTGACACTGCAGTAGAATCCGAGTCAAACTACAAGTCCAAAGGTGTTGCATCACCTCCACTTGGGCCCATGAGCCTTGTACGACCTGGGGTTAGTTTTAGGCTGCCTTGGGACGTCATCCCACCTCCTTGGCCGCCACCCCTTGCTCCTATATAACTATATAAGTAGATCCATCTAGTAGCTTTTTCCTTGGATTTTGTTTAGATTAAAAGTTCGCCATAGGTGCAACTTCCCATACTTCATTTGTGTTCAATGACCAGGCCAAGACGTCACAGAACCCCACCTTCATTTATAAAGCTTTCCTCTTTTATTCTCAATATCCAGATTGCAATCTCAGTTTCTTTTTTGTTCTTCGTTTGCTCGCAGGAAATAGACCCTCGTGGTCAGGTTGATTGTGCTCCGGCGTGGTCAATAACCCCTCGAAAGTTGGTTTAGTGATTGCTAAGGCGCGATGTCTTCGCACGTTCATAGTCGGATCGTCAAAGTCGACTCACGTAAAAAACGATTGCTATCTCATCGAAACATCGGGACACTTTCGCCTCTATCATGTAGCTTTTTCTATAGTATAATGCTAATGCTTGTTGCCTCTCATAACATATAGCCTTAAAAAATGATGCATACTTAGTGTAAATCTGACATAAGTTTTGCGATTATGATTGAGTACTAATCTTGCCTTATTTATTTATTTAATGCGGATGCTGCAAATCAGATGGTAGCATTTGGAAGCGGTTAATATCGTGGTGACTGACGAAGTTAGCTCTGTTTATCAAGGGAGTGTTTTAAAAAAAACCATATATTAATTAATTAATAATGTTAGTACAATCGTTCATTATAAAATTCGCCACACAGGGCGGAACACTATTAAGAAGAATCCCATCAGATTTAGTTATAAAGTAAACTTCGCAATTTCGTGAGCCACCTTATTGGCCTGCCGATTAATTTTCGCAATTTTAAAATTCTTGAGCATCTTCGATATACTCAAGGCTTCTTTCTTCGGATCACCAAGCGAAGACCTGTCAAGATTCTCATTTGGGAAAGAACGGACAAAAACACAGTCAGTCTCCAAAATAATGGACTGATGAAGAGTAATGCCGATATAAAGGCCTGCCAGGCAAGCACGCAACTTAGCTTCATTCACGCTGTAACACTGACCCAGAAAGTCCCACAAAGAAATAATAACTTCACCAGATGAGTTCCTAACAACCACCCACACACTGGCCGCACTAATACTCTCCACATAGCTGGGATCGACATTGATCTTGATATAATCATCTGGTGGAGGTTTTCATCCCACCTGTTCTTGTGATGTTGCGAAAATTGGTGTAGCACCTGCCATTTTTTCCTTTACCTTTGTTATTAGGAACAACCTGGACAGTGGTTATGGAAGTGTTATGAACGCTATTTGCTTTTCTTTATAACCTTCTCAAGGAATTTGTTCAATGCCTTTCTTGTGAGAACGGAGGGAGTACACTTTCTTGTAGTCTTATTATTTAATACTCTGAGGACATATGCTCTCTCAACTAAATTTCTTTTTTGAAAGGCTCTCTCAACTAAAAATTGAAGACACACGAAGAGAGACACCTTTACTGTTATGTTTGTAAGAGTTCGGTATCTGCCGTTGGATAATAATTAGTACACCTTCTATCTCAAAATGTACATTTTTACAGAGGGGGTACGAATGTATACATATAACCATGAAGGTTGGATGTGATGTGTAACGGAAAGGGAGTCCCAAAGAGAAGGAGACGCGTGATGCAGGGTTCAATGATAGCTCAAGTCAATCGTACGTCGATCCCATCACCTTAGCCTCACACCTAGGTTTCTTGTCAGTTGTCACCAGGGACACATGGAAGTTTGAAACAATCAATCCATCAATCGGGCCGGTGGGATCGCTAATAATAAAAGCCTCACACATAATTTGTCTTCCTGTGCTGGATTTCTGGATGCACCCAGGCGATCGAGGATGTAATCCAGGTGGTGGTAGCACCGCTATATATTCTGAGTTTCTGACATGGTGATCCAGCTAGCGTTCCCGACTTCCCGCACTGATGAGCTGATGGCTTCGTTTCGCCAACCAGTGCCAGGCCTCGTGACGTGACACCGAAATGGCATGGATTATCAAACTGTGCGTCCCGGGGACGGAGGCGAAAACCGCTGGGAAACTCGACACCTCGCCGCTGGTTACGTAGCTAGAAAGCACGCCGAGACGGATATATCATGGGTTAACTTTTCCGTCCATATGTCCATCGATCGCAACCCGGGTTGGTGGGTGAGCCGGCTAGCTGGCCGGCCATGTGACCGATCAGTGCGCGCGCGACGGTGTGCGCATGCCGCTTAATCTTCTTCTTTTTTTTTTCAATCGGCCTGGGCGTGTACGTCTGCCGCTGCGCGGCCCCATGGTGTTGATGGATGCATGGCGGACAAGCACGGAGACGGCGAGGCCGGTTGGGCCCAACAGGAGGGAATCCGGAAGGAGAAGCGAGCAGAGGGGGCGGAGCCCGCCGTAGACATGTCCATGCCGGTGCGTAAACGGGGCAGGGTTTCTGCTTGCCTCACATGGCTGTCAGGCCCTATATATCATGGCTGTGGGATCAGATCACACGGTTAAACTGTACTCGAATGTATGTACTCCCTCTGATTCGAAATAGACGAGTCAACTTGTATTAAGCCAACTCCAGCGCGCGATTCTATCCCGTCCGGCCCCGTCCGTTTGAGGTAAAACGGACAAACTAGACGGCCCAGCGCGCGACGGCCTGAACCCATTTGGTCCGTTTTGTGTCCGGGCCGATCCGTTTCGAGCGCAAACATGCGCGCGGTTTGGGTCGCGGCGGACGGCAAACGGTCGCCTCGCTCGTCGGCGTCGGGGCCGCGCGGCAGGCGGCCACCTATCTTCCACCGCCCGACATAAATGCGCACGGGTGGTCGATCCCACCTGTCATCCGCCCAGCGAACGGTCGCTTTCCTTCTTAAATGGGGAAGACATGGACCAGCCGTCGTCCACACTCCCCACTCGAGCCTTTCCTGCCTCCTCGAGACCAACACCTCAAACCCTAGCCCTCTCCCCGTCCCCGATCTCGCTGATCAGCCACCTCGCAGCCGCCATGGGCTTCTGGAACCACGACCGCAAGGGAAAGCATGACCGCGAGGCGTCGTCGTCGTCGGCCCGCCTCCGCGGCTCTGTGAAGAAGGAGCCCGCATCACCGCCACCGCGTCGGGCCCCCGCGCCTGCCCCATTCACCATCGTCCCTGCGGCCGGCGGCGAGCGCGACCAACATTACATTGCCGCGGATGTATGCCAACGTTATTGGGAGGCGAGGACGCCGCTCCCGTGGAGCGACGTGCACCTCCCCAATAACTGGCACCTCTCCGCCGACCGGCTCCCGATCCCGCCGGTGCCGATGAGCGGCCATGTGCGCCGCGAGGAGATCGAGCGCCGCCGCTGCCTCCTCTCCGACGACGTGTACTACGACGACAAGTACGCCCCCGACTTTCGGCTCTCGGACACGTGGCTCCAAGACGAGCACGACATGTGGCGCGCGTCATTCTCCGCTGGCACGTTGTCGGGGCCACGATGGCCACGTCCAGAGCGCGCAGCGTGTGCTCCCCAGGTGCGCGGCCGTACACGGGTGCGCGGCCTGACGCCCACGCCGTCGCCCTCACCGTCTCCGTCTCCGGCTCCACCACCACCACCTCGCATGACAGCGGAGGAGGAGGCCTGGCTCATGCAGCGTGTCATGGAGGACTCCATGTGCACGCACGATGAGCGCCAATGGGAGGGTCTCGAGGAGATGATGGCCCTCCCCGCGGCCGGCGACGTCGCCATCCCCGAGCTGGAGATGGTGAAGGGGAAGGAGGTGATGGAGGAGGAGCCGGTGGCCGCTTCCACCCGGGCGTGGTCGGCCAGCAGTGGAGCTGGTCGTGCACGGCTCCGGAGATGGCCCAGGCTGTGGGGGGCGTGAACTGGTGCCCCAGGCCGCCGCGGTCACCGGAGCGGGAGGCCTCGCCACGGGAGGAGGTGGTGCAGGCACCTCCGGCCTTCCAGCTCCCCCTCCCCCAGTGTACCACGGGCCGCCGTCCCACCTCTGGATGTCGCCGGACTACGTCGACCTTGTCATCGACGATGACGACAAATGCGGCCACTGAAGACGGCGACGGCTACGACATCGACGGACACGGCAGGAGCGCGCGGGCGGCCTTTTTTTGTTTTTTATGTTAATTATGTCAATATGAACCGTGGAACTTGGCCGTTTTGTTGCCGTAAACCCTTTAATTATGTTTATGTTTTTATGTTTGCGTTTATTTTATATTTTTCCGCATTTTATTTTATTTTTTACTTTTTTTAACCACGCCCACCTCGGACATGATTTGGGGTGCGACCGCGCATTGGGCGCACCGACAACCCAAACGACCCAACTGGACATGGGCCGCCCCACTGCCGCCCCAAACGGACGAAAACAGGCAAAACCGGACATCCGTTTGGGGTCATGCGCTAGAGTTGGCCTTAACTTTGCTAAAGTTAATACAAAATTGGGTCATGTATTTTAGAACGGAGGGAGTGATATGCAAATAAGCTTCTTCTTGGCCGATGTTCCAAGTAATAATGCGGTTTTATTTCTGGCAATTGATTCGTTCATTTGAGAATTTATTTTTCTCGCTTTCAGTCGATTTTGTCAGACTGCTGGCCATCTTCTTCTATTCACTCATATGCACTGTTCATCTTTCTCCTGGAACCGCTGCAACGCCAGCCCAACCGCCTGCCCTGCCCTGCTGCCTAGCCCTGTGTGAGCTGCTGCCTATGCCTCCCTCCAAACCTTTTTTTTAGAAAATATTCGTTAAAATTACGAATCAGTACAAAGCAGTTGACTCTTACAAGCACACTGAAACGCAAACACAAAGGACCATGAACACCTAGAGTACCCTAAAACAACCATAACACAAGAGGATCTTCATAGCCCTGTGTCATCATCCCTGAATCTTGAGAGAAGACCCCTGCAGCAGAAGGATCTGCAACCAGTCAGAAACAGGTCATCATCTTCGACCACGGTACAATTGCCGCCACGCTGCTTCCTCCTTTCTTGACACCAGCGCTGAGAGGCCATGGACATCAATCCAACACACCTGCAACAGCCGTCGCCATCTTTGGCTTTGAGTACCGCGAAAAGTGTCCCTTCCGGAAGGAAGAGAACTCGAGTCATCCGACCGGTCCAGCACCGCGGCCGGGCCATCCGCCTGGACAAAGCAGGATCTCCCACCAGCATCAGCGCAGAGGAAGGAGAAGAACAGCAGCAGCAAATCATACCAACAAGGAAGAAGAAAGGTCTTCGTCTCCCTGCATCCATCGCCCATCTGAGGATCCAAACGGCCAGTGCCGATGGACCTCCAACCACCATAGCCCGCAACCTCGACGAGATCCGGGGATCCCCAACACCGCTGGCTCCTAGACGAAGGCAAAAGCCTCGCCTGACCGCGAACGGAGCCCGAAGAAACTTATTCCGACGTGACACCACCGCAACGGTCTCGGCAGCGTCTCCCTCAACCCTAACCCTACCACACATCCACCTAGCGAACAGACCCGGGGTTCCCCCTCCCTCCCGTCGCCGGAGCGGCCGACGGAGAGAGAGGGAACCGGCGGCGTCACCGGCGGCGCGCAAGGGATCCCGGTCGCCTCCTTGATCGCCTGATGCGATCCTACTTTTTTGGGTGATTTCGATCACCTCCCTGCAAACCTTGCCACGATCAAATCCGACGACCTTATCCTAGCCCTCCCTCCTTCCCAGCCGCACTCGAACAAGTCAATCTCTGCCTCCCCTTCAAAGGCGACGGCATTGTCGTGTCATCCCAAACTCTGGGTTGTTCCTGGCCCGGTCTCGGTGCGGCGACCCCATCTCAGCCACGGGCCCTGTTTTGTCTCACATAAAAAATCGACCGACGCAAAGAATTTTGATCCCGAGCTCACATGCACCCTGCTGAACAGTAAAAAAGTAACCACATTCAGAAAAAGTCTGAAATTTGTTTTCTGATAAACATTGACAAATTCTTCACACCCGTACAAATTTTGGTAATGAAATGACATTCATGATGACCTTGAAAAAAATAGATGATCCGAGAAGACTATTGTTGTGCACATTTTGAAGCATCAATTTTTTTACCAAGCCTCCAAGAATGTCATTTCATCACAAAATTTTGCACATAGTTGAAACATTCATCAATGTTTATTAAAAAAAATCAATGTTTATTAAAAAAATTGAACTTTTTAGATTTTTTTGAATTTTATCGTTCAAAGAAGAGCACGTGTGCTCGGGATCTAAAGAACACTTTCATACTAAAGATATGCTAAATGGTAGTACTAGTACATTTATATCGTTTTACTGGAAAGGTGCTATAGTTTTGTGCATGTTAGAAATGGTCACAACTTTTTATTTTTATACGAAAATTTACATTATTGCATAGATAGCTTTTTAAGATTCATCTGCTTACCTCTCTAAAGACAGAAATCTGCAAAGGCACGCATATACGAGGGCACACATCTGCAAAAACGCCTCCAGTCGTCGATCTGCGCCGTGATCTGGACACATGTATTCATAGAAATCTACATCGGAAGAAGTCAAATCGGGTAGTCCTCAAAATTGACTTTTAAAAAGCGTATGATAAAGTTAAATGTGATGGAACGTTGCATGAAAATCAAAAAAAATATTGGTCTGCCTTATGTCCAATTCACCTTGCTCTTGCTCATGATTGCATAATTTCTGTAATTAGTAAAACACATATTTCCTTTCAACCCGTAACCACATTTTATGGGACGTCAAGCCAAAGGAGGGAGTGTCGCTACCTGATCGCTCCCGCGGGCGGTCGGGAACGAACCCTAGCAGCCAGCAGCGCCACCCCAACCACCCTTGCCTCCCCTTGGTGCCGCCAGGCGGTGTCACCGGGCAAAGCCTGTGTGGGCTTGGCGACGGCGGGGCCCTTTCCTCCTTCCGGTTGTGGCGGCACGGCATGGGCCATCCTCTTCAGTGGGAGCTCGGGCGACGCCGATGCTAGCTCGAGGCGGCGCAAGGGTGGGTCGGCCGCGCATCGGGGCTGGCTGGCATGGATCTACATGCGACGGTGCAGGGCCTGGGTTGGTGCGGGCACATGGAGGGTGAGAGCGCGGATCTGAGTGGGCGCTTGCAGAGGAGCATGAAGGGGGTGGCAAGGCCAGGCTACGTGGGCATGGCGGCAAGGGCCCGATCGCTCGAGGCGTGCGTGGAGGGAGGGGGTGCACTTTGGTGCTCCGGCGGTGCTCTGCCGCTATGTTACTCGGGTGCTACTCCACGACCTCGGGTGCTCTGCTCCACGGCGTGCTCGGTACAAACTTGGACAAGGTGTTGCTACATAGGAAAATGCAACACAAGGGGCCGGCGGCGCGAGTGGTGCGTGGTTGTGGAGGAGGCATGGCATGTGGTGCAAGGCTTGGGCGTGAGGCGCTCAGACGGCGGCTTGGCCGCGGTTTGGCTACGGGTGAGCCGTGAAGTGGTGCGTGGTTGTGCAGGAGGCTTAGCGCGTGGTCGAGGGCTAGAGTGTGAGGTGCTCGAACGACATCTTGGCTGTGAGGGGTGCGGCAAGTGCATGCCTGGGTGATTTGAAGCCGCGAGGATGCCGTGGTGATGCGTGGGTCGCAGGCCTGGTGTGATGCCCCAACTTAATCGTGCACTAATCATACACGCAAATGTGCACGAAAGATCAGAGACTCACGGGAAGATACCACAACACAACTGTAGACACAAAATAAAGTCATACAAGCTTTATATTACAAGCCAAGGGCCTCGAGGGCTCGAATACATAAGCTCAAATACAAACGAGTCAGCGAAAACGACAATATCTAAGTATATACATAAGGTAAACAAGAGTTCCTTAAGAAGGCTAGCAAAACAACAACAACGATTGAAAAGGCAAGGCCTCCTGCCTAGGAGCCTCAAAACTGAAGGAAATATGCCCTAGAGGCAATAATAAAGTTGTTATTTTATATTTCCTTATATCATGATAAATGTTTATTATTCATGCTATAATTGTATTAACCGAAAACTTGATACATGTGTGAATACATAGACAATACATAGTGTCCCTAGTATGCCTCTACTAGACTAGCTCGTTGATCAAAGATAGTTAAGTTTCCTAGGCATGGACATGAGTTGTCATTTGATGAACGGAATCACATCATTAGGAGAATGATGTGATGGACATGACCCATCTGTTAGCTTAGCATTATGATCGTTTCAGTTTCATTGCTACTGCTTTCTTCATGACTTATACATGTTTCGCGGACTATGAGATTATGCAACCCCCGAATACCGGAGGAAAACCTTGTGTGCTATCAAACGTCACAACGTAAATGGGTGATTATAAAGATGCTCTACAGGTGTCTGCGAAGGTGTTTGTTGGGTTGGCATAGATCTAGATTAGGATTTGTCACACCGAGTATCGGAGAGGTATCTCTGGGCCCTCTCGGTAATGCACATCATAAGCCTTGCAAGCTATGTGACTAATGAGTTAGTTGCGGGATGATGTATTACTGAACGAGTAAAGAGACTTGCCGGTAACGAGATTGAACTAGGTATGAAGATACCGACAATCGAATCTCAGGTAAGTAACATACCAATGACAAAGGGAATAACGTATGTTGTCATAAGGTTATATCGATAAAGAGCTTCATAGAATATGTAGGAACCAATATGGGCATCCAGGTTCTGCTATTGGTTATTGACCAGAGAAGTGTCTCGGTCATGTCTACATAGTTCTCGAACCCATAGGGTCCGCACGCTTAATGTTCGTTGACGATATAGTATTATATGAGTTATGTATGTCGGTGACCGAATGTTGTTCGGAGTCCTAGATGAGATCACGAACATGACGAGGAGCTCTGGAATGGTCCGGAGGTAAAGATTCATATATTGGATGATATGGTTAGGCCAAGGGGTCGGGCCTACGGAGCGATAAGTCGGTGCAAAAGAATTTTTGCGGATGCCAGGGGGCCAAACACCGGAGACCTTGGCGTCTGGCCCTGGGCAAGACGTCGAGGCCCATGGCGTCTGGGCCAGACGCCAAGGATTGTGGCGTTCGTTCCTGGAGTCCGAGGGGGACTCTTGGCTTTCGGGCAAAACCGACTTTGAGGAGGCTTTTGCTCCAAGATTTGACCCTAGGGCTCAACATATAAATAGAGGGGCACGGCTAGCACAAAGGACACATCAAGAATCACCAAGCCGTGTGCCGGCAACACTGTCCCTCTAGTTTATCCTCCATCATAGTTTCCATAGTGCTTAGGCGAAGCCTTGTGAAGATTGTTCTTCACCAACACCGTCACCACGTCGTCGTGCTGCCGGAACTCATGTACTACTTCGCCCGTCTTGCTGGATCAAGAAGGCGAGGATGTCATCGAGCTGAACCTGTGCTGAACGCGGAGGTGCCGTACGCTCGATACTTGATTGGACGGATCGTGAAGGTGTATGACTACATCAACCGCATTGATACACTCTACCGCTTTGCGATCTTCAAGGGTATGAAGATACACTCCCCCTCTCGTTGCTATGCATCTCCTAGACAGATCTTGCGTGATCGTAGGAAAATTTTGAAATTACTACGTTCCCCAACAGTGGCATTCGAGCCAGGTCTATGCGTAGATGTTTTATGCATGAGTAGAACACAAAGAGTTGTGGTCGATAATAGTCATACTGCTTACCACCAACGTCCTACTTTGATTCGGCGGTATTGTTGGATGAAGCGGCCCAGACCGACATTACATGACCGCGTTCATGAGACTGGTTCTACCGACGTGCTTTTGCACATAGGTGGCTGGCGTGTGTCAGTTTCTCCAACTTTAGTTGAATCGAGTTTGACTACGGCCGGTCCTTGTTGAAGGTTAAAACATCACACTTAATGAAAAATCGTTGTCGTTTTGATGCGTAGGTAAGAACGGTTCTTGCTAGAAGCCCGTAGCAGCCACATAAAACTAGCAACAACAAAGTAGAGGACGTCTAACTTGCTTTTGCAGGGCATGTTGTGATGTGATATGGTCAAGACATGATGTGTTGTATAAGATGATCATGTTTTGTTAAAATTATCGGCAATTGGCAGGAGCCTTATGGTTGTCTCTTTATCGCATAAGATGCAAGTGCCATATAATTGCTTTACTTTATCACTATGTAATAGCAATAGCTATAAAAGCAATAGTTGGTGAAGACGACCATGTGATGACACGTTGATAAAGATCAAGATGATGGAGATCATTGTGTCATGCCGGTGATGATGGAGATCATGATGGTACTTTGGAGATGGAGATCAAAGGCACAAGATGATGATGGCAATATTATGTCACATATTTTGATTGCATGTGCTGTTTATCTTTTATATTCTTATTTTTCTTAGTTCGGCGGTAGCATTATAAGATGATCCCTTACTAAAATTTCAAGGTATAAGTGTTCTCCCTGAGTATGCACCATTGCGACAGTTCTTCGTGCCGAGACACCACGTGATGATCGGGTGTGATAAGCTCTACGTTCACATACAACGGGTGCAAGCCAGTTTTGCACACGTAGAATACTCGGGTTAAACTTGACGAGCCTAGCATATGCATATATGGCCTCGGAACACTAGAGACTGAAAGGTCGAGCGTGAATCATATAGTAGATATGATCAACATAGTGATGTTCACCATTGAAAACTACTCCATCTCACGTGATGATCAGACATGGTTTAGTTGATTTGGATCACGTGATCATTTAGATGACTAGAGGGATGTCTATCTAAGTGAGAGTTCTTAAGTAATATGATTAATTGAACTTTAATTTATCATGAACTTAGTCCTGATAGTATTTTGCAAATTATGTTGTAGATCAATAACCCGCGTTATAGCTTCCCTATGTTCTTTATATGTTCCTAGAGAAAACTAAGTTGAAAGATGATACTAGCAATGATGCAGACTGGGTCCGTGATCTGAGGTGTATCCTCATTGCTGCACATAAGAATTATGTCCTTGATGCACCGCTAGGTGACAGACCTATTGTAGGAGCAGATGCAGACGTTATGAATGTTTGGCTAGCTCAATATGATGACTACTTGATAGTTTAGTGCACCGTGCTTTACCGCTTAGAACCGGGACTTCAAAAACGTTTTTGAAATGTCACGGAGCATATGAGATGTTCCAAGAGCTGAAATTGGTATTTTAGACTCATGCCCATGTCAAGAAGTATGAGACCTCTGACAAGTGCTTTGCCTAAAAGATGGAGGAGAATTGCTCAACTAGTGAGCATATGAGAACAATCACTTGAATCAAGTGGGAGTTAATCTTCCAGATAAAATAGTGATTGATAGAGTTCTTTAGTCACCATCACCAAGTTGCTGGAACTTCGTGATAAACTACAGTATGCAAGGGATGACGAAAACGATTCCCGAGCTCTTCGTGATGCTGAAATCGATGAAGGTAGAAATCAAGAAAGAGCATCAAGTGTTGATGATTAAACAAGACCACTAGTTTCAAGAAAAGGGCAAAGGGAAAGAAAGGGAACTTCAAGAAGAATGGCAAGCAAGTTGTCACTCTCATGAAGAAGCCCAAAGCTGGACTGAGGGAGTCCTAGACTAGGGGGTGTCCGGATAGCCGAACTATCATCATTGGCCGAACTCCAAGACTATGAAGATACAAGATTGAAGACTTCGTCCCGTGTCCGGATGGGACTTTCCCTGGCGTGGAAGGCAAGCTTGGCGATACGGATATGTAGATCTCCTACCATTGTAACCGACTCTGTGTAACCCTAGCCCTCTCCGGTGTCTATATAAACCAGAGGGTTTTAGTCCATAGGACACATAACAATCATACCATAGGCTAGCTTCTAGGGTTTAGCCTCCTTGATCTCGTGGTAGATCTACTCTTGTACTACCCATATCATCAATATCAATCAAGCAGGAGTAGGGTTTTACCTCCATCGAGAGGGCCCGAACCTGGGTAAAAACATCGTGTCCCTTGTCTCCTGTTACCATCCGCCTAGACGCACAGTTCGGGACCCCCTAGCCAAGATCCGCCGGTTTTGACACCGACATTGGTGATTTCATTGAGAGTTCCTCTATGTCGTCACCTATAGGCCCGATGGCTCCTTTGATCATCAACAACAACGCGGTCCAGGGTGAGATTTTTCTCCCCGGTCAGATCTTCGTGTTCGGCGGCTTCGCACTGCGGGCCAATTCACTTGGCCATCTTTAGCAGATCGAAAGCTACGCTCCTAGCCATCAGGTCAGTTTTGGAAGTGTGAACTATACGGCCGACACTCGCGGAGACTTGATCTTCAACGGATTTGAGCCACAGCCAGGCGTGCCGCACTGTCTCGATGGGCATGATTTAGCTCTGCTGTCGGACAGTACCCTGGAGGCCGCACAAGAGTCCGCTCCGACCCTTGGTTCGGAGCAGACGGCGCTAATCGAGGATGGGTGGTTGGACACCACCTCGGGGGCTGCTACCTCTACGGCGATGGAGCCGAATACCGACCCTGTCCCTCATGAAGCTCGTGACTCCAAGGTGTCGGACTTCTCTCCGGACCCCAAACCTTCCGCGCCCCTGCCAATCGAATGCGATTGGGCGCCGATCATGGAGTTCACCGCTACGGACATCTTTCAGCACTCGCCTTGCGGCGACATCCTAAATTCGCTAAAGTGTCTCTCTTTGTCAGGAGAGCCTTGGCCGGATTATGGCCAGGACGGTTGGGATGCGGACGACGAAGAAATTCAAAGCCCACCCACCACCCACTTCGTAGCCACTGTCGATGACTTAACCGACATGCTAGACTTCGACTCCGAAGACATCGACGGTATGGACGACGATGCCGGAGACGACCAAGAACCAGCGCCTACTAGGCACTGGAAAGCCACCTCTTCATACGACATATACATGGTGGTCATCCCAAAGGATGGGAATGGCGATGGAACAGCGGAGGATGACCCCTCCAAAAAGTAGCCTAAGCGCCGGCGTCGGCGGCGCCGCTCCAAATCCCGCCACAGCAAGAATGGAGATTCCGGCACCGGAGATAATAACACCCCGGATAGCGCCGAAGACAACCCCCTCCAGCAAGATTCAGCACAGGAGGACGGAGAAGCCAGCCCTCATGAGAGAGCGACAGACGAAAAGGTAGAGGACGATAATTACATGCCTCCCTCCGGAGACGAGGCAAGCCTCGATGACGATGAATTTGTCGTGCCTGAGGATCCCGCCGAGCAAGAGCGTTTCAAACGCAGGCTTATGGCCACGACAAGCAGCCTCAAGAAAAAGCAGCAACAGCTTAGAGCTGATCAAGATTTGCTAGCCGACAGATGGACTGAAGTCCTCGCAGCCGAAGAGTACGAACTCGAACGCCCCTCCAAAAGCTTCCCCAAACGCAAGCTGCTGCCCCGATTAGAGGAGGAAGCATATAAACCTACATCACCAGCGCACAATACGGCCGACCGGCATCGCTCGAAAAGTACAAAGCCACGGGAGAATGCGACGGACTTGCAAAAAATATTGGAGGATAAGGCAAGACAATCAAGATCGATCTACGGATCGCGTGGGCGCCCCACAATACGCGACGACAACCGTCGCGCCGGATACAGCAATTCCGGCCGGGCCGCACACAGTAGACAAAGCTCGCTTGAGCTACATTGTGATATAGCCCAATACAGAGGCGCCGCACACCCACTATGCTTCACAGATGAAGTAATGGATCATCAAATCCCCGAAGGGTTCAAACCCGTGAACATTGAATCCTACGATGGCACAACAGACCCCGCGGTCTGGATCGAAGACTATCTCCTTCATATCCACATGGCCCGCGGTGATGATCTTCACGCCATCAAATACCTCCCACGCAAGCTTAAAGGACCAGCTCGGCATTGGCTCAACAGCTTGCCAGCAGAATCAATTGGGTGTTGGGAGGACCTGGAAGCCGCATTCCTTGATAACTTCCAGGGCACATATGTGCGACCACCAGACGCCGATGACCTAAGCCACATAATTCAGCAGCCAGACGAATCGGCCAGACAATTCTGGACTCGGTTCTTAACCAAGAAAAATCAAATCGTCGACTGTACGGATGCAGAGGCCCTTGCAGCCTTCAAACACAACATCCGCGATGAATGGCTGGCCCGGCACCTAGGACAGGAAAAGCCGAAATCAATGGCAGCCCTCACATCACTAATGACCCGCTTCTGTGCGGGAGAAGACAGCTGGCTAGCCCGCAGTAACAACCTAACAAAAAACTCTGGTAGTTCGGATACCAAAGACAGCAGTGGCAGGTCGCGTCGCAATAAGCACAAATGCCGCATTAACAGCAATAATACTGAAGATACGACAGTCAACGCCGGATTCAGAGGCTCTAAACCCGGTCAGCGGAAAAAGCCATTCAAAAGAACTACTCCAGGCCCGTCCAATTTGGACCGGATACTCGATCGCTCGTGCCAGATACACGGCACCTCCGAAAAGCCAGCTAATCACACCAACAGAGATTGTTGGGTGTTCAAACAGGCATGCAAGTTAATCGCCGAAGGCAATGACAAGGGGCTGCATAGCGACGATGAGGAGGAGACACGGCCGCTGAACAATAGAGGACAGGAGGGATTCCCCCATAGGTGCGGATGGTGAACATGATATACGCAACCCACATACCCAAAAGGGAGCGGAAGCGTGCGCTCAGGGACGTATACACGATGGAGCCAGTCGCCCCAAAGTTCAATCCGTGGTCCTCTGGCCCAATCACTTTTGATCGAAGGGACCACCCCACCAGTATCCACCACGGCGGATTCGCCGCATTGGTTTTAGACCCAATCGTTGATGGATTTCACCTCACTAGAGTCCTGATGGACGGCGGCAGCAGCCTGAACCTGCTTTATCAGGATACAGTGCGCAAGATGGGCATAGACCCCTCAAGGATTAAACCCACAAAAACGAGCTTCAAAGGCGTCATACCAGGTGTAGAGGCCAATTGTACCGGCTCAGTCACACTTGAAGTGGTCTTCGGATCCCCGGATAACTTCCGAAGCGAGGAGTTAATCTTTGACATAGTCCCGTTCCGCAGCGGCTATCATGCACTGCTCGGACGAACCGCATTTGCAAAGTTCAATGCGGTGCCGCACTACGCATACCTCAAGCTCAAGATGCCAGGCCCTCGAGGAGTTATCACGGTCAACGGAAACACAGAACGATCTCTCCGAACGGAGGATCATACAGCGGCTCTCGCGGCGGAACTACAGAGCTGCCTCTTAAGGCAATTCTCGAGTCCGGCCGTTAAGAGACCGGACACCGTCAAGCGCGCCCGGAGTAACCTACAACAAGACCACCTGGCACGTTCCGAGCACGCGCAGCAATGCGGCCCCAACCCCAGCCCTCGCGACATCGCGAGATCAGTGCCACGCGTACATCATTACGCTCTGGAGATACCATGGCATAGGGGGAGGG
This sequence comes from Triticum timopheevii, assembly GCA_963921465.1. Classification (NCBI taxonomy): domain Eukaryota; kingdom Viridiplantae; phylum Streptophyta; class Magnoliopsida; order Poales; family Poaceae; genus Triticum; species Triticum timopheevii. Next base: position 96,046,584 of record OY997262.1, on the reverse strand, counting down.
GCACGACCACGGTAGGCCCAGAATGCGGATCAACCACACCAGGGGCTCCCGAATTGGTCATTATTTTTTTTTCTTATTCTCAGGACTCCGTCTTCCAGAAGCCCTGTCCGGCAGTGGATCTGCCGAACTAACGATGCAACAGCCAGGGAAGCAGAAAAGCTACGACGAGTATCCAGGTGGTCTCCATTACGAGCATTATACCTGTTTTACATACCATTCCGCAGCCTACCCCTGGAAGGGGACATGTTAAATAGTCCCACCCCTTGCTTATCGCACTATTTGTATCGTCCTGCACTCATTGCAGTATTTTTTGAATAAACAATGCACCTTTTTTTATCATGGCATTCCTTTTTTATACATATGTTCACTTATGACATGGTGCATCCGTACGCTTTGGTACGGCTAAATACACCAGGGGCTTAAGTTCCCCAAATTATGGTGTGATAAGTCCGAACATTTTCACAAGTGCGGCACCCCGAACTTATAGCATTATATGCATCGGCTCCGAATCATGTGTTGGGTCAATAGTTGGGTTTGCCCGGCTCCCATGTTTTGGTACCTTACGTTCTATTCTATCGGCTAAGGTAGCGCTGGGAGAACCACTGCGATTGTGCCTTAGTTGAGCTGGGTGAGCACCTCAGTGGAGAAAGCTAAAACTGACCGTCATGATGGGGCGAGAGCCGGTCGCTGTTCGAGAGGTTTTTTCGAGTCCCTAAAGACTTATGCCGCTTAGAGCGAGGAACCGGCTTTGTCCGGCCCAGGCGTGGATAGCGCCCCAAATTCGGCCTTCCGAACACTAGGGGCTTTGCCAAAATTTAAAATTATAGAATTCTATGGCTAAGTGAGAGTGTTCAAGCATTATAAGTCCGGTTGCCTCGTTCATTGTGTTGAGCGCCTCCCTAGAAGGACCCAAAAATGGGAACAAGAGCGCTCAAGTTTATCCCGAACACCCCAGCACTCGTGGCATGGGGGCCAAAGCCAACGACTTGCCATCTCTCAGATTTGATAAACGGCCGCACAGAAGGTAATATTTTAAATTAACAAAAGTTGCTTAGCGCATATGAACACAGTTTTCAATGCACAGGATAACAAAACGTGAGTCTAATCAAAGATTACATCTTTGGAGCACTCACCCGCAATAATGCGGGCACCCTTCAGGACACCCTTGTAATACATCTCGGGCATGCGATACTCCTTGCGCGGCGGTGGCGCGTCCGTCACAAGCTTCTCGGCGTCCATCCTGCCCCAGTGCACCTTAGCGTGGGCAAGGGCCCGACGGGCACCTTCAATACAGACGGAGTGCTTGATGATGTCAACCCATGGACAGGCATCCACCAGCCGCCGCACCAGACCGAAGTAGCTCCCAGGCATGGCTTCCTTGGGCCATAGCCGAACTATGAGGCCCTTCATGGCCTGTTCGGCCACCTTGTGGAGCTCGACCAGCTGCTTCAGCTGGTCGCTCAGGGGCACCGAATATCTGGCCTCAGCATACTGAGACCAGAACACCTTCTCCGTCGAGCTCCCCTCCTCGGCTCTGTAGAATGCAGCGGCATCGAACACGCTGCGGGGCAAATCTGCGAACGCTCCTGGAGAGCTCCGAATTCGGGTAAGTAACAGATAATTCACTTTTACATGCTTGCTTTGCATGAAGAATGCCTTACCCGCCGCTATCTTCTTCACCGCCTCGATTTCTTGAGGGTCTTTGGGCTTCAGCCTTAGCGGCTTTGGCACTCTCAAGAGCGGATGCGAGCTCGGACTCTTGAGTCTTCGAGTCACGCTCCAAATCCTCGTGTTTTTCTACGAGAGCCTGGAGCTCTTGCCAAACCTCCGCCACCCGCGTCTCCTGCTTCTCTCGCTCTGTGCGTTCCACGGCCGCATTGCGTTCGGCCGCGGACACCGCATCCTTCAGGGTCGCCGCCTCATTCGTGGCCCCTGCAATACCCACGTTATTCCTGTCATTTTTTGCAAACAAATCCTTTTTTATAAGGTACAAATTTAATAAGGTATTACTTACCTTCCTTGTCCTCGAGCTGCTTTTTGGCACGGCCGAGCTCGCTCTCGGACCGCTCGAGGCTCCTCTTTAAGGCATTAACCTCCGCAGTAAGTGCGGCAGAGGTCAGCAGCGCAGCCTGCATTCCCATATTGACATATTTGTTAGACTCCTGCGTATATCTTTTTAGATCCTCAGCTCGGCTTTTCTTTCCGAACACCGAACTAAGCATCAGGGGCTATTGTCTATGCGGTACTACTTTACATATCTTTAAAAAATCCTTACCTCAAAGCCTGTTAGAAGGCTGCTGCAGGCTTCGGTCAGCCCGCTGTTGATGAGAATCCCGGAAGAAGGCGACACGATCTCTGCTTTGACAAGACGTGCCAAGGAAACCGCTTCGCTAAACGCGCTGAGGTGGAACAATAAAAACGATTCGAATAAAGGCTTGGCCGTGGCATGAAGTCATGCCACGAAATACGCGAGCAGATTGAACTTGTGTAAATATTATTCTCTCTACGGTGGTACGTGGAATTTATTTTGCAGAGCCGGACACTATTTTGGTGTTCAAAATCTTCTATGAATTATTCGGAGGAGGAACCCGCCTTGCAATGCTGAAGACAATATGCGCGCCGGACTCGTCATCATTGAAGCCTGGTTCAGGGGCTACTGAGGGAGTCCTGGACTAGGGGGTGTCCGGATAGCCGAACTATCATCATTGGCCGGACTCCAAGACTATGAAGATACAAGATTGAAGACTTCGTCCCGTGTCCAGATGGGACTTTCCTTGGCGTGGAAGGCAAGCTTGGCGATACGGATATGTAGATCTCCTACCATTGTAACCGACTCTGTATAACCCTAGCCCTCTCCAGTGTCTATATAAACCGGAGGGTTTTAGTCCATAGGACACATAACAATCATACCATAGGCTAGCTTCTAGGGTTTAGCCTCCTTGATCTCGTGGTAGATCTACTCTTGTACTACCCATATCATCAATATCAATCAAGCAGGAGTAGGGTTTTACCTCCATCGAGAGCGCCCGAACCTGGGTAAAAACATCGTGTCCCTTGTCTCATGTTACCATCTGCCTAGACGCACAGTTCGGGACCCCCTACCCGAGATCCGCCGGTTTTGACACCGACATGGACCTAAGCCTGAAACTGAGTGCTTCTACTTCAAAGGAAATGGTCACTGGAAGTGGAACTGCCCCAAATATGCGGATAAGAAGGATAGCGAAGTGAACAAAGGTATATTTGATATACATATTATTGATGTGTACCTTACTAGTGCTCGTAGTAATCCCTGGGTATTTGATACTTGTTCGGTTGCTAAGATTAGTAACTCGAAACAGGAGTTGCAGAATAAATAGAGACTAGTTGAGGATGAAATGACGATGTGTGTTGGAAGTGGTTCCAAGATTGATATGATCATCATCGAACACTCCCTATACTTTCAGGATTAGTGTTGAACCTAAATAAATGTTATTTAGTGTTTGCGTTGAGCATGAATATGATTAGATCATGTTAATTGCAATACGGTTATACATTTAAGACAGAGAATAATTATTATTCTGTTTACATGAATAAAACCTTCTATGGTCATACACCCAATGTTGATGGTTTATTGAATCTCGATCGTGATGATACACACATTCATAATATTGAAGCCAAAAGATGCAAAGTTGATAATGATAGTGCAACTTATTTGTGGTACTGCTGTTTGGGTCATATCGGTGTAAAACACATGTAGAAACTCCATGCTGATGGACTTTTGGAATCACTTGATTATGAATCACTTGGTGCTTGCGAACCGTGCCTTATGGGCAAGATGACTAAAACTCCATTCTCTGGAACAATGGAACAAGCTACTGACTTATTAGAAATAATACATACCGATGTTTGCGGTCCAATGAGTGTTGATGCTCGTGGCGGGTATCGTTATTTTCTGACTTTCACAGATGATTTGAGCAGATATGGGTATATCTACTTAATGAAACACAAGTCTGAAACATTTGAAAACTTCAAAGAATTTCAGAGTGAAGTGGAGAATCATCATAACAAGAAAATAAAGTTTCTATGATCTAATCGTGGAGGAGAATATTTGAGTTACGAGTTTTACCTTCATTTAAAACAATGTGGAATAGTTTCATAGCTCATGCCACCTGGAACACCACAGCGTAATGGTGTGTCCGAACGTCATAACCGCACTTTATTGGATATGGTGCAATCTATGATGTCTCTTGCCGATTTACCACTATCATTTTGGGCTTATGCATTAGAGACTGATGCATTCACGTTAAACATGGCACCATCAAAATCTGTTGAGACGATGCCTTATGAACTGTGGTTTGGCAATAAACCAAAGTTGTCGTTTCTTAAAGTTTGGGCCTGCGATGCTAATGTGAAAAAGCTTCAACCTGATAAGTTTGAACCCAAATCGAGAAATGTATCTTCATAGGATACCCGAAAGAAACTGCCGGGTACACCTTCTATCACAGATCCGAAGGCAAGATATTCGTTGCTAAGAATGGATCCTTTTTAAAGAAGGAGTTTTCTCTCGAAAGAAGTGAGTGGGAGGAAAGTAGAACTTGATGAGGTAATTATATCTTCTCCCGAATTGGAAAGTAGTTCATCACAGAAATCAGTTCTAGTGATTCCTACACAAATTAGTGAGGAAGCTAATGATGATGATCATGAAACTTCAGATCAAGTTACTACCGAAACTCATAGGTTAACCAGAGTACAAACCGCACCAGAGTAGTATGGTAATCCTATTCTGGAAGTCATGTTACTAGACCATGATGAACCTACGAACTATGAGGAAGCGATGATGAGCCCAGATTTCGTGAAATGGCTTGAGGCCATGAAATCTGAGATGGGATCGATATATGAGAACAAAGTGTGGACTTTCGTGGATTTTTCCGATGATCGGCATGCCATATTAAATAAATGGATCTTCAAGACGTAGACGGACACTGATAGTAGTGTTACTATCTACAAAGCTCGACTTGTCACAAAAGGTTTTCGACAAGTCCAAGGTGTTGACTACAATGAGATTTTCTCAATTGTAGCGATGCTTAAATCCGTCCGAATCATGTTAGCAAGTGCCATATTTTATGAAATCTGGCAAATGGCTTAGAAAAATTTTGAAGGCCGTAAGAGGAAGCTATCTCCTGTTCGTCATCAAACATGCATTGTTCCCTCTTGGAACCACGAGCCTTCTAGTGAGTTGTTCTAGTTTGTGAGCGGTGTGTGTCCAAACTTTCGTCAAATAGGACAACTTTTTTACCACATGATCTTTGTGGCATGACATTACATCAAGCAAGGTTTCATGTTTTTGGGTCATTTTTTAATTTTTTGTAATTAAAATGCTAAGGCACTCCATGCATGTAGTGATCATGCCGTGAGACCAATATGTTTGAAAGTTCCTTCTAATTTGCTGCACATGGAATTAACTCGCACACAAGTACGCAAATATGATTTTTGAAACCGTTATGGTTAGGCGTTGCATGTACATGTAGTTCAAATATGAATTACGGTCATTAAATGGCTAGAAAATTACTTAAATGTCTTTAAAAGGTCAACTGACCCCTGAAATTTTCCAAATTTTCACATGACAGTTGTATTAGTGCACATTACATGTAGAAATTTCTTGAAGGCCGTAAGAGGAAGCTATCTCCCGTTCATCATCAAACATGCATTGTTCCCTCTCGGAACCACGAGCCTTCTAGTGAGTTGCTCTGGTTTGTGAGGGGTGTGTGTCCAAACTTTCGTCAAACATGCCAAATTTTTTACCACATCATCTTGGTGGCATGACATTACATCAACTAAGGTTTCATGTGTTTCTGATCTTTTTTAATTTTTTTGGAATTTAAATGCAATGGCACTCCATGCTTAATTGTGTCATAGCCGTTAGACCAATATGTTTGAAAATTCCTTACAATTTACTGCACATGAAATTAAATCGCACACAAGTACACAAAATATGATTTTTCAAACTGTTATGGTTAGTTGTTGCATGTACATGTAGTTCAAATTTCAATTACGGTCGTTAAGTGGCTAGAAAATCACTTAAATGTCTTAAAAGGTCAAATGACGCTTGAAATTTTCCAAAATTTGACATGACAGTTGTATTAGTACTACAAATTTTCTCCTACATTTAAAACACCATCTGTTGCCACTTTACCCCAAATTTGTCTTTCACAGCTAATAAAAAATATCTAGAAACATCACACACAATTGTTTTGTAGGAACCGTTTGCGATGAAAATTTCTGGGTCTATTTAAGTCTTCTTCCTTAAGCTTCGCTGGTGAGGGAGTCCTGGATTAGGGGGTCCTCGGACAACTGGACTATATGCTTATGCCGGACTGTTGGACTATGAAGATACACGATTGAAGACTTCGTCCCGTGTCCGGGTGGGATTCTCCTTTGCGTGGAAGGCAAGCTTGGCGATTCGGACATGTAGATTCCCATTCTTTGTAACCGACTCTATGTAACCCTAGCCCCCTCCGGTGTCTATATAAACCGGAGGGTTTTGTCTGTAGGACAAGAACAATCATAATCATAGGCTAGCTTCTAGGGTTTAGCCTCTACGATCTCGTGGTAGATCAACTCTTGTAATACTCATATTATCAAGATCAATCAAGCAGGAAGTAGGGTATTACCTCCATAGAGAGGACCCGAACCTAGGTAAACATTGTGTCCCCCGCCTCCTGTTACCATTAGCCTTGGACGCACAGTTTGGGACCCCCTACCCGAGATCCACCGGTTTTGACACCGACATTGGTGCTTTCATTGAGAGTTCCACTGTGTCGTCACCATAAGGCTTGATGGCTCCTTCAATTATCTACAATGATGCGGTCCAGGGTGAGGTTTTCCTCCCCGGACAGATCTTCGTCTTTGGTGGATTCGCACTGCGGGCCAACTCGCTTGGCCATCTGGAGCAGATCGATAGCTACGCCCCTGGCCATCAGGTCAGGTTCGGAAGCCTGAATTACACCGCCGACATCCGCGGAGACTTGATCTTCGAAGGATTCGAGCCCATGACAGGTGCGCTCTATAGTCGCGATGAGCATGACCTAGATCTGCCATCGGACAGTGTTCAGGATGTCACGCCTACAGTGACCCTAGCTTTAAATCCACTACAGATCGTGCCATTCGAGGATGGGAGGATGGACCCCGCCACGGAGGCCGCACACTCAGTGGCGATAGAGCCGAACATAGATTTCACTTCCAACGAGGTCTGTGTCATCGGACCCTCGGACTCGTCTCTGGCCATAGGCTCCGAACCGCGTGCATCCGTGCCCATCGGATCTAACCGGGCACAGATCATGGAGTTTAGCTCCGCGGATATCTTTTAGCACTCGCCCTTGGGCGACGTGCTAAACTTATTAAAATCTCTGTCCCTGTCAGGAGACTCCTGGCTGAACTATGTCCGGCTTGAGTGGGAAGCGGACGACGAAGGAATTCGTTACCCACCCACCACCCACTTCATAGACACTGTCGACGACTTAACCAACATGCTTGATTTTGACTCTGAAGACATCGACGGTATGGACGATGATGCCGGAGAAGAACAGGAACTACCGCCCACAGGGCGCTGGAAAGCCACCTCATCATACAACATATATATGGTGGACACACCCAAAGAAAACAATGGCGAGGATCAAAAGGATGCAACAGAGGGTGATCCTCTTGAGAAGCAACCTAAGCGCCAACGTCAGCGGCGCCGCTCTAAACCCCGCCATTGCAAAAACAGCGATACCGACACAAGAGACAATAGCACTCTGGGTGATGCCGAAGACGAAAACAATCCCGCCCAGCCAAGCTTCGAGCTGGCCGGACAGGAGGATGGGCAAGCTAGCCTGATGAACAGGCGATGGATGAAGACTCGCAGGATGACAATTACATGCCCCTCTCCGAAGACGAGGTGAGCCTTGGCGACGAAGAATTTATCATGCCCGAGGATCTCGTCGAGCAGGAGCGCTTCAAGCGCCGAATTATAGCCACTTCAAAGAGCTTGAAGAAAAAACAGCAATAGCTTCAAGCTGATCAAGATCTGCTCACTGACAGATGGACTGAGGTCCTGGCGGCCGAGGAATATGGACTCGAGCGCCCAACCAAGAGTTACCCGAGGCACAGGTTGTTACCTCAATTCGAGGACGAGGTACTAGAGCCTATACTACCAGTGCAGGATCCGGCTGACCGACCACCTCGTGGCCGAGACAAAGCGACATATCAGCCCGAACACCAGCCCGCACCCCGTCGCCGAACAAATAAAAACACAAAGGCCGGGGGCTACACGCATGACCTGCAAGATGAATTGGAAAACAAAGCAGGACAACCAAGATCGATCTTCGGATCGCGGGGCGCGCCCCAACACGTGACGATGTCCGCCACACCGGATATACTAAATACAAATCTTCTGGGCCGAATACAGCAGACCAGACTCATTCGAACTGCGTCGCGATGTAGCACGGCATAGAGGCGCCGCACACCCCCTATGCTTCACTAACGAAGTAATGGAGCATGAATTCTGAGAAGGGTTTAAGCTCGTGAACATCGAACCATATGATGGGACAACAGACCCCGCGGTATTGATTGAAGATTTCCTTCTCCACATTCACATGGCCCGCGGTGATAATCTACATGCCATCAAGTACCTCCCACTAAAACTTAAGGGACCAGCTCGGCATTGGCTGAATAGCCTGCCGACAAACTCCATTGGCAGTTGGGAGAACCTGGAAGACGCATTCCTTGACAACTTTCAGGGCATTTATGTGCGACCACCGGACGCTGATGACTTAAGTCACATAACCCAACAGCCCGGAGAGCCATCCAGGAAATTCTGGACTCGGTTCTTAACCAGAAAGAACCAAATCATCGACTGTCCAGATGCCGAAGCCCTAGCGGCCTTTAAACATAAGTCCATGATGAGTGGCTCGCCCAACACCTCGGCCAAGAGAAGCCGAAATCCATGGCAGCCCTCACGACACTCATGACTCGCTTCTGTGCGGGCGAGGACAGCTGGCAAGCTCGTAGCAACATCGCCTCAAGCAAGCCCGGGACTTCTGAATTAAGAGATAGCAACGGCAAGCCCCGACGCAACAAACACAAGCGTCGAAATAATGGCGTTAACGCCGAAGACACGACCGTCGATGTCGGATTAGCGGCTCTAATACCGGTCAAAGGAAGAAACAATTCAAAAGAAACAGTCCAGGCACATCTAGTATGGACCATATACTCGACCGTCCATGTCAAATTCGCGGCACCCCAGGAACACCAGCCAATCATACCAACAGAGAATGCTGGGTCTTCAAACAAGCCGGCAAGTCAGGTGCCGAAAACAAGGAGAAGGGGTCGCAAAGCGACGACGGCGATGAGAAGCCGTGGCCACCGAACACAGGAGGGCAAAAGAAGTTTCCCCCGCAAATTAAAATGGTGAATATGATAAACGCCACCAATATTCCCAAACGGGAGCGGAGGCGCACACTTAGGGACGTCTACGCAATGGAGGTAGTCGCCCCAAAATATAACCCATGGTCGTCCGGCCCGATCACCTTTGACCGCAAGGATCGTCCGGCCAATACACGTCAGGGCGGCTCAGCCGCACTAGTCCTTGACCCAATAATTGATGGATTCCACCTCATATGAGTCCTTATGGACGGAGGCAGTAGTCTGAACCTGCTTTATCAGGATACAATGTGCAAGATGGGCATCGATCCTTCAAAGATCAAACCCACTAAAACCTCCTTCAAAGGTGTTATACCAGGCGTGGAGGCCCGCTGTACAGGATCCGTCACTCTGGAGGTAGTCTTCGGACCCCCGGATAATTACCGTAACGAAGAGTTAATCTTTGATATCGTCCCTTTTCGCGGCAGCTATCATGCGTTGCTCGGACAAACCGCGTTCGCTCAATTCAACGCGGTGCCACATTACGCTTATATTAAGCTCAAGATGCCCAGTCCACATGGCATCATAACAGTTAATGGCAAAGCCGAATGCTCCCTCCGTACTAAAGAGCACACCACCGCCTCAACAATAGAAGTGCAGAGTAGCATTTTTCAATTGATCCTTCATTCGACAACCAGGTTCCCGGACACCGTCATAAGAGTCTGAAGTACTCCGCGGCAAGATAGCCCAGCTCGTCAAGAGCTCAATTAACCACTCCGGCGGTAGGCGGAGGCCAAGCTAGGTTAGGCAACACAAGCGGCTTAACCGCTCCGTGGCACACAAACAATTTTTGCATTTTCTTCGCAGGTCCACTTTTGTGTAGGCCATCACTAGTGACATGGCGACCAGACCCATGAGGGGACGAATATACCAAGGAGGGAAACAGCTCAAACGCGTAAGGGAATCCTCAGATATTCCCCTTGATGACCATCCGATTATTACCCGGATCCGCACATAGCCTCCCCACTTGTCTCAGCAGGTTCTGAAGTCATATTTCTTTTTATTGCACTACTTGTACTCGTACGCCTCGATGTATTACTCAATTACAACATGTGGCTTTATATGACGCTTACTTGCTATTCTTTCTTATTGATATTCTTTGTCAAATGGCATCCGTAGACTACGGTACGCCTTAATATGCCAGGGGCCTCGTTGTACCCATAATACGGCAATAAAAGTTCGAATACCATCATGGTCGTTTAGCACCCCGAACTTATAGGATTATATGCATCGGCTCCGAATAATGTCTTGGGTCAGCAGTTGGGTTGCCCGGCTCCTGTGCTTGCTACCCTACGTTCCGCTATATCGGCTAGGGTAGTAAAGGGAGAACTACTGCGATTGTGTCCCGGTTCTTCCGGACAAGCGCCTCAGTAGAGAAAGCTGAAAACTGACTGTCATGATACGGCGAGAGCTGGTCAGCTGTTCGAGATGTTACAAAATCTTTAAGAATTTCATCCGCATTATGCGATAACTAATCCAGCATGCGATGGGTCGGCTTTTTCTTCCGATTAGGTGCTTATAGAGCCCCTAGTGCGGTCTTCCGAACACCGGGGGCTGCGCCTACCTTTCTTTTGTCAAACTCCTATGGCTAAGTGAGGGTGATAAAGCCTTATAGTCCGATTGCCTGGTTCGTTGCGCTGAACACCTCCTTCAAGGACCCAAAACTGGGGTAAAGAGTGCTCAGGTTTATCTCGAACACCCCCGTATTTCCTATGTGGGGGCAGAAGCCAACGACTGGCCAACTCTCAGGATTAATATACATAAAACGGCTGCACAGGAGGTAAAATTTTCAAATAACAGCCATTATACCATATAAATGACCTTGTTCAACACTACATAGGATAACATGAATGTATTCATGGGAATATAATATCCTTGGCTCATTGCTCCGCTACAAGGCAGGATCCTTTCAGGACACTGTCATAATATAACTCGGGCTTGCGGTGCTCCTTCCCCTTAGGCGGTCCTTCGATCATCAGCTTTTCGGCATCCATCTTCGCCCAGTGCACCTTTGCATGGGCGAAGGCCATTGGCGCACCTTCCATACAGATAATCGCTTGATGACTTCAAGCCGAGGTCAGGCACTTACAAGCCGCTTCACGAGCCTGAAGTAGCTGCTAGGAATCGCCTCGGCAGGCCATAGCCGGATAATTAAATCCTTCATGGCTAGTTCAGCCGCCCTATGCAGTTCGATCAACTATTTCATTTGATCGGCAAAGGGCACTGGATACTCTGCCGCCAGATATTGCGACCAGAAGAGCTTCTCCGCAGAGCTCCTTTCTTCGGCCCGGTAGACATCACATATGCTGTGCGGCAGTTCCGCAAACACCTCTGGAGAAATCCGAATTCAAATAGTAACGTGATTTTCTCCGTTTAAATATTTGCTTTGCATAGAAAAAGCCTTACCCACCGCGATCTTCCTGACCTCCTGGATTTCCTGCAGGGTGCCTTGGGCTTCGCCTCGGGCATCGTGTGCGGCTTGACGAGCCTTGGTGAGTTCGGATTCTTTCTCTGTTAAACTCTGCTCCAAGGTCTTGCATTTCTTCATGGCCTCTTGGAGCTCTTGTTGAACTTTAATAACCCTGGCCTCGTGCTTTTCACGAAGAGCCTGCTCTGTGGCTGCCTTCTTCTCGGCCTCGGCTACCGCCTTCTTAAGAGCCTCGACTTCGGTCGTCGCCCCTAGAGCAAATCATGAAAAAATTTCATCATACTCAATTATTCATTCTTGCTGAATGCGAACAAGGTTTTTTGCATACCTTGGTTATCCTTCAACTGCTTTTTCACTTGGCCAAGTTCTTATTCGGCCCGCTCCAGACTCCGCTTCAGTCCGGAGACTTCCACAGTATGAGAGGCGGCTGTCACTATAGACGCCTGCTTATAAAAAACAAAAGAGGAAGAGGTACCACAATGTACGTCTCCTGCGAACATGTATTTGATCCTCTGTCCGGTTCTTTCTTTCGAACACCGAACAGTGTATCAGGGGCTACTATCTATACTATGACACTCTTTGAAACCATGCAACATACCTCAAAGCCCGTTATAAGGCTGATGCAGGCTTTATTCAGCCCTCTTTCAGCAGACTGAATCTTCTCAATCACCGCACCCATAAGGGCACGGTATTCTTCAACGATGGAGGCGCTCTTCAACGCTGCTGATAGCGTATCCGACACCTCTGGTTGGGCAGAGGTTGCCTGCCTGATTCCGGAGCCGTGTTGGTCTCCAGAACTGGGTCCCGCTGGGGGCCGAATTCAAGATAGCCCCCGCCGTCCATATCCATGGGAGCCTTTTCCCCGTGTGTTCGGCCGCCGAGGTTTGACCCTCTGGCGCCGCCTTGACGGTCTCCCCGCCCCCTCCTTGGGCTGGGTCCCTTTGGGATGATACCCCGGTTTTATTCACGTGTTTTGGGGAGGGGACCGTCGGGGGTGTCCTGCTATCCATAGCATTCGAACCCAGTGAATCCTCCGATGAGGATTGTTCGGTGCAGGACCTCGCCGGACTGCAAAAAAGGTGTGACTCAATGCGATTAACACTACAAAAAAATACACTTCCATGATGATACGTGTTTGTCACAGTAGGTCGCATTTTTTGTCATGCATGTACATCCATGACGATTTTATGACAGAATCAAGATAGTCTTACATGTGCTGTCGTAGAAGTGTTCCATGACATTACCAAAATTATCATCACGGAAGTGTCCACTTCCATGACGATAAATCACGCGTCACAGAAGTGCTTTCGTCAAGGGTGACCAACACGTGGCATCCACTGTAACGGAATACCGTTAAGCTATTGGGTCGGGTTTTGGATGCGATAACCCGTTAACAACCCCGACCAATGGGGATTTTCCAAGTGTAAAATCATCATTGGCTGGAGGAAACACGTGTCGGCTCATCGTTGGGACAGATGTCATCCACTCATTGGATGGAAGGAGCCTATGATACGTCGACACGTGGCATGGCCCAACAGAGGCCCATTCCTGTGAAAAGGCCGGCCCAGTAAAAATTAGCAGGCCAGCCCATATAAGGCCTACTTGTGTCAGGTCCATTTAAGCCCACGACCCATACGAGATGTGCCAATTCGGCCCGTCAACGGTCCGTTAAAGATTTGACACCATTACAGCCCATCGTCAGTTCGAGCCCGTTAACAGCCCGCTATATATTTGGGCTCAATATCGGCCCGATGAGATTTTGGCCTGTTAACGACCCATTTAATGGATGGGCCAATTTTCAGGATGTACATCTTTCGGCCTTTTAGCGACCCATTTAAATGTTCGGCTAATTTCCGGCCCGGTGTGTCTTTCGGCCTGTTGACGGCCCATAAATCTGATGGGCCATTTGTTGTCGGACCTGAGTTTCGGCCTTTTAGCGGCCCATTTAAGTGTTGGGCCAATTTTCTGGCCCGGTGTCACTTTCAGCCTGTTGACGGCCCATAAATCAGTTGGGCCATTTGTAGTCGGACCTGAGTTTTGGCCTTTTAGCGACCCATTTAAGTGTTGGGCCAATTCCTGGCCTTGTGTGCCTTTCGGCCTGTTAACGGACCATAATGAGTTGGGACATTTGTAGTCGGACCTTAGTTTTGGCCTTTTAACGGCCCATGCCCTTCATGGTCCAATACCAGCCCGGTTTCTCTTTCGGCCTGCTAAAGGCCCACAACATAGTTGGGCCATTTACAATACGACCTGACTTTCGGCCTCTTAGCGGCCCATGGTCTTCATGGTCCAGTACAAGCCCGCTGTCTCTTTCGGCCTGCTAAAGGCCTATAGTGTAGTTGGGCCATATGTAGCCCAAACTTAGTAACGGCCTGTTAACGACCCGTGAAATAAATTGGGGCCACCTGCTGCCCGCTTCGATGTCGGCCTGTTAACCACCCGGGAGGTAAGAGGGCCGACCATTAACTTTCGGCCTAGTAACGGCCCATTAACTTAATGGGCCCACTAAAGTTCGTACATGTCTTTAGGCCAAATTAGATAGTTTGAGCCCATTACGACGAGCAATTATGCACAGGACCAAAACCGATCACCAAAGGTATGGCATACAGGGAATAACGTTGCTCATCCAGCATATATTACAGGAAACTGCATCCACTGGGCAATCAAAGATTGATGCCAGTGCAAATAAATGAGCAGAACCTAACCATCTACAACGTCACAATCTACAACCTCAGCACAGATGACGCCCATAAGCATGTGGGCAAGTTCTTTCTGCTTTGCTACACTATCTCTGAAAACATTAATCAGTTGTTGTGTCGCACGACTCTGCACCTCTGATTCATCCACCATTTCCATTATTGCTTCAGCCATTAATTGGTTCACAAACATACATTTATTCCGTTGCATTCGAGACAGAGGATACTGAACAGATTCAGATGGCGATTTTGGCAGGCTTGTATTATTGATAGTGGAGAGTGTCTTGACCACTGCATCATAACATAAATTAGGACGGGAACCAAACAAATTAATCATGAGTTATTGCCATATTACCTGGCCTAGATTTACTGGAAAGAAACAATGGGGTTGCCTTGCTGTTTTTAGAGTTTGTCTTCTTATCTTCAGCAGCCTGCACAAAATTAACACACTAGCATTGCTATCATTGGCCAAGTCAGATAATAGGAAAGCAACATTGACACAACGAACGTTTGGGCAACTAGCCTACACCAAATTAACACAATATGGCACAACTATCATCAGCCAGGTAAGGTAGTACGAAAGCAACATTGACACAATGAATGAATGGTCAACCAGAGAAGCACTACAATTCAGTAATGTGCGTGATATGAGATAGTACATTCATGCAGCTTAGTATGCAAAACTACCAGGCAGTTTTCCTTACAAAAATCAACATTGGCGCCTTTAATATTTTGCTACAACTAATTTTAGATCAGATAAAGGTTAGATTCACACTGATTAACAAAATACATGTTGCTGTAAAAATATAGTGATATACAACAGGTACTTACATCAGCATTGGAGCACAGAGAATTCCTGCAAGATATTTTCCTCAAATACGATCCCAATGGAGGAAGTCTTCTATCGTTTAACCTTATTTTCTAAAAGAGAGATGGGTAAGAAACATGTAGAAAATATGATCAGAATGCTATAAAATTTCATGATGCAAGGATACACACACGCTTCTTAGAATGGAGTTGACATTCTTTTGCTGGACTAGAGCGGACTAGTTCTTTGGCCACTGGAATCTACTTATTATCAGTGGGAGTTGGATTTCTCTATGCTGGAGTAGTATCTATGAAAAATGGAGTTGGTTTATTATCTCCTGGCGTTTGGATCTTTTGCAAAGACCTTGTTTGTAACCCTTCAGATTCTAACATAGCCGTCTTCCCCTTGCATGCCTTATATAGAAGAATGGTGATTCAGTTATAAAACATGCTACATCAGAGATGGAATAGGTACTGAAGAATAGAAAGACATGACATATTGACATGTATTCCCTCCATCCGGAAATAAATGGACGGGTCTAGGCGTATTTCAGTTCTAGATACATCCAGTTTTATCCATTTCTGCGACATTTAGTCCAGACGAAATGAGTATGATGTAAGAGCTAGGGATACGACAGGACAACACAGTAAAAAAACACTTAAAAACCCACTGCAGAACCAAAGTATTCAAACCCACTGATATGAGATAGTACACTCATGCAGCTCAGGATGCAAAACTACCAGGCAGTTTTCCTTACAAAAATCAACATTGTGGCCTTTAATCATACATTTTGCTACAACTAAATTTAGATCAGATAAAGGTTGGATTCACGCCGATTAACAAAATACACGCCAATGTAAAAATATAGTGATATACAACAGGTACTTACATCTACATTGGAGCACAGAGAATTCCTGCAAGAATCTTTCCTCATAAACGATACCATTGCAGAAATTTTTCTATCTGTTAAGCTTATTTTCTAAAAGAGAGATGGGTAAGAAACATGTAGAAAATATGATCAGCATGCTATAAATTTCATGATGCAAGGATATGCACACGCTTCTTAGAATTGTGTTGACATATTTTTGCTGGACTGGAGCGGACTAGTTCTTTGGCCACTGGAATCTGCTTATTATCAGTAGGAGTTGGGTTTCTTTGTGTTGGAGCAGTATCTATAAAAACTGGAGTTGGTTTATTATCTCCTGGCGTTTGGATCTTTTGCAAAGGCCTTGTTTGTAACCCTTCAGATTCTAACATAGTCGTCTTCCCCTTGCATGCCTTGTATAGAAGAATGGTGCTTTAATTATAAAACATGCGACAACAGAGAGATGGAATAGGTACTGAAGAATAGAAAGGCATGACATATTGACATGTATTCCCTCCAATTGGAAAAAAT
Organism: Triticum timopheevii; assembly: GCA_963921465.1. NCBI lineage: Eukaryota > Viridiplantae > Streptophyta > Magnoliopsida > Poales > Poaceae > Triticum > Triticum timopheevii. The sequence continues at coordinate 96,029,818 of OY997262.1, read as the reverse complement.
GGATGGGTCTAGGCGTATTTCAGTTCTAGATACATCCTTTTTTATCCATTTCGGCAACATGTAATCCGGACGGAGGGAGTATGGTGTAAGAGCTAGGGATACGACAGGACAACACAGCAAAAAAAAATAGTTGAATGTAAAACTATATGCTAACGGAATACATACAGAAATAACTAAGGCAACATACACATGTATGATTGGGAAAATAAGATGGCATTGCAACAGAGCACTAGAACAACACTTCAATGTAAAAAAACATGGTATGGCAGACAGATGAAATACATACTGATGAATAACAATGCATAAGATATTCAGAAGCATGATGTCCAAATTAAGCAGATGGCATTGCGATAGAGTAGAATGACAGTACTTGAATTTGAAAACATGTTATCATGAATGGAATAGGTACTGAAAAACAGGAAGGCATGACATATTTACATGCATGATCAGCATGCTAAGGACATGGCATTGCAACATTGTAGATACACTCCAGGACATTATATGCATGTTGTACCCATATCACAGGCCAAGTTAGAGCAAGGACCTTGTGGGGTGAAGAGGATTCATCATCTTTCTGCAAGTCTTCTGAAGAACTGCCTTTACATGTTCCATCATATTGGGTATCATTGACATCAAGTTTATTGGCCTTTACATTGCTCCGTGAGGTTCTTGTGGATATATCAGTGTGTGCAATTATATCTGACATGCATGGAAGCCAACTAGTAGTTAGATTTATGTAAATGAGTGCCTGTAGGAGACGACATAAATAGTAGGACTGGGGTTAACTAGCAGCAACAGGTCTCATAAACTAAAGGGAGAACACAGATGAAAGCTACAGAATATGTATCGTTTGTACTCGAGATTAACTAGATGGCACACAAAAGTATTAAAGAACAGCATAGGTAATACTAGAAGTGGTATAGTACTATAATCACCAGCCTGTGGGATGGCATTGGCTGATGGATGATAACTATGGAATAGCGTTACCTAAAGAACAAGTATCTTAGCTGAACTATGGAACAGCGTGAACTCCTGAACAAGACCCGTAACAGATCAGCATGAATATACAGTGAAATGTGATGATCTATTTTCCGTGCTTAGATGAATAACACCGTGCTTAGATGAATAACAAAGCCATAAATGTTGCACACGAGTAAGATGAGGGTACAACCTATCAAGCTGCCATCCATAGGAGTGAGCATCATGTGCTGACTTGTCGATGGCCCTGCAGTTGTTGTGGTTATCCATGTCGGGCACGCGCATTCGATGCAGGGAACTGTTGAGTGGGGACTGTAGCTCCCTTCTGGTGTATGCTTCCCTTGTTGGAGCAGCTGCGGTGAGTCGGAAGATGGTGTGTGTGAAGATGCAGATAACACATAATGTTAAGAACGACATATCTCTTTGATCCGAAGAAATACACTAAGAGATCAACAACAAGGTACGAGAGTGGTCACACGTCTGTTGACTGAAGACTAAATTGGGGTCACACGATTTTATTTTATTTCGGTACTGTCCGATCTACGTCGGATGGCTTGATGGCCGTCTTGTGCCTCCCGTCTGACACTGTTCGGAATCTTCCCCAAAGAGCTAGCGACCAACAGCAGAGCAGCCTGCCTCCACCGTCCGTGGCCCCGGCCAAAACCCCTCTCCCCGCCCCACCGCATTGCCGTGGTTGCGCCGCCCCCTGGCCAATCCACAAAGACTCCCTGTCATCCAGATCCGGCGGCGGTAGTACCTTCAACCCACGCAACTCTAAAATATAGCCATCTAAGCTCCCCGCACCCTTACGTTAGACACCAGCCAACCGGCAGCCTAGGAGCTCCGCCGCCTCGAGGTGTGCTGCTTCCCATTGGAATCGATTGGCCCAGAATAAAAATTCAGACAACTGACGCCTAAATAAAGTGATTTCAGATGAGGGTGCGACTTATCTGGTGGCATGGTGAAGTAGGGAGGTCCAGCTGTCGAGTCGGTGAGGCCGGCACGGTTGCGGTGGCGACCGGCGGCAGGGAAAGAGCGACGTCGCCACGGTCGACGGCTACATGGAAGCAGCGCCAGGACTCTGGACGGATCCGAAGTTGGAGCCGCTCCGGCGCCATGAACAACGGCGGGGGTGAATCGGCTCCGGTACGGTTCACGCGGCCGTCGTCGAGGCAGCACCAGCAACACGGAGTAAGAGGCACACGACCCAGTGCACGATGGCAATTGGACAATGTCTCCAGCATTAGGGAGCAGGGCGGCTGTGAAATTGGTGCGGTGGGGGGCGCCATGGAGGTGGGGCTGAGGTTTCGTGGCTTGGGAGAAGGGAGCTTCCCGGGGAGAAGGTGATTTGGCGCCCACGAGGTATGAATGGGGGCGGGCGGGCGGGGGGGGGGGGGGGGGTGGGGGGAATTGGGAGGGGAGTGGAACCATGTCTTACGGACGCATTTGTCTGAAATGTGAGGGGGAGTTACGTTCTACCCTTGCCTATAGGCTTCTCGGCTTGGGTCTGTGTACTAAGGTTCGGGGATAGTAGAGTAACTTTGCTTCTCCCCAAATAGTGGGCGGGAGCGATTTCGGGCGAGGAGGGCGTGTTTTGAACTATAGTGGGCGCGAGCGATTTCGGGCGAGGAGAGCGTGTTTTGAAATAGTGGGCGCGAGCTATTTCGGGCGAGGAGAGCGTGTTTTGCCGACCATGGTTTATGAATTATTCGGCACATGTCATTTCGGCCGAGGAGAAGGCACGCTTGGATGAAGTTACGAACCTACCCTCGATGTACAATGGGCCAATTGATGCGTGTCCCACATAGGATGGTAATTTCGCGTCTCCCATTTATTTGCTCGGGCGAATTGCACCGAGCAGAGAGGATGTTTAATGGTTCGTTCAAATTTTGGGGAGAACGAGCATCCACGTCTACCTTACCAAGTCGATTCGAATCAAATTTTGAAATATTAGCTTGCCACTTCTTTTTTAGATGGAGAGATGATGCTCGGGAGTAATGTGTTTTTAGATGCTCGTTGCTAGCGATTTACTATATGACAAATAGTTGACCCACTCAAAAACGCGAATCAAAACCAAAATGAAATATCTCGATTCAATGAACTAGCTCGTTCAGTAGGTCAAAATAGTGATCTAAATCCAAAATTGAACACCTCAATCGAGTAGCATGTTGTACAGTATTATAGTACTCCATGAACATGTTGAAAGTCAAATTAATGAACTTCTTTGATATACGCATATATCCGTTCATGTGTGGATTGCAGACAACATGTTCTCCAATTTAAATATTTGAATGCAAGTTTATATCGAAACATGGTTTATATCAGTCTTTGATGCATAAAACGCGACCTCCCCCTCTCCCGGACTCCTGTTCTCTCTCTCTCTCACACACACTCTCGCCGACAATCTTCAATTCTATCGCACGGATCCGACACAAAAACCTTGTTGGTCCCTCTCCCTTTCTCTATCTCTCTCGCTCTCTCTCTCTCTCTCTCTCTCTCTCTCTTTGTGTGTGGGTGGGGGGGGAGTCTTTCTAGTTCGCATTCATATATACACCATATTGTCGTGGGGATGGGAGCACGAGCACCTATGGGGCAGGGGGCCCCTTCTAGTCCGGCAAGGGAGCGGAGGGTGCACGCAGAGCGGATCGAGGCGAGAGCGCGCGGGGGATTTTTACCCAGCTTCGGAGCTCTCCTGAGAGATAAAACTCCTACTGCTGCTTTGTGTTTGTATTCTGTTCTTGCTCGAGAGCGTATGTGGGTTGAGGTGTCGAATGAGCCGAACCCCAAAGCTGCGGAACCAAAACTCCGAACCCCTTCTACGTGCGCATGTGCCTCCTTTTTATAGGCTAAAGGGGTCACCGACAGGTGGTAGCGTAAAAAGAGGGGTAGAAAGGTAAAAATGCGGGTTGGTTCAACTGCTACCAACAGTGTCCCCTACCTAACTCTGACGGCAGGGGACAAGGGTATTTAATGCCCGTCCGGTCGCCCCAACAGTGCAAGGAAACGACCGTTAGGGGCGCCACCGATCGCCATGATGGCCTCCTTGTCAGCTTCGCTTGCCAGCTCGCACCGCCATGCTGCACAGCTACTCGCCACGTGCACCAGGAGCGATCTTGTGGCGACACGTCGTCGGATGTGCTGGAGCGTGGGCGCAGAGTGGCAGCCTTGCCGCGGCAATCGCCTTGCCGCGGCCCTTATCTTGTCGCACCAGCAAGCTTGCCGCTCGCCGGGCCTTGCCGGGACGCGTGGGGCGTTGCGGCAAGTTTCTTGAAGTGCCTTAGTTAGTCTTCCCGGCAAACTCCTCTTGCCGGGGCCTTTGTCCTTCCCGGCAAGCTGCTCTTGCCGGGGCCTTGTCTTCTTAGTTAACACTTTGTTCTTGAATGGCAGAAAATAGGAATAGCGGAGGATCTTGGCGGACGCCCGGCAAGCCTTGCCGCGGGACGCTGCGACTGCCCGTGCACAAGTTCGGGGTACTAAGGTACCCCTATTTTAGTACACCGACAGGAGCCCCCGGGCCTGGGCCATACACGGTGCCGAGCGCTGTTGGGCCAGGCCCAAAACAGGGCACGGGCACACGCGGCCTGGGTCCACATTAAATCCACTCCGTATCCACCGCGCCCTCCCGCAACGGCACGCGTCAATCGCGGCGTCGTGGGAGAGGACGTGGGTAATACTTAATTCCAGGAAATGCGTAACATTCGCATCCCCCATTTATAAGCAGAGGAAACAGGGCCGTTCCCCCACCTTCGCCACTTGCAGTTCCTTCCTCCGAAAGCTCCGCCGCTCCCCTCCGCTTCCCAAGCCGAAAGAGAGCAGCGCTCCGCCGCCCATCGCCGCCGTCGCCGCCGTCGCCCTCGCCTTCTCCCACCGCTTCCGCCATGGCTCCGAAGACCGGGAAGGCTGCGAAGGCTGCGAAGTCGGCCGAGGCGCTGCGTAAGAAGCGAGTGCTTTTCCTCCCTGAGCTCACCCCGAAGGCGCTGCGGGAGGAGTTCTACCTCTTCTGGTCGACGGAGACGCGGGCGCATCCGCGCACGCAGGCGCTTTCAGCTGAGGCTTCCAAATTGAAAAAGTGCCCCAGAGGTTACTACTTCTTTCCTGTGTTCTTCTATTGCAGGCTCTGCCCGCCTTTTTCCGATTTTCTCTGCGACATCATGAACACCTACAGGTTTCATCTTCTTGATTTCACCCCCAACGCCGTTCTAACAATGGCGGTTTTCGCACACCTCTGCGAGAACTTTGTTGGCATCCTCCCCAATGTCGCTCTTTTTCATCATTATTTCTCCCCCCGGGCCGAGAAAGGGGAGCCACTGGCTGGCGGAATCGCCTGGACCTCCCGGATTGGCATGAAGGAGGTGTACTTGACGGGCGATCTCCGCAGCAAGTGGGACGAGTGGAGGGCGGAGTGGTGCTGGATCTGTGATGCCAATCCGCAGCCATTCACCAAACTGCGCCAGACCCGGGTGGTGTGTGGCGGCGACTGGAGCTCTCTGTCGCCGGACGACGCCAAGCTGAAGATTGCCACCACCCGAATCCTCCGGCTCAGGCATGCCGGGCTCACAGCAGGGGCGGTTGGCGCGGATTTCCTTCGCCGTCGCATCGCCCCTCTGCAAAAGAGGGGGAGGCCCGCCTGGCTGTTTGGCGGCCCGACGGATATCATGAGGCTGCGTCCAGGCCTCAACTTCAACTTCACCGTTCTGGAGCTTGACGGGATGCTGAGGGAGCTGTTCAAGCATGACGCCAACCATCCAGAATGGTTCAGGTTGCTGCAGGGCATTGTCCCCTTGTGCAACAACTCCCAGCGCGATCGCATCTGCGCAATGATGCCACAGTGCGACTCGCACGGGATAAGTGCAACTTGGATAGAGCCCGCCGTCGAGGTCGTGCAGCAATTCTTCGATAATTTGACGGAGGTAGCAGTCAACTCCGATGAGCAGAGGCTCCTCACCCGCGCCACCACCGACAACGAGATGCTGTACATCGCCACCAGGGCCGAAGAGGCGGCGGCAGCCGCTGCCGCGGGCGAGTTTGGCTTCACGTTGGAGGAGGCGGAGGCGGCCGAGGCGGCAAGTCTTTCCGACCAGGAAGACCTCGCCGGAGAAATTGCTGGCGAGGGGGAGCCCGAGGTCGAAGCGAGCGAGCCCGCCGAGGGCGCGAGCGGCCAGCCGTCTTCGAGCAGCTTGCCGCAGGCGGAGCCCCCAGCGTGGCCCCAATTCCAACCGAGAAGGTGCCTCCGTCGAGTTGGAGATACGGCAGAGGAGCAGGCCGACCAGCAGCCGCGGCGCCATGGGACACGCTCCACCGCGTCAAGTACCGTTGCCGCGGGAGGGTCCCAGGCTGTGCCGGCAACTGAGGCGGGGTCTTCCCGGGCTGCCACGCCTGATCCTGCCGCAGCTCCCGGCAAACGCTGAAGGGAGCTTACTCCTCCGCCACACCGTGTAGAGAGGGTACCGGACTTCGACCTCTCCGCGCCGAGCTCCGATGAGGATGAAGAGGAGGAGGAGGAGGAGGAGTAAGATTTTCTTCTCACTGTCCTTGATTTTCTTTGATCCTTGTTGTTGTTTGTCTTGTATCTAATTTGCTTCTCTCTGAATTCCTGTTCTATTTCAGGACTTTGGCGGAGAGAGCAGCGAAGAGGGCCAAGGTCCCAGTGGTTGTCATCGAGGATGATCCTGCTGTGACGGCAGAAGATACGTCCGAGACCACCTTGACGGACCTGGTTCCTTCTCCTCGCAGCAGCCCCCAGCACAGCCCCCAGCGTAAGTGTTTGGTTCACTTCCTGTTGTGGGGCGCGCATGGGTGCTTCTTCTTTTGCTGACATCTTGATTGCTGATGCATTCGTGTAGGAGCAGAGCAGGCCCATCAGGGGCAATCAGAAACCGCCCCGGAGGTGCTGTCTGCTTCAACTACGCCGGCAAGGGGTGATTCCCCGACAAGGGGGCGCTCCCCGGCAAGGGAGAGGTCCCCGGCAAGGGACGGAACCAGCGAGCCCTTGGTCACAGAGCCAGCACAGGTAACCTTCCTTGTCGGAAATCTTCCCTTGGGTTCTTCTTCTGATCTTCTTTCTTCCTTTTTTGGATATTTGCTTGACTTTTCCTTCCTCTTCCTATCTTCAGATCCCCCTCTCGCAGACCTGATGGAGATCGAGGCCACCGGCGAGGAAGGCGCACGCGGCAACGCCGAAGATGCCGCCGCTGGCGAGGAAGAGGCCGGCGCTGATGAGCCTGCCGACGAGGAGGCCGCCAAGGCTGCTGGCGCAGGAGCCGGTGAGGGGTCCGGCGATCGTACTGACGACCCGGAGGGCACAGGAGCGCAAGGCGCTGCACCGTCCGCCGACCCCTCCGCCGCTGATGCAGCGCCGGGCTCCGAGGAGCCCCAGCCAGGCGCGTACTTGAAGGCCGGCGAGGGCGTGTACATCAAGCTTCCCTGGGCGTCGAGCTCCAAGGCGCCGGTGGAAGGGGAGGAGTTTGACGGGGAAGTACTCGCCTCTGCTGGGCTGGCAGTGGTTGACAAGCCAAGCAGCAGCAGCGGCGAGTCCGAGGAGGAGCAGTTGCTCCGGAAGCTGGTGTCACTCTACCGCGCCCGGCAAGAGAAGCTTGAGTCCCGGGAAGCGCTTGTCGTGCAGGCGGGAGTTGACATAGAGAAACACGCGGAGGAGCTCAAGAGCTGCAACCAGGAGGCCCTCCGGTGCATTGCTGAGGAGAGAGCACAGCTCGACGAGGCGAAGAAGGCGTTCATCCTGGAAAAAGCTGAAGCCGAAGAGCAGCAGAGGCTCGCCGCCGAGGAGCTGTCCAAGCGGGACGGTGAGCTAATACAGAAGAAGGTGAACTTGGACAGCCACGAGGAGGAACTCGCCGTCCGGGAGCAATCACTCGGCGGGGCACTCAAGGAGGCGAAAGATGCCGCCGCGGCTGCTGAGGCCGCCAAGAAGGAGTTAGAGGTGAAGGTGACGCAGCTGGAGGCGGACATGAAAAGGAAGAACGAAGAGCTTGCCGCACTCCAGCGCGAACGCGAGAAGGATGCACGCGCCCATGGCGATCTGCAAGTTCAGCTCGCCGAGAAGATCAAGGAGCTGAACGCCGCCAAGGACTCGAGCGCTGATCTGGAGCTGAAACTGGCTACCTTGTCGGAGACGCTGGACGCCGCCAAGAAGCGAGAAGATGACTTGAGGAAAGATCTCAAGGGCAACGAAGAGCTGCTGACGAGGGCCGCCGAGACTCAGAACACTTTCAAGGCCACGGTGGAGCTCTGGACGGAGGGCCTCATCAACATCGCCGCAGCCATCGACGAGGAGTTGGCGGAGCTGGACTTGGCGGGCTTCGGGTACTCCACCAACGAGAACCTCCAGCCCAGCGCCAAGCTCACTCTCTTCTTCAAGGGCGTGGTGACGGCCCTCCAGCAACTCCGGGAAAGGATCCCGAAGAAGCTGGCGGACGAGCCGCGCGCAATCTGCGCCAAGGTCTTGGAGAAGGTGCTGGTGAAGATCCTCTTCCGCAACCCAGACCTCGACCTCTCCCGCGTCACCAAGAAGCTGCCGGAGGGCGCTGATCTTGAGGAGCTCAGGGCCATCGTCGCACCCATCGTGGACAAGGTAAACGAAGTCAGGAGGGTCGATGGCGAGCGCGTGGATTAGGCCATCCTTCTTCTCCTTTCCTTGTCGCTGTTTATTTGAGTCATGAGAACAATCTAGTCAGTGCCGCGACAAGCTATTTTTGTAATATAACTCTATTCTGGGCACTATCTGCTATGTTACTTCCTTTACTCGATTCTATCCCTTGTATGTTTTTACCCTACGCATTTAGGGAACTTGCCGGCGCAAGCACACTTGCCGCGAGCGCTGAGTGCGGAACATCAGCAGCCTGCTGGCGGTGTTGCCTCCGGCAAGAAACCTTGTCAGGGCTAGTTGCAGCACGCTTCCCTTGTTGAGCGGACTCGAAACGAAGTAAGGGCGCAACTTAGCCACAAACCGGTTCCTCCGTGCACAGGTTTTCCATACAAGGCATGGTCGTTCAAGGAATATAACTTGGAAATTTAAAACTTGATCATGCTCAAACTTTGGCAACTTAGCTTTTCTGTCGCCTGTGTTCTGGCAAGGCCATACTCCTTTAAACAACGCCCGGCCCACACCTCTATCCTCTCCTCCTCGAAGCTTCTGGCGTTAACTTTGCGGCTATGGTAGCGGCGCAAAGCTTGCCGGTAGCGAGCAGCTCGTACCGCAGCCTGAAGATGACCTTCCTCGAGGAGCAGTGCGTCATCTTTCCGCAGCTGCTCTCGCTCTAGCTCATCGTAAGTGAGCACTCGAGGCGATCCGTGTACGAGGGGAAAGGGGTCGAGAATGTCGAGCCCCCAGACCGAAAATGGCCAGGATAAAGGGATTGTTTGGAGAGCTTGAGCTGGTTGATGAATCTGCTTGGAGTGGAACTGGCACGCTTCACACTTGGTTACTTGTGCAGTTGCATCCTGGAGGGCTGTCGGCCAGAAGAAACCTTGCCGGAAGGCTTTGCCGGCAAGTGCTCTTGCGCCAATGTGGTGACCACATATGCCTCCATGTATCTCCGCCAACAGCTCCTGTCCATCTTCCCGGGAAATGCACTTCAATTTCACTCCGTTGAATCTTCTTCTGTACAGTATGTCATCGACAAACTGGTACATACTTGATTGCCGGGCTACTCTCTCCGCTTCTTCTTGTTCCTCGGGAAGTTCTCCTGTTTGAAGAAAATGGACGATCTGCTGTGCCCACGTCGGAGCTTGTGGCTCGACAACAAGGACTAAAGGCGCGAATGCTGCTGCGGGAACATCCGCTTCAACGGCAAGAATCTGGGACCCTGCCGGAGCGTGATGCTCCCCGGCAAGCGTGTCAGGACACAGCTTGTCAGGAGCGTCTGCTTCAACGAAACAAACCCTGGGGCTTGTCGGAGCAAACTGTTCCTCAGCACTTTCTGAGTTGACCCTGGGGACCTTCTTGGCGGCGGCTTCGGGGAGCTCTGCCGGAAGGTAGTCACCAGTAACCAACTTCCTCTTCTTGCTCTGTCCAGTTGATGGTGTCACAGATGGCTGAGTTAGCTTGAGCACAAAAATCCCTGGTTCCACAGGCAACTTGAGTGCGGCGCACTTTGACAGTCCATCTACAATGTCATTCTGAGCTCTTGGAACATGTTCCATTTGCAGGCCGTCCAAATGCTCTTCTAGCTTCCTCACTACATCAATGTAGGCTTCCATCAACGGACTCTGATAATTTTTGTTAACTTGGCGGACGACAAGCTGTGAGTCACCCCTGACAATAAGCTTCTTGATCCCAAGTTCTGCCGCGATCCTGAGTCCGGCAAGCAAGCCTTCATACTCTGCAGTATTATTTGTTGCTTGCTCCTTGGGAAAGTGCATTTGGACCACGTACTTGAGGTGCTCTCCGGTGGGTGCGACAAGTAGTACGCCCGCACCGGCGCCTTGCAGCGAGAAGGCACCATCAAAGTACATGATCCATTCCTTGCTTGCTTCCTTGACGGGGATGCTCCTCTCCGGAGTTTCTTCATCAGGTGTTGGCGTCCATTCTGCTATGAATTCTGCCAATGCTCGGCTCTGGATAGTTGAGGTACTCTCGAACTTGAGGCCAAAGCTTGACAATTCCAGTGCCCACTTGACAATCCTGCCCGTTGCCTCTGGATTCTGCAATATCCTCTTCAACGGAAAGCGAGTGACCACTGTGATCTCATGTGCTTGAAAGTAATGGCGCAGCTTCCTCGAGGCCATTAGGAGGCCGAAAAGCAACTTCTGCACACCAGAGTACCTTGATCTAGCCCCCTGCAGAAGGGAACTGACAAAGTAAACTGGGCGCTGCACCATCTTCTTCTGTTTCTCTTCTTGTGGCTGCGCAGATCCATCCTTGCCGGAACCAGAACTTGCCGGATCAGGGCTTGTCGGGCCAGAGCTTGTCGGGGAAGCCCCCTGCTTGTCGCTGGACTCGCTTGCTGCGGTCGCTGGCTCACCATCTGCCTCCCTCTTCGCTACTAACGCAGCACTAACCACTTGATTGGTTGCCGCCAGATATAGCAGCAACTTCTCTTGTGGCTTAGGTGCGACAAGTGTTGGAGTAGAGGATAGGTATCTCTTCAGGTCCTGCAGCGCAGCCTCCGCTTCCGGAGTCCATTTCATTGGACCTGCCTTTTTCAAAATTTTGAAAAATGGCAGGGCGCGCTCAGCAGACTTAGAGATGAACCTACTGAGAGCAGCAACACAGCCGGCAAGCCTTCGCACATCCTTGACTCGCTTCGGTGCTTCGATTTGCTCGATGGCCTTGATCTTGTCGGGATTGGCTTCAATTCCCCTCTGGAACACAAAGAATCCGAGAAGCTTGCCGGAAGGAACTCCAAACACACACTTCTCGGGATTCAACTTGAGATTGATCTTGCGCAGATTTGTGAAGGTCTCGTCTAAATCTTGGACCAAAGTCTCTTTGTCCCTGCTCTTGACCACTATGTCATCCATGTAAGCTTCTACATTTCTGTGCAGCTGTGGCTCAAAAGCATGACTGACTACTCTTGCAAATGTTGAACCAGCATTCTTTAGTCCGAAGGGCATTCGTACAAAGTAGTACGTGCCACATGGAGTAATGAATGCAGTTTTCTCTTCATCCTCTTCTGCCATGAAGATCTAGTGATATCCTGAGTATGCATCAAGGAATGAAAGCAGATCACATCCTGCCGTGGAGTCGACAATCTGGTCAATGCGCGGCAAGGGAAATGGATCCTTGGGACAAGCTTTATTAACATCAGTGAAGTCAATACAAAGCCTCCACTTCCCGTTTGCTTTGCGCACGACTACTGGATTGGCTAACCACGTCAGATGGAGTACTCCTCAGACCAGGCCCGCTGCTTCCAACTTCTTGATCACCTCTGCAATGAACTCTTGACGCTCCACTGCTTGTTTTCTGACTTTCTGCTTGACGGGCCGCGCGTGAGGACAGATGGCAAGGTGGTGCTCAATTACTTTCCTGGGAACACCGGGGATGTCAGATGGTTTCCATGCAAACACATCGACATTCGCCCGCAGGAAAGCAACGAGCGCGCTTTCCTATTTAGGGTCAAGCGTGGCACTGATGGTGAAGGTACCACCAGTGCCGTCCTCCTTGGCGGCCACTTTCTTGGTCTCTGGTGAAGCTGTCTTTGCTTTCTTGCACTTGCCGGTGGAGCTCGATGGTGCGTCCTCGACGGTAGCGCAGCACTCCGAAGAGGTGCGCTTGCCGGAGTGGGCATTAGAGCTACTCTTGCCGGACTTGATCTTCTTCTTCTTCCCTCCGGGAGCTTCAGCGGCAAGTGGTTTGCGCTCTGCTGCGGCTGCTGCTTCCCGGTAGATCTTGTCGGTACAGATGAGTGCATCCTTCTTGTCGCCTTGGACAAAAATGACACTTATCGGACCAGGCATCTTGAGCACATTGTAGGCGTAGTGAGAGGCTGCCATGAACTTGGCAAGCGCTGGACGGCCAAGTATCCCATTGTAGGGCAATGGGAAATCAGCAACGTCAAATGTGACTCTCTCTGTCCTGAAATTCAGCTCGCTGCCAAACGTCACTGGCAGTGTGATCTTCCCCTTCGGCTTGCTCCTTCCCGGGTTTATTCCTTGAAAGGTACCAGTCTCTTCGAGCTCGCTGTCGGGGATCTGGAGCTTCTTGAGCACTGCGGAAGAGATCGGATTTAGGCCGGCCCCGCCGTCAACCAGCATCTTCGTGACCTTGAGGTTGCGGATCGTTGGCGAGACCAACATCGGCAAGCACCCGACCGCAGTGATGCGATCAGGGTGATCCTCAACGTCGAAGATGATGGGCGTGCTGGACCACTTCAGGGGCTTGCGCGACTCAACGGATGGTTCTGCTGCGTTCACTTCCCGCACCCACTGTTTGAGTTGGCGGTGCGAGGTGTGCAGAGAAGCACCGCCGTCGACGCATAACACCTCTGTTGCCTTCTGGAACTCCTGCTCGTCAGTCTCATCTTACTCCATCTCATCATCCTCATCTTCGTCTTCGTCCTTGTCGCGGCCACGGGGAGGCCTATCTCCTTGCCGCGGCTTGGCCTTGCCGCGGCGCCCTCCCCGGGCGGGACGCTTGTTGCCGGATCCTCCGCCACCTTCCCGGGCCTTCTCCTTGTCGCGGCGCTCGTATTCAGCTTTCTGTAGCTCCGCCATCTGCTCAACTTTCTTGCAGGCTTGGAGGTCATGGCCCTTGGTGCGGTGGATCTTGCAATACTGCTTGCCGGAGCCGTCCTGCTTGTCGGCGGCCACCACAGCCTCGCCGGAGTCGCCGGCTCTAGCCTTCTCGGAACCGCCTCCACTGCCGGACTGCTCAACAACTAGCACATCCTTAGCCTTTCTCTTTCTGTTGTTCCGCCTCCGGTTCTTCCTTGCCGGAGGGGCATCCTCACTGTCAGATCCTTCTGCTCCTGCATTCTCTCCGGGGATTTTCCTCCCCTCCTTAGCCCGTGCACACTTGTCGGCTAGAGCGTATAGCTCACTGACATCTCTGATCTTGCACATCGCCATCTCCTCCCTCATCCTGCGGTTACACACGTTCTGATGGAACGCGCTAATAACCGCGGCAGGGTGGACGTCGGGGATGTTGCGCTGCACCTGGCTGAATCTCTGTATGTACTTGCGCAGGGGTTCTCCCTCCTTCTGGACGAGCAGATGAAGATCGCTCTCCTGACCATGGGGTTTGTGGCCGCTTGTGAAGGCGCCGACAAACTGATGGCACAGGTCCGCCCACGAAGAGATGGAGTTGTCCGGCAAGTGCATGAGCCAAGATCTGACGTTGGGCTTGAGCACCAGCGGGAAGTAGTTGGCGAGGATCTTCTCGTCTCGCCCCCTGGCAGCCTACACTGCAATGGTGTAGACGCTGAGGAACTCTGACGGATGTATCCTGCCATCGTACTTCTCGGGCACGTCTGGCTTGAAGTTCTTGGTTCTGGGCCACTGGACTTGCCGCAGCTCACGGGTGAACGCAGGGCAACCTACCGCGTATGGCAGGTCGCCTGGTTCCCCTGGCGCATGCATATCAACAGTGGGCCCAGTGCGCTAGTCAGATTGACGCCGCGCTTCTCTTCTGTGCTCGATGTGAGTACGAGCGTCCTCGTGTCGTCGTTCTTGGAGGACTTGGTGTTGATCGCGGCGAGCTCGCGGGTCCGACGACACGGTGGAGTCGGTGTCGAGGTTGGCCCGGCGAGTCGGCGATCTTGGCCTTCGGGGCGGGGAGTGCACAGTGGCGGCACCCCCAGCGGTCTTGTCGGCGTCGGCTTGCGCCTGGGCGTCTTGCCGAGGCTTCGATGTGCTCGGTTGCCGGGGCTTGTCGCCGTTGGCGAAGCCAATGAGGCTATAAATGGCGGCCCTCCAGTCGTCGATCTTGTCCGGCGCTGGAGGGTAATCTAGAAGCAGCTGGGCTCGGGCCAGCGCTTCCTCTGGAGTCTTGGGTGGCTGTGGTGAGCGACGCAAGGTGCGAGACATGCTCAAACTCCTAAAAGTGTTAGAAGGAGCAACATCTCGTACAGGCGACCGCACTGCGCTCGTGCCAGCGTGTTGACGTGCATGTTGGCCTTGAGCGTCCCGCGACCCACCAGCTTGGCCTTGCTCCAACGAGAGTACGGTGCTGGGAGCACCGTGGCGTTGTCGATCCTGCACCCCCTGGGAAGGGTGCGGTGGATGTGCAGACGCTGAACCTTGCGGGGCCTTGTCCTTGGACCGGATGACGATGTGCGTCCCCCCGCCGGCGCCCGCTCCTTCGCCGGTGTCCGCCCCACCGTCCGTTTGCTCCGGTGGCGGTAGGACGGTCGCAGATGGAGCGACCACCTCCGAAGTATTCTTCTTCGGTGGCATGTCGATGAAGATGTTGATGTAGCGTGCGCAGACGCCGGATCAGATACGCACGACCTCGACGCACCCCTACCTGGCGCGCCAGAGATGTCGTGGGGATGGGAGCACGAGCACCTATGGGGCAGGGGGCCCCTTCTAGTCCAGCAAGGGAGCGGAGGGCGCACGCAGAGCGGATCGAGGCGAGAGCGCGCGGGGGATTTTTACCTAGCTTCGGAGCTCTCCTGAGAGATAAAACTCCTACTCCTGCTTTGTGTTTGTATTCTGTTCTTGCTCGAGAGCGTATGTGGGTTGAGGTGTCGAATGAGCCGAACCCCAAAGCTGCGGAACCAAAACTCCGAACCCCTTCTACGTGCGCATGGGCCTCCTTTTTATAGGCTAAAGGGGTCACCGACAGGTGGCAGCATAAAAAGAGGGGTAGAAAGGTAAACACACGGGTTGGTACAACTGCTACCAACAGTGTCCCCTACCTAACTCTGACGGCAGGGGACAAGGGCATTTAATGCCTGTTCGGTCGCCCCAACAGTGCAAGGAAACGACCGTTAGGGGCGCCACCGATCGCCACGATGGCCTCCTTGTCAGCTTCGCTTGCCACCTCGCATCGCCATGCTGCACAGCTACCTGCCACGTGCACTAGGGGCGATCTTGTGGCGACATGTCATCGGATGTGCTGGAGCATGGGCGCAGAGTGGCAGCCTTGCCGCGGCCCTTATCTTGTCGCACCAGCAAGCTTGCCGCTCGCCGGGCCTTGCCGGGACGCGCGGGGCGTTGCGGCAAGTTTCTTGAAGTGCCTTAGTTGGTCTTCCCGGCAAGCTCCTCTTGCCGGGGCCTTTGTCCTTCCCGGCAAGCTCCTCTTGCCGGGGCCTTGTCTTCTTAGTTAACACTTTGTTCTTGAATGGCAGAAAATAGGAATAGCAGAGGATCTTGGCGGACGCCCGGCAAGCCTTGCCGCGGGACGCTGCGACTGCCCGTGCACAAGTTCGGGGTACTAAGGTACCCCTATTTTAGTACACCGACACATCAATAGGTCTCTCTCGCACACTATGTATGATACTCTAGCTAGTCCAAGCTAGATATCTTGGGTGCACTCATCGTACGCAGACAAATTCCTTGGCTCTTTGCCCGTAACTCTCTCACGCACCACTATGTCGTCTCGGAGCTCTTCCCCCCTCTCTCAAACTCTCCATCCACCTGGGTCACACATACACATGCATATCTCACTCGCACTCGATAGGCCCATCTAAAACTCTATCTCTCTCCCTCGTTCTCTCTCCATCTCACACGCACACACACACACAATCTCATGCCCATCTAGCCAAGTATGATGGTCTCTCACTCAATTGTAGGCACACGCAATCCCCCCTATATGTATATGACTAGCTAATCTTAGTCTCCATCACAAACATGTGGATGGTCTATCGCGATTTCTCTCGGGGGATCTTTCTATCGCGCACGCACTCCCTCGATCTCCCACCCATAGAGGGGATCTCTCTATCACAAACACACCCTCTCTCCTTCCCCATACGTGCATGCCATCCATGTGTCCCTCTCGACCTTTTTTCCTTGTTGGCCAGACCTCTATTGGACATGTGCTACAGGGGTGTCTCTCTCCGTTGCAAACAATCACACACTAGCTATCTTCGTGTATCTCCTCGCCTCGCTTTTCCATCTCGGAGATGCATGCATGATATGTTCGCATAAGAAACGAAAAAACACACACTCTCTCTCTAATTTATCGTTTGTTGTCACTTTCTCTTTCACACACATACTCTTTTTGCACACTTACTCATTCTCCTTCACACGCACTTGATCTGTCTCGACTGAGGCACTCTCCTCCGTTCATAGCACATAGATTTATTGAGAAGTCAAACATCACAAAGTTTGACCATGTACGTGGAGAAAAAGAATTACATCTAGTACGGCAAACATATACCATTAGATTCACCATGAGATGTAGTTTTGTATGATGTATCTTTGGTATTGTAGATATAAATAACATTTGCGTAAACCTGATCAAAGTTTCCAAAGTTTGACTTCTAAAAAATTTACATGCGCTGCATTATCGAGCAGATAGAATATCTCTTTCCCCCTCTCAGCAACCTGATGCACCACTCAGCCTTATCGGGGCTCCTCAATCTCTCTCAAACTTTATTGGTCAGTTTGGTTCGTGACCTGACCCTCATACCTTGATGGCCGGCACTGCCTGGTGTGGATGTGAGATGTAAAATATTTCTGCCTGGCCAGGCTTTTGTGGTGCTGAAGCGTTTGGTTCATGCCTGGGCCAGGCAAAGCATCAACGTCCCATCAATCAATCCATGCATCAATTATTTAATGCTAATATCCATCCATGTTGCTGATAGCCTCGTGGCCGCACGACCAGGCACGGCCAGGCATTCGAAATCGATTGCTTGGGCCAGGCTACTTGCAGTGTCTGGAGTTCAGCTAGGCTAATTAAAGTGTAAGGGAACCCAGCCCAGGCGGGCTTTCTTTTTCACAGGGTAGCAACCAAACAAGCGTGCATGAAATCCAGCCACAACCCCAGGCCACGCAAAAGATGCTCACAACGCAAGCCAAACTGGCCTTATATCTCCCTGGTTCACACATACACATGTCTCGCTCACGCTATACATATAGACCCATCCAACACCCTCCGCACTTGTTCTCTCTCCATGTGACACGCACCCCCCTAAGTACCATAATCCCTCACTCCATCATAGGCTCTGTTTAGATCCATGGGTTAGAGTTAGTTTGGGTTAGTTTGGAGTCAACTAACCCAAAAAGACCCAAACAGGAGGGTTAGTTTAGGTCAGATGCATCTAACCCATCCAAAAAAACTAACCCATCCAAGAGGTGCTTATTTGGGTTAGTTCTTCTCGGGACCACTAATAAACACTTTTTTTCTCTCGCTCTCCCCGCAGCAGATCCCTCGCCACTTCCTCGAAGCTTCTCGTCCTCTCCCTCCCTCCCTCTCGCACCGCCCGTGAAGGTGCCTCGCCGTATCCGCACTCCATCTAACCCTGCCATCCAAACACCTCTTTACTTAGAGTTAGTTCAGGGTTAGTTCAGGGTTAGAATCTAACTCTAACCTCTAACTGAGTTAGAGTATCCAAACAGGGCCATAGGCGCAAGCACTCCCCCCTCCTAAGTATGGTTATCTCTTACTAGCCATCAGGAACACACGTATTGTCTCCTTCCATCCATACGTCTATCTCGATATCTCTCGGGGCATCTTCTATCGTGCACACACCTTGTCACTCGATCTCCCACCCATGTAGTCCCATCATGATCTCCAGGGGATCTCTCTATGACAAACATACACTCTCTCCTCCCCATGTCTGCATTTTCTCCGTACGTCTCTCTCGACCTCTCTACCTTGTTTGTCAGACCCCTCTTGGCCACGTGCTAGGGGTCTTCCTCTCTCGGTTCCAAATAACCACACACTATCTCCTCACCTTGCCTCCGTTGTCGAAGATGCATGTGTGATATGTTTGCATAAGACACGAACACTTTTTCTCCACTTTTATTGTGTGTTGTCCATGTCTCTTTCACACACGCACACACACTTTTTCACTCACTCTCTCTCTCTCTCTCTCTCTCTCTCTCTCTCTCTCTCGTTAGGGACTCTGTCACGTCCATAAGCATATGGATGTTTTGAAAAGTCAAACCTCAGAAAAGTTTGACCAGGTATATGTGGAGAAAAACATTTACATCTGGAACGATCATTAGATTCATCACAACATGTACTTACTTCATACTATCATTTATCTTTGGTATTGAAGCTATAAGTAATTTCTTTATAAACTTGGTCAAAGTTTCAAAAGTTTGACTTAAAAAAAATGTTGTAACTACATTATCGAACGGAAGGAGTAGCTCTTTCTCTCTCTCTCTGCTATCTCTCACGGGCCTCCCCTCTCACTCGAACTCTCTATACCGACGGATTATACGCTCAATGTGTCAGCGTATAGCTCTGTATATTGTCTAGTTGACTGGTCAACCAATCCACATGCTGCGTTGTCAGCTCGTGTTTTGTATCGTGGTGTGCTGGCCCATGTGGCAGTGGGTGAAAATAAGTAAACTAGAGGCCCATCTGACACGCGGCGAAGTAAACAAAGTTGAAACCACTCGGGGTAGCACCCCGCACGCTAGTAAATTGAGGGCGCATTGAGGACAAACTTCTTGCGCGTGAAGGACGCACTCGCGCACAATTCACCACTACGCGGCAGCATGCACAGAAGGACGCACTCGCGCACACCCAGCACACAACACACAGCAGCACACGTGTACACCGGCGTCGCCGCCGGTTGAGATGGATGGCGAGGCAGCCAAAAAGCAGAGGCGGCTCGAGCCAAAACCGCATCCGGTGAGCCTGGACTTCATCAGCAGCCTCCCCGACAACATGCTGCTTGTCATCATCAGCCTCCTCCCCACCAAATCTGCCGTGCGGACCGCCCTGCTCTCCCGGCGGTGGCACCCCCACTGGCGCTGTGTCCCCCTCAACCTCACCGTTGATAGCTGCCTCTGCGATGGGGATTGCAAACGCATGGCCGCATTCTCCAAGATCCTTTCATCGCACCCTAGGCCAGCCATACGCCTTGACATCCGCATGTTCAGTACCAACTGCAAGGTCCAACCCAAGTTCGACGAGTGGTTCTTATCCTCCGCCCTAGATCAGCTCGAGGAGCTCAGCTTTGAAGCTGGACGGTGTCACTCTCTACCGCCGTCCTTGCTCCACCTCACGCCAATGCTGCGCCGCGCCAACTTCAGCTCCTGCTATCTTCCCCAGATTAATGCCGCGCCCGCCCTTCTTCTCCCTCAACTCAAGCAGCTCGACCTCTTCGACGTTGTCATCTTCAAGAAGGCTTTGGAGCACCTGCTCCGTAGCTGTACTGCGCTCGAGTACCTTCATCTTGAGCAGATCCATGGGTTCATTAGCCTCCACATCGCCTCGACGAATCTCCGATGGATTTATGTGTCTGGCTGGCCCCACAACAAGACGTTAATTGGGAAGAGATCACTCCAGCTATTCCACGTTATGGTCATTGAGAATGCGCCTTTCCTTGAGAGATTGCTTGTATCAGATCTAGAAGGTCCAACAAAAATCAGGGTCATTGACGCACTGAAATTGACAGCGTTGGTGTACTCGTCTGCCAAATTCTCCGAACTCTTTATTGGATCCGTAATCATTCAGGTAGAACACTCATCTTCTTCTCCGTCTTCTTGAAATTCACATTTTTAAATTTCTTCTTGATGTATTTACGACCGTCTTCCAGAAAATGATTCCCACAAGCTTGACCCAGTCTATGCGCACAGTGAAGGTCTTAGCACTAAAATCTATCAGGCCCAATCTGGATCAAGTTGTTGGATTCCTTATATGCTTTCCGTGCACGGAGAAGCTACTCATCGAGGTAAAACTTCTTTCCTATAAGTAAACGGTAATCACAACGTCGCTCAATTTTTTCGTAATTTTCCCAAATTACGATGACAAGTGTAGTGTTCAAAACTGTATCTACGCACTGCAATGAAAGAAATGTTTTTAGTATTTTTTCTCACGTGATCACCTGCATTGTTTTTATGCTGTACTACTACAGTAGCCTAGGCTAGTCATAGTGGATAGTAACTTAGACTACTGCAGTAACTCTATGGTTACCCTAAGAGCAAGTACTACCTCCGTCCTGGTTTACTCTTCCAATTTTGTAGTATCAAAATTTGACCACAGATTTAACTAACAAAATGTTAATGCATGTCACTAAGAACTTTATCGTTGGATTCGTATTTGAACATAATTTCAAATGTTGTAATTTTTAGTGACATGCATTAGCATTTTCTTAGGTAAATCTATGGTCAAAATTTTATACTAAATACAAGGTAGTATTGCCTCCGTCCCAAAATTCTTGTCTTACATTTGTTTAGATATGGATGTATCTAACACTAAAATGTAACTAGATACATCTGTATTTAGAAAAATTTAAGACAAGAATTTTGGGACGGAGGGAGTACAAAAGTGGGCTATGTAGGCCAAAACATGTGCCAAATTCACTTGTGATGCATTTGGCATCGATGCCCCTCCATTGCTCACCTAGTGCCCCAATCTGGATCACCTACTTTGCTCCGGTGCCAAATTAACTCACGCAATGAAAAACACTACGTGGGAGAGAGAGAGGACTAAGGCAATAAAAAAACACTTGTTTGGGAGAGTGAGAGGCTGGTGCAGTTGGTTTGATTGATTTGTTTATACATGTGGGTCTGTGTGCACAGCGGTGCCAATTCACTCAAATCGCGAGAGCGGTGCCAAAATCTTTTGATTTGACATCGATGCGTATTATGTGGCATACTTTTGCGAAATATGGCATCGGCCACATAGTGGAAGGCAACAAATGCCCAAGCTCTTCACGTGCTCCTAGTTAAATGAGAGGAAACAGAAAGAGAGAGAGAGAGAGAGAGATAGAGAGGGAGAGAGAGAGTGAAAAAATATCACTAGCCATCCAACCCTATCGTATGAGCGAATGATATTGGTACCTCTTGATGACACGGCAATCTTATGCAGCCAGCTGCTCCAATATGTTCTCTTCTTTTGCAGATAAAAAAAGACCCGAAAGTGAAAAATGTGTTGCACTATAACAATCTCATCGAATGCCTTGATCTCCATCTTACAGAAATTGATTTGATCGACTACCGAGGCAGCACATCTGAGATTAAATTGGCCAGCTTCTTTGTTCTGGAGGCAAGTGTGCTCAAGTTAATGAGGTTTGGCGTTCTCTGGCGCAACAATGAATGGCGTGCTGATCACCGCAAGCGTCTAAGCCTAAATGACAAAGTCTCCGCAGAACCTGAATTTGTTTTTGAAACATCAAGTGGCCAGAGACTCGAAAACTTATTTGCCCATTAGTGACTTGTCAAGGCAGTGGATTTTAGTTTGTACGATAACGCTGCGTCCACCTAAAGTAATGAAAGTTCTTACGTAAACTTCCTAGTAATTCCCTCTTCCTAGGTGCAGCATTACTCCTAACATTTGTAATATCGGTTTGAAACTTGTAATATTGCTGTGTCCTATTCTTGCGTTTTCAAAATCCTGCGAATCAAACAGGTCCTGAGTTGGTGATGATGTTGTGCCTCCCATCTTTCACCAATAGCCGTCAGATCTAGATCTGACGCATACAAACCAAGCTTCTCCATTTTTGCAAAAAGATGCCCGCACTTGTTCCCTATTTACAAACAACTCCTTGTCTCTCACAATTAGCCTTATCTCCTCCCCACCACATCTAGAAGGCCGTGGAAAAATCTGGCGCGATGGCTGCTGCCGAAGCCGTCCACCCCCAATCTTGGTGTTCCGTGCAATGCACGGGGATCTACGCATGGGAAATTACGTCGAACAGGGCTAGTTGTAAGCAGACTAGCTCTACAACCATGATGATAGTGACTGCAGACGGTGAGGCTGACTATGGTATGCCGAACACGGCGCCTATACTCAGGTGTCATCTCCGGCGCAGGGACTTGTCACTTCAATGTGAGGAGCAGCACATAATAATTTGACCAACGGGTAGTACAGTGCTAGTACTCCTAGGAGTACTGCATTGGTAGTACTACTACTAGTACTAGTAGCACCACTGTCTGGATTTAGGAGTACTACCACGTCCATCTAGATTTTAATATTTGACTAGCAATATCTAGTAATGCATGTCACAAAAAATGTACTACTCCCTCTGTAAATAAATACATGGTGTTTTATTCCTATCGGCGAGAGAACTTAATGTTTTTTTGCTAACTAGAGTACTAATAGGATTACATGCAAAGAACTAAACACTGCATGTCATGTTTGGTAGTCTCAAGT
Source organism: Triticum timopheevii (assembly GCA_963921465.1). Classification (NCBI taxonomy): domain Eukaryota; kingdom Viridiplantae; phylum Streptophyta; class Magnoliopsida; order Poales; family Poaceae; genus Triticum; species Triticum timopheevii. The sequence goes on along the minus strand of OY997262.1, from coordinate 96,007,167 downwards.
CATTGAAAGCATGCACGACCCACATCTCTCATTGGTTGATATGTCACGAAATAAGAAACAAGGAGGGAGTTAATGCACCGTGCCTAAGTGTTTTGGGATTATTTGGTTTTCGTAATGTGACTTACACAACATTTTTGTTTACATGCATTAACATTTTATTAGTTAAATCGATGGTCAAAACTTGGCACAAAATCCAAAGGAGACCAATATACCAGTAAACATCAAACTTCTCTCGTTTGGCCCCAACTAGAGGTCCGGTTAGATGACTATACTGCACCGGCACGGAGGGGAGCGCAGCTTCATTGACTTACGGCAACTGCCTTTGGGTGAATGACACGTGGGCCCAGGGGGTGGCTGGCCCACCTATCATACAGCCAAAGGCAGGTGCGGTAGATGGCCGAGGAGTAGTATGAAATCCTACGCACCTACGCACGCTAACCAAGGGCAAGAGTGATCACTCGAATCGCAAGATCCGTTGACTACTACCTCCGTCCTGGTTTATTAGTCTCCTTTGTAATTTGTGCTAAATTTTGACCAAAGATTTAACTAACAAAATGTTGATGCATGTCAACAAAAATTATATTTTTGGATTTGTATTTGAACATAGTTTTCAGTGATATAATTTATAGTAACATGCGTAAACATTTTGTTAGTTAAATTTGTGGTCAAAATTTCACACGGATTACAATGGGGACCAATAAACCAGGACGGAGGTAGTAGAAGCTAAGCTAGACCCATGGAGGCGATGAGCGCGAGCATCAGCCGGCTGTGCCAGATGGTCCACGACGCCGGCCTGCGGCCCGGCAACGAGGAACGTCTCCAGGTAGTATTGCTTGAGGCTTCCAGGGCGAGGGGCCGCTTGGACGACAACTTCGTCTCCTTGTTCGATGAAGTCCTCGTCGGTTTCCTCGACAAGTTCACCGTCGTCAAGAAGCTCGCGGACGACTTTGACATAAGCCTCCAGCCGACGCGCCCAGGCTCTGCGATGCCCGCCACCCTCAATGGCCACTATGGTGACAACCTCTTCGACGCACTAGTGGCCTTGCGACTGCCCACCGTCGCGCCTGAGAATGTCCACCTCGAGGTTGTGCTTTGCTGCGCAGCGCCTGGCGCAGCAAGACACCATCGACATAATCCACCACGTCTACGCGCAAATCGTCCACAAGGACTACTACATGGAAGAGGAGGACGATAGGACGCTGGCCTTCTTGGACCTCAAGGCAACCTTGGACGGCACTGTTCAGAAGCACGTTGAGCTCGCCGCCCACGCCGCTGCTCCTCACACGTCGGTTGGTGACCCAGCGCACCAGGGTGTGAGGATGTTGTTGATGGATCCGTATGTATTTTTATCTTTCCATCAAATCCATGTAGTAGTATATGATACTACAGTAATTATCCTACCTTTCACATCAACTTCATAATTTTCATAGTACTCCATGCATGAACGGCGCCAGAACCAAACATCTCATTACTCTAGGCAAAATCGTTATTTTCTATCTATCGATCGCGCCATAGAGCAGAACCAAATTTTACAAGTCACGAGTTCAAAAGGAAAAGCCTGTCGTGTTCGCGTCGCACCCCCACACAGTTGGGCCAGCACGCCGCTCAAGCGGAAATGCGTGCGGTGTTGCCTTTTCACTTACAAGTGGGACCGTAGTTGAGCAAACCGACTATCGGCAAACCCCCACCCCGCCCACCGTGCGATGGCTGAGAAAACAGGAGGGAGAAGAGATGGTTGTAGCACGGACTCCAAGAAAATTGGTGTCGGATGGGAATCGTGTGGGTGGTGTGTGTCGTACTGCTAGACGTGAATGCTAGTTATGGCCCATGCCACCCCACTATATCAAGCCTATATCGAGGTACGTAGAACAAACTTCATGCAGTCCGTGCTCAGCCCTCCTCTATCTCTCTTCTCAGCCAGCCAGCGGACGCGCGGAGCCCATCGTCTCTTTGCTCACATGTGGTCCCACATGTCAGTGAAAATGCAAGCGGACCCACTGAACCTGCACATCTTTCACCTCGACGTGCTGGTGATGAAAAACAAATCCAAGAAAGATCTTCGGTGGCCGCTTTTGTAGTTACTCAAGAGTAGTAAGATTCTATTTACAGTTTAACCCAAGATGCACATCTCGTGGCTTCAACTACCACTCTATTTTCTTTCATGACATGACCTGGATGCTGGATGTCCCACGTGTCAGCAAAAGAAGGAAGAACCTGACCAAATCTTCGGTTGTGCTCTCGGATTAGACTAGTTGTGCTAACTTAAAAAAATTATTGTGTACTCCCTCCATTCCAAAATACTTGACTTCCATTTGTCCAAAAATGGATGTACCTATATACTAAAACATGTCTAGATACATATATATTTTGACAAATAGAAGGCAAGTATTGTGCAATGGAGGGAGTAGAATGGATGCAAGTTTTTCTATTGGGAATAAGAGTACATCCATATATTGATAGAGCACAATTTAGTAGATGTTCTACCACTTTTAGCTAGCACAAAGGCTATAGATGAGATTAGTGCACTTGTTGATACTCCTACTTGGTATGCGTGTTGATGCTTAGACGCAGAGAAAAATGGACTGGAGGGTGTACTAGAATAGAGGCTAGACATGAGACTAGATGCCAGGAAGCAACGCCTACTTCTTTACACTCGAAGAAGAAAGAAGCACGCAAGATCGAGCCTCCGCAGATCAACAATGAATGCATCGAGAAGGCACTAATCCAACTTATAGGAGTAGTAAAATGTATTCTTGTGGTTCTTGTTTTCTTTGGTCTTGCTTTTCTAGTCAAAATTATCATTGGAGTTCGTGAAAAACGAAGGTCCGTTTGGGGTCATGCGTTGCAGTTGCCCCTACAAGTGGGACCGCAGTTAAGGAAACTGACTATCGGCAAACCCCCACCTCACCCGCCGCACGATGGCTGAGTTAGAGAAACGATGAGGTTGAAGAGATTGCTCTAGCACGGACTCCAAGAAATATGGTGTCAGATGGAAGTCGTGCTGGTGGCGTGTGCCGTACTCCTGGACATGAATGCTTGTTCTGGCCCATGCCACCCTACTACTCCTACTACTTACTATATAGTACTACTAGTATCGAGGACTCGAGGTGCTGGTTACGTAGTACAATATGGATACAGTAAAAACACCCGCACGACGCGCGAAGCATGTGAAGCTAGTACAAATAGTGTACTAATATTGCTGATTGGCCTCATCCGATAACATGTTGCAATGCATGTACAATTATGTATTCGGAAAATATTTTTTAGCCTCGTCGCACCACTCACTCACAGAAGCAACTCAAAAGCCATTCATAAATTTTGTAAGTTTATCACAGGCATATCATTTTATTACATACAACAGGTCATCAACCCACATCGACAACGAGGATACATTATAAATACTAAAGTTTTCACCACACAACAAATAACAAGCAATGAATTGAACTTCAACTCAACCATTCCTCGGCGTTCGAAATGCTTGCTTTGAACCACAAGTGATTCTCTGGGACGGGCCATCCATTGTCGATCTAGAGACCAACGCAGGACTGATCATCCAGGTTGAAGCGGCCTACTATATTAGTACCAGGGTAGGGAACCACCCAAATGTCCGAGGTATAGACACAGTTGCTTCTCATAAATGGTAGTAACATTGTGTCAACAGCAGTTGGATCGCCTTTCACCATCATTGGATAGTTTTGTCCAAGGAAGAGCGAGTTTTCTCCAAGACTATCAATTTTGTACCAGGGAGAAGGAGTTGGCGCTAGCACACTAGTAGCCATCCCGAATACCATGCAACGGGTGTTGGAATAGGTCCGGAGAGTGCGACCATGGGAGACTACACCTGCTTCCTTAGCAGTAACATCATCAGTGGGCTGTATACACACGAGAAGAGGTGATCCATCGGAATTAGTTGCCAGGCACCAAATAGTATATGGGCGCTGCTCGTCCTCATGCTCGTGATCATCACCATCATCATCTCCCCATTGGCTATAAAAATCTTCAAGTATAGGTGGTGGAATGTTCACAGGACCTTGGACACACAAAAAGAAGGTTAATTAGTAAGGCTAGCCATAGTGGGGGTAACATAAGTAGTATCATGCACTTGGGACTCGCAAACATGCTTATGTGGCAGGTAATTAAGGAAGAGAGAGATGGTTATAGTAACATAGGTAGATATCGTAACATAATAAATGTGATGCTACTATGTGTCATGCATGGCAATAAATGAGACCACCTATGATACTAATCTAAGATACTATGCACTATAGAGGTAGTAACATAAACTAGTAACATATGCATGTTACTAGTCTAAGTTACTCCCCACTATGACCAGCCTAAAGGGAAATTTGCTAACCTGCATCCATGTGGATGAAACAATTATAATTACGGTGGAAGACAAACATACCAAAACAACGAGGATGCCATGCAAAAAGAGTGCCACGAGTGGTGGCAGCAAACACAAGGCCCTCGTATTGAATTGCATCACAGTACTCATCCGTGTACAGAAACTGATTTTTGAGCAATATCCATCCAGTCAAACCACTGAGGACGGCAACAAGCTTGTCGAAGATAGCAATAACTTCATAGTTGTTGTAATTCCAAGAGCGGTTGGGAATTCGAGAAATTGCAATCTTCCGTAGAAGACAGTCACCATGATTGTATTTGAACATGCATACAATACCGGTGTGCTCAACCTCTGGGCAGTCTGCTGAGATTTTTGGAAGTGGAACCCGGTCACGAGTGTACACATTCACAAGTTCCCACTCGCAGTTGGACCCAATGTAAACAACCCAATCTCCATTTGTGCCTGCCCAAGCCTTGCCCTCAAGCGATGGCATCTTAACATCATACGTATCATTATCAAGCGGCATTAACTTGGACAGGGCAAGGCCTCCGTCGTGACGGCGCCAGTCATCAGGGTCACAGCAAAGAAGATAGGGGAGATCAAACCGCTCCTTGACTCTTGGGTTCCTTGTAATGATGTTATTAGTTGAGTCGAGAATGGGCTTGAACGAACCTGCCATGCTAGCCGAGGTGATGACGTCGCACCGATCAATGAGTTCCTCCACCACGTCATCTTTCAGATCGGGGCAAGGATAACGGGGTCGTTTCTGTCCTGTTCCCTCCATGGAGAAGACGATCGAACAATGGCAGAAGAAAGGGTGAAGGGCTGAAGGAAAATGGAGGAGGGAGAGGAAGAGCGTGCGACAACAGTTCCAAATCGAGAGGGAAAGGTGAAGAGTCGATGGACGGTTTCCAGTTGGCCACGGTTCACGAAGGGGCGCCCCGGCCTACACGTCGGTTCGGAAATACTCCTACTACTCGCCGTCGTCTCACTGATGTGTTGGAACGGGACCACATGTCAACGAAACATGGTGTGTAATTTCTCGTGCAAAATGCGATCTGGCCGCGTTGGCCCGAGGTGCCTCATTAGTTATCGACCTTTATTTTTTTAATGGCGTGTCATTCAGTGTTGAAGCACGACTAACTGGTACTGTACGCAGAGAAAATTTAAATTACTCTACCACTAATCCACCTCCAGTACTAGTAGTATAAAGAAGATATATAGGCTGGAGCTACAGCGCTTTCTTGCCAAGGGCTGCCCACTTGCTTCTCACACTACCACCCTCTCTCCAGATCTAAAAAAGACGACCCCTCCCTCCCTCCTCACCGGTGGTCACAGATCCGCCGGGGAAGAAAAGGACGTGCAGCATTGACGCACTTGTCATCAGCGAGTGAGGTCACGCACTGACGACAAGGCCGTCCTCTCAGACCTAGCGCCCGCGCGGGATGGCCTATAGCCCCAAGCTCACTGCCGTAGTGTGTGTGAAGGACGACGACCACGAGCGAAGCCACTTCCCGCCGACCCTCAGGTATGCTACCTCTTTTCGAACCATACCCTTGTTCTATTGCCCCATCTGGCACTTCGTTCCATGTGGATCTTTTTCCACTCCACCATCTTCCCAATTTGCTATCCTCTGCTCTGCTGGCCACGCGGACAAAAACCATAATTTGCACTATTAAAGGAAACCCTACTTCATGCAGACTAATGCATGTCTGGGTTGGATAAGGAAAGGAAGGGAGACTGTACTGTCCAAGAGAGTAGGCATTGAACCCGTATCTAGGTTGAAAAGGGGAAATCAGTAGCTAAGGAACGAGTCTCGTGTCTCTTGGTTGAAGAAGGGTAGAAAGGCATGACAACGCAATAGAGAATGACAAGGTCGATCGGTTTGTTGTCCTCACATAGGAAAAAGGTGGCTAAAGAGAACAAAAATGGGACGTAATCCACATATGCTGCCTGGATATTTGTTGCTCTGGGCAACCATACCTCCCTCACCACTCTGCGTCCGTGGAGGTACATCGTACTGGTGCACCCACTGTCCGAATGGGCCTCCCATGCTCTTATTGCCACTTTTTTGCTATTAGTATAACACGAGCAGTCAAGTCAAGCAATGCTACTGCTAAAGTGATGCCACATTTAACTAATGCCGCTCTTAGTCTAATGCCACAGATAAATTTAAGCAGTGCCATTTAATGTCACTGGATCATTTCAGGGTTAGCTATTGATTATGGATGTATTAAAGATTTTTCAGCTAAGGCATTCTAATGCTGTTGCACAACCAGTATACCAACGATGAAACTTGTTACTACCTTCAGATTTTTGCACTATTAATGCTTATAGATTACATACCTCACTTTCATGAGATAAGTTAATTTTTTTGTACAGTGTCACCAAAATGCCCGCTGATGTCATTTTATTTTGGTTAAACTGCACAGATCATTATGAAGACAAGAGGAAAGGTCAAGAGTGGGCACCTCCTCCTCCAGCTGTTCTCTTGATTCGTTCGATCAAGTTTTTATGTTTGATCGATTATCAAGATTGGGATAGCAATTTTTAAGGTCCCCCGAGTTCGAAATGATATTTACCTTGGAGGTACATGGTTTGCAATTTTTTATACTGTCATTAGTTAATAATGCTAGTTACCTTCAGACTTCTGTATTTGGTTTAATGCTCATGCACAACTAGTATACCAATGCTGAAACTTGTTACCTTTACATTTTGTATTGTTAATTCTTATAGAAACCTTCCGGTGCTAGAGTTTATTGAAATATGTTCAGTAAAACCATTGTATTGTACCCTGTAATAAACTAACTACTCTACTGTTGCACTAGCCACTGGATTAGTGTATATTTGTAGTATTCGAAGGGTGTTGCATTAGCGTATGGACATAAATAAAGGGTGGCAAGCTTTCCCAGATATGTGCTCAAGAAAACTACTACCTGTTTTTCTAAATACTAGACGTTTGGGTACTTTAAATTGAACCACGAAAATGTCTTACATTAAGGAACAGAGGGTGTAGAGTTCACTCAAATTATCTCGGTAAAGCTAGTCACACCTTTGTTAAAATTAATGTTCATTATGTTATAGGAGGAGGTCTGTATGTTTGTCTCTGATGCCTGTCTACTACATACCCGACATCATGATGTAATGTTAAGTCATTTCCTTTTGTACAATGTCACTAAATTGTCAAGGCGGTGATGGCATTTTATTTTAGTAGAACTGCACAAAATTTGCTTAAAAGAAGAGGAAATGTTAGGAATGGCTCAGTTTTTCAGAAAAAACTATGTATGCTTTCCTGACATCAGCCGCTGTTGCTTTATTTATTCCTTCCAACAGGTGGTTAGAAACAGTCTTGCTACCTTTTCCCATTAAGAAATTGGAATGCTTATATTTGTGAGTCTATGCTTCAACTTGTGCCACTTTTATAGTAATCACACTTTCAATATCTATGCAAACAGGGATGCTCGATTTTAGTGGAGCTGCACAAAAAGTCCAACTGGTTCAACATTTGGAGCATGTTTTTTTCCAAACCTTTATATCCAATTGGTGGCACTATGAGCTGTTCATTACGAAGGTACATGGTTTGCTACTATCTTGCTACTCTTTTTGTACTGTCATTAGATAGTAATACTAGTGGTTTGCATGTGAATATATTGGCAGGGTGGACCTACATTGGAGGTGCAGGATAGGATTGAATGATTGGATGCTCAATTTCGGTTGTATCAATTTCACCTCTTCCATCACTGCGAACATGGTGTGGTATATGTTTACTAGCAGCTTGATATTTGTGCAGATAGAGATGTCTGCCCGTTGCTATTTGGCAAACAAACAAAGTGTCCATAATTTTGGTTGAACTGCACAACAGAATAGTATAGTCACTGCATGCAGTGCCATTTGAAAATAGACACAAAGATTGGATAGTCACTTCATGGACTGCAGAAAAGTAGTATTGTACTATTTACTGGCCAACACTAGGTGCTTCATTGCTTTGGTCTGATTATACAATGGGCATCATTTTCCCTAAGTTAAAGTTTGTATTCCGAAAATAGTCTCGCGGTGTGATCGAGAGAAGACCAAATCATATTGCAGTGGATGTTCCTCCATCATGTGTGGTTCATTCTCATGGTTCCAGCTGTTGGTGAAACCACTTACGTTTGCAAGAGGAATTGTAGACTTCACAAACAAATTTGTCTTTCAGTCTGTACTGAATGTTGGCCAAGACAAGCATCCATGTTAGTAGGAAGAACAGATGTTTTTTCTAGATCTTTGCTTTGGAGCTACATATTTGTATATGACCTATGAATCATTGAGATGCATTAACATGTTGATCTTATGTATGGGAATCGTACTAGTTAGTTTTAGTTGCGATGCAAGATCCGAAGTGGCTGATCTTTGCTTTTGGAGCTACATATTTGTATATGATCTGTGAATCATTGAGATGCATTAACAGTTACTTATTTCTGTTCGCTCAGTGTTTACAAGTTACTGATCGATCACTAGCTAGCCTACAAATGCGCTCCTAGCAGTTTTATTTGCGACGCAAGATGCGAAGTGACAGTTTTTTGAATAAAAATGCCTACCTCTGAAGAAACTGACAAGCTACACTATCGATCCTACACGGAAAAAAACGCCTACCTCTGAAGAAACGGACAAGCTACACTATCGATCCTACACGGATAAATAGCAGATCACGCGTACTACCTCCTTTCCGGTTTGCAGGGCTCAATTCAAGAAACGACCTACTCGATCCTACATGAATAAATAGCGGATCACGCACGTACTAGTACCTCCTTTCCGGTTTGCAGGGCTTAATTCAAACCTCTCACCAACCAAGGTACTCCCTCCGTCCGGGTTTATTAGTCCCGTGAGCAAAGCAGCAAGACCAAGGCATGGCAATAATTAACGGCATGCAGAAGTTTAAGCCTAATTAATTCCAACAATTTAAGTGGCTGCATGCATGCCCTCGGTTGCGACTTGTTGCATGCTGCTTCGCCTACTGCCTGCGAGCGATTCTGAGTGCCTGCATGCAGCCGGCCGTAATTAAGGTAGCTAACTGATGCGAAAAATGATACACTTTAATTGTTGCGGGCTTTTTAAATCCGTGAAATCATTATTGACAAGGAGGGAGATGATTCGAGTGCACTCGTTTGACCGCCATGCCGGCGTGCGACCCAGACGGGACGGGATGACACAGTCATAATTTCAATTCCCCTAGTTTTCCACGGCAAGCTGGCGTGCTAAGCCATTATGCATTGAATCCCGATGACCGTCGCGCTACCTTCCCCCTATAAGTACTATTTCCCGGCCTTCTCCAGTGCCACCATGACCCAACTCGCCATATCCTCATAAGCTTCCACCGGCCCGACGTCGCTCGCCACGTCCGCCATGCCCCCGCCCGTCCGCGGTAGGCGACGTCGGAGGCGGTCACCGCTGGAACTAGTGTTCGGTTTTTCACCGGAAGGCAGACAGAGGGAGGAGGCATTCTATCTGTCTTTAGATGGCAATGCGCAGATCGAGGAGTTGTTGGAGCGCGACCGCATGGCGGAGGAGCAGGAGTTGTTGGAGCGCAACCGCCTGGCGGAGGAGCAGCGTATCACCGATTTGCGCCGCCAGCGGGACATGGAGCAGCAGCGCACCGACGCTTTGAGTCGCGAGCAGAGCGCCCGCAACTGGGCCGACTACATGGAGGCCGGCGCCCGGCAAATAGCCCTAGAGGTTGTCGGGCACACACGCGTTCGCGACGCCGATTTTTACTACCAGCTCGTCAAGTGGGTTTCTCGCTTGGAAGCCAAAGCTTTGGTGGACCACGCCGGCATGGAAAGGGCCAACGCGCGCGAGCAACGCGCCCTATCGCACCTCTGGCAAGTCTGGGGCAAGGCGCAGGATGCCGGTGCCGGCGTTTAGCGTGTACCACCAGCATCGTCTATTTAGCTAAGAGTAAGTTAGTACTTGTCTAGTGGGAGTAGATAGTTAACTTGGCTATGATGGTTGTCAACGTGGAAGTTCAGTACTCTATATGTGGATCAGATCTGTTACTTTGCTCTGAATGTTGAACTTTCCGTTTGAACGTATGGAATGGGCTGTTATTTTTTTAAATGTGTTGTATTTGTCCTCCACGGGTTTAGAGGCTGACTTGTGGGCCTAGCAAGTTGACGCGTACACGATCAAGAGATGATTGTACGTGGAGAGGATGGCAGCAGGGACCTGCCAAGGTCATGGCAGCATGCAAGCAAGTGCCTCCTTATTTCAAGCCAATAAAAAAATGGCTCCTCCTAGTGGATTTCTGACATCTAGGTCCCATGCCATTGTCAACATAGTCAATAAACGAGAGAATTGCACAACGAGCGACTGACACCAGGGACCCAGCAGCTCGCCCAGTTATTTTTGTTTTGGGTTAATTTAATAAATACCTCCGAGAAATGCCACTGCAATTTCCAAACTTTGAAAAATGCCATTTCATGCCATTTCTAGTGGCATTTTTTGAAGTCTGGAGTGGCGTTTTTCAAAGTTTGCAAACTGCAGTGGCATTTTTCAAAGTTTGCAAAAATTGCAGTGGCATTTTTCAAAGTTTGGAAATTGCAGTGGAATTTTTATGAATCGCCATAATTGGAGTGGCATTTATCTAATTTGTTTTTGAGACGGAAGTAGGGTGTCAACTGGGCTATGCGGGACACTCTGGCCTGTCTGGACAGCCTTTTCTTTTATGTTTACCATGGACCAGCCTAGTAGTTTTTTTTTCTTTTTGAAATTGGCTAGCCCAGTATTTTTGTGATTTGTCAAGTAAGTCACTTTATCAGGCCTGTTGGGCTGCAAATCTTTCAAGACGAGGAGAGCTTCATTCTGCCGGCCGAGAAAATGGCCTATCAGTAATGAGAAATGGGTTGTACATTTTTAAAACACATCAAACCGGCAATTAGTTTCAAATATTTTTTTTATTTCGAGATTTTAAATTGCATTGATTTTTATACGTGGAAAATTTATTGGATTTTATATTGATATACATTTATTTTTAAAATCAGTCTGAATGTGACTCGAAATTTCGGGATTAAAAACACTTCAGATTGCACCGACATATGCAAAATTTCGTATAATTTTTTAACCGTGGCCACAATATGGGCTGTAATGCTAACAAAAAGAATATGGGCTCCAAAAAACCCGGAAGGATTAGCAAATGGGCTGTAAACTATTTGAAATAATGGCAGATGGGCTGTATGTTGTTTTCCACAGTTTTGAGGCTTTCCACAAATGGCCTGTATACTGTTGGATGTCCATCCAACGGCCATCGTGCTTCTTCAATCTCCGCTCTTCCTGCTCCAGCCGCTCAAACAAGCGCCGGTGGGACTGCCTGCTCCCTCCTCCCCGTGGCCGGCTGTGCTGCCGCGCAGGCCTCACCGCCCCACCGTACTCCCATCACTGGCCTAGCCATCCCTCTACTCACCCACAGTCCCATACATGTTGTTATTCTCCGGCGACGGCAGACGAACCAGTAAACCCTCGTACTCCTCCGCGTGGGAAACAACTGCCGAGTATTCCTTGGCTCCGTGTCGTTCCCTTCCTAGGCCTCGCCGTCGTCGACCGCCCTTGTGCTCTCGGCGCGGCCTGGTTAACGTGGTCAATGAACGGCATCCATCGGAAGTGGACTGTACGTGGAGAGGCTGACAGCTGGGTCCACGGCCGCACACAAGGAAATGTCTCCTTATTACGCGCAAAATAATGATTCCTCCACCTGACATCTGGGACCCACCAAAAGGGCCTCTGTATTTCGCGAAAAAAACATTACCACCGCTGACAGCTCGGACCCACCAGCTATATCTTCGCACGCAAGGAAGTGCCTCCTTATTACGCCCAAAAAAAAGAATACTCCCCCTGCTAGCTGGGACCCAGTATGGGCCTACTAAGTTGATGGGGACGAAGGGCTTTGTCAACTTAGTCAATATGCACGATTCTAGCTCGACTGACCATACAATGTCCATCCAACGACCGTAGTGCTTCTTCAACCTCTGGTCTTCTTGCTCCGGCCGCCCAAAGCAGCGCCGGTCGTGCCGCCTGCTCCTGCCTCCCGTGGCCGGCTATGCTGCCGCGGAGGCCTCACCGCCCCCATACTACTCCCACTGCTGGCCAGGCCATCCCTGCACTCCACTCACCCACACCCCCTGTTATTCTGCGGCGACGGCAGCGCAGCCGAACCAGTGAACCCTCGTACTCCTCTCCGCGTGGGCATCCACTGCCGCGCCTTCCCCGGCTCCGCGTCGTCCCCTTCCTAGGCCTCGCCATCGTCCACCGCCGTGGTGCTCTCGGCGCGGTGTGTTCAATGTTGTCAACGACCGAATTCCATCGGAAGAATACTGTACGTGGAGAGGCTGACAGCTGGGTCCACGGCAGCCGCAAGGAAGTGCCTCCTTATTATGCGGAAAATAATTATTCCTCCACCTGACAGCAGGGACCCACTGGACGGGCCACCAGTATTTCGCGAAAAAAACCTTTGCCCTTGACTGCTAGGACCCACCTGACGGGCCACCGTATTTCGCGAAAAAAACGTTCCCCCTGCTGTCAGCTCGGACCCACTGGAAGTGCCTCCTTATTATGCACAAAAAATGAATACCCCCTACTAGCTGGGACCCACCTTGGTGGGAGGCTGACTTGTGGGCCTACTAAGTTGACGGGGACGGAGGGCTTTGTCAACTTAGTCAATATAAACGATTCTAGCTCCAGTGACCGTACGATGTCCATCCAACGGCCGTAGTGCTTCTTCAACCTCTGGTCTTTTTGCTCCATCCACCCAAAGTAGCACCGGTCGTGCCTCACCACCCCCTACTATTCCCACCGCTAGCCAGGCCCTGCGGCGACGGCAGCCTCACACCGCAGCCGAACCAGTGAACCCTCGTACTCCTCTAGACGCGGGCTTCCACTGCCGCCTTTTCCCCGGCTCCCCGTCGTCCCCTTCCTAGGCCTCGCCACCGTCCACCGCCCTGGTGCTCTCGATGCGGTGTGGTCAACATGGTCAAGGAATGACTTCCATCGTACGTGGACTGTATGTGGAGAGGCTGACAGCTGGGTCCACGGCCGCAACAAGGAAGTGCCTCCTTATTACGCGGAAAATAATTATTCCTCCACCTGATAGCGGGGACCCATTGGACGGGTCACCGTATTTTGCGGAAAAAATGTTTCCCCCCTGACTGCTGGGACCCACCAGCTACACCTTCGCACGCAAGGAAGTGCGTCCGGGCAACAAAAAACGATTCGCCCCCTGACTGCTGGGACCCACCAGCTACATCTTCGCACGCAAGGAAGTGCGTCCGGGCAAAATTAAAACGATTCGCCCCCCCTGACTGCCGGCACCCAGCAGCTACATCTTCGCACACAAGGAAGTGCGTCCGGGCAAAAAAAAAACGATTCGCCCCCTGACTGCTGGGACCCACCAGCTACATCTTCACAGGCAAGGAAGTGCCTGATAGTCGGGACCCACCTGGTCGAAGCGTACGTAGCATTGTCATTCTGGTCGCGAACGTGTACATACATACTGGTCGTTGTAGAGGCGCGCACGTAGCATGTATACGTACTACAGCCGGGAGGGTGCAAGAAAGAAAATACGGCCACGTACATACATATGGGCAGGGTCTCGAACGCCTACTCGCGCATACCTACGGCTAGGGCTCGTGTACATGGATGGGTCGGAACGGAGAAACAGCGTCGTCATCATGTTCATGGGGAGGCAACGGAATGAGTCGTGTTCATGGGGAGGTAACGGAATGCGTCGTGTTCATCGGGAGGCAACGGAATGCGTGGGAGCCAACCGGCTGGGTCGGAACGGAATGCGTGGTCGTGTTCATCGAGAGGGCTTGGACGGAATAGGCAATGGAAACGAGGCCTGGCGTACCGCACAATGGAGGAAACGGCCTTGTGTTCGACCGACCACATTCGAAACGGGATCCTGTTCATCGGGAGGGGTCTGGCGTACCGCAAAACGGAGGAAACAGACCTCCTACGGTCGAAACGGGGGTCCTGTTGATTGGGAGGGGTGTGGCATACCGCAAAACGGAGGAAACGGACCTCCTATGGTCGAAACGGGGGTCCTGTTGATCGGGAGGGGTGCGGCGTACCGCAAAATGGACGAAATGGACCTCCTACGGTCGAAACGGGGGTCCTGTTCATCGGGAGGGGTGTGGCGTACCGCAAAATGGGACTCCACGGGATACTGTTCATCTCCACTGTCGACTTCCTCCAGCCTCCACGGGCTACCGTCGACCTCCTCTAGCCTCCACAGGCTCCTGTTCATCCAGCCTCCACCGCACGCTACTCCACCGGCTACTGTTCAACCACCCCTCCACGGGCACCCCTCCACCGTCTACTGTTCATCTAGCCCTCCACACCACGGGGTCATGTTCAACCACCCCTCCACCATCTACTATTCATCCAACCCTCCACACCAAGGGGTCCTGTTCATCCAGAGGCAACGCCACCGCTCACTATTCATCCACCCCCCCCCCCCCCCCCGCAACACTCACTGTTCATCCAATCGATCGGCTTCAGTTAGTAGCAGTAGCGAAGGAATCGCTCCATCGGGTTCAGTTAACAGCCATCGATCAATCGCTTGGGTTCAGTAACGCGTAGCCTGTAGTGCAATCGCTCGGGTTCAGTTAGAGCCCAACGCCTCGCTCGGGTTCAGTTAGAGCCAACGCCTCGCACACACACACGTACGTGTACGAGAGAAATGCGCATCGCTCGTCCCCCGACCTCCCACCGTAACCGGCAACTCCCCGAAATTTTCCTCCCCCTCGCTTCTACCACGGGTTTTTCTATCATGGACGGCCCAAAGAATGTCATGCAGCTGCATCTCCGGCCCGCCTAGGACGAAAGCCCATTTTCTGTCATGGTTTTTTTCCATAGAAGTAGGAGCCCACCACATCTATGATGATACCGGGTTTTGTCACAATTATCGTCATAGAAGTGTCATATGTATGACAGAAATTTTTTTCGTTCGGCCCAAAATGTCACAGATGTGCCTTTTTTTTGTAGTGTAAACTTCATACGATAGTGAGTCTGGATGCACAAATGTTTCTGGGTTTTATATACTCATGATTTCACCAGGGGCTGGACCATGGGATCCCACTCCGGGATGCTGTCGGTGGCGGTGGCAGATTCCTCCAGAAGGGTAGTTTTTCCCTTCTTAGGCGACTCAGCCTCCAAGCATGTGGAGGCCGTCCTTTTCTTTCTCCCCCTCGCTGGGGGGGATCGGCTTTCCTCCTCTTCCCCATCCTCTTTGGAGGAAGAGCGGGCCTCGGAGTCTTCGGATATTACGTCTGAAGTGCCTTGGCGATGAAGGCTGCCCCTGGTCTCTTTGGCCTCTTTCTCGGCTTTCTTCTCCGGTGCCTTGTAAGACGCTGGGACCAGCATCTTCGCCAGAAGTGGGCCGGCTGGTTCGTCTGGCAGCGGGGCCGGGTAGTAGATCCGCCCTGCCTTCTTTGTCCAGCCCTAGGAGAGTGTGGGAATATACATTAAGTGTTTCCATTGGATTATGTAGATTAAGCATATGACTTGCCAGCATACGAAGACTTACCGAACTCATGGGTCGGGACAGTTGGTACCCGCGGTCCTCGGCTGAATCCGTCCACGATTTACCGGACTTAAAGAGCACCTTCCAGATGTCCTTGTGCGATGAGTCGAAGAACCCAAGTAGAGTCTGGTGCTTGGCCGGGTCGAATTCCCATAAATTGCAAGCCCTGTGTTGACAAGGGAGAATCGGGCAAACTAACATCACCTGGATGACGTTGATGAGTTTCATATTCTTGTCCTCCATACCCTTGACACGCGCCTGGAGCACCGCCAACTCATCTGGCGAAGACCAGTTCAGACCCTTCTTGGGCCAGGATGTAAGCCGCAATGAAGCTCTGGATCGGAATTTGGGAGCTGCGACCCATTTTGTGCCGCGTGGCTCAGTGACATAGAACCACTGTTGTTGCCACCCTTTGGCGGAATCATTGAAGGTACCTGATGGCCATGTGACGTTGGGCATCTTGCTCACTATGGCTCCTCTACACTCAGCGTGTTCGCCGCTCACCACCTTGGGCTTCACATTGAAAATCTTTAGCCACAATCCGAAGTGTGGAGAGATGCGGAGGAAGGCCTCGCACACGATGATGAATGTCGATATGTTGAGGAGGGAATTGGGGGATAGATCATGAAAATCGATCCCATAGTAATACATAATGCCGCGAACGAATGGGTGGAGGGGAAACCCTAGCCCGCGGACAAAGTTTGTGAGGAATACAACCCTCTCGTGGGGTTCCGGAGTAGGGACAATCTGTCCCGCCGTCGGAAGGCGGTGGCCGATCTTCTTGGCCAGATACCTGGCCTCCCGAAGTTTCTTGATATCCTTCTCCTGGACGGTAGAGGCCATCCACTTGCCTCCTGCTCCAGATCCGGACATTTTCGAAGGGCCTTTGTGGGCAGAGAAGGCGAATGCTTGGGCGCTGGAGCTCGAGCGAGAGAGAATGGATGAGCAGAGGAAGAAGAAGGCATGGGTGAAAAAGGAGAAGCCTTATCTCCTTATAAAGGCAGCAGGGGTCATGCGCTTCCCCACTTGCCTTGCAAACTCGCTTATTCCCCAAGCGCCGTGTTAATGGCGCGGTTGGGTTACCCACACCCGTATTGCTGAGAATCACGTGATAAGGGGACACAATCTCTAGTTCGACAAGACGTGCCAATAAAACCACCTCGCAAGATGTGCAGTAGCGGGTTGAGAAAACGGTTCGAATAATGACCGGGCCATGGCGTGATGTCACGCTATGGAAAAATTGTCAGCATATTATACTTGTGGAATATTGTACTCTCTACGGTGATATGTGGGATTTGTTTTACAGAGCCGGACATGATTCTTGTGTTCAAGATCTACTTTGGAGTATTCGGAGAAGGAACCCACCTTGCAATGCCGAAGACAATCTGCGCGCCGGATCATTGTCATTGAAGCCTGGTTCAGGGGCTACTGAGGGAGTCCTGGATTAGGGGGTCCTTGGACAGACGGACTATATGCTTATGCCCGACTGTTGGACTATGAAGATACAAGATTGAAGACTTTGTCCCGTGTCCGGGTGGGACTCTCCTTTGCGTGGAAGGCAAGCTTGGCAATTCGGATATGTAGATTCCCTTCTCTGTAACCAACTCTGTGTAACCCTAGCCCCCTCCGGTGTCTATATAAACCGGAGGGTTTAGTCGATAGGACAAGAACAATCATAATCATAGGCTAGCTTCTAGGGTTTAGCCTCTACGATCTCGTGGTAGATCAACTCTTGTAATACTCATATTATCAAGATCAATCAAGTAGGAAGTAGGGTATTACCTCCATAGAGAGGGCCCGAACCTGGGTAAACATCGGGTCCCCTGCCTCCTGTTACCACTAGCCTTAGACGCACAGTTCGGGACCCCCTACCCGAGATCTGCCGGTTTTGACACCGACAGCTGGCTCATCTGCTCCAGTGCCGGCAACCCCCCGAATCCACAAATCCCGATCCCCATTCCCGCACCCCCTTCTTGCAAAGATGACGTCGTGGAAACGCTGTGTGGAGGCCCGTATGATGGCCGCGTCCCCCCCCCCAAGCGTCGCCGCCTGCGCCGAGAGCGCGGCCGCCTACGCCGAGAGTGCCGCCGCATCCGCATTGAGCGTGGCCGCTTCCGCCGAGAGGGCGTCTGCGGCAACCGACAAGGTAGCTGCAGCAGCCGAGAGGGCTGCAGCTCCTGCTGGAATTGTGGCTGCAAACGCCAAGACTGCTTGAGCTACCGTCCATGCCACTGATGTCACCCTGGCCCGGGTCGAGGCCATCCACGCCAAGATATTCCAGGCCACCTCATAATCCAGCATGCAACCCACGTCTGAAAAGGCGGCGGTGGCCTGGAGCACCTGCTTCCTCATGAGGTCGTCGAGCGGGAGCTAGAGATGCAAGAGGCGGTGGAGATAGAGGAGCGCTGGGAGGAGGACTTGTGCGTGGCCCAGGTCGAGGTAGAGAAGAGTCTGTCCGTCAAGGAATCGGCGATGGAGTACCAACGCGAGCTTTGGCGCAGCCACTACTACGAGTACTACAAGCTTGAGGGCGGCACCGAGGACGAGGACGAGGACGTGGTTGACTTCAGCAGGGGGGACGCGGAGTCCACAAACGGCGGCATGTCCCCAGGACAAGTCATCGACATCTCATCTTACACCAGCAATGCATAGGCCTCCTCGACGATGAATTTGTTAAATTATTCGTACTTAGGCTTTGTTTTTAATGCCGGTATTTTGTTAGAGCAATGTTTAGGTGAAATGGCTCTGTTTAATTACTAAAAGTGCTCGATTTAGTAAGTTTGGTCTGTGTGCTGTATGCTCTTTTGTGTGCCCAAATTAGCAAGTGATGTTAAATTATGCAATGACGTACCCGGAGAAATTTCCACCAAAATTTGAATTATCTCACTCATCCCATGCGCGTTAAGCAGATGAATCGTTTGCGATGCACACTATGGTTCAAAGTGAATGGTGTCTGGCGGCACCTCGCGCAAAGTTTCCCTCTACATTTCAAAAAATTTGGCCTACCGCCGAAATATCTACCCTCCCCCTCCCCATCCCCTTTTCTCCCTGACCGCAAGTCATATTTCCCTTGTTTTTCCCTTCCTTCCTTCCTTCCTTCCTAAGCTATATCCGCTTCCTCGCTCTCGTCGTCTCGCATCCTACCGCCGGGGTTGCCATGGTCTTCTTCAAAGACCTCTCCAGCGGTTCCTCCGACGACGACGACTCCTTCACCACCCAGGTATGCCTCTCTTCTCTCTCTCGGGCTATGACTTGGAATGATGGATTTTTACTCGGTGGTTGATTTGAGTCATTTCTTCCTCTTGTAGTTCCCTAGGACCATCACTTTCAACTAATGGAGCGGGGTGGCTGAAGATCTGCGTGCTCGTTGTCACCATCAATATCCATGCATGAAGCTAGTTGCGTTTGAATCTGTGGACAGCGGGAGGAAGTTTGTGGCATGTGCAGAGAAGGTTAGACCCTCTTTCCTTGTTACAAATCATTAGTTAGATGTGATTCAGATAATGTCACGGTCCCAACCCATTCATACCAGACCTTCAACCAAATGCATCCTAAGACAGTGTCACACTTTGTACCTAGTATCTAAAAATGTTGCCATCTCATCAGCGGTGCCATTAGAAAATTATTTGGCACCGCTTTAGCAGTTTATGGAGCCAACTTGTCCACACATCCGAGCCGCCAAGCAGTAAAATACTAAATCTTTATGGCACGAAGGAATTGGGCGTCAGAGCTACTAGGTGCTCCAGAGTTCGGGTCCATGATTTTTTTTGCTGCGTCGCACGCCAGTGCAGGGCACCAGTGGAAGATGTAGCAACAATTGTCTTTACACCAGTTTTGGCATACATAGTGGACGGACTTAGTGCTATTAGTTCTATGTTACTAAATTTGTGCATGTACACACCTGTTAGTATCAATTTGTTGTCATCCAAACACGGTCGCTATGCTGTTGCAGTTATATTTACCTTCCTCTTAAAATGTTCAATTTATTATTTATAGTACATGAGTAAGAACTTGTAGCATTGTTGTAGTTAATTATAGCTTCTGATGTTTCAAAATTAGGTTGTTGTCTCAGTAGCAATTAATTCATTTGCACATTGATCTTTTTGAGAAGTTATGTCATAATTAACCCGTTTCTTTAGTTTTTCAAAATAAGTATTGGTGATTTTCTATGTTGCTATAAACCCATTTTCCCTACAATTGTTACTGATCTAGTTTTAAATATTATAGGATGAACGAAAGTGTTCTTACTTGGAGTGGGTTGATCAAGAGTGGCCACAGTCTTTGAAGATGCGCCTAGCAAAGCTCTGGAGCATGTATCAGGAAGAGAACAAAGGTAGGCTTAGAGAAAGTGTTGTCAACGCCGAAGAATATTTGAAGATGCGGGATAAAAAGAGGAAGGTGGAGAATGAGCTCAGATTTTTTAAATCAGAATTTGCTAAGATGATGTTGGCAAAGGAAGAGGCACTTTCCCAGTTGGCTAGTGCAAAACAGGTTCTTACTTAACTGAAAGATGAGGTGGATAAGGTGAGCCTGGATGATCTCGATTAGGGAAATAAATATATTGTTCTAATATTGTTCTTATGAAGTTGAATTATCTATATATTGTACTGTGCTGTTTTCCGGTAGCTATCATACTGTGATGTTAAAATATATCTATGTGCCTGATATGAAATTGGCAAACAGCTATTCGATATGAAATGTGAATTTGTGTAATACTGGAATTATTAATTTTAAACTAATAAACCTGCTAAATGGGTCATGGAACTTTGCTAACGGTTCTAGAAGTAAAAGCGCTTGTGATGGATAGCCCAATGCCACACAGTTTTCTTCATCAAATCGTGTGTGATGTAGTTGATGAAAGCAACCGATTAATCAACGCAAAGCGTGTGTGATAGTTACACCTATCACACACGAGCCTATACATAAACCTGTGTGGGATGTACATATGAACGAAAACGTTTTCCCTAGATTGACTCTGTGGGATGTACATACGAACGAAAACGTTTTCCCTGGATTGACTGTGTGGGAAGTACATATGAGCGGAAATATTTTCCCTGGATTAATAGTTTGGGATGTACATAAGAACCGAAACGTACTCCTTGGATTGACTGTGTGTGATATACATACAAACGGAAATGTTTTTCTGGGATTCACCATGTGGGATGTACATACGAATGGAAACAATTGGGTTTCCATGCCTCGTTCGATCGCACACGAGCTCATTTTGCCCCCAGGAGGGCCTATCCCTGACGGTTTCTGGGTCGTGTGGTAAGGGCCCCCCTATCGCCCACACTCACTTGGCGACAGTTCCAAATGCCATCGCGGAAAGGGGTTAAAAACCATTTGTATAACACCAACGCGTACCAGTGGGAGGTCCTACATTGATGGATGCATCTATCTTTTTGCCTCCTATAACCACCACTGTGATCGCATCATCGTGGCCTTAATTCTTATTGCACTATTGCATTCTTGTTCCAGTCAATACAGACATGTGCGATCCCTTTGCTCACATGTGGAGGCAATTATATGTGTCACTGTAACTAGTAGTCCATCATTAAATCTATAAGTTGTGCTTACCTTTTCCATCAACTTCGTGCAACGCACGGGCATCTTGCTAGAAACACTACAACATGTCCAACTGCATGTGACCAAACCGACGATGCGCCAACCTAGCTACTACCCTGCTTATCTGGCGGAAAAAGCCCCGCCCTAGCATTTCTAATCGTTATTTCTATCTATTGATCGTGCCAAGGAGCAGAACCAAATGGTACAATTTATACATGTTTCTCTACTCCTATAAAAGAGGTTTTCTTTCAAGTTTGTGAACAAGTACAATTCTAGTTTGGATCCGTCGCAACGCACAGGCACATTGCTAGTAAAAGAAAAGGCCTGCCGCGTTTGCATCGCACCCCCACACGCCCGGGAATCAGGAGTACTCCATGGCCCATTCGGCATGCCACATAGCTAGGGAAGCGTGTTGCCTAGCATTTTCACTTTCATGTGGGACCGCAATTGAGCAAGCCGACTATCAGCAAACCGCACCCCGCCCACCGCATTGGAAAACAGCAATGAGGAGAAGATCTAGCCATAGCATGGAAGCCAAGAAATTTGGTGTCAGATGGGGCTCGTTGATAGAGTTGGAGCACTCCTTCCCCACAAAAAGAGAGTAGGAGCACTCCGTACTAGTACTTCTACTAGTACGAAGTTTGTACTACAACTAGTACTACCACTATACGAATAGGTACGTGCACGACACAACATCATAGGAACAAAAAACGAGAAGATCTTGTTTAGGGTGATTTATCTTTTTTCAGTCAACTTAGTATGAATAATATGATGTGGGGGGCACCCATGAAGCTTAAGTGGCTTGGTTGCATGGCTAGGAAAGGCTAGATAAAAATAAATAGATGTGTTTAGAGTGCACTCCACTAAATAGATACTTTGGATCCATTGCAACGCACGGGCCGACATATTGGTAGTAGTAAGAGACAAATGTCGGGTTTGGCACGAGTTCGTACTGCGGGAGCACCACAAGGCCTAGCGCAGGAGTGACATTTCCCCCTCTTGAGGCCCACGGGACCGAGCTTCAGTGGCTTAGTGCACCGACCTATGAGTCAATGACATGTGGACCTTAAATCCGGCTGGCCCACATGTCATTCTCATGAAAGTCGAGCGGCGGTGGGACCGTGAGGGGTGAGGCGCAGGTCGGCGGACGAGGCTTGCCTGCTCCCCTCCCATGCTCCAGTCCGTACTCCCGCACCACTAATTTTCATCCATTGGTTATAATAGATTTCCTCGTGTGGGTCATATATAGCCTCAAAGAAAGGTAAACAAAGGTCGTATTTCCAGGAAATAATTTCCTGCATGAATCTGTACACGCACGCAAGACCCTTTCCTTTCCTGCTCGTCCTCCTTCGGATCATCAGCTGCGTTGACAATGGCAGTGCCAACGCAAGAGCGTCGTAACAGGTGCCTGCCTAAACCATGTTGCACGATGCGGCACCAGCAAGTATCACCTCCTCCACGCCAACTTTGGCGTCTGCGCCATGCACATGCAGTTGCTCCCGTAGTATTTTACCCGCATGTTCGACTGTCGTACCACACAGATCTTGGATGAGACCATGGAGCTTGTGGCCAAGAAAAGCCTCTGCCCGGAAGATGCATCTCGAGGTGCTTGATTGTTGTGACGTGTCGCAAGATGTTTACTAGCTTGCGCTCCGGATGAGCGGTAGAGTGCTGCTCCCGATCGTTAGTGCTACGACGGCAACGACAGCCAGGTGGGAGCTCGGGAGGGAGCCAATGATCTTCCCAGGGCACATAGCTTCGAGTTGGGCTCGAGATTCCGACCGCTTGCACCGTCCCGAGTGTGGGAGTCCTGGATTATGGGGTCCTTCGGGTGTCCGGTCTATTGATGTGGGCCGGACTGATGGGCCGTCAAGATACAAGATAGAAGATTATCTCTCGTGTCCGGTGGGGACTCTCACATGCGTGGATGGCAAGCATAGGTGTCCGGATATATTATTCCTTTCTGTAAAACTAACTTGGTACAAATCTAAGCCCCTCTGGCGTCTATATAAACCGGAGGGTTAGATCGGAGGCAGAAGAACAACATTCTAGGCTAGCTTTCTAGGGTTAGCCAAATCGATCTTGAGGTAGATCAACTCTTGTAATGCATATACCCTCAAATATAATCAAGCAGGAGTAGGGTTTTACCTCCATCAAGAGGCCCTGAACCTAGGTAAACACTGTGTCCCTTCTCCATAGTTACCATTGATCCTCACACGCACAGCTTGGGCCCCCCTACCCGAGATCTACCGGTTTTGACACCGACATTGGTGCTTTCATTGAGAGCTCCGCTGTGTCGTCGACAAAAGGATCGATGGCTCACCTCTTCATCAACAATGATGCTGAATCCAGGGAGACCTTTCTTCCTGGACAAGTTTTTGTGTTTGGTGGCTTTGTGCTTCGTGCCAACTCGATCGGTTACCTCGAGCAGGTTGATAGTTACGCCCCTGGCCACCAGTTCAGGTTTGGAAACCTGAAGTATGTTGCCGACATCCGAGGAGACCTAGTCTTTGACGGGTTCGCGGCCTCTGCCATCACTTTGTGTACCCTCCAAGAAGACTCTTTGGATCCCCTGTCAGCTCCCATCCAGTGATCAACACCAAAACCTACCTCGGCCTTAGATCCGGGGCAGGTCTCATCGTCCGAAGACGGGAGCTTCAACCCCGTCGTATTTATTCCCCTTGCGGAACTCATGACCGAAGACCCAGATGCAATCTTAGACCTAGCTCTGGGCAACCATCCCGAACCGCTGAGGTCCGCACTCAGCGAACCCGATCAGGCGTCCCACGCCGAACTCAGCTCGGTGGATCCATAGTTTCCGGTCCCAATTTTGCTCTTAGACGAAGCATTGGGACTGATGCAGTCTCTCGCCATCATGGAGGCCTTACCTCTGAACTGCACCCAACTCAGACTGGGGGCTGAGAGCGGGGAATTTTATGCTCCACCCACCACCCACTTAATAGCCACAGTCAAGGACTTAACCGACAAGTTGGACTATGCGTCCGAAGACATCGACGACATGGATGACGATGTCGACGCCAGACTAAGCCAAGTCCCACCCATCACGGGGCGTTGGACGGCTACCTCAACCTATTATGTGTACATGGTGGACACTACGAAGAACGACGAGGATAACCCTAGCCCAGATGAGGACAAACCCGTCGACAAACCACCAAAGCGCTGGTGTCAGCGGTGCTGCTCACGATCGCGTCGGGCAAAGGATAGTAATACCGGCACTGGAGACAGTGAGACTCCGGTGATGTCGAAGAGCCCGAATACCCCATCGAGTCCACGTCTGAATAGGATGAAAGGGAAGAGGGTGAATATAGCCCCAGACACGCTGACAACGAAGATGCGGAGGACAACAATTACATGCCAGAATCTGAAGAGGAGATTAGCCTTGGTGACGAAGACTTCATTGTCCCAGAGGAACCCGTCAACCAAGAACACTTTAAGCGACAGCTCATTGCTAAAGCCCGGAGCCTGAAGAAGAAGCAGCAGTGGCTCAAAGAAGAGCAAGACACGCTGAATGAAAGGTGGACTAAGGTCCTAGCCGCTGAAGAATACGACCAAGAGCGACCTATCAAAAGTTACCCTAGGCGCAAGCTGCTACCTGAATTCGACGATGAAGTCCTTGAACCAGTACCTTCGAGATACAATCAGGCAGATCAACTAGACCGACCACCATGTGGACGGGACAAAATGACATATCAAGCCGAATACCAACCCGCACCCCCTCGCCGAAGAGGCAAGGAGACGGCAGCCGCGGGATACACGTATGACTTGCAACGTGACCTAGACAATAAAGCTGGTCAGACCAGATCAATCTACGGATCAAGGGGTCGTGCCCGGGCACGAGATAATGGCTATGAAGGCCGGAATGACGACTGTTACTATGTCCAAGATCACTACCGAACTCAGATGTCAGCCGATCTCCGCCGCAACCTTGCGTGATATAGAGGGGCCGCACACCCCCTATGCTTCACCGATCAGGTAATGGAACATCAGTTTCCCAAAGGGTTTAAACCGGTAAACATTGAACAATACGATGGAACGACGGATCCGGCTGTCTGGATCAAAGATTTTCTTCTCCACATTCATATGGCTCGAGGAGACGATCTCCACGCCATCAAATATCTTCCTCTAAAGCTGAAAGGCCCAGCATGGCACTGGCTAAACAGTCTCCCAGAAAACTCCATTGGAACCTGGGAAGACTAGGAAGATGCTTTTAGGGCTAACTTTCAGGGCACTTATGTTCGGCCACCGGATGCTGACGACTTGAGTCACATTATTCAGCAGCCTGGCGAATCACCTCGCAAGCTTTGGAACTGGTTCTTAACTAAAAAGAACCAGATCGTATACTATCTAGACGCCGAAGCCTTAGCGGCCTTTAAGCACAGCGTCCGTGACGAATGCCTCACCCGACACCTCCGGCAGGAAAAGCCGAAGACCATGGCATCCTTAACGGCACTCATGACCCGCTTTTGTGCGGGCAAAGACAGCTAGTTGGCTCGTAGAAGCAACAACTCAGGCGACCCCAGCACCTCCGAGGTGCGGGACGACAATGGTAAACCTCACTGCAATAAAAACAAATGTCGGAACAACATCAACGACGACGCAGACGATATGATAGTCAATGCCGGATTCAGCGGTCCTTAGTCCGGTCAGCGGAAGAAACCTTTGAAAGGCAATAAATACGGGCCATCCAGCTTAGAAAAAATCCTCGAGAGACCCTGCCAGATTCATGGCACACCCGATAAGCATGAATATCATACCAACAGGGACTGTTGGGTTTTCAAACAGGCCGGTAAGTTAAATACCGAACACAAGGAAAAAGGGCCTCCAAGCGAAGACAATGATGAGACCCGTCAGCCGAACACCGGGGGTTAGAAGAAGTTTCCCCCCGAGGTGAAGATAGTGAACATGATATATGTCACGCACATTCCCAAAAGGGAGTGCAAGCGTGCACTTCGGGACGTCTATGCCTGATACGTCTCGAACGTATCTACTTTTCCAAACACTTTTGCCCTTGTTTTGGACTCTAATTTGCATGATTTGAATGAAACTAACTCGGACTGAAACTAACTCGGACTGACACTTTTGCCATGATGTTGTTTTATGTGTAGAAAAGAAAAGTTCTCGGAATGTCCTGAAAATCCATGGAGGAACTTTTTGGAATTATTAAGAATTTCTGGGCGAAAGAAATACACCAGGGGGGACAGGGCCTGTCCATGAGACAGGGGGGCGCCCCCGTGTAGGGCGCGCCCCCCTATCTCGTGGGCCCCTGGACCTCCACCGACCTCAACTCCACCTCCATATATTCACGTTCGGGGAGAAAAAAATCAGGGAGAAAGTTTCATCGCATTTTACGACACGGAGCCGCCGCCAAGCCCTAATCTCTCTCGGGAGGGCTGATCTGGAGTCCGTTCGGGGCTCTGGAGAGGGGGATTCGTCGCCGTCGTCATCATCAACCATCCTCCATCACCAATTTCATGATGCTCACTGCCGTGCGTGGGTAATTCCATCATAGGCTTGCTGGATGGTGATGGGTTGGATGAGATTTACCATGTAATCAAGTTAGTTTTGTTAGGGTTTGATCCCTAGTATCCACTATGTTCTGAGATTGATGTTGCTATGACTTTGCTATGCTTAATGCTTGTCACTAGGGCCCGAGTGCCATGATTTCAGATCTGAACATATTATGTTTTCATGAATATATGTGTGTTCTTGATCCTATCTTGCAAGTCTATAGTCACCTATTATGTGTTATGATCCGACAACCCCGAAGTGACAATAATCGGGATACTTCTCGGTGATGACTGTAGTTTGAGGAGTTCATGTATTCACTATGTGCTAATGCTTTGTTCCGGTTCTCTATTAAAAGGATGCCTTAATATCCCTTAGTTTCCGCTAGGACCCCGCTGCCAGGGGAGGGTAGGACAAAAGATGTCATGCAAGTTCTTTTCCATAAGCACGTATGACTATTTACGGAATACATGCCTACATTACATTGATGAACTGGAGCTAGTTCTGTGTCACCCTATGTTATAGCTATTACATGAGGAATCACATCCGGCATAATTATCCATCACTGATCCATTGCCTACGAGCTTTTCATATATTGTTCTTCGCTTATTTACTTTTCCGTTGCTACTGTTACAACTACTACAAAAACCAAAAAACAATTATCGTTACTTTTGCTACCGTTACCTTTATTATCATACCAATTTTGCTACTAAATACTTTGCTGCAGATACTAAGTTATCCAAGTGTGGTTGAATTGACAACTCAACTACTAATACTCAAGAATATTCTTTGGCTCCCCTTGTGTCGAATCAATAAATTTGGGTTGAATACTTTACCCTCGAAAGCTGTTGCGATCCCCTACACTTGTGGGTTATCAAGACTAATTTCTGGCGCCGTTGCCGGGGAGCATAGCTCTATTCTCTTAGTCACTTGGGATTTATATCTGTTGATCACTATGAAGAACTTGAAAGACGACAGAACTACTATTTTTCCCTCAACTACGAGGGGAGGTAAGGAACTGCCATCTAGCTCTGCATTAGATTCTCCTTCCGTTATTAGTAAGCTTGCGACACCTAAACCTGCTATTGCTATGAATTCTGATATGTCACATGTTATTGATGATGCCACTTCTGCTATGAATGATGAAACTACTTCTGTGTGTGATACTACTTTGCCATTAGGTGAATTTCTTGATGAACAACTTGCTAGAATTAGGGGGAATGAAAATATTGAAGATGCTATTATTGATGATAGTGATGATGAAGGTTCTCCAAATGATTATGTATTACCTGTTGTTCCTAAGGGTTATGTTATGAAATAAGAAGCTGCTAGGGAAATCTTTGCTTGCAATGATAGATATGATCTTCAGAAATTATTAGCTAAATGGAAGCAGCAGTCCCTTAATGCTAGAATGAAACCTGACCCTACTTTTGCTACTTCACCTATCTATGTTACTGATAAGGATTACGAATTCTTTGTTGATCCTGAAATTATTACTTTAGTTGAATCTGATCCTTTTTATGGCCTTGAATCTGAGACTGTTGTGGCACATCTTACCAAGTTGAATGATATAGCTACCCTGTTTACTAATGATGAGAAGTCTCGCTATTATTATATCCTTAAGATATTTCCGTTCTCGTTAAAGGCTGATGCTAAGACTTGGTATAATTCTCTTGCTCCTGGTTGTGTGCATAGTCCCCAGGATATGATTTATTCCTTCTCTGCTAGATATTTCCCTGCTCATAAGAAACAAGCTGCCTTGCGGGAAATATATAATTTTGTGCAAATCAAAGAAGAGAGTCTCCCACAAGCTTGGGGGAGGCTTCTCCGGTTACTTAATGCTTTGCCTGATCATCCTCTCAAGAAAAACGAAATACTTGATATCTTTTATAATGGACAAACGATGCTTCCAAGGACTACTTGGATAGTTGTGCTGGTTGTGTTTTCAGGGAAAGAACCGTCGACGAAGCTGAAATACTATTGAATAATTTGTTGACTAATGAAAATAATTGGACTCTTCCTGAGCCAATTCCTGAGGTAATTCCTGAACCAATTGAGCCAACTCCTGAGCCTATTCCTAAACCCACTCCGAAGAAGAGAGGTTTTTTATTTCTCTGTCCTGAAGATATGCAAGAGGCAAACAAATCAATGAAAGAAAAAGGTATTAAAGCTGAAGATGTTAAGAATTTACCTCCTATTGAAGAAATACATGGTCTTAATATACCGCTTGTTGAAGAACCACATTGTCTTGATAACCCGACACATGTAGTAAAGGTAAATTCTCTCTATAGATATGATAAAGTTGAAATCCCCTCTACTAAATTTCATAGCCCATGTTTAGATGAATTTGATGACTTTATGACTAGACAAGAAAGTTTTAATGCTTATGTTTGTAGAGAGTTAAAGAATAATGCTTTCGAGATAGGACACGTAGGCGATAATATAGCTAGAGTTAAGGATGAACTCAAACTCGTTAGCAAATATGCTTCTATGGTTGCTACTCAAGTTGAACAAGTACTTAAAGCTCAAAACGATTTTCTTGAGGAATTAAATAATAAAAATGACTTTGCTGTTAGAGTGGCTACTAGAACTGGTAGAATGACTCAGGAACCTTTGTATCCTGAAGGCTACCCTAAGAGAATCAAGCAAGATTCTTAGAGAAATAATTTAGAGGCACCTACTTCTTCTAAAAAGAAGAAAAAGAAAGATGATAGGACTTTGCATGCTTCTAGTGAACCTATTGTAGACACACCTGAGAATCCCAATGTTATTTCTATCTCTGATGCTGAAACACAATCAGGTGATGAACATGAACCTAGTGATAATGTTAATGATAATGTTCATGTTGATGCTCAACCTAGCAAAAACAATGATGTAGAGATTGAACCTGCTATTGATCTTGATAACCCACAATCAAAGAATCAACGTTATGATAAGAGAGATTTTGTTGCTAGGAAGCATGGTAAAGAAAGAGAACCATGGGTTCAGAAACCCATGCCCTTTCCTCCTAAACCATCCAAAACAAAGGCTGATGAGGATTTTGAGCGCTTTGCTGAAATGATTAGACCTATCTTCTTACATATGCACTTAAATGATATGCTTAAAGTAAATCCTTATGCTAAGTATATGAAGGATATCATCACAAATAAAAGAAAGATACCGGAAGCTGAAATTTCCACCATGCTTGCTAATTACACTTTAAGGGTGGAATACCAAAGAAACTTGGAGATCCGAGGGTACCAACTATACCATGCTCCATTAAAAGAAATTATGTTAGAGCTGCCTTATGTGATCTTGGAGCCGGTGTTAGTGTTATGCCTCTCTCTTTATATCGTAGACTTGAATTGAATAAGTTGACACCTACTGAAATATCTTTGCAAATGGCTGATAAATCAACTGCTATACCTGTCGGTATTTGTGAGGATGTGCCTGTTGTGGTTGCAAATGTCACTATTTTAACGGACTTTGTTATTCTTGATATTCCCGAGGACGATAGTATGTCTATTATCCTTGGTAGAACTTTTTTTAATACTGCAGGGCTGTTATTGATTGCAACAAAGGCAATGTCACTTTTCATGTTAATGGTAATGAGCATACGGTACACTTTCCGAGGAAACAATCTCAAGTTCATAGCATCAATTCTATTGGAAAAATTCCAACTATTATTATTTGCGGTTTTGAATTTCCTCTCCCTACTGTCAAGAAAAAGTATGATATTCTTATTGTTGGGGATTTTCATATCCCCGTTGAGGTAACTTAGTGTTATTCGAAATTTCTCCGGTTCCGTGTTATTCGGAATGAGTTTGTTAACAAGACTTGATCAACCTTGTTAGTGGATTCATTTTGATGATCATGAGATGGATGAAACTAGAAGGCACAACCATCTGTACGCACTTTTTACTTTCTGTTATTTAGAATAAATAAAGCAAAAATAGTATTATCTGTCTATTTTCTGAATTATCCGTGCATTAAAAAATAGCCCGAAAATAAAAGTGCTCCAAATGCCCTGCAAATTTAGTATGATTTTTTCTGGAATATTTGAGGATTTTAGGCACTGAAATCACTGCAGGAGGGGCAAGCACCAGGCCACGAGAGTGGAGCGCCCCCCCCCCCCCTGTAGGGCACGCCCCCCTGTCTCATGGGCCCCTGGTGGCCCCCCTCCACTTATGCCAGCACCTACACACTTCATCTTCTACCCAAAAAAATCCCCATCCAGCTCAAGCACGAGTTCTAGCTCGTTTTGCTGCGATTTTCGATCTCCTTGCTCAAAGCTCCATTCACAAAACTGCTTTGGGAGATTGTTGTTTGGTATGTGACTCCTCCATTGGTCCAATTAGTTTTTGTTCTAGTGCTTTATTCATTGCAAATTTTTGCTGCATAGGTGACCATGTTCTTGAGATTGCATGTTAAATTTATGAGGTCCCAAGCAATTCTAATGCATGATATAGGTTCTAGTCATTTGTAGGAGTAGTTGCTATCAAACTTGTTTAGTTTTATTCACTTTTATTTTGAAGTTACTAAAATTTCAGAAATTTTCAGAAAGTGTTAAGGATGTTTTTGAAGGGCTCTTGTAGCCAAAGCTCTCAGGAAAAACAAGCCGAAGAGAAGGAAAAAGCCAAGTATAATCTTCCTCGCTTAGCGGAAGTACGGTCGTGTGAATGGCCATGTGAGGATTTCTTGAAAGAAGATGGAATTCATGAAGATTTTTATTCTTTGATCGACACTGTAGGCCTCACCTGTTTCATCAATGACAGAATCGATCAGTATCTCTTACTCACCAATACTTTCGTGCAAAACTTTTATTATTATCCTAAGAAGTCGTCGCCTGCAGTATCATTTCATTTATATGATGAATTCAAAGAAATGTCTTTACATAATTTCTGCGTGGTGTGTAGGATACCTTATGAAGGAGAATTAGAGGAACCCCATTGTGAAGATGTGGGTGGCTTTGTTAATACTATAGCTGTAGAGGAGCCAAAGAAGGGCTCCGAGGCAAAAGTCTCTAGCATACACTATCATGTTTTACGCTACTTTGCCATATTTTCTAGTAGATGCTTGATTGGTCGTGGAAATAGTGGAAACTTGAGCGTTCCTGATATTATCATCCTTCAACATGCCTTGCTTGGAGACAATACTTTCAGTATGGGTGCCATCGTTGCTAAGCGGCTAGCCCTTAACCGTACAAAAGGCCCCATATTTGAAGGTATCTATGCTGCACGTCTTGCTAGACATTTTCAGATACCCATTAGGCACCATGAGAAGGAGGATACAAAATTTCCTCCTCATATTTTAGATTACAAGAGCATGGTAGCACACAAGTTTATTGTTGACAACGAAGACAAGATGCTCTTGTATAAACTTAGATTTAACAAGAAACACATTGAGATTATTATTTTGCCTACGCCTCTATTGTTTGATTTGCTTATAGAAAATTTTCTTGTCACGCTGGAAGCGGTGAACAAGCATCGAGCCCAAGCTTTTACTCCAGAACCTGAACCTGAGCCAGAACCTGAGCTGGACCCTTATCGTGCATCATCTGTCTAGTGGGATCCGGAGATGACCAGCCAGTGGTATCCTGATTACACCTCCTATTACACCGGGGAGAGTAGTGGTGGTCCTTGGTATTAGACCAACTTAGGCCAAAAGCCTAAGCTTGGGGGAGTACGTATTTCTCACCGACTTTACATTCATGTTCACACACAAGTTGTCAGTGCTCATACTCTTTCATTGTATTATCCATGTTAGTTTAATTTTCTTTTTCTAGTTTTCTTCTTGTGTGTTTGATAAACCTTAAGAAAAAACAAAAAATTAGTTAGTTTAATTTCCATGCTTGTAGTAGAAAATAAAATGAAAACCCAAAAAGATTTCTTCTTCTTCTTCTTACTTGTTGGGAGCTTTCCCGTGTAAATAGTTTTATTTTCCTTTCTTTTCTTTGGGGGGTCGAGAAGACCATATTGAAAATGTTTAGTGGCTCTTATATACATGATTGTTTATTTAACTTAGAGCCCATATTACCATGTCTTCTCTCTTGAGTTGAATGCTTGAAGATTCCGGCTTAGTCCAATGCACATGCACTCTTATTATTATACACATCGTTCGGTTGTGCAAGTGAAAGGCAATAATGACGATATATGATGGACTTATTGGGATGAGAAAAGCTGGTATGTACTCAACCTCTCTTGTTTTTGTAAATATGATGAGTTCGTCGTTTCTGAGTCAGCCTGTTATGAGGTAAACATATTTGCAATGACATTTAGAGATTATTGTTGCTTGTGCCATGCTTGATTAGCTATGAGTTATAATGGTTTACCTTGCGTGCCAACATGCTATTAGAATGATTATGATGTGGTATGATGGGATGGTATCCTCCTTTGAATGAATTGAGTGACTCGACTTGGCACATGTTCATGCATGTAGTTCAATCAAATCAACATAGCCTTCATGATATTTATGTTCATGGTGGATTATATCCTACTCATGCTTGTACTCGTTGTGAATTAATTTTAATGCATGTTTATGACTGTTGTCGCTCTCTCAGCTGGTCGCTTCCCAGTCTTTTGCTAGCCTTCACCTGTACTAAGCGGGAATACTGCTTGTGCATCCAAACTCCTTAAACCCCATCATATGAGTGCACCATACCTACCTATATGCGGTATTTACCTGCCGTTCCAAGTAAATTTGTATGTGCCAAACACCAAACCTTCAAATGAAATTCTGTTTTGTATGCTCGAGCAGCTCATGTTACAGCTAGGGCTGCCTATATCTTCCATGCTAGGTGGGTTATTCTCAAGAGGAGTGGACTCCGCTCCTCATTCACGAGAAAGGGCTGGTAACCGGGATGCCCAGTCCCATGATCCAAAAAGATCAAAGCAAATAAAATTAATTAAACAAAACTCCCCCAGGGCTGTTGTTAGTTGGAGGCACTCGTTGTTTCGAGAAAGCCATGGATTGATGCCTGTTGGTGGTCGGGGGGTATAAACCTTTACCATTCTATTTGGGAACTGCATATAATGCATGTAGTATGGAAGATACCGCCATCTCATAGTTGTTGCGTTGACAGTGAAAGTATGCCGCTCAAAATGTTATTCAATCTCTATTTTAAAATCGAGCTCTGGAACCTCTACAAATCTCTGCTTCCCTCTGCGAAGGGCCTATCTATTTAATTTTATGTTGAGTCATCACCCTTCTTATAAAAAAGCACCCGCTGGAGAGCACTCTGTCATTTGCATTCATTACTATTGGTTTATATTGGGTATGACTTGACTGGATCTCTTTTACCATGAATTACAATGTTTAGTCAGTCCTTGATCTTTAAAGGTGCTCTGCATTTATGTTTTGCGGTCTCAGAAAGGGCTAGCGAGATACCATTTTGTTATATCATGTTATGATTGTTTTGAGAAAGTGTTTCATCCGACTTTTATTATTATGGCTCGCTAGATGATTATGCTATTGATGTGAGTAATTGTGAGACCTAATTGTTATTGTGAGTATGGTTAGTTCATAATATTTGCTGAAACTTGAATGCTGACTTTTCATGTTACAACAACAAGAGAAAACAGAGTTTGTAAAAGTTTTTCTTTATCACTTTCAGTTTATCAACTGAATTGCTTGAGGACAAGCAAAGGTTTAAGCTTGGGGGAGTTGATACGTCTCCAACGTATCTACTTTTCCAAACACTTTTGCCCTTGTTTTGGACTCTAATTTGCATGATTGGAATGAAACTAACCCGGACTGATGTTGTTTTCAGCAGAACTGCCATGATGTTGTTTTATGTGTAGAAAAGAAAAGTTCTCGTTATGTCATGAAAATCCACAGAGGCACTTTTTGGAATTAATAAGAATTTCTGGGCGAAAGAAATACACCAGGGGGCCAGGGCCTGTCCATGAGACAGGGGGCCCCCTGTAGGGCACGCCCCCCTATCTCGTGGGCCCCTTGGACCTCCACCGACCTCAACTCCAACTCCATATATTCACGTTCGGGGAGAAAAAAATCAGGGAGAAAGTTTCATCGCGTTTTACGACATGGAGCCGCCGCCAAGCCATAATCTCTCTTAGGAGGGCTGATCTGGAGTCCGTTCGGGGCTCCGCAGAGGGGGATTCGTCGCCGTCGTCATCATCAACCATCCTCCATCACCAATTTCATGATGCTCACCGCCGTGCGTGAGTAATTCCATCGTAGGCTTGCTGGACGGTGATGGGTTGGATGAGATTTACCATGTAATCAAGTTAGTTTTGTTAGGGTTTGAACCCTAGTATCCACTATGTTCTGAGATTGATGTTGCTATGACTTTGCTATGCTTAATGCTTGTCACTAGGGCCCGAGTGCCATGATTTTAGATCCTAACCTATTATGTTTTCATGAATATATGTGTGTTCTTGATCCTATCTTGCAAGTCTATAGTCACCTATTATGTGTTACGATCCGACAACCCCGAAGTGACAATAATCAGGATACTTCTCGGTGATGACCGTAGTTTGAGGAGTTCATGTATTCACTATGTGCTAATGCTTTGTTCCGGTTCTCTATTAAAAGGAGGCCTTAATATCCCTTACTTTTCGCTAGGACCCCGCTGCCACGGGAGGGTAGGACAAAAGATGGCATGCAAGTTCTTTTCCATAAGCACGTATGACTATTTACGGAATACATGCCTACATTACATTGATGAACTGGAGCTAGTTCTGTGTCACCCTATGTTATAGCTATTACATGAGGAATCGCATCCGGCATAATTATCCATCACTGATCCATTGCCTACGAGCTTTTCATATATTGTTCTTCGCTTATTTACTTTTCCGTTGCTACTGTTACAACTACTACAAAAACCCCAAAACAATTATCGTTTTTTTGCTACCATTACCTTTATTATTATATCACTTTTGCTACTAAATACTTTGCTACAGATACTAAGTTATCCAGGTGTGGTTGAATTGACAACTCAACTGCTAATACTCAAGAATATTCTTTGGCTCCCCTTGTGTCGAATCAATAAATTTGGGTTGAATACTTTACCCACAAAAGCTGTTGCGATCCCCTACACTTGTGGGTTATCAATGCTGTAGAGCATGTCGTCCCCAAGTTCAACCCATGGTCTGCCTGTCCGATCACTTTCGATCGCAGGGATTACCCAACCAGTATCCGTCACGGGAGTTCGGCCGCCCTGGTCCTTGATCCAATCATTGACGGATACCACCTCACTAGAGTCCTTATGGATGGAGGAAGCAGTCTCAACTTGATCTATCAAGATAATATCCGTAAGATGGGGAACGACCCATCACGAATCAAGCCTAGTAACACTACCTTTAAAGGTGTGATACCAAGAGTGGAGGCCCGCCGTACGGGCTCAATCACACTGGAGGTAGTATTCGGCTCCCCAGATAACTTTTGTAGCGAAGAATTAATCTTCGACATCGTCCCCTTCCGCAGCGGCTACCATGCACTAATCAGACGAACTGCTTTCGCCCGCTTTAACACAGTCCCACACTATGATTACTTGAAGCTCAAAATGCCTGGACCTAGCAGTGTTATTACAGTCAATGGTAATATGGATCACTCCCTCCGTATTGAAGATCACACCGTGGCCCTTGCAGCCGAAATGTATAGCAGCCTTATCAAGCCGAACAGTTCACCGGCCAATAAAGCCAATGACGTATCTAAACGAGTCTGGTCCATGCACAATCGCGATAAGTCAACGTGCCTTGATTAGCAGTTCGGCCTCCGCCGATCGCCCCATCAGGTCACGGCTTACATACCGCGCGTACACAATTACACACAAAAAATACCTTGGGCGGCGCTGGGTGCACACTGCGCAATAGGTCCATTACACGGCTTGACCATAATTGGACCGCACATATCCTTTCCCTTTTAATGCAGGTTCATTAAGAGCCCTACTTACAATATGGTCGTCGCAGGAGATCCTTTTAAGGCCAACATGTTCCAACCATCAAATGCTCCTCTCAAAGGACTCACTACTAAGGAGAAAAGGCGCAGATGTGCCGCAGGGCATCACGGGAGCGTCTTTTCCAAACTATGATTTTTAGGCCCTGTGTTAGACTTTCCCTTATGTAAATTCTTTTTTTCCTTAGGCATGTAATATGACCTTAAATTTGAATAACATTGCCTGTCGTCGCCATATCAATAAAGATATAAAGGGCACAGATGATTATCGCCTTCTCGGTTGGGGGTTAAATCTTTCCCTTGTCAGCTGTGCTATTCCTCATGATTCGACTGACATATGTGGTTTGACACATTCACCATACCAGGGGCTATATTCGGCCCCGCTAAATTCTTAAGTCCGAACACCCATAGGGAACTCTTTGGTGTCCCGGATATTGCATTATATGCATCTGCTCCGAATCATGTCTTTTGTCTATAGTTGGGTTGCCTGGCTCCTATGTTTGCCACCTTACGTTCCGCCAGTTCGGCTAAGGTAGTAAAGGCAGAACTACTGCTTTTGTATTTCCGGTTCGTTCGGCTAAGTACCTTAGTAGAGAAAGTCGAGAACTGACCGTCATGACAAGCGAGAGTGGGTTAGTGATCTGGTGACTTAGTGTTATACTACAAATCGTTCGCGATTTATGCCGTGTTATATGAGGGGCTGGGTTTTTGACCAGCCGCGTTGCAAAGGCGCCGCACTCCGGATTGTCGATCATGCAATGAGGGGATAGTACTTAACGCCACCAATGGACTCTTATGGCGGAAGTGAAACTACTAAAACCACATAGTCTGATTGCATGGTTCACTTTGCAAAACGCCTCCTACATCGGACCAAGACGTTGGATAAAGTGCGGTCATGCAATCCCGAACACCCTTGTAGTATCTACATGGGGGTTGAAGCCGACGACCGGTAAACTTTCAGACATATAAACAGCAAAATAGGAGGATAAACTAATAATTAAGCATATCATACATTACGAGTTCATTACATAACTCTTACAACCAGACACAACTACTCAAAATATTATGTCCATGGAGCACTGGCCTTCTACAATACGGGCTCCCTCTAGGACCTCGTCGAAGTACCTCTCCGGCCGCCAGTGCTCCTTGCCCTCAGGTGGCCCTGCGGTGGCAATCTCGGTGGTTTTCATCTTTGCCCACTAAACCTTCACACGGGCAAAGGCCATCTGAGCACCCTCAATACAGGATGACCGCTTAAGGGCATCAATCCGAGGAAGCGCCTCCACCAGCCTCTTCATGAGACCAAAGTGGCTGCTGGGTATGACTTTGGCCGGCCACAGACGGACTATCACGTCCTTCATGGCTAGGCCGACCACCCTATGCAGATCAGATAGCTGCTTCATCTGGTCACTCAGGGGCACTGGAAGCTCCAGCGCAAGATACTGCGACTAGAACAGCTTCTCCGTTGAGCTCCTCTCTTCGGCTCGGAAGAATGCGGCGGCGTCCACAATGCTCCTTGGCAAGTCGGCGAAGGCGCCTGGAGAACTCCGAACTCGGGTTAGTAAAATATATCTTCTACTGGCATACCCACTCTGCATAATAAAGTCCTTACCAGCTGCAATCCGCCTCGCCTCTCGGATCTCCTGGCGAGCGTCCTGGGCATCAGCCCGGGCTCCGTTCAGGCTCTCATGGGCTTTGGTGAGCTCGGAGGCCTGTTCCGAATTCGTCTGCTCCAAGTACTCGCATCTAGCAATGGCATCCTTAAGCTCTTTTTCAACCTCACCCACCCACACCTCATGTCGTTGGCGGGTGGTCTGCTCCTCCTCTAAGCTTTTGGTCGCCTTGTCCGCGGCCTCCTTGCTCGCCTCAGCCTCCTTCTTGGCTTCGGCAAGGGCGCTTTTGAGGGACTCGACCTCATTGGCGCCAACTACGGGCATAGTTAAAGCACTTTTAGTTTGTTTCAAACGACTAACACATATACAATTGGAGATATATACTCAATGCACGCATACCTTGTGTCTCCTCAAACCGCTTATTAATGCGGACGGCCTCTTCATCAGCCAGCCACAGCTTCCGAGTAAGTACAGAAACTTCGGCGGACTGGGCACTTGCCGCCAACAGGGAAACTTGTTGTATAATAGAATGTCACCTCTTTCGAACACTATGTGATCCTCTATCCGGCTTCGTCAAAGCCGGACAGAGTCTCAGGGGCTACTATCTATACATAGGCATATTCCTTTATTAAAATCGGTTAGAAAATTACATTGCATACCTCAAAGCCCGTTAATAGGCTGGTAATGGCTTCATTCAACCCGCTTTTGGCAGACTGAAGCTTTGCAACCACCGTACCCATCAGGGTACGGTGCTCCTCCACGACGGAAGCACGGTGAAGCGCTTCCGCTAAAGTATCAGGTGCATCAGAATTGATAGAAGTCACAGTCGACGCTCCCCCCTCCTTCGAAGGGGGTTGCTCTCCCAATTCCAGAGCTGTATGGGTCTCCGGAATAGTGTTCGGCTGGGGGCTAGATTGGTCATGGCCCTCGTCATCAGTCTCCATGGGGGTTGGTCCTCCCATGTGTTTGGCAGCCGGAGTATTACCCTCTGACGCCGTCTTGACGGCCTCCCGCACCTCTCCATGAGCTGGAGAGGCTCTTCGGGACAAGACTTCGGTGTCGTCCTGAGCGGTTGGTGGGGAGGCCCGCAGAGGCGTCTCGCTCTCCACCATCCCTGGCTCCAGCGAATTCCCCGGAGATGATAGTTGAGGGAGATCGCAAGCCGAACTAAAACGCACAATATAGTGTATTAAAAAACTACAAATCATAAAGGCCAATATATGAGAAGGCATCCTTGGATACTTACGAGTCGGCCTGGGGCTTCGACCTGAGGCGCCGCTTGGGGATGACTTTGCATCTGAATCCGAGTCGGTCGAGAGGGATATATTCCCCCTCTTAGATGCCTCCGCCTTTGGGTCCTCGGAGGCCGCTCTTTTCTTCCTCCTCCCCTTAGAGGGAGAGTTGCTCTCTTCCTCCTCCTCCTTTTCATCTTCTTCTCCCCCGTGGGACAAAAAGGCTTCGGAATCCCCGGACATAGCGTCCGGAGGATCTTTATGATGGGGGCCTTTTTGGCCTCCTTGCCCTTCTTCTTGGTTTTTTTATCTCCGACACCTGGTACGGCGCCGGTGAAGAAAATATGCCCTAGAGGCAAAAATAAAGTTATTATTTATTTCCTCATATCATGATAAATTTTTATTATTCATGCTAGAATTGTATTACCTGGAAACATAATACATGTGTGAATACATAGACAAACATAGTGTCATTAGTATGCCTCTACTTGACTAGCTCGTGAATCAAAGATGGTTAAGTTTCCTAACGATAGACATGAGTTGTCATTTGATTAACGGGATCACATCATTAGGATAATGATGTGATTGACTTGACCCATTCCGTTAGCTTTGCACTTGATCGTTTAGTATGTTGCTATTGCTTTCTTCATGACTTATACATGTTCCTATGACTATGAGATTATGTAACTCCCGCTTATCGGAGGAACACTTTGTGTGCTACCAAACGTCACAACGTAACTAGGTGATTATAAAGGTGCTCTATAGGTGTCTCTGAAGGTACTTGTTGAGTTGACGTATTTCGAGATTAGGATTTGTCACTTCGATTGTCGAAGAGGTATCTCTGGGCCCTCTCGGTAATGCACATCACTATAAGCCGTGCAAGCAATGTAGCTAATGAGTTAGTTATGGGATGATGCATTAGATAACAAGTAAAGAGACTTGCTGGTAACAAGATTGAACTAGGTATTGAGTTACCGATGATCAAATCTCATGCAAGTAACATACCGATGACAAAGGGAACAATGTATATTGTTATGCAGTTTGACCGATAAAGATCTTCGTAGAATATGTAGGAGCCAATATCAGCATCCAGGTTCCGCTATTGGTTATTGACCGGAGACGTGTCTCGGTCATGTCTACATAGTTCTCGAACCCGTAGAGTCCGCACGCTTAAAGTTAGATGACGATTATATTATGAGTTTATGTGTTTTGATGTACCAAAGGTAGTTCGGAGTCCCGGATGTGATCACGGACATGACGAGGAGTCTCGAAATGGTCGAGACATAAAGATTTATATATTGGACGACTATATTCGGACACCGGAATGGTTCCGGGGGTAATCCGATATATACTGGAGTTCCGGAGGTTAATGGGCCTCATGGGCCCAAGTGGTGGAAGAGGAGAGGCGTCCAAGGGGCAGCCGCGCGCCCCTTCTCCCCAAGTCCGAATCGGACAAGGAGGGGGCGGTGCCCCCCTTTCCTTCCCCCCCTCTCTCCTTCCCTCACCTCTCCTACTCCAATAAGGAAGGGGGAGTCCTACTCCCGGTGGGAGTAGGACTCCTCATGGGGCGCACCAAGGGTGGCCGGCCCCCTCCCCCTCCTCCACTCCTTTATATACGGGGAGGGAGGCACCCCCTAGAGACACAACAATTGATCCCTTGGATCTCTTAGCCGTGTGCGGTGCCCCCCTCCACCATAGTCCACCTCGATAATATCGTAGCGGTGCTTAGGCGAAGCCCTGCGTCGGTAGAACATCATCATCATCACCATGCCGTCGTGCTGACGGAACTCTCCCTCAAAGCTCGGCTAGATCGGAGTTCGAGGGATGTCATCAAGCTGAACGTGTGCTGAACTCGGAGGTGTCGTGCGTTCGGTACTTGATCGGTCGGATCGTGAAGACGTATGACTACATCAACCATGTTGTGCTAACGCTTCCGCTTTTGGTCTATGAGGGTACGTGGACAACACTCTCCCCTCTCGTTGCTATGCATCACCATGATCTTGCGTGTGCATAGGAAATTTTTGAAGTTACTACGTTCCCCAACAGTGGCATCCGAGCCTGGTTTTATGCATTGATGTTATATGCATGAGTAGAACACAAGTGAGTTGTGGGCGATACAAGTCATACTGCTTACCATCATGTCACACTTTGGTTTGGCGGTATTGCTGGATGAAGCGGCCCAGACCGACATTACGCGTACGCTTACGCGAGACTGGTTCTACCGACGTGCTTGGCACACAGGTGGCTGGCGGGTATCAGTTTCTCCAACTTTAGTTGAACCGAGTGTGGCTACGCCCGGTCCTTGAGAAGGTTAAAACAACATTAACTTGACAAACTATCGTTGTGGTTTTGATGCGTAGGTAAGAACGGTTCTTGCTAAGCCCGTACCAGCCACATAAAACTTGCAACAACAAAGTAGAGGACGTCTAACTTGTTTTTGCAGGGCATGTTGTAATGTGATATGGTCAAGACGTGATGCTATATTTTATTGTATGAGATGATCATGTTTTGTAAACGAGTTATTGGCAACTGGCAGGAGCCATATGGTTGTCGCTTTATTGTATGCAATACAAACGCCCTGTAATTGCTTTACTTTATCACTAAGCGGTAGCGATAGTCGTAGAAGCAATAGTTGGCGAAACGACAATGATGCTATGATGGAGAGCAAGGTGTCGCACCGGTGACGATGGTGATCATGACGGTGCTTCGGAGATGGAGATCACAAGCACAAGATGATGATGTCCATATCATATCACTTATATTGATTGCATGTGATGTTTATCTTTTATGCATCTTATCTTGCTTTGATTGATGGTAGCATTATAAGATGATCTCTCACTAAATTTCAAGATAAAAGTGTTCTCCCTAAGTACGCACCATTGCCAAAGTTCGTCGTGCCCAGACACCACGTGATGATCGGGTGTGATAAGCTTTATGTCCATCTACAACGGGTGCAAGCCAGTTTTGCACACACAGAATACTCAGGTTTAACTTGACGAGCCTAGCATATGCAGATATGGCCTCGGAACACTGAGACCGAAAGGTCGAGCGTGAATCATATAGTAGATATGATCAACATAGTGATGTTCACCATTGAAAACTACTCCATTTCATGTGACGATCGGTTATGGTTTAGTTGATTTGGATCACGTGATCACTTAGATGATTAGAGGGATGTCTATCTAAGTGGGAGTTCTTAAGTAATATGATTAACTGAACTTAAAATTATCATGAACTTAGTACCTGATAGTATTTTGCTTGTCTATGTTTGTTGTAGATAGATGGCCCGTGCTATTGTTCCGTTAAATTTTAACGCGTTCCTTGAGAAAGCAAAGTTGAAAGATGATGGTAGCAATTACACGGACTAGGTCCGTAACTTGAGGATTATCCTGATTGCTGCATAGAAGAATTACGTCCTAGAAGCACCACTGGGTGCCAGGCCTGCTGCAAATGCAACTGACAACGTTAAGAACGTCTGGTGGAGCAAAGCTAATGGCTACTCGATAGTTCAGTGTGCCATGCTTTACGGCTTAGA
Source organism: Triticum timopheevii (assembly GCA_963921465.1). NCBI lineage: Eukaryota > Viridiplantae > Streptophyta > Magnoliopsida > Poales > Poaceae > Triticum > Triticum timopheevii. The sequence goes on along the minus strand of OY997262.1, from coordinate 95,963,906 downwards.
ACCGGGACTTCAACGACGTTTTGAATGTCATGGAGCATATGAGAAGTTCCAGGAGTTGAAGTTAATATTTCAAGCAAATGCCCAGATTGAGAGATATGAAGTCTCCAATAAGTTCTACAGCTGAAAGATGGAGGAGAATGGTTATGTCAGTGAACATATACTCAAAATGTCTGGGTATTGCAATCACTTGATTCAACTGGGAGTTAATCTTCCGGATGATAGTGTCATTGATGGAATTCTTCTATCACTGCCACCAAGATACAAGAGCTTCGTGTTGAACTATAATATGCGTGGGATGAACAAGATAATTCCCGAGCTCTTCGCAATGCTAAAGGCTGCGGAGGTAGAAATCAAGAAGGAGCATCAAGTGTTGATGGTCAATAAGACCACCAGTTTCAAGAAAAAGGGCAAAGGGAAGAACAAGGGGAACTTCAAGAAGAACAACAAACAAGTTGCTGCTCAAGAGAAGAAACCCAAGTCTGGACCTAAGCCTGAGACTAAGTGCTTCTACTGCAAGCAGACTGGACATTAGAAGCGGAACTACCGCAAGTATTTGGCGGATAAGTAGGATGGCAAGGTGAACAAAGGTATATGTAATATACATGTTATTGATGTGTACCTTAACAGAGCTCGCAGTAGCACCTGGGTATTTGATACTGGTTCTGTTGCTAATATTTGCAACTCGAAACAGGGACTACGGATTAAGCGGACACTGGCTAAGGATGAGGTGACGATGCGCGTGGGAAATGGTTCTAAAGTCTATGTGATCGCCATCGGCACGCTACCTCTACATCTACCTTTGGGATTAGTTTTAGACCTAAATAATTGTTATTTGGTGCCAGCGTTGAGCATGAACATTATATCCGGATCTTGTTTGATGCGAGACGGTTATTGATTTAAATCTGAGAATAATGGTTGTTCTATTTTTATGAGTAATATCTTTTATGGTCATGCACCCTTAAAGAGTGGTCTGTTTTTGATGAATCTCGATAGTAGTGATACACATATTCATAATGTTGAAGCCAAAAGATGTAGAGTTGATAATGATAGTGCAACTTATTTGTGGCACTACTATTTAGGTCATACTGGTGTAAAGCGCATGAAGAAACTCCATACTAATGGACTTTTGGAATCACTTGATTATGAATCACTTGGTACTTGCAAACCATGCCTCATGGGCAAGATGACTAAAATGCTGTTCTCCGGAACTATGGAGCGAGCAACTGATTTGTTGGAGATCATACATACTGATGTATGTGGTCCAATGAATGTTGAGGCTCGCGGCGGGTATCGTTATTTTCTCACCTTCACATATGATTTGAGCAGATATGGGTATATCTACTTAATGAAACATAAGTCTGAAACATTTGAAAAGTTCAAAGAATTTCAGAGTGAAGTTGAGAACCATCATAACAAGAAAATAAAGTTTCTACGATCTGATCGTGGAGGAGAATATTTGAGTTACGAGTCTGGTCTACATTTGAAACTATGCGGAATAGTTTCGCAACTCACGCCACCCGGAACACCATAGCATAATGGTGTGTCTGAACGTTGTAATCGTACTTTACTAGATATGGTGCGATCTATGATGTCTCTTACTGATTTACCGCTATCATTTTGGGGTTATGCTTTAGAGACGGCTGCATTCACGTTAAATAGGGCACCATCAAAATCCGTTGAGACGACGCCTTATGAACTGTGGTTTGGCAAGAAACCAAAATTTCCGTTTCTTAAAGTTTGGGGCTGCGATGCTTATGTGAAAAAGCTTCAACGTGATAAGCTCGAACCCAAATTGGAGAAATGTGTCTTCATAGGATATCCAAAGGAAGCTATTGGGTACAGCTTCTATCACAGATCCGAAGGCAAGACATTCGTTGCCAAGAATGGATCCTTTCTAGAAAAGGAGTTTCTCTCGAAAGAAGTGAGTGGGAGGAAAGTAGAACTTGATGAGGTAACTGTACCTGCTCCTTTCTTGGAAAACAGTCCATCACAGAAACCGGTTCCTGTGACGACTACACCAATTAGTGAGGAAACTAATGATGTTGATCATGAAACTTCAGATCAAGTTACTACCGAACCTCGTAGGTCAACCAGAGTAAGATCCGCACCAGAGTGGTATGGTAATCCTATTCTAGAAGTCATGTTACTTGATCATGGAGAACCTATGAAGTATGAGGAAGCGATGATGAGCCCATATTCTGCAAAATGGCTTGAGGCCATGAAATCTGAGATGGGATCCATGTATGAGAACAAAGTATGGACTTTGGTTGACTTGCCCAATGATCGGCAAGCCATCGAGAATAAATGGATCTTCAAGAAGAAGACTGACACTGATAGTAATGTTACTATCTACAAAGCTCGACTTGTTGCAAAAGGTTTTCAACAAGTTCAAGGGGTTGACTACGATGAGACTTTCTCACGTAGCGATGCTTAAGTCTGTCTGAATCATGTTAGCAATTGCCGCATTTTATGATTATGAAATTTGGCAAATGGATGTCAAAACTGCATTCCTGACTGGATTTCTTGAAGAAAAGTTGTATATGATGCAACCAGAAGGTTTTGTCGATCTGTGCTAACAAAGTGTGCAAGCTCCAGCGATCCATTTATGGACTGGTGCAAGCCTCTCGGAGTTGGAATAAACGCTTTGATAGTGTGATAAAGCATATGATTTTATACAGACTTTTGGAGAAGCCTGTATTTACAAGAAAGTGAGTGGGAGCTCTGTAGCATTTCTAATATTATGTGTGGACAACATATTATTTATTGGGAATGATATAGAATTTCTGGATAGCATAAAATGATACTTGGATAAAAGTTTTTCAATGAAAGACCTCGGTGAAGCTGCTTATATATTGGGCATCAAGATCTATAGAGACAGATCAAGACGCTTAATTGGACTTTCACAAAGTACATACCTTGATAAAGTTTTGAAAAAGTTCAAAATGTATCAAGCAAAGAAAGGGTTCTTGCCTGTAATACAAGGTGTGAAATTGAGTCAGACTCAATGCCCGACCACTGCAGAAGATAGAGAGAAAATGAATGAAGTTCCCTATGCTTCAGCCATAGGCTCTATCATGTATGCAATGCTGTGTAACAGACCTGATGTGTGCCTCGCTATTAGTTTAGCAGGGAGGTACCAAAGTAATCCAGGAGTGGATCACTGGACAGCGGTCAAGAACATCCTAAAATACTTGAAAAGGACTAAGGATATGTTTCTTGTTTATGAAGGTGACAAAGAGCTAGTCGTAAATGGTTACGTTGATGCAAGCTTTGACACTGATCCGGACGATTCTAAATCACAAACCAGATACGTGTTTATATTGAACGGTGGAGCTGTCAGTTGGTGCAGTTCTAAACAAAGCGTCGTGGCAGGATCTACATAGCTGCTTCGGAAGCAGCAAATGAAGGAGTCTGGATGAAGGAGTTCATATCCGATCTAGGTGTCATACCTAGTGCATCGGGTCCAATGAAAATCTTTTGTGACAATACTGGTGCAATTGCCTTGGCAAAGGAATCCAGATTTCACAAGGGAACCAAGCACATCAAGAGACGCTTCAATTCCATCCGGGACCAAGTCCAGGTGGGAGACATAAAGATTTGCAAGATACATACGGATCTGAATGTTGCAAACCCATTGACTAAGCCTCTTCCACGAGCAAAACATGATCAGCACCAAGGCTCCATGGGTGTTAGAATCATTACTGTGTAATCTAGATTATTGACTCTAGTGCAAGTGGGAGACTGAAGGAAATATGCCCTAGAGGCAATAATAAAGTTATTATATATTTCCTCATATCATGACAAATGTTTATTATTCATGCTAGAATTGTATTACCTGGAAACATAATACATGTGTGAATAGATAGACAAACATAGTGTCACTAGTATGCCTCTACTTGACTAGCTCGTGAATCAAAGATGGTTAAGTTTCCTAACCATAGACATGAGTTATCATTTGATTAACGGGATCACATTATTAGGAGAATGATGTGATTAACTTGACCCATTCCGTTAGCTCAGCACTTGATCGTTTAGTATGTTGCTATTGCTTTCTTCATGACTTATACATGTTCCTATGACTATGAGATTATGTAACTCCCGCTTATCGGAGGAACACTTTGTGTGCTACCAAACATCACAATGTAACTGGGTGATTATAAAGGTGCTCTACAGGTGTCTCCGAAGGTACTTGTTGAGTTGACGTATTTCAAGATTAGGATTTGTCACTCCGATTGTCGAAGAGGTATCTCTCGGCCCTCTCGGTAATGCACATCACTATAAGCTTGCAAGCAATGTAGCTAATGAGTTAGTTATGGGATGATGTATTACGTAACGAGTAAAGAGACTTGCCGGTAACGAGATTGAACTAGGTATTGAGATACCTACGATCGAATCTCGGGCAAGAAACATACTGATGACAAAGGGAACAACGTATGTTGTTATGTGGTTTGACCGATAAAGATCTTCGTAGAATATGTAAGAGCCAATATGAGCATCCAGGTTCTGCTATTTGTTATTGACCGGAGACTTGTCTCGGTCAGGTCTACATAGTTCTTGAACGCGTAGGGTCCGCACGCTTAAAGTTAGATGATAGTTATATTATGAGTTTATGTGTTTTGATGTACCGAAGGTAGTTCGGAGTCCTGGATGTGATCACGGACATGACGAGGAGTCTTGAAATGGCCGAGACATGAAGATTGTTATATTGGATGACTATATCTGGACACCAGAATGGTTCCGGGGGTTATCGGATATATACCGGAGTACCGGGTGGTTATCGGAACCCCCCCGGAGGTTAATGGGCCTCATGGGCCCAAGTGGTGGAAGAGGAGAAGCGGCCAAGGGGCAGCCGTGCGTCCTCCCCCCCCCCCCAGTCCGAATTGGACAAGGAGGGGGGCAGCGCCCCCCCCTTTCCTCCCCCCCTCTCTCTCCTTTCCTCACCTCTCCTACTCCAACAAGTAAGGGGGAGTCCTACTCCCAGTGGGAGTAGGAATCCTCATGGGGCGCGCCAAGGGTGGCCGGCCCCCTCCCCCTCCTCCACTCCTTTATATACGGGGAGGGAGGCACCCCCAAGAGACACAACAATTGATCCCATGGATCTCTTAGCCGTGTGCGGTGCCCCCCTACACCATAGTCCATCTCGATAATATCATAGCGGTGCTTAGGCGAAGCCCAGCGTCGGTACAACATCATCATCGTCACCACGCCGTCGTGCTAACGGAACTCTCCATCAAAGCTCGGCTAGATCGGAGTTCGAGGGACATCATCGAGCTAAACGTGTGCTGAACTCGGAGGTGTCGCGCGTTCAGTACTTGATCGGTCGGATCATGAAGACGTACGACTACATCAACCGCGTTGTGCTAACGCTTCTGCTTTCGGTCTATGAGGGTACGTGGACAACACTCTCCCCTCTTGTTGTTATGCATCACCATGATCTTGCGTGTGCGTAGTAATTTTTTTGAAATTACTACGTTCCCGAACAGACTGAACTAGCATTGTTGTCAGCAGAGGATCAGCTGGGTTTTCGGGCAGCGGAGCCGGACACTTGATCCGCTCCGCCTTCTTCATCCAGCCCTGTTTAAAGTATGAAAATCTCAATACACCCCTGTGATTTCCGGACTAAGTTATATTCGGAAACTAAAAAACTTACCGGGTAGGCTGGGTGAGCACAATCGAGGCCGATGTCGTCGATTGTCTCCGGCCACGACTTCTGCTTCTGGGCCTTGAAAAGCAGCCTCCAGATATCTTCGTGTGTCGTGCCGAAGAATCGCTGCAGGGTCCGTGGCCCTTCCGGATTGAACTCCCACATATGAAGAGGCCGGCGCTGGCAGGGAAGGGTCCGGCGGAATAGCATCACCTAAACAACGTCGGTAAGGTCGGTGTTCTTTTCCATTATGTTTTTGATGCACTTTTGCAGCATCAACACATAGTCAGCTGACCCCATATCGAGACCCTTGTTGATCCATGACACTATCCACATTGGGGGTCCAGATCTAAACTAAGGAGTGGTCACCCAGTTAGCGCCGCGAGGTTCGGTGATGTAGAACCAATCCTGCTGCCATATCTTCACAGTTTCCACGAACGCCCCTTTGGGCTAGGTGACATTGGGAAGTTTGCTCACCATCGCACCTCCGCAGTTTGCGTGCTCCCCGTCCACCACCTTTGGCTTCATGTTGAAGACATTGAGCCAGAAGCCGAAGTGGGGGGAATGTGGAGGAGCGCCTCGCACACGACGATAAACACCGAGATGTGGAGGAAGGAGCTTGGGGCTAGATCATGGAAATCTAGCCCGTAATAGAACATGAGGCCGCAAACAAAAGGGTGAATTGGAAACCCTAGTCCGCGGAGGAAGTGGGGGATAAATACCACCCTCTCGCCGGGGTCTGGGGTGGGGATGACCTGCTTCTTGGCAGGGATCCTATACATGTTGTTCGTACTCAGGTACCCCGCATCCTGGAGCTCATTGACGTCCTTCTCCTTCACGGAGGAGGCCACCCACTTGCCTTGAAAGTCGGATCCAGACATGGCTAGAGAGGTTGGTGGCGGTGGGAAGGATAGATGCTTGGGCGCTAGAGTTCAAAGGTGGGAAGACTGAGGGAGGATGAAGGTGTGGGAAAGAAAGGATGGATCTTTGTCTGCTTATATAGGCCGTGAATGCTGAACGCCCGCTCCCCCAACCTTAAAACCTCGCCTGTTCCCAATGTGGCCATGCGCCGCAGTCCGTTGAGTTACCCAAGTACCATTGATGCGCAATCCCGTATTAAGTGGACATGATCTCTGTTTTGACAGGACGTGCCGATGGGGCGTGGCCTCGAAATACGGAATGCGGGGCATGAAAACGGTTCGAAATGCCGAAGGGTCAAGTATGATGCTTTGTCAAACAAAGTTGTCAGTAAAAGACATTATTCTTATTTTTTATCCTGCCTTCCCGGCTAAGGGTTGTGTTTATCATGAAAAGCCGGATACAATTCTTTTATAGAGGAGAGCCGATGTGAATTCTTTAAGGAACCCTCCTTGCAATGTCGAGGACAATCTGAACGCCGAATATATCATCATTGAAGACTGGTTCAGGGGCTACTGTGGGAGTTCTGGATTACAGGGTCCTTGGGTGTCCGGTCTATTGATGTGGGCCGGACTGATGGGCCGTCAAGATACAAGACAGAATATTATCTCTCGTGTCTGGTGGGGACTCTCACATGAATGGATGGCAAGTATAGGTGTCTGGATATATTATTCCTTTCTGTAAAACCGACTTGGTATAGCCCTAAGCCCCTCCGGTGTCTATATAAACTAGAGGGTTATCGGAGGCAGAAGAACAACATTGCTAGGCTAGCTTTCTAGGGTTAGCCGAATCGATCTCGAGGTAGATCAACTCTCGTAACCCCTATACCCTCAAATATAATCAAGTTGGTGTAGGGTTTTACCTCCATCAAGAGGGCCCAAACCTGGGTAAACACTATGTCCCTTCTCCACAATTACCATTGATCCTCAAACGCACAGCTTGGGCCCCCCTACCCGAGATCTGCCGGTTTTGACACCGACGCCGAGGATGTACCACTCAGTGACGAGGCTGGAAAGCTGGATACATATAAGCGTGTGCTCGTGTGCGGGAGGAACCTTCTCAAAGGATACCGGTTTTGCGAACGTGATGTACTCTATGTAGCTCGAGCCTGGAGTCGTTCCTGTCATCGTACGTTGACGCACGACTCAACGGCGTGCAGCCACGTGCCAGCGTAGGTCGGCTATGGGGAAGCGGCATCAGTGTGGTTCAAGATGCCCAGCTGGTCATTGTCGCGGCGGCGTTCGTGACTCTCACTCGTTCGAGTTGAACCGGCCGGTGGTGGCCCGGCCGTGGCGAGGGTGCCACAGCTAGACGTCGTGTTATGAGGCGTAGAGGTCCATGGAAGGAAACCATGGAAATTTTTCAAAAAGATACCCACACCCCTCTCCATAATTCTCCCATCCAGACGACCTTAATGCTGGCGTCTCGTCACCCTTCTAAAGATTTGTACCAAGCACAAAATTTGCTACGTCGAATAGGGATGGTGTCTGTTTATCACAATCTTCTATAGGAATTTTGATTCAGGTTTGTAGGTCAGCGATGCTTTCCAAATCAAGGTTGTACGGCGCCAGCTTCTGTTTGTCCCCTTTGATGGCTGCCCAACAGAAGTATATATCCTCCTGAGATAAGAAATCATGGAGCTCACCTGGTATGGAGGGCGCGTGTATGATGTGGTACACCAACACATCATCTTCGAGGCTCAACTAAAGGACGGCAGCGCGTTGGATCTTCCCAGTGGCTCGCTCCGTGTACTCTGCGTCGAGACCGATGACCTTCATCTATACATTGTTGATCCACTTCCGAACAATCCTTGGGTGGTCGGTGACGGTGGCAACTATGCTCAACGAGCCTTCGATGAGGACATGTTGGACGCTAAAAACCTGCATCTGGATCTCCTTCGCCATTTGGAACCGCTGGACCGGAGAGCTATGGTTTGGAGAATTAGGATTAGGTGGCTAGTCTAATTAAAGAAGATGATTATTTAAAGGGGCTTCGGAATTTCTCCAGGAGTATGTCAAGAGGTTAAAACAATGTGAATGCAGTGGGGGTTGGATGCAAATGAAAACGAAGGAGAGGTGAAGAAGCCGAGGAAAATCGGTTCCCGATGGAGAAGTAAGTGGGAGAAGTGACCTGCAGGCAGTTGATTAGACGGCTAGGTAGACTAAACGAAAAGGCTATGCGGGTAGACTGAGGAGTTGTACATGTCTGTGTACGTGCCCATCCTTCTAGCTCTACATGTGCCACTGGCTAGTTGAGGTCACTCTTTTGAATCACTGTGGCGAGACATTTTATGATTCCTTTTTATTTCTGCACCTTTCCTGATAGGTGGGACCTATGCAAACAGATAAAAAATGTGTCGTAGCTGGTTCAGATGGATATTGGCGCGTGCGTGGGAGACACAACATTCTCTGGCTAAGGAATGCGTGGTTATCCTCAAAAAAGAAAAAGTCGTTCTTCACGCTTCCGCATGCACGAGAATTTGGTTCTGCTTGCAATATGGATGATACCTGGAGGATGAAGTGAACCCAGAGGCATGCTAGCACGGGATACTTATTTACACTATACACTACTGGAGTACTCATGTTCCTACTACTACTAGTAGTAGTACAACTGTGGTACACTTGATGGTCAAAATACTATTCATCCAATCCTCACAGTGAAGTGACAACACCCTGCGCCTGACACTAGTCCAGGCGCGTGTTTAGGTTACCAAAGTCAGCCTCACCTTGTGCACTGTGCAGTCTGTCACCGCCGGTGTATAGCACATTATCATGCCTCACCTCATCTCCCTCTCCCATAGAACAACTCCATCTCCATCTCCATCTCACTGTGCCCCCGTGTACCCTCGCCTCGCTCGCTGATACGTCTCCAACGTATCTATAATTTATGAAGCATTCATGCTATTTTATTATCTGTTTTGAATGATTACGGGCTTTATTATACACTTTTATATTACTTTTGGGACTAACCTATTAACCGGAGGCCCAGCCCATATTGCTGTTTTATTGCCTGTTTCAGTATTTCGAAGAAAAGGAATATCAAACGGAGTCCAAACGGAATAAAACCTTTGGCAGCGTGATTTTTTTGGAAGAATATGATCCCGGATACTTGGAGTTCACATCAAAAGATCCTCGAGGAGGCCAGGAGATAGGGGGACGCCCCCCCCTACTGGGCGCGCCCCCTGTCTCGTGGGCCCCTCGAGCACCTCCCGACCGACTTCTTTCGCTTATATAGTCCCACGCACCCTAAAAACATCCACGGAGAAGATAGATCGGGAGTTCCGCCGCCGCAAGCCTCTGTAGCCACCAAAAACCTCTCGGGAGTCCATTCCGGACCCTGCCGGAGGGGGAACCCATCACCGGTGGCCATCTTCATCAACCCGGTGCTCACCATGACGAGGAGGGAGTAGTTCACCCTCGGGGATGAGGGTATGTACTAGTAGCTATGTGTTTGATCTCTCTCTCTCTCTCTCTCTCTCTCTCTCTCTCTCTCTCTCTCTCTCTCTCGTGTTCTCTCTATGGCACGATCTTGATGCATCGCGAGCTTTGTTATTATAGTTGGATCTTATGATGTTTCTCCCCCCACTACTCTCTTGTGATTAATTGTGTTTCCCTCTTGAAGTTATCTTATCGGATTGGGTCTTTATTTGAGAACACTTGATGTATGTCTTGCCGTGTTTATCTGTGGTGACAATGGGATATCACGTGCCACTTGATGTATGTTTTGGTGACCAACTTGCGGGTTCCGCCCGTGAACCTATGCATAGGGGTTGGCACACATTTTCTTGACTCTCCGGTAGAAACTTTGGGGCACTCTTTGAATCTGAGATTGTGTGATGCATATCGTATAATCATGCCCACGGATACTTGAGGTGACAATGGAGTATCTAGGTTACATTAGGGTTTTGGTTGATTTGTGTCTTAAGGTGTTATTCTAGTATGAACTCTTTTATAGATTGATCCGAAAGAATAACTTTGAGGTGGTTTCGTACCCTACCATAATCTCTACGTTTGTTCTCCGCTATTAGTGGCTTTGGAGTGACTCTTTGTTGCATGTTGACGGATTGTTATATGATCTATCTATGTTATTATTGTTGAGAGAACTTGCACTAGTGAAAGTATGAACCCTATGCCTTGTTTCCTATCATTGCAATACCGTTTACGCTCACTTTTATCTTTAGTTACCTTGCTGTTTTTATATTTTCAGATTACAAAAACCTATATCTACTATCCATATTGCACTTGTATCACCATCTCTTCTCCTAACTAGTGCACCTATACAATGTACCATTGTATTGGGTGTGTTGGGGACACAAGAGACTCTTTTTTATTTGGTTGTAGGGTTGCTTGAGAGAGACCATCTTCATCCTACGCCTCCCACGGATTGATAAACCTTAGGTCATTCACTTGAGGGAAATTTACTACTGTCCTACAAACCTGTGCACTTGCAGGCCCAACAATGTCTACAAGAAGAAGGTTGTGTAGTAGACATCAAGCTCTTTTCTGGCGCCGTTGCCGGGTAGGCTAGGTAAACGGCACTCACACCCCGTCAACTAAGCTCTTTTCTGGCGCCGTTGCCGGGGAGGTGAGTGCTTGAAGGTATATCTTTAGATCTTGCAATCGAGTCTTTTTTTTCTTGTTTTATCACTAGTTTAGTTTATAAAAGAAAACTATAAAAAAAGGAGTTAAGTTTGTCTCATACGCTTCATCTTTTTAATATCTTTCGTGAGTATGATGAAAAGGAAAATTGTGCTCAAGTGCTAGAAGAAGAATGCATTAAAATGCTTGGTACTAGATGTTTGTATGATGAGCATGATTGCAATATTGTTAGTATGAATTCCTTGAATATCCATGTTGCTAATGATATGCAAAGCCACAAGCTTGGGGAAGCTATGTTTGATGAAGATGATATTTTTTGTCCCCCAAGTTTTGATGAGCAAATTTATTTTGATGATAGCATGCCTCCTATTTATGATGATTATATTGATGAAAGTGGGTTTGGAAGAGTGTCAACTTTAGAAAGTAGTGATCCCACTATTTTGGAGGATGTTGAATCTTATTGTGATAAATAAAAAAGTGGATTTGGAAGAGTGTCAACTTTATTTAGTGATGAATCCACTATTTCGGAAGAGGTTCCAATTGATTATGAGAACAAAGTTGCTATCTATGATTATTATTGTGATGACTTGTATGCTATTAAGAATAATGATAACCATGAAACTTGTCATCATGATTTTAGTTTTCAATCGGATTATGCCTCACATGATAATTATTTTGTTGAGTTTTCTCCCACTGCTATTCATGAGAATTTTGCTTATGTGGAGAGTAGTAAGTTTTCTATGCTTGTAGATCATGAAAAGAATGCTTTAGGTGCTGGTTATATTTTTGAATTCATTCATGATGCTACTGAAAATTATTATGAGGGAGGAATATATGCTTGTAGGAATTGCAATAATGTCAAGCTTCCTCTCTATGTGTTGAAAATCTTGAGGCTATGCTTGTTTTAGCTTCCTATGCTAGTTGATTATTGTTCCCATAAGTTGTTTGCTCACAAAATCCCTATGCATAGGAAGTGGGTTAGGCTTAAATGTGCTAATCATATGCTTCATGATGCTCCCGTTATGTTTCAGTTCTTATCTTTTATGTGAGCATCCTTGTCATCATCATGCCTAGCTAGAAAGGCATTAAAGAAAAGCGCTTGTTGGGAGACGACCCAATATCTATACTTACTGTTTTTGTATGTCCACATGATTATGCTACTGTAATAATCATGTTTTATAGCTTTCGTTTCAATAAAGTGCCAAGTAATACCTTTAGGATAGCTTATGGTGATAGTTGTGTTGATCCTGCTAAGAATCAGAAACTTTTGCACCCAGTAAATTAGTTTTGTTGATTCATCGAAACGTGCTTTTGATCTGATTCTTTTTGCTCTGGATTGGTACACAAATTTCTTAGGACTTCCTAATTTGGTAGGATTTTTGGAGTTCCGGAAATATACTTTTGATACAGATTACTACAGACTGTTCTGTTTTTTCTATGTGTTGTTTGCTTATTTTGATGAATCTATGGCTAGTATTAAGTGGTATGAACCATAGATAAGTTGGAGTACAGTAGATATTACACCAATATGAATTTATAATGAGTTCATTACAGTACCTAAGTGGTGGTTTTATTTACTTATACTAACGGAGCTTACGAGTTTTCTGTTGAGTTTTGTGTTGTGAAGTTTTCAAGTTTTGGGTAAGGATTCAATGGACTATGGAATAAGGAGTGGCAAAAGCCTAAGCTTGGGGATGCCCAAGGCACCCCAAGGTAATATTCAAAGGAAAACCAAGAGCCTAAGCTTCGGGATGCCCTAGAAGGCATCCCCTTTTTCGTCTTCGTTCATCGGTAACTTTACTTGGAGCTATATTTTTATTCACCACATGATATGTGTTTTGCTTGGAGCGTCATTTTATTTTGTTAGTATTTGCTTTATGTTATTTAGAATAATGTTTTGCATCTTTAGTTTCAATAAAAAAGTCAAGGATAGCCTTTGCCATGCTTATTTTGCTACTATACATGTTGCTGTTTGAAAACAGAAAGTTTACCGCTGTTGCAAGAATTCCCTAGAAAATTAAGAGAACGATATAATGTTGAAACTTTTTGCATAATGAGCTAGACAAATTTACTACAGTGTGAATTTTCTCTCATAATTTTTGGAGTTAGGGAAGTATTGATACTCTTGCATTCTTTACAGACTATACTGTTTTGGCAGATTGCTGTTATGTTTGCATTGTTTGCATATGTTTGCTTGTTTAATGATTCTATTTGAGGATAGGAGTATTTAATATGCAGAGGCATTTAGTATGCAATGTTGAATAATAATTTTAGTGATTTGTTACAGTAGAAATTGATAAGGTTTTGCATTGGTTTATACTAACCTATCTCACGAGTTCTTGTTGAGTTTGGTGTGGGTGAAGCTTTTGATAAAAAGAGAAACCATGATATGAGAAGAATTAAGGAGACACAAAATTTCAAGCTTGGGGATGCCCAAGGCACCCCAAGATAATATTTCAAGAAGTCTCAATCATCTAAGCTTGGGGATGCCCCGGTAGGCATCCCACCTTTCTTCTTCAACAATTATCGGTTAGTATCGGTTGAGCCTAAGTTTTTGCTTCTTCACATGAGTTGTGCTATCCTTGCAATGTTATTTTATTTTGTTTTGCTTGCTGTTTGAATACAATACCAAGATCTGAAATTCTTTAATGAGAGAGAGTCTTCGCATAGTTACATAATTATTTAGCTACTCATTGATCTTCACTAATATCTTTTTGGAGTAGTTTTTTATTTACTCGTATGCTTCACTTATATCCTATGAGTAAATTGTTGAATGAGTTGATTGTCATAAATATGAAATTATATATGCCTCATTTGCTTATCTCATGGGGAGTAATGACTTCATGTCTAAGAAGTAGAGGTTGTAAATTTATTGGAGGTTAGCAAGCATTGTATTGGTCATTTGAACAATTCATGAAAGAATATTGAAGGAAGAGAGATTTCACATATAAATATACTATCCTAGACATCTTTTATAGTTGGGAGCACTCATTAAGTATGACATGCTAAAGAGTTGATGTTGGACAAGGAAGACAACGTAATGGGTTATGTTTTCCGACATCTCAGTTAAAGTATATTGTCATGGATCATTCAAACATGTTGAGCTTGCCTTTCCCCCTCATGCTAGCCAAAATTCCTTGCACCAAGTAGAGATACTACTTGTGCTTCCAAATATCCTTAAACCCAGTTTTGCCATGAGAGTCCACCATACCTACCTATGGATTGAGTAAGATCCTTCAAGTAAGTTGTCATCGGTGCAAGCAATAAAAATTGCTCTCTAAATATGTATGATCTTTTGGTGTGAAGAAAATAGCTTTATACGATCTTGTTATGGAAGCAATAAAAGCGATAGACTGCATAATAAAGGTCCATATACAAGTGGCAATATAAAGTGACGTTCATTTGCATTAAGATTTTGTGCATCCAATCCTAAAAGCACATGACAACCTCTGCTTCCCTCTGCAAAGGGCCTATCTTTTACTTTATGTCTTTTACTTTATGCAAGAGTCAAGGTGATCTCCACCTTTCCCTTTTTCATTTTATCCTTTGGCAAGCACCTCGTGTTGGGAAGATACTGATATATATATATATATATATATATATATATATATATATATATATATATATATATATATATATATATATCCAATTGGATGTAAGTTAGCATGAACTATTATTGTTGACATCACCCAAAGGTGAATATGTTGGGAGGCAATACTATAAGCCCCTATCTTTCTTAGTGTCCGATTAAAACTCCATAACCATTAGTATTGCGTGAGTGTTAGCAATTGTAGAAGACTATATGATAGTTGAGTATGTGGAGTTTGCTATTCCTGAAAATAAGATGAACTGCAATTGTTTGATGACTGAGAATCAAGTTTGCTAGTTTTCAAGAAAGTTTATGATCTATGCTTTGAGATGTGAATTGCTTCTTACTTTATCGTGAGAAGTTTTATGAGATGAACTACTGTTATGACATATTATCATGCTAGAAAAGGTGATTGAAATTATCATTGATCAAACTTGTGCACCTTCTAGCATTCACACTTCATAAATTCTTTCTTTATCATTTACCTACTCGAGGACGAGCAGGAATTAAGCTTGGGGATGCTGATACGTCTCCAACGTATCTATAATTTATGAAGCATTCATGCCATTTTATTATCTGTTTTGAATGATTATGAGCTTATTATACACTTTTATATTACTTTTGGGACTAACCTATTAACCGGAGGCCCAGCCCATATGGCTGTTTTATTTCCTGTTTCAGTATTTCGAAGAAAAGGAATATCAAACGAAGTCCAAACAGAATGAAACCTTCGGCAGCGTGATTTTTTGGAAGAATATGATCCTGAAGACTTGGAGTTCACGTCAGAAGATCCTCGAGGAGGCCAGGAGATAGGGGGGCGCTCCCCCCCTACTGGGCGGGTCCCCCTGTCTCGTGGGCCCCTTGAGCACCTCCCGACCGACTTCTTTCGCCTATATAGTCCCACGTACCCTAAAAACATCCACGGAAAAGATAGATCGGTAGTTCCGCCGCCGCAAGCCTCTGTAGCCACCAAAAACCTCTCGGGAGTCCGTTCCGGCACCCTACTAGAGGGGGAACCCATCACAGGTGGCCATCTTCACCATCCCGGCGCTCTCCATGACGAGGAGGGAGTAGTTCACCCTCGGGGCTGAGGGTATGTACCAGTAGCTATGTGTTTGATCTCTCTCTCTCTCTCATGTTCTCTCTATGGCACGATCTTGATGTATCGCGAGCTTTGTTATTGTAGTTGGATCTTATGATGTTTCTCCCCCGTCTACTCTTTTGTGATGAATTGAGTTTCCCTCTTGAAGTTATCTTATCGGATTGAGTCATTATTTGAGAACACTTGATGTATGTCTTGCCGTGTTTATCTATGGTGACAACGGGATAACACGTGCCACTTGATGTATATTTTGGTGACCAACTTGCGGGTTCCACCCATGAACCTATGCATAGGGGTTGGCACACGTTTTCTTGACTCTCCGGTAGAAACTTTGGGGCACTCTTTGAAGTACTTTGTGTTGGTTGGATGAATCTGAGATTGTGTGATGCATACCGTATAATCATGCCCACGGATACTTGAGGTGACAATGGAGTATCTAGGTGACATTAGGGTTTTGGTTGATTTGTGTCTTAAGGTGTTATTCTAGTACGAATTCTTTTATATATTGATCCGAAAGAATAACTTTGAGGTGGATTCGTACCCTACCATAATCTCTACGTTTGTTCTCCGCTATTAGTGGCTTTGGAGTGACTCTTTGTTGCATGTTGAGGGATTGTTATATGATCTATCTTTGTTATTATTGTAGAGAACTTGCACTAGTGAAAGTATGAACCCTATGCCTTGTTTCCTATCATTGCAATACCGTTTACTCTCACTTTTATCTTTAGTTACCTTGCTGTTTTTATATTTTCAGATTACAAAAACCTATATCTACTATCCATATTGCACTTGTATCACCATCTCTTCGCCGAACTAGTGCACCTATACAATTTACCATTGTATTGGGTGTGTTGGGGACACAAGAGACTCATTGTTATTTGGTTGCAGGGTTGCTTGAGAGAGACCATCTTCATCCTACGCCTCCCACGGATTGATAAACCTTAGGTCATCCACTTGAGGGAAATTTGCTACTGTCCTACAAACCTGTGCACTTGCAGGCCCAACAACGTCTACAAGAAGAAGGTTGTGTAGTAGACATCACTCGCCTCCCCAGTACTACTATTCCCTCGCTAGCCACTCCAGCACCGACAGCCTTCTCCCCTGTAAATCAAGCCCCCCCAAACCCCACCTTCCAAACTCCACTGAGTCGCGATTGGAGCAATCTCCCTAGTGACATCCTCGACCTCTGTGGTTTGTGTATGGATATGTTGAGCACCGTGAGACAGGATGGATGCTCGAGGGACATGCACACGACCATCGTCGAAGCAAGGCCTAAGCTTTTCAAGACACCCTGCTTGCTGCTATCTGGTCTTGCGAGATTTGCTCACCAGGACACGGAGGCGGACATGATGCCCCTCGACTTCAATCCGACCTCCATTAGCTGAAACTTCTTTGCAGGTATGTAGTGGGTCGCCATACATCATTTCCCTTGACATTGATCCGATCACCATCACCCAAAACTTCTTGGCAGGTATGTTGTGGGCCGGCATGAACTCCCACTGGATGGCTGCTGTCAGAGAAGACGGGAGAAAGTTGGTACTCGTGAACTTCCAGACATCCCATGAGATTATCCTTCCTCCGTTGTATTATATAGGGTTTTACCGTCTCGGTCCAAGTCATCTCGATTACCATGTTAGTTGGGCAGACCATGTTTTCCAGAAGATTGCAATCTGCCAAGTGCCCACACGACATGTGGATTACGCATACTTCAAGCTAATTGCCTTGTTCGACCGTGGACACGCCTATCTTTACGCTGGTTCCTTCTTTAGCTGGAGACAACTCAGCTTGCAGTGGATCGTCAAAGCTGATACACAATTCTTTGATGCTATTGAACACAATGGCATCATCTATGCGATCGACAAAGCAGATGGCAGGACGTATTGCTCAGACGGTGCATGTAAGTTTTTGTATGATGTTAATGATAACACCATGACACTGTTTGAACTTTTTGTGATGATTGGCATATCCCTGTTTGAGCAGAATTTGAGTAGAACTACGGCAGTGTATTAGAGACATCGTAAATCAGCTATATTTGGAATGAGTTAATTCATGCGATTGTGACCATGTCATTACAACCAATTTGTACCCTTGAATAATCAAACGGTTAGGAAGATATTGATATTCTCCTTAATTTATTCTCCTTGAATATGTTTGTACCCTTGAATTTGAGTAGTAATCTATATACTACTAAATATGAGTGTGTATGAATAGCCATGTTAGTTTCCTCATTTTAAGATGTAGAAACATGCATCACACTGTTCGTTTCATCTAGCCATACATTAGGGAAGTAATGTGCATATGGAGAATTTTTTATATTTGGATGTAGTGAAATCCTGTAATGCCTACCATGTGTACATACCTATATTCTCCCTTCAGCAATCAATGGCTAGAATAATATCCTCGCAAAAATTTTGCCCATAGAATATGAGTATATAACAATGCATGGTCTGTTACTTTCCTTGAAGAATTTGTTTGTGAGGACAGAACATGATTACATAACATGTAGGATATGGTAGTTTCCTGTGAAGAATCGATTGCGAGATAACATGAGTATAACCATGCATGGCACTTCTATATTTTTTAACCCAGTATACATTTCCCTATATTTTCCTCTCAGTTCCAACAGGGACATATCAATGATGTTTCTTGCATTATCCTAATCATACTCTGAATAATTGTGATCTTACATTAACAATGCCTATCCTTTTTGATATGATGCAGTGTCCCTACAGTTACTGCCCTTTGTAATCACACCACCTTTTCCAAAAACAGGGAAGCACAACTAGTTCCTCGCTCGATCAGACGATGGCAAAAGACTGATGATCATTCGCACACATGAGCCAAAAAAGTTATATTGCAAAAACCCCACTGTGTACAAGCACTGTGAAATACATGAGTATCCGGACAATGGCTGTTATGTCTATGAGTAGGATACCAGCTTGTTGGGGCTCATAACCCACAAGTATAGGGGATCGCAACAGTTTTCAAGGGTAGAGTATTCAACCCAAATTTATTGATTCGACACAAGGGGAGCCAAAGAATATTTGCAAGTATTAGCAGTTGAGTTGTCAATTCAACCACACATAGAAACTTAGTATCTGCAGCAAAGTGTTTAGTAGCAAAGTAATACTCCCTCCGTTCCTAAGTATTTGTCTTTCTAGATAGTTTAACAAGTGACTACATACGAAGCAAAATGAGTGAATCTACACTCTAAAATATGTCTACATACATCTGTATGTGTAGTCCATTTGAAATGTCTAGAAAGACAAATATTTAGGAACGGAGGGAGTATGATAGTGGTGGTAACGGTAACAAAAGTAAAGACAGTAAAGGTAATGTTTTTTGGTATTTTGTAGAGATTGTAACAGTAGCAACGGAAAAGTGAATAAGTGTAAACCAGTATATGGAAAACTCGTAGGCACCGGATTAGCGATGGATAATTGTGCCGGATGTGGTTCATCATGTAGCAGTCATAACATAGGGTGACACAGAACTAGCTCCAGTTCATCAATGTAATGTAGGCATGTATTCCGTATATAGTCATACGTGCTTATGGAAAAGAACTTGCATGACATCTTTTGTCCTACCCTCCCGTGGCAGCGGGGTCCTATTGGAAACTAAGGGATATTAAGGCCTCCTTTTAATAGAGAACCGGAACAAAACATTAGCACATAGTGAATACATGAACTCCTCAAACACTAGTAGAAAACGGAGCTTTAGTGTCACAAACTGGTACTATAGGTCAGACCCCTTTAGAACCGGTTCATGGTACGAACCGGTACTAAAGGTTAGACCTTTATTACCGGTTCGTGCCACGAACCGGTACTAAAGGTGATCGTGGGGCCCCGGCCTGACGCCAGCCTGCCACCACCCCTTTAGTACCGGTTCGTGCCACGAACCGGTACTAAAGGTTCAACACGAACTGGCATTAATGCAAATCCGTTCAAACCCGCACTAATGGTACCATTAGTACCGGGCCAAAATCAAACCGGCACTAATGTGCTTCACGTTTGACCCTTTTTCTACTAGTGAAACTATGGTCATCACCGGGAGTGGTCCCGATTATTGTCACTTCGGGGTTGCCGGATCATAACACATAGTAGCTAACTATAGACTTGCAAGATAGGATCTAGAACACACATATATTCATGAAAACATAATAGGTTCAGATCTGAAATCATGGCACTCGGGCCCTAGTGATGAGCATTAAGCATAGCAAAGTCATAGCAACATCAATCTCAGAACATAATGGATATTAGGGATCAAACCCTAACAAAACTAACTCGATTACATGATAAATCTCATCCAACCCATCACCGTCCAGCAACCCTACGATGCAATTACTCAGGCACGGCGGTGAGCATCATCAAATTCATGATGGAGGATGGTTGATGATGACGACGGCGACGAATCCTCCTCTCCGGAGCCCCGAACGAACTCCAGATCAGCCCTCCCGAGAGAGATTATGGCTTGGTGGCGGCTCCATATCGTAAAACGCGATGATTTCTTCTCTCTGATTTTTTTCTCCCCGAAACCCAATGTATGGAGTTGGAGTTGGCGTCGGAGGGCCACCAGGGGGCCCACGAGGTAGGGGGGCGCGCCCAGGGGGGTGCCCCCCACCCTCGTGAGAAGGGTGTGGGCCCCCTGGTCTTCATCTTTTGCGAGGATTTTTCTTTAGTTTTTCTAAGGTGTTCTGTGGAGTTTCAGGACATTCCGAGAATTTTTATTTTCTGCACAAAAAACAACACCATGGCAGTTCTGCTGAAAACAGCGTCAGTCTGGGTTAGTTCCGTTCAAATCATACAAGTTAAAGTCCAAAACAAGGGAAAAAGTGTTTGGAAAAGTAGATACGACGGAGACGTATCAACTCCCCCAAGCTTAAACCCTTTCTTGTCCTCAAGCAATTCAGTTGACAAACTGAAAGAGAAAAAGAAAAACTTTTACAAACTTTGTTTGCTCTTGTTGCTGTAAACATGAAAAGCCAGCGTTCATGTCTCAGCAATTATTATGAACTAACCATACTCACAATGACATGTAGGTCTCACAATTACTCATATCAATAGCATAATCAGCTAGCGAGCTATAATAGCAAAACTCGGATGACAACACTTTCTCAAAATAATCATAACATGATATAACAAAATGGTATCTCGCTAGCCCTTTCTGAGACCGCAAAACATAAATGCAGAGCACCTTTAAAGATCAAGGACTGACTAAACATTGTAATTCATGGTAAAAGAGATCTAGTCAAGTCATACCCAATATAAACCAATAATAATGAATGCAAACAACAGTGTGCTCTCCAGCGGGTGCTTTTTAATAAGAAGGGTGATGGCTCAACATAAAAGTAAATAGATAGGCCCTTCGCAGAGGGAAGCAGGGATTTGTAGAGGTGCCAGAGCTCGGTTTTGAAATAGAGATAAATTATATTTTGAGCGGCATACTTTCATTGTCAACATAACAACTAAAAGACGACGATATCTTCCATGCTAAACAGATTATAGGCGGTTCCCAAACAGAATGGTAAAGATTATACTCCCCTTCCTCCACAAGCATCAATCCATGGCTTGCTCGAAACAACAAGTGCCTCCAACATTCAACGGGTCCCAAGGGGAGTTTTGTTTGCAGTTATTTTGATTTAGTTTGCATAAAGCATGGGACTGGGCATCCCAGATACCAGCCATTTTCTCGTGAATGAGGAGCAGAGTCCACTCCTCTTGAGAATAATCCGCTTAACACGGAAGATAAGGGCAGCTCTAGTTGACATATGAGCTATTCGAGCATGCAAAACAGAATGTTTATTTGAAGGTTTAGAGTTTAGCACATACAAATTTACTTGGAACAGCAGGTAAATACTGCATATAGGTAGGTATAGTGGACTCATATGGAATAACTTTGGGGTTTAAGGAGTTTGGATGCGCAAGCAGTATTCCCGCTTAGGACAGGTGAAGGCTAGCAAAAGACTGGGAAGCGACCAACTGAGAGAGTGACAACAGTCATAAACATGCATTAAAATTAATTCACACCGAGTACAAGCATGAGTAGGATATAATCCACCATGAACATAAATATCACGAAGGCTATGTTGATTGGATTCAACTACATGCGTGAACATGTGCCAAGTCGAGTCACTCAATGCATTTAAAGGAGGATACCATCCCATCATACCACATCATAATCATTCTAATAGCATGTTGGAACGCAAGGTAAACCATTATAACTCATAGCTAATCAAGCATGGCACAAGCAACTATAATCTCTAAATGTCATTGCAAATATGTTTACTTCATAATAGCTGAATCAGGAACGATGAATCATCATATTTACAAAAACAAGAGAGCTCGAGTTCATACCAGCTTTTCTCTTCGCAATAAGTCCATCATATATCATCATTATTGCCTTTCACTTGCACGACCGAACGGTGTGTATAATAATAAGAGTGCACGTGCATTGGACTAAGCTGGAATCTGCAAGCATTCAACTCAAGAGAGAAGACAAGTAATATGGGATCTAGGTTCAAATAAACAATCATGCATATAAGAGCCACTAAGCATTTTCAATATGGTCTTCTCAACCCCCAAAGAAAAGAAAAGAAATAAACTATTTACATGGGAAAGCTCCCAACAAGTAAAAGAAGAACGGGAAATATTTTTGGGTTTTATTTTTAATTCTACTACAAGCATGAAAAGTAAACTAACTATTTTTTTTCTTAAAGTTTATCAAACACACAAGAAGAAAGCTAGAAAAAGAAATTTAAACTAACATGGATATTACAGTGAAAGAGTATGAGCACCGACATCTAGCAATGAGTGTGTGTGAACATGAATGTAATGTCGGTGGGAAATATGTACTCCCCCAAGCTTAGGCTTTTGGCCTAAGTTGGTCTGTTGCCAGGGATGGCCTGGCGGATATCCATAGGTGAAGCTGGGGTCGTACTGTGATGAAGAAGACTCTGGCTGCCACTGGCTGGCAGCCTCCTCTGGATCCCAAGAATAAATAAATAGTCGTGGAGGCCCATCTTGTGGTTCCGGCTCCAGGGCTAGTGTAGGGTTCCGATAGGCTTGAACAGCCGACCACGGAACAATACGAGGCTCTGCATACAAGTTAAACAAAGGAGCAGGCAAAGTAATAGTCTCAGGGTGATGTTTATCAAAATATAATTTATATTTGAGCTCCCCATCGCGACTCTTAACAAGAAAATCATGCGCTATCATACTCTTGTAATCTAAATAAGCACGGGGCAACGCTGTTTCTTCTTTCTCCGCGTGCCTAATAGGTATTTGAAAATGTTCAGCTAGGCGTGAAGCATAGATGCCTCCAAAGATGGGGCCCTTAGTACGGTTCAAGCTTAACCGTCTAGCAACAATTCCACCCATACTAACAGAGTTGTTGCGGTATAAACCATGGAGCAAAATAATAATATCAGGAATACTAAGGTTCCCACAGTTCCCGCGTCCAATCAAGCAACGACTAGCAAATAAGGCAAAGTAGCGTAAAACAGGATAATGTATGCTAGTGATCCTCGCGTCAGAAACCTTCCTGGTTTCTCCCACCGTGATAGTGTTAATAAAAGCTTCTACTTCGTTACGGTGGGGTTCATCTAAGGTGCCCTCAAAGGGTATTCTGCAAACCTCGCAGAATTCTGCTAATGTCATCTCTTTAACAACGTCATATAAATGAAACTCTACTGTTGGAGGTGATTTCTTAGGGAAAAAGTAGAAGTTTTGCACAAAAGTATTTGTGAGTAAGAGATACTGATGATGTTGGTCGTGGAGGAAGTTGGTGAGGCCAGCATTCTCAATCAGTAAATAGAAATCCTCATAAAACCGGCTCTCCTCAAGAAGTCATCGGAGGGCCATTCACACGGCCGGACATCCGCGGTGCGAGGTAAATTAAATTCGGATTTCTCCTCTTCTTCCTTTTGTTTTTCCTTAGAGCTTCGGCTCGACGAGCCCCTTAAAAGTCTCTTCATTATTTCTGAAACAATCTGAAATATTTAGTAACTTCAAATAAAAGTGAACCAACTTCAATAAAATTGATAGAAACAACTCCCACAAGTGCCTAGGGCCTATATAAAGCATCGGAACTACTTGGA
The DNA here is from genome assembly GCA_963921465.1 of Triticum timopheevii. Classification (NCBI taxonomy): domain Eukaryota; kingdom Viridiplantae; phylum Streptophyta; class Magnoliopsida; order Poales; family Poaceae; genus Triticum; species Triticum timopheevii. The sequence goes on along the minus strand of OY997262.1, from coordinate 95,939,960 downwards.
ACCATATAAATTTGTCATGCAAGCTCAAGAACATGGTCACCTATGCAGCACAAATTTGCAAAGAATAAATCACTAGAACAAAAACTAATCGGACCAATGGAGGAGTCACATACCAAGGAACAATCTCCCCAAGTAGTTTTGCAAGAGGTGCTTTGAGCAAGGAGATCGAAAATCACAGCAACGGGGACTGGAACTCGTGCTTGAGTTGGTTTTTCGGGTTTGTGTGAGGCAGAGGAAGAAGATGGGTGCAGGAATAAGTGGAGGAGGGCCACCGTGGGCCCACGAGGCAGGGGCGCGCCCAGGGGGGTAGGGCGCGCCCTCCACCCTCGTGGCCAGGTGGCAGCTCCCCCCATGGTAATTTTTGCACAGTAAATCCTCAAATATTCCCAAAAAAATCATATTAAATTGGCATGGCATTCTGAGGACTTTTATTTTCGGGATATTTTTATATTGCACGGATAAGTCAGGAAACAGACAGAAAAATATTATTTTACTTTATTTCTACTAAATAACAGAAAATATAAAGAGGGTACAGAAGGTTGTGCTTCTAGTTTCATCCATCTCGTGATCATCAAAATGAACCCACTAACAAGGTTGATCAAGTCTTGTTAACAAACTCATTCCAAATAATCCCGGAACCGGAGAAATTTCGAATGACACTAAGTTACCTCAACGGGGATATGAAAATCCCCAACAATAAGAATATCATACTTTTTCTTGATAGTAGGGAGAGGAAATTCGAAACCTCCAAATATAATCGATGGAACTTTTCCAATAGAGTTGATACTATAAACTTGAGGTTGTTTCCTCGGAAAATGTACCGTGTGCTCATTGCCATTAACATGAAAAGTGACATTGCCTTTGGTGCAATCAATAACGGCCCCTGCAGTATTAAGGAAAGGTCTTCCAAGAATAATAGACATACTATCATCTTCGGGAATATCAAGAATAACAAAGTCCGTTAAAATAGTAACGTTTGCAACCACAACAGGCACATCCTCACAAATACCGACAGGTATAGCAGTTGATTTATCAGCCATTTGCAAAGATATTTCAGTAGGTGTCAACTTATTCAAGTCAAGTCTACGATATAAAGAGAGAGGCAAAACACTAACACCGGCTCCAAGATCACATAACGCAGTTTTAACATAACTTCTTTTAATGGGGCATGGTATAGTAGGTACTCCAGGATCTCCAAGTTTCTTTGGTATTCCACCCTTAAAAGTATAATTAGCAAGCATGGTGGAAATTTCAGCTTTAGGTATCTTTCTTTTATTAGTAATAATATCCTTCATATACTTAGCATAAGGATTTGTTTTGAGCACATCAGTTAATCGCATACGCAAAAAGATGGGTCTAATCATTTGAACAAAGCGCTCAAAATCCTCATCATCCTTTTTCTTGGATGGTTTCGGAGGAAAAGGCATGGGTTTCTGAACCCATGGTTCCCTTTCTTTACCATGTTTCCTAGCAACAAAATCTCTTTTATCATAACGTTGACTCTTTGATTGTGGGTTATCAAGATCAACCGCAGGTTCAACTTCTACATCATTATCATTACTAGGTTGAGCATCAACATGAACATTTTCATTAGCATTATCACTAGGTTCATTTTCATCACCTGATTGTGTTTCAGCATCAGAAACAGAGGTATCATTTGGATTCTCAGGTGGTTCAGCAATAGGTTCACTAGAAGTTTGCAAAGTCCTATCATTTTTCTTTTTCTTCCTCTTAGAAGAACTAGGTACATCTATATTGTTTCTCTGAGAATCTTTCTCGATTCTCTTAGGGTGGCCTTCAGGATACAAAGGTTCCTGAGTCATTCTACTAGTTCTAGTAGCCACTCTAACAGCATAATCATTTTTATTACTATTCATTTCATCAAGCACTTCTTTCTGAGCTTTAAGTACTTGTTCTACTTGAGTAGTAACCATAGAAGCATTTTTGCTAACAAGTTTAAGTTCACCTCTAATATCAACCATGTAATCACCCAAGCGTTTAATCATAAAGGTACTCTGTTTTAATTGTCTACCAAAATAAGCATTAAAGTCATCTTGCTTAAACATAAAGTTATCAAACTCATCCAAGCACTGACTAGCAATTTTAGTAGGAGGGACTTCAGCTTTATCATATCTATAGAGAGAATTTACCTTTACTACCTGTGTCAGGATATCGGGAGGTTCTTCATTGAATAAGTAATTGAGATCATATACTTCTTCAACAGGAGGTAAATTAAGACCATGTATTTCTTCAATAGGAGGTAAATTCTAAACATCTTCAGCTTTAATACCTTTTTATTTCATAGATTTATTTGCCTCTTGCATATCTTCAGGACTGAGAAATAAAACACCTCTCTTCTTTGGAGTTGGTTTAGGAATAGGCTCAGTAATTGGCTCTGGAACTGGCTCAGGAGGTAACTCGGGAGGTGCCCAATTATTTTCATTAGCCAACATATTATTCAATAGAATTTCAGCGTCATCCGGTGTTCTTTCCCTGAAAAGAGAACCAGCACAACTATCCAGGTAATCTCTGGAAGCATCAGTTAGTCCATTATAAATGATATCAAATATTTCAGGTTTCTTAAGAGGATGATCAGGCAAAGCATTAAGTAACTTGAGAAGCCTCCCCCAAGCTTGTGGGAGACTCTCTTCTTCAATTTGCACAAAATTGTATATTTCCCTCAAAGCAGCTTGTTTCTTATGAGCAGGGAAATATTTAGCAGAGAAGTAATAAATCATATCCTGGGGACTTTGCACAAAACCAGGATCAAGAGAGTTATACCAAATCTTAGCATCACCCTTTAATGAGAACGGAAATGTCTTAAGTAAATAAAGGTAGCGCGATCTCTCATTATTAGTAAACAGGGCAGCTATATCATTTAACTTAGTAAGATGTTCCACAACGGTTTCAGATTCATAGCCATAAAAAGGATCAGATTCAACCAAAGTAATTATATCTGGATCAACAAAAAAATCATAATAATCCTGATCAGGAACACAGATAGGTGAAGTAGCAAAAGCAGGGTCGGGTCTCATCCTAACTCTAAAGGATTCTTTACTCCATTTAATTAGCAACCTCTTAAGTTCATATCTATCCTGGCAAGCAAAAATAGCTGCAGAAGATTCAGCATCAAAAAGATACCCCTCAGGAATAGAAGGCATAGGTTCATCATCACTAACATCATCGTGTTCAGGTTCAATAATTTCTCTTTCTCTAGACCTAGCAATTTGCTCATCAAGATATTCACCAAGTGGCACAGTAGTATCAAGCATAGAAGTAGTTTCATCATAAGTATCATGCATAGCAGAAGTGGCATCATCAATAACATGCGACATATCAGAATCAATAGCAGTAGTAGGTTTAGGTGTCGCAAACTTACTCATAACAGAAGGAGAATCTAGTGCAAAGCTAGGTGGCAGTTCCTTACCTTCCCTCGTAGTTGAGGGCAAAATAGTAGTTCGATCATCTTTCAAGTTCTTCGCAGTGTCCAGCAGATATAAATCCCAAGTGACTCAAAGAATAGAGCTATGCTCCCCGGCAACAGCGCCAGAAAATAGTCTTGATAACCCACAAGTATAGGGGGTCGCAATATTTTTGAGGGTAGAGTATTCAACCCAAATTTATTGATTTGACACAAGGGGAGCCAAAGAATATTCTCAAGTATTAGCAGCTGAGTTGTCAATTCAACCACACCTGGAAACTTAGTATCTGTAGCAAAGTGTTTAGTAGAAAAGTAATATGATAGTGGTGGTAACGGTAACAAAAGTAAAGACAGTAAAGGTAATGTTTTTGGTATTTTGTAGAGATTGTAACAGTAGCAACGGAAAAGTAAATAAGTGTAAACTAGTATATGGAAAACTCGTAAGCACCGGATTAGCGATGGATAATTATGCCGGATGTGGTTCATCATGTAGCAGTCATAACATAGGGTGACACAGAACTAGCTCCAGTTCATCAATGTAATGTAGGCATGTATTCCGTATATAGTCATACGTGCTTATGGAAAAGAACTTGCATGACATCTTTTGTCCTACCCTCCCGTGGCAGCAGGGTCCTATTGGAAACTAAGGGATATTAAGGCCTCCTTTTAATAGAGAACTGGAACAAAGCATTAGCACATAGTGAATACATGAACTCCTCAAACTATGGTCATCACCGGGAGTGGTCCCGATTATTGTCACTTCGGGGTTGCCGGATCATAACACATAGTAGGTGACTATAGACTTGCAATATAGGATCTAGAACACACATATATTCATGAAAACATAATAGGTTCAGATCTGAAATCATGGCACTCGGGCCCTAGTGACAAGCATTAAGCATAGCAAAGTCATAGCAACATCAATCTCAGAACATAATGGATACTAGGGATCAAACCCAAACAAAACTAACTCGATTACATGATAAATCTCATCCAACCCATCACCGTCTAGCAAGCCTACGATGCAATTACTCAGGCACGGCGGTGAGCATCATGAAATTGGTGATGGAGGATGGTTGATGATGACGACGGTGACGAATCCCCCTCTCCGAAGCCCCGAACGGACTCCAGATCAGCCCTCTCGAGAGAGATTAGGGCTTGGCGGCGGCTCCGTATCGTAAAACGTGATGATTTCTTCTCTCTAATTTTTTCTCCCCGAAAGCCAATATATGGAGTTGGAGTTGGCGTCGAAGGGCCACCAGGGGACCCACGAGGTAGGGGGCGCCCCCCCCACCCTCGTGAGCAGGGTGTGGGCCCCCTGGTCTTCATCTTTTGCTAGGATTTTTCTTTATTTTTTTAAGGTGTTCCATGGAGTTTCAGGACATTCCGAGAATTTTTATTTTCTGTGCAAAAAACAACACCATGGCAGTTCCGCTGAAAACAACGTCAGTCCGGGTTAGTTCCATTCAAATCATGCAAGTTAGTGTCCAAAACAAGGGCAAAAGTGTTTGGAAAAGTAGATACGACGGAGACGTATCAGGGGCCTTCAGGATATTTGAGTTGGAGGCGGGTAAACAGCCTAGGTTCACACTCTCTGTTTCTTGGACTCGATTATCCGATTAACCAGGAGATCACCGTTGGCAAGGACCTTGATGGCAGAGAGGCTCTGTTTGCTATGGAAAACTGTGTCTACACGGCAAGCCCTAGGAGTTCGGGATGAAACTCCCCAGATTGCCAATGATACAACCTATAGCCAAAAGAAGGTGAGAATGACACTGGCATCTGGATTAACTTTGATCCTTGGATGTCTCAAGTCCGACAGGCAGTGATGTGGTTCAAGCCTTCAGGTTGATAGGTAATTGGGATGTTGCATTGAAACGGTGGAGTATTGGTGTCTCCGGATCATTGGTGGCTGAAGCGGGGATGCAAATTATGATGGTGTTGGATCATCCCTCTTCGAATGACTTGTTGTCTTCGATGCTTGTTCTGGATGGCTAGTTCTCTCTTTTGTTATGATTATTCCATGTCATTTGCTCATCCTCGTCTATGTCACTCTTACTATGTAATAGTTGCCTCTATTTAGAATGTCATTCTCGTCTGGATCACGAGAGTCTGACCGCTGCAGATGGGTGCGTTTTGGTGGTGTAGCAAGACTTCTTATGTACTATCATGTCTTGCTGTTTATGTCAGTATTAGTCACTAGTCAGTGTTTGAATGTTATATATATCGTTGTTTCAAACTGTTTATTGTCTCGAACTGCTGGTGGGCTAAATGAGGGCATCACCATTCTCAAGTGTTCAGAGTATATCTCCTTTTTTCAAGTTATAATTTGAGCTCAGTGTCTTTTCGATGATGTACACTTGTTTGGGCTAGCGAGGTGTCATTGAATATGGTCCAAGTAGTAACGCAATGCCAAACAGGTCAATTATGACTCTCAGGCCGGGCTCACAAAAGATCCTCAAAAAAGGTCGGGCTCTCAAAAAAAGAAAGAATAAGGACTCTTAGGCCAATAGGTGGGCGCTACCGGTGTTTTCGTACACTTGCACGCTGAGATCATATTGGCGCGTGTTCAAAATTCACGCTACCTTTTCATCCCTAATCTCCTGCCCCTCCCCCACCTATGGAATCTCGATTCCTACTCTAGTTCCCCCGAATCCCCCTAATGTACTCCCTGTACTCAAGCGCACTATCATGTCGCCGGCCAACACGGGTCTCCAAGCCAGAGATCTTGAGGTATGTCCTGCCTTCGGGCGCTGCGTGCTGTCGCTCAACAGTGGCATGGCAGCGCTTGACGACCACTTTGCGGGCAAAGTGCTGATGGTAACCATCAATGGCGACCGGCCTCCTGTCTCACCGGACGACCTTGTCAAAGCTCTTGGCATTGCGCATGACATCCAAATAACTGCCTTGCTCGTCGAAGTCTGTCCGCCACCGGTTGATTTCTTTGTCAGGTTTCGGATAACTTTCGACTGCAGTCGTGTGTTTGAATCTTCCCGGTGTTTGTTCTACGATGGCACGCTAGTGAGCTTTGATCGGTGGCACCCATGATGGGGCTCGGTGCCCTCTGAGTTTGACTTTTTAACAAAGCTTACCTTCCACGGCATGCCTCGACGTGCTTGGAACAACGAGTCCATGAATGAGCTTATCAACGACCTTGGTGGTGAGCTCGCAAGTATGTTTGTTCCTCCAGACAGATGGGCTCTAATGTTTATGGCATGGATGAAGAAGCCGTCCACCATACCGAAGGTGATTGGTGTTGAGATATCGGTGCAGGAACCGGGGTTGTACTATTCATCGCCACCAAGGCCGTTGCGGACCATGTTAGGGATGTACCTGTATTGAGTGTTCATGCATGTCGAAGAAGTGGTCAATCCATCAATCGAAGTCGTGTTGCCGCCGCCAGTGCCATGGTCCATCGATGACATCCATTACAGGAGTCAACGTCAAATTTCCTCGTGTTGCCCGAAATGATGGATGGAGCAGGGCCTACTCCATCACGCAGAGGAGGCCGCTGCTTCTTTGGGAGAAGAGGCAGGGTTGGCTGCCTGGATGTGTTGTAATTTGAGGTAACAACTGAATCTTGTCAGATACTAGTTAAATCCAAGCTATCGGTGTGAAGCACTGATGTGCCACTACATTTGATTGTGACCTATTCTATTTTTGTACCTGAACTTTTTTTAGAAAGGGTTGTACGTCAACTTAATGTGCTAGGTGAACTTATTATGTTATCTGTCTATTTTCTTTGCACAACATTCAAGATATTTCCCCGTCATTGATAAAGAAGATAAACCGTTATGTACGAGTTTGTTGGTTTCAACATAGCCCTACCCGTAACGATCCACTGCTTCCAGCCTGATTGTGCCACCTGCGTGAAATTTTTGTATGCAAGTTCAGTGTGCTATGATGTCCTATATGATGTGTCAACTATATAAGTTTATACTGAGCATCGGCAATTAATGTATATGGCTTAAAGATGTATTTTCGAGCATCGACCGATGGGTCTCTCTCTCTCTCTCTCTCTCTCTCTCACACACACACACACACACACAAGTAGGACCAGTTGAATTATTTCTTCGCTCGTGACAGCTTTTAATTAGGTTCCACTGTAAACTCTTTTCTTAAGTTATTAATTGAGCTCAGTGACTTCAAAAAGTTGTACAAAAGCCTTTTTTGGCCTTTCCGGCATCGTTGAATGTGGGCTGAGTAGCCATATAAAGTTGTATTGTACTACACAGGCCTTTTGTTTGAACATCAGCAATGCAACTGGGCCGACAGTTATACACAATATCCTAAAATAAGCGCGGCCTAGCCTATCTTTCTTTTCATAAAATGCAAAACCCAGCCCATGAAATAGATTATTTTTTGAGTCATAACCCAAGAAATAAATGTATTGGCAAACAAAATGAAATGGGTTGTAAAACCTAAATAAATGGGGTGTATTCCACCACAACTTTGAAGCTGACTTTGTTGGCCCACTAGACGAAGCCTGCGCAAGGTGTTATCCATTTAGTGAACAAAACGATTTAATGGTCTAAAAAAGAGTCAAAAAATTATTCTAACATTTGTAGTCGTTGGATTGACATCTAACGACGATCCTACTTCTTCAATCTCTGATCTAGTTGCTATTGCTCCAGCCGCCAAAACCATCGCCAGCTGGAGCACCTGCATCTACCTCTCGTGGCCGGCTGTGCTGCCGCGTAGGCCTCGCCACCCCACCCTACTCCCAACGGTGGCCAGGTCATACTTGTACTCATCCACACCTTCTGTTATTCTCCGGCGAAGGCAGCCTCACCCGGCAGCCGAACTAGTCCCTCGTGCTCCCCTCCCTAGGGACTCCAGTGCCCCTTGTTCCATGACTCTAGATCGTTCCCATCTTAGGCCTCGCCATCTTTCACCGCCTAGGTACTCTCGGTGCGGCGCGGTCAACGAGGTCAAGGAACGCCTTCCATCGGAAGTGGACTGTACGTGGAGAGGCTGACAGTTGGGTCCACGAACGCAGCAAGGAAGTGCCTTCTTATTATGCACAAAACAATGATTCCTCCACCTAACAGCGGGACCTACCGAAAGGGCCTCGAAAAAAATGTTTCCCCCCTGACAACTGGGACCCACCAGCTACATCTTCGTACGCAAGGAAGTGCGTTCGTATTATGGGCAAAAAATATGATTCTTCCCCCTGACAGTTGGGACCCAGCAGCTATATCTTTGCACAAAATGAATTGCCTCCTTATCCTGCCTGACAGCTGGGACCCACCAGCCATATCTTCGCATGCAAGGAAATGCCTTCTTATCCTCCCGGACAGCTAGGACGCACCGGGTCGAACCGTACGTTGGGTTCTCTGTCTGGTTGCGATCGTGTATGTACATACGGGTCGATCGGTCTCTCTACAGCGATAAACCGTGTTCGAGTAACGAGATGCACGTGTCATAGTAGAGGTGCAGACGTAGCATGTCACACAGTCCCGTCTATGTATATCATGTACATGTACATACAACCATGCTGCAAGATATTAAATACGGCTACGTACGTACATACGGGCAAGGTCTCGATCGCGTGCTCACGCATACGTACGGCGAGGGCTCATGTACATGGAGAGACAACGGACAGCAGCGACGTTGTCCTGTTCATCGACAGCTAACCGGCTGGGTTGGAATGGATGAAACAGTGTCGTCTTCACCAAGAGCCAAGTGACTGGGTCGGAATGCATCATGTTCATCGGGAGCGAAGCAAGTGGGTCGGAACGCGTCTTGTGCATCAGGAGCCAACCGGCTTGGACGGAACAGCTAAAATGAGGTCTGGCGTACCGCAAAACGAAGGAAACGGGCCTTCTGTTCGACCATGTACGGTCGAAACGGGGTCCTGTTCATCGGGAAGGGTCTGGCAATACCGCTAAACGGTGGAAACGGACTTTTGTTCGAGCTCCTACGGTCGAAACAGGGTCCTGCTGATCGGGACGGGTGTGGCGTACCGCAAAATGGAGGAAATGGACTTCTCTTCGACCTCCTACATTTGAAACAGGGGTCCTATTCATCGGGAGGGGTGTGACGTACCGCAAAACTGGATTCCATGGGCTACTGTTCATCCACCGTCGACTTCCTCCAGCCTCCACCTGCTACTGTTCATCCACCGTCGACTTCCTCGAGCCTCCATCGGCTACTGTTCATCCACCCCTCCACAGGGTCCTGTTCATCTAGCCTCCACCTACTACTATTCAACCAGCCCTCCACGAGGTCATCTTCAACCAGCTCAGCCACGGGGTCATGTTCAACCAACCCTCCACGGGCTCCCTCCATCGGCTACTATTCATCCACCCCCACCTCCTCGATTGGGGTCATGTTCATCCAGCGGCAACAGCCTCTACTACCACGGGATCCTGTTTATCCATCCCCCACTGGGAACTTTTCATCCAACCCCGACCACATATGTCTCGACTCGTTCAACCAACCCCCACATTCACTGTTCATCAAGAGGCAGCAGGTTCGGTCGGCTTCAGTTAGCAGTAGTAGCGAAGGAATCACTCGGATTCAGGTAGCAGCAAGGGATTGATCGGGGTTCAGTGACGTAGCTAGTGCAATCGCTCGGGTTCAGTTAGAGCCCAATGCCTCGCTCAGGTTCATTTAGAGCGCAACGCCTCACACACACGCGCGTACATGTACGAGAGAAACGCGCAAACCTCCATGCATCGCTCGTTCCCGACCACCCACCGTAACCAGGAACTCCCCGAAATTTTCCTCGCCCTCGCTTCTGCCATGATTTTTTCTGTCACGGACAGCCAAAAGAATGTCATGCAGGTGCGTCTCAGGCCTGCCTAGGACGAAAAGCCCATTTTCTATCATGATTTTTTTCATAGAAGTAGGAGCCCACCACATTTATGATGACACCGGGTTTTGTCATAATTATTTTCATAGAAGTGTCATAAGTATGACAGAAAAAATTTCATTCGGCTCAAAATGTCGTGGATGTGTCTTCTTTTGTAGTGTTCTTTGGTGGCGGCGCCTGGGCCACATTCGGTGCGGAGGCTGGCGTCCCCCGCGGAGGTGGTACGTCACCGTGTCAAGAGGAGGACGAGCACGTCCGTCGCTACATGCTTGTGTTGGACGTCATGTTCTCCAATACCTAGCAGGTTCTTTAGGGATCTCACCCGAGCTATGATCATGTGATCGTTCCTTCTCTTTCGGTGTCCACCGCGAGTGATGTTAGCTAGTGATGTTATATATATGATCATACTCGAGATGTATTAGTGATAATACTCAAGATGTATTCGATATTATATTCGATAATATTCGATACGATGTATTCAAGATTATATTATTCGATAATATTTGAGATGATGTATTCGAGATTATATTATTCAATAATATTCGAGACGATGTTTTCGAGATTATATTCGATGATGCATATTATCTGGATTATTCAAGATGATATATTAGTGATATTATTTGAGATGGATATTATCTACTATGATTCAATTTTTCCTTATTGATTGCATGCATTCTAATTTGAATACTAAATTGTTTTATATTTCTTCTGGATTAGTTAAATAAAATCTATGGACAATACCGGCAGGGAAGGAGAACATGCCCTATTCGAAATCATACGATCCCCTAGACCAGATGAGAACAAAGAAGATGACGACTCGCAATATCTGAACAATACCGGTGATGGTATGATGTTCAATGAAGACGAACGAATAGATGAAGTCCAGAACAATGATGATGAAGGAAATGTTGTTCTTCGAATAACAAAGACCGGCGAGGTATATTTATATAAGGCATCTGGTGATCATCACATGTTTTAATTTATTTGTATATACATTGAATCGATCTTTCTTCTTTTAGCCCTCCGAATCGAGCAAACCTTCTACAAGCAGCAGGGCAGTTCGAGGCTGAGCCAAAATGTTGCCGGCTGGTGTAAAGTACATCGATGCCATCAAACCTGATGAACCTAAGAAGAATGCAAAGAAGTTCATTCGTCAATGTAGAGTTATTGTCAGGGACCAAATCCCGATCTCCGTTCAAGAATGGAAAAAGGCATCAAAGGGAGATCTAGATGTTACTTTTGTCGACCAAAGAGCAAAAAATCTACTTTGCGAATCACCCATGTCACATTTCACCTTACCAGATCATTTGACAGATGAAGATCTGGAGAAAGTCAAGAACATTGCTCTTAAGAAAATGGCGATAGCATTTAACAACCACAAGAAAACTATATGGGCCGCGTATGTCAACGTAGGAAAGCAGACTCCAAAATTCAAGGGAACACTGGAGAAGGCAAGAGATCACTGGGACGCCTTCGTGAACTTCAAGGAATCATAAGTAGCTCAAGAAGGGTCGAGAAAAAACAAGATTAATGCTGCGAAAAAGCAGTGGCACCATAAGCTGGGGCCAGGTGGCTATGAGGTGGCCCGGCCTAAGTGGGATCTGGCTGAGCAAGAGATGATGGATGCAGGGGTCACTCCAGTTACATTGAGCTGAACCCCCCCCCCCAGGTGCAGGACTTGGTTCTATGCGCATGGGCGGAAGTTCGACCCAAAGATAGGCGAGGTTTTGCAGCAGGCATGTCTTAAAGGAGCCGATGAAAGTTTACTTGTTGCAATAGAAGAGGCTCGAACGGGGGTGTTCACGCCCAACAGAGAGAACGACGAGCTTACGCGCGCCTTGAAGAATACTGAACACCCGGGAAGAACACGAGTAAAAGGCGTTGTTCCGTGGTTTGAGGGGTTTGTCGACTGGAACGCTGACTACAGAAGCTGTGCGAGAAAGAAGCAGCAGGAGGACCAGAAGAGGAAGCTGGAGGAGGAGCAGAGGAAGCAGGAAGCAGACCGCCTTTGCATCATAGAATCAAACCATGCGGAGTTGGAACTCGCTTTCAAGTGGCAGCGGCAGCATATCGACTCACTTAGCCAGGAAAGGGGGTCTCAGCAGCGGCAGCAGCTAGAGGATCCAGCATTGGATAGCACCGTCCCATCCATGATGAGAAGCAACGTGGGTTCCGCCCCGGGCGATGATGCACTAGATAGATACCCCGTGGATTGTATCATAGATATGACAATGCGACCTACACATAAAAGTGAAGAACATATCCATGAAGGTGGTAAACGGCTATGCTTATACAAATCCCCTTGAAGCAACCTTTCATTGCAACGCGATTCCAGCTGGCTATGCTCGTGTCAGGGTTGATGAAGTGGTGGCAGGATATTCAGGGCTAGAGCTTTACGTTCTTGGAGGTGACGAGGAGCGCACACTGGGAGAGGCCATACATCATATCATTCTATGGAGAAAGGATTGCGTCGTCTTTCCAAGGCCACCCACACCCCGTCAGCCGGCTCCTCCTCCAAGTCCGGCACTGCATCAGTAGACTCCCGCTCCTACAAGTCCACCACCGCGTCAGAAGACTCCTACTCCTCCAAGTCTGCCACCGCGTCAGCCGACTCCTCCTCCTCCAAGTCCCGCACCGCGTCAGCCGACTCCTCCTCCTCCAAGTCCAGCACCGTGTCAGCCTCCTCCTCCTCCAAGTCAGGCATCACGTTAGTCGTCTCCGCCGCCTCAGCAACAACGGAAGAGAGGCGCCACAGCTACATCGGCTAGTGGTACAACAGGAGGCAAGATATTCAGATATGGTCCAAGCCTCAAGCCTCTTCCGAGGTTGCCTTACCTGACAAGGAAAACGAAGTCAAAGTGCAAGCCCAAGTGAAGGCCCATTTCGGACCGAAACCCGCCCCACCGCCAAAGGAGAAAGTACCCGAGCATGTCATACAACACTTTATTGATAATGCTCAACTAGCTGTCAAGCAAAGGGACTCAGACTATGAGCGCTCTATCAAGAAGTCATATCAAACACAAAAAAAGGAGTCGAGCTCGAGCTTGAGCCAAGGAGCAGGCAAAAAATGCTGGAAAACTATTCCCCAGCTGGGAGAACAGGCAGTGCAATCACCCCCCGCCCCTACAAACACATGTGAGTACTGCCGATCAACAGCTAGTAATAACCGACGATTATAGAAGGCAGGCTAAAGAGGCCGGTGTCACTGTAAAACAGCTCCTAGGTATCGAGGACTTCCAAACGTTACAAAGGAGGAACTACAATGGAAATATGTCCGCGACCAACCTATGATCAAGCCTGAGCAGATCCCGCTTCTATCAACGGGAATGTATGAATTACATCAATGGTACCTGAGAGAAGTAAAGACTACCGATCGAGAGTCCCTCATGCTGAAAGTTGAGGCAGAGCATTACTTCCATGAAAAAGATTTGTGGGTTGAGTTTCAAGAAATGTTTCAGTTACTCAATCAAGACGCACTCGACAAATCTATCGTCGGTTATTATTGTCTATAAGTGATTTCTTTCTGTAACTTAAGTCTCTAGCTAGCTGTAGTGCTCGTTCATTACCTGCAATTATCCTCACTATATATTTTTTTCTGTGGTATTATGCAGAATGAAGATGTATGAAATGAAAAAAGCTAGACGCTATGGCATCGGGTTCATTGACCCAAATACCATTAATGAAGAGACATGGACGTGTCAATGGGAACGAAAAGACACAGAGAAAAGCTTGATAGAGTTCTTGGTGCGACTAAATACCCAACCAGAAATACTACTTCCTTACAACTTAGGGTGAGTGACACTATCTTGTACCACAAATTCTGCTTTTGCTTACTAGATGTTAATAAGTGTATTGATGAGTTATGCACATGCCCGCTTAATTATACAAATGTGTGCGCATGCAGTTTTCACTAGATCCTGCTAATCATTGAAGTTGACCAGGGAAAAGTTCAAGTACTGGACTCACTACTTAAAGACGTTAATGACTACGCAATTGTGAGGGGGATGGTCGACAGGTAATTTCAATCATTATCGAACTATATATCGGCCTCTTTAGTTCATTTCCTGATATCAACTAATTAATAACTCATTTATTCATTTTGTTTGCTGGCGGGCAGGGATTGGGAAAAGTTCATCAAAAAGGTTGAAGGCCCATGGAAACAAAAGCTAAAATAGTGTCGACGCAAGGTAATTAATTAAGTAGTACTAGCTAGCTACCATCTCTTTAATTCTAGTTTCAATACCATTATCATGCTTGATTAATTATTATCTGATTGAATTCTATTCTCATAAAAGCCTTGAGACAGGCACGAGGGAATAATTTATGTGCATACTATGTTTGCGCAAACATTCGCATGATAACGTCCCTAAGGTCCGAAAGTGATAGACAACTTTGGGTACGTTTGCTATAATACTATTCACAATTCTTTTCATCATGATCTAATATATATACACACACAACTAATATATTCATATTGATCTTCTTTTTTAATAAAGATGCAAGATATGTTGGATAAGCTCCTACCAACGGATCGCGTACGAGCAATTCAAGAGTAAATAGTGGATCTTTGCTCGACCAGGTCATAGACCCCAAAGGAGAATACCATTACAAGTTGTAATGCCTCCATGTAATGATCTGTAAATTGTAAGATGAATTGTATATACCAAATTATATATATATATATATATATATATATATATATATATATATATATATGTGTGTGTGTGTGTGTGTGTGTGTGTGTGTGTGTGTGTGTGTGTGTGTGGTCGTGCGAGAAATTTGATGATATATATACGGTTCTACAAAAAAAATTATATATATATATATATATATATATATATATGTGTGTGTGTGTGTGTGTGTGTGTGTGTGTGTGTGTGTGTGTGTGTGTGTGTTTGAAATGAAAAAGAATTAAATGGAAAACACAAAATTTGAAAAATAAATAAATCATAAACCCGTAAACCCCTAAACCTTTTAGTCCCGATTGGTGTAACCAACCGGGATTAAAGGCCCCCAGCCCCCCGGGGCGGGCTCATGCCACGTGGTGGGCCTTTGGTCCCGGTTTGTGACGAACCGGCACTAAACCGGGAGGGGGGGGCTTTAGTCCCCACCCTTTAGTGCCGGTTGCAGAACCGTCACTAAAGGCCCTTAACAACTGACACTACAGCCTGATTCTGCACTAGTGACATCACATTCGGCGGAAATGATTCCATAAATGTTGCAATTGTATCACCCTTGTGACGCACAATATTGTATAGAGCCGAATATTGTTCTTGGAGTGTAGCATTGCCTAGCCACTTATCCTCCCAGAATCTAATTTCTGGTTCGTCTTTAATAGTGAGGGATCCATAGGGAAGAAGTATTTCTTCATAGCTATTAGACCAGCCCAAAAGTGCGAGTCCCTATGCTTCTGATATACTTGGGACATTGATTTTGAGCCTACATATTTTCTCGGGTTTACCATACACCATTTTCTGTCAGTAGCTTAAACAACCATTTGCCGAGGAGAGTAGTATTCTTAACCTCAAGGTCGTGAATATCCATCCCTTCTTTGTCTTTGGGACGGCAAACCACACTCCATTTAGCCAGACGATACTTCTTTTTCTCACTATATCCTTGCCAAAAGAATCTTAATTGGAAATAATCCAATCTATGCAAGACTCCTTTAGGTAGTTGGACGAAGGAAATCATGTAGAGTAGTATATTACTTAGCACTGAATTTATGAGTACTGATTTCCACCCAGAGATAATACTTTACCTTTCCAACCACTTAACAATTTTTGTAGTCTCTTCTCGACGTGATTCCATTCAGCATTTGTGACTTTCCGATAATGTATCGGTAGCCCCAAATAACTGATCGGAAGCTGGCCTAAACCACAACCAAACAGTTCAGCATATAGGTGGGCCTCGTCTTGGGCCTCGCCAAAACAGAATAATTCACTTTTATGGAAGTTTATTTAAGACCCGGGATGTGTTCGAATGCTAATAAAATTAAGTTCAGGTTGCTCGTTTTCTCTAGGTCATGATTCATAAAGAGAATCGTAGATATATATATTTTATTTTTAAATTTATTCCAAATTGTTCTCTTTCCTTTAGCAACATATGTGTTTTGTGTGGGAGGAGAGCAAACTTCATCATTGTAATAAGTTTCTAATGGGACAAGACACTTAAAACCACTTTTATTGACACATAAGATTCTAAAATGCTACACATATGCACCAAGAAAAAAATCAATCATATCCATATAATTTTATCAATATAGACATCCATATTCTCCACCATCACCCACATCAAATTAAGCCTATCTACATAGCTAGCTAGCTAGATCCATATCATCAATTCATACGTATCTCATATCCATGTCAAGAAGATTAATTTCCATAATCTAGCTTCATATATATCATCGATCCGTAATCTAGTTAATTTAAACCTTACCCATCTATCTACAACTATAGCATTCAAACTAACCTAAAACCAGAATCCATTGCGAAGACCATAATCTAGGTGCTGCAGGTGCAGGCGGGGTCGGCGTCGGGTTTGGTGGTGAAGGCGTGGCCGGCATCGAGGTGGTGGGGAGGAGACATCGCAGTTGTAGGATTCAAGATTTTGGGCGCGATCGGCCTCAAGTGAGGTGGGGAGGCGGGCTAGACGATGAGGAGCTTGGCGGCAGGCGGCAGTGTTGCGGTGTGGGGAGGGGAAGTGGGTTGCGCATGATATAACTGGCTGGTTGGGCTGTGGGCGGGATATTTATTCAATGTAAGCCAAGTGGATTTCGTCATTCACTCGGCTTCCATGAGACGTCACGTTTTCCGGTGTTTTCAGAAAGAAAATGTATCATATACACCATGAGTTCCATTAGGCAACACTCAGTCTTATACGGACCACTATAACGAGCGAAGATAACAACCACCAGCACGGTTGTTCGCCGTTTGGGCCGTAAAGCCTAGCACTTTTGCTATTATACATCAGGTTTTTTCTATACGTCGTGTGTTTTTTAGGTGTGTCACGACATACGGGGTGATAAGCCGATGGCCCGTTTGTTGCCGTGTGTCTTGACGCCAACACACGGCTTGAGGCGCTATAAGAGGCCGGCAAAATACACTCGGCTTACCGAGAAACACATGGCAAAATATGTTTTTTCTGTAGTGTCTCTATCATCTCTACTCTTATATAAAGAACAAAGTTGATGATGATGGTGTGCCTGCCATCCTGCAATATAGGCAATCTGATTTATATCTGCCTGATAGGAAGGAAACTATGGCAATTTTGCAAAAATATACCCACATCCCTCTCCACTTTTGCAAATAAGGCTTTCCCTCGTTCATCCTTTTCTCCCACAGGATAAACTACTCATACAAATGCATCTTGATGTTCCGTGCAACGCATGAGCATCTTGCTAGTATTTTTCAAAAAGGAGGTTGAAACCCACGGACCTTGCATCAAGAGATGCACACAACCATCTTAAATAAATTATTCAACAAATATATGACAAGAACATACATCAAACAATCCGAAGTCATCACCCGCACCTACAAACACGACAATGGAGAATGCCATCACGCCCCACCATCTAGAACCGGGGTCACCGCCGATCCACCCGCATGACGTACCCGGAGCATACACCCGCTGCTGCAGGCCCAAAGCATACACCGCATGCACATGCCTCAGAAGCCCCCACCACCATCGAACCGCTGACCCATCTGCAGAAAAGATATCTACAATATCCTTGCCAAGCCAGTCAGCCGTCGACGCTGCCACGGCGCCAAAAAATGCCACCGCCCTGCACCCATCCATCAAGACACATCCGTAGCCAAGTCTCTGCTGCACCATGCTGCCGAGACCTGTTGTCATTGACGCGGTAGATACCATGCCGCTCCACCTCCTGACGACTCAACCAAGTATCTGCTCCAAAACAATGCCCTAATGAGGGAAGATGAGACCAAAAGTGCCGCCATCGTCCGACCCAGGAGACCCAGATCAAGGGTTTCCCCTCGGAGCAGCCCAAACGAGGAGATGATGACTGCAGTGACGATGTCTTCAATTTTTGTTTTATGAAGTAATAATATCTCTTTATCAACTTTGGTAAAGACAAAACGTCGTCGAACAAATAAAGAAATATAGGTCCGAATTTCCCCAACAATTTTCATATTTCTTACGTTAATTACATACTTATTGGAAAGCTGCTCCGGAGGCAAAGTAATTAAGGACACACTCATGGTAAATTTCACAGATCATCACCGCACAAAAAGAAGAAAAGGAGATGTGACATAGTGGAAATGAAATCAAGAAGAGTCCAGGAGGAAGAAACACCAAGGGCCACAGCTGCCACTACAGAGCATCGCCTCCCCACCCGCTCCTAGCCTCCTACCTTTCTCCTTTAAACACACTCTTCTCCCTCATTTGCCTTCCTCATCTCTCACTCTATCCATCTCTAGCGCCCACGAAACACAAACATGCAGATACTCAACGAGCAGCTGGCTGCACCATCCACAGGCCTAATGGTAATTGCTTCTTGCTCTGAAACTAGCTTCTTCTTTAAGCATCCGTTTTCCTCCAGATTAAGATTTGGATGCACATGTAATGGGTAGTAGCTAGAATAAAATCATGGCTACTACTGGGTGGGGAAATAGTAGATACGCAAGAAGAGGGAGAGATTCGGCTAGGGGCAGTGGTGCTTACTCTCTAAGAAAGCCACAGAGAGAAAGGCACCACCAAGGAGAGGAGATGGATCACAGCCTCTCCTTTTCTTCCTATCTCCAAAGAAGGGTCCAAGAAGTAGCAGCGCAAGAGAATCCGGTATATTTACAGCCCAGCCAGAGATACAACCCGTTGGTTTTGGTTATTATGTAGATCCATCTGTTTTCCCATTGATACTACAACTTTTGGTCCGTGTCACTGAAATTTTGCGTTGCTGATCCAAGGTGAAGGAGTCTGCGTCCCCGGGCTCGGGCTCAGGATCGCCAGGGGGGGCTGCCGAGAAGATGGGGAGAGGGAGGATCGAGATCAAGCGCATCGAGAACACCACGAACCGGCAGGTCACCTTCTGCAAGCGCCGCAACGGCCTCCTGAAGAAGGCGTACGAGCTCTCGGTGCTCTGCGACGCCGAGGTGGCGCTCATCGTCTTCTCCGGCCGCGGGCGCCTCTACGAGTACTCCAACAACAGGTGCTCGCCCCTCTCTTGAACTTTTTTCTGCACAGACCGACGCATACATGGCATATGCTCATGTGATCTTGCCCAAATTGGAGCTGTTTACCTTCTAGCCTTTCGTCTTGGCAAAAGGGGGGGAAAGGGGAGCTGCATCTTTCTTGCTATACTCGTTCCGTTGATTAACTGTCTTGTTTATTTCCGTGCTTCTGGGGGTTGAAGCGGGGGTGAAAGAAATTCCAGCAGTTTCTTTGTGTGCGCGCGCGCCGTATAGCTTGCATCTGTGTGCTAGCTTGTATGCTGATGTGTTTTTCGTTGCTGCTTTCGTTAGTGGTTCCGTGTGGTGAGCTAGATGTCTGCGTAGATTCAGCACAGTGCATGCCTTGTGAAGCATGTGTACATGCTTTCTCAGCTCTTCTTGTGTGTATGGAATGGGTGTCTGGCTTTGCTTGGGGCTGGTGGTCCTCTTCTTTTCTTGCTCCATTTATGTTCTTTCCTCTCTCTCTCTCTCTCTCTCTCTCTCTCTCTCTCTCTGTATGGGACGAAGGGGAGGGGATAGGAAGAAGGTGAGTCTTAGATCCTTCACACCTCATCAGGATATATAATCGATCCAGGATGGCAGAAACATATATAATCACACGAAATATTACAAGCTCTTATCTGTTTCTTATCTCCTAATTACGTGTAAGTGCAGATCTACTAGCTAGCAACTTTTTTTCTCCCTGGGCTTGGTATATCTGCAGTAACTCGGTAACTGCTGCATACAAGATCATCTGTGTGTATGTGTCACACACACAGATGTAAGCCACGATATCATCAAGCTTCTTTTGCATCATCGCCTTCTGTTCCCCGCCAATGATGAGTTAGGGTTAGGGTTCGGTCACATGTGCCCCCATCTCCCTCTCTCTCTCTCCGCGCGCTGTAGATGTTACTGTTGCCTGTGCGTGTGGTGCTGGTGGCAGCGACGCCTCTCTCCTCATTAGAGCCATGTGTGGTGTCCTAAGCCAAGGCTCATCACGCCAGCTCTGGGCCCCTAGCTAGGTTCTGGCAGCAGCACTGTACTTTCATGACCCGCCAAAACAGTGAAGGCACAGCACCGTAGCAGTAAAGAAGAAAATAATGCACTGTAGTAACCTTTCTTTTTTCCTCTACTTTTGGGGCTGACTTTTTTTTTTGTTTTGCGGGGAACTCTTTTGTGCCGTTTCAGTGAGCTCCTCTGATTTCCATTATCTGAAAAGGCATGTCTATATGCAAAACTAAAATGTACGTAGTGGTATTTTTCCATATGTGTGTCTAGCAGTTGCTGATTTGAAATAGAGGGGCAGCATCAAATAACGTGAAAAACATGCCACTTTTTACACTTACTTTCTGTATTTCGGTCTCTTTTGTACACACATATAGTATAAAACAATATCAGAACTTGAGAACTGTCCATTGATAAAAATGTTTGTGTTACAATTTGTGGTTTTTTTGAAATGCAGACTCACTTGTGCTTGCATATCTAAAAGGACAAGTAAAAAATCCATATGATAATTACAATTTGATAATTAAAGGGGGCACCATATTATGGATTTATTATTTGTTCAGTTAATAAATTTTTGAATACTGGCGTCATATATGTAAAGATGGACAGGGTAATTCTTCTTGAATATAAGAAATGAACCCAGATGAAGCATTTATGTGCATGCCTGCATAAATTTGTACTGCAATATTTCATTTCACGCCCAAATGTATTTATTTATTTGAAAATCTTGGCTTTGCCCGGACATATGTATTCACTGTACTACCCTGTGTGAAGCGACAACCTCTCTCCGGTGGTTTATGAGCGTCTACAGTGATGTGAAGGCTGCCCTGCGTACGGAGCCAATGGCTGTCACGGTCAGAATCAAGCCGTACGTAGCATCGGGTACTACAAGAGAGAGAGAGAGAGAGATTGAGAGGGGGAGGATGGGGGAGACTGGTGAGCTCCATGGGGGGTCAAAAGGGGCAGGTAAAAGCAGAGACCTTGGCTGCCGTGGTTCTCTCATACGAATAAACACTGGGTAATAGGGCGTGTTCTCTGTGCTGCAGCGAATAGCATGCTCGACGATGCTAAGGTTCCGTCCAGCAGTGAGAGAAATCCGTGTCAACAGTGCGTGTCCTCATGAACAGTGTCTTGCATTATTATACGTGATGTGACATTCGCTCTCATGGTAGCCGTAGCAGAGGTAGTGGTAACTATGGTCTTCCCTTTGAAGCATGCATTCTAGTACTATTTTTTGAGAAGTGAAGCATACTTTTTTAATGTTGCTTTGGTGAGGAAATGTAGTGAATTAGTAAAATTACTCTTTGGTGGGGTTTTATTTTATGTGCGGGGTGGACAAGGGGATGACTAGGCCAACGATCCTGATCCTTATATAAATGCCCATCATAAATATATTGCCAATTTCATAAAATTTATCAGTTTCGTGGAGAATGTATGTACACATAGTTTAAAAAAGCGCTAGGCGTTAATTGTGCATTTTGCCACCGCCTTGCGCTTTACTCACCAAAGCGCATGCTTGTGCGCAATTATGCACAGATAAAGCGTAGTTATGCGCAATGCGTTTTGCCAACGCCTAGAGCCTAGGAGCGCTTAAGCGATCGCTTAGGCGCACCTTTTTTAACTATGCATGTACATATATTTTGGTGTTAATATCTCTTCCCATGTATATATCTGTAATAGTTCTCTTGGTGCAGAGTTATATTATGTAAAATGCTTGACACGTACACAATTCGTCTACTTTGTCTAGATTCTTAAATCTCCTTTTAGCTTAAATCTCCTTCTTAAGCTGGAATTGTTAGTTTCGCAAATATGACTGCATATTTCCCTCGTGTTTAATACATTGTAGGAATATATTCTTTCATAGTACTCGATTCTTTTGGCTAACAACGTATGCTCTGATTTTTCTTTTGCAATAAAGAATTTTCCAGTCTTATGTTTGACAGTGGTACATTGCTGGTATGTTAACGTATATATTGATATGTGATAATAAGTTAGATGTTCCAAGTTAAATATGGTGACACATGTTTTTCCTTCAAAATTGTATCTAAGCTCCAGTTTCTGATTCTTTACTTCATATAAACATAAATTAGCAAAGGTCGTAATTAACCAAATCACACAGTTCACTTTGATGACATCCTTTTGGTTCTTGTGTTACCCTGATTCACCAACATAAAATACAAGCACTTTTCAAAAAGAAAACATAAAATACAAACACAACTGGAATTCTTTTGAGGCACATACTCACATGTAAAATATCTATGTCTGGACATTGTACCCCTTGAAGGCCTCTTCATATTGGAAAGGAAGTCCTCGGTAAAGAGCGGCCACACTGTAGTACAAGCTAGTTAGCTCGTGGAAAAGGCTTGTGATGGCACACATCTTTGCCCAGCATAACATATGATGTTTTTTCTACATCGACCTGATGGATTTCACATTGCTCTTGTTCAATACAACAGAGCAACTTTATATATATTGTCCTCAAAAGTATGAGATACATCCAATTTATTTGGTCTATTTTTGGCAAGGGTCTATCTGGACTCTATTTTAGTAATGATGTGGTAACTAACAAAGTCCGGTTTCTGAATCTTGACAACCAATATTTGAAGTATGCAGTAAGAGCACATTAATTTGATATAACTAATCAAATCTCCCCCCAAATCTACCACGTTATTACAAAGTTGGTTATAAATTTTCTGAATCATTTAATGAGGTTTTTTCAGAATAAATCGCTGTTAATTTCCGAAAAATAGAACTTTGATTTATTTTTTATTACTGTTGTTTCCGTTTAATGAAGTTAATTATTACTGTTAATTTGAGTATTATTTATGTTGGTACGAACTAGAAAGTTCATATTTATGCTTGTACTCACTCCACTGGTGTGTACCCAAATTAATGCAGCGTGAAAGCAACCATTGAGAGATACAAGAAGGCAACAAGTGACACCTCCAGCGCTGGTACAGTCGCAGAGATCAATGCCCAGGTAACATCATATGTCACTCAAGAAGTCAACATAAAAAATTTCTAGACCCTAGCAACCCGGCCCCTAGGTTGCATGCAGTCTTACTACTAGGAACTTCACCCTGCTAGTCAACATTCCATCTAACTGTGCTCCAGCGTACAAAATGATTCCTTTGAACAAAATCTTCAGATTGGACATCCTGGTCATAGGGAACTTGTGGTTATTACACAATGGAATGTCCGGTGACACTACTCTCAAGAGATCATATTTGGACCAGCAGACCATATTTATATGTAGTTCTGTATGTGTGCAGTGGACACTTTCATGCATCACTCAGACGGGAGACGGGAGAGACAGTAACATGCAAACTGAGGTTTAGCAAATCAGAAATGCGCCCACATCTGTTTCTTCTGGGAAGAAAGAAATGCGCTTATAATATACATAAGTTCCTGGTTAATTTGTTGATCTGATTATATGGGTTAACCATTTCTCTTGTTTAGATTTGTTGAGATCAAGATTTAGTAGGCATAGGTATGTACTTGGTTCGTATCAAGTAGCAACGATATTTAAATAGTTCCAGGAAAAACAGTTTTGGACCATGCTTGCTAGTTTCACCTGAATAACATATATTTTCATGTGAGCCAAACAGTACTACCTCCGTCCTGGTTTATAAGTCCCATTTGTAGTTTGTGCCAAATTTTGACTAAAGATTTAACTAATAAAATATTAATGCATGTCAAGAAACATTATCTCATTGGATTCGTATTTGAACATAGTTTTCAAAAATATAATATTTGGTGACATGTGTGAACATTTTGTTAGTTTAATGTATGGTCAAAATTTGGCACGAAATACAGTGGGGACCAATAAACCCGGACAGAGGTAGTACATGTTAGACAGAAGGAAAATGATTCGTCTGAAATACCAACTTGTAATTCATGTCCTTTTATGTATATATGCATATGACTACTTGTGCAGACACCAGTAAATATTGTGTATCACAAAAACTAGAGTAATGACAGGGACCATAGTGTGGAGTGAGTTAGTTTGTCTTCATGAGTTTATTTTCTCTAAACATAGCTTTCGTTTGGCTCAGTAAGTATTTTTGGAATTTTTTGGAATATCATTTTTCTCCCAAAACCATAGTTTGAAAAACTTTGCTTTGTTTGGCATCGATAAATACCAGTCTTATAAACCGTAGTATCTCTAATACTGCAGTATTTCTGCAGTATTTTAAAAAGAGGTCTTGACCTCTTTTTTTCTGAACCAAACTGAGAAAACTATGGGTCTTAGAAACTGGAGTATTCGTTAATTGTCCAGACATTGAAATACTGAGGTTTTACATTACCACGGTTTTCAAAATACTAGTGTCTAGTATCTGGATAAGAAGATTTACAAGGAGGTATGTTGCATGATGCTGTTCCACCCTTCATGGCGGAGCGTTGTGTCAATTGATTTATCTAAGTCGATGTGCTGCAAAAAATTGTCATTGTTTTCATAAATGTAGTTTTCAATAAAAATACTAAAATTATATTTAGAGAGTCTACCTTTACTTTACTTAAGTACGCCTAATAATGCATGGTTTTTATGCATGTGCATGCTAACAAATAGAATGCTGGAACCACGAAGAATGACCACTACTCTTCTCGTAATTTCACATATATATGAAACAAATAAGCATGAGTGGAAATTCACATTCAGCAATTTGTGAATGAAATTATGTAATATTTATTAGTCATTCGCCAATACCAATATCTGTATATTGTACTCACTGGACTCAAATTACAAACTTGCAGCACTACCAGCAGGAATCTGCGAAGCTGAAGCAGCAAATAACCACCTTGCAGAACTCCAACAGGTTCATTTTTTCCCCAAGTTAGCAACTTAGTTAATCTCAACTTATCAAGCAAGTTCCATTTTGCTTTGTAAATAAACTCTTGTCTACATTGATGCCTTAGGACTCTAATAGGCGATACAATGGCCACCATGAGCCACAGAGACCTGAAGCAGCTGGAGGGAAGGCTGGACAAAGGCCTAGGAAAGATTAGAGCAAGAAAGGTTCAGTTTGCTACGAACGCTTGCATGAATTCTGTTGAAAAGAACTATTTTGTTTGTCTAGCTAGTTCCTGACCTTCACATTTAATCTGCAGAACGAATTACTATGCGCTGAAATTGAGTACATGCAGAGAAGGGTAACACAATGAAACAATAGCATCTTTTCTTCTTGCAACTTTTTTCCTTGCTTTGACATTAAAAAATTTAAATTACAAGATGAGCCATATATATTCAGGAAATGGAGCTGCAGAATAACAACTTCTTCTTGAGGGAAAAAGTAAGTACCTGGTGTCTCCTATTTACAAAAGACAATGCATGTGACTTACATGAGAACATTAAACTATATATAATATATAGTAAGGTACAAAACACTCCAAGTCACGAACTAATCTCAACGCAGGTAGCTGAGACTGAAAGGGGGCAACAGCAGACGTTGAACATGATGGGGGCGGCTTCGACATCGAATGAGTACGAGCAAAATATGATCCATTGTGATCCGAGAACCTTCCTGCAGTTCAACTTCATGCAGCAGCAGCCTCAGTACTACTCCCAGCAGGAGGACCGCAAAAGTTTGAACTCAGGTAAAATATTCTTCTAGCCTGTACTGTAGGCATGGTTTTCACTTTCAGCTTCAGGAA